>OZ038477.1:110540611-110588111 GCA_964036315.1 Acanthosepion esculentum | reverse complement strand
TATAATCATTTGAAAAGATCTCTATATTTTTATGGTAGACAGAACAATATAACCTCAGGATCTTATACAGAAGGTAGCCGAGAAATGCAGGAATAAAGGACTAACCATTATTTGTAAGACAAAATGTATGGTTGTCAGCAAGAGAAACATCCTAAAATGTACACTACGAACTGGCGCTGTCGAAATCAAGCAAGTACATCTGGGAAATATTTTAATAGATGACGGAAAATGTGACTCAGAAATTCAAAGGCGTATTGAATTAGTGAAAATGTCTTTCAAAGGTTAAAATTAAGAAAAAGGAAAAATTTTATTATAAACGAAGTGGTGAAATGCTATGTGATATATATCTTCCTATATAGCAATGAATGTTGAGCAAAGGAGATGCTCTTGGGAAGAATGTTGAGAATAAAATGGACAAAACATCTTTAGCAACAAGGAAGTTTTAAGGTAAATAAAAACAGAAACGATATTGACTTACAATCAGAAAAAGACAGTTGAAATTTCTAGGACATATAATAAGGAATCGGGACTTGAAGATTTGACAAACACCGGATATAATGAAGACTATAGTAGACACAGGAACACATCGAGTAACATGCCAAGTAAGCTTGTGTAAATGGATGACAAAACGGAAAGGAAACGATAGTAAAAAGACATACATTGCTAAAAGATACAAAGAATAAGTTGTAGAGCGCAACGCCCTGGAGGGGAACGGCGCATAAAAGAAAGCTTTAAGAGGAATTAATATGAACTTGAAATGCTTTCATTCCCCAAAACGGATTTGTTCTTATACAGTTTCTCTCTTTTATTCAAAATAGAAAATTCCTTAGTGCTAATGAAGTCGTGACAGCTGCTTTATGGTTTTCAGCTTATATCAACCGATTAAATACTTTAAATTAAATCATCTTCATACTTGTAAAATCTACAATAATTGCAGCATATTAACATAGTGTTTCTCTTTTTGAACCCGATGATTAGATTTGGGTACGCCATGAAGTTAGTCTTATCGATACTAGACTAACATGTAAATATCTCCACTTAAAAAATGTGTAAAACCAAAAGAATGTTAGGTCGAGAGATAATTTAGGGTTTTTTTTTTTGTTTTTGTTTTTTCGTATATGATAATTTCGCCATAAATTTTATTATCGCATTTTAATAGAAGAAAAATATTTTTTTTTTATCTTCAAAAAATCCAGATTACATTTTGCCTCCATATATTCGATTTCACATTTTATTAAATAATGAAGATATTTCAGTTCGCAAGAACAAATTTTACCTGCACCGTCAGCAAATTACTCAACACGGCGTCTTTTTGCTTTTATCCCTGGGTTTTTCAATTGATTCGTCAATAAAAAAGGAAAATATGAAAACGATAAAATAGTATGTAGTGAAAGACAGAAGCGAAAAGTAAAAATTATTTGAAAAAAATAGACATTGTTAATGAAAGTTTGTTGGGCTGGTGGAAGAACCTTAAAATATGATGGGGGAAAAAAACTCAAAAGTAAGAAAGATAGAAAAAAATTTGTTACTCTTGATAATGTAATACGAACGGCCTAGTGAAAAAAATATTTATTTTCAACAAGATTTCATTCTTTCGCAAACGCTCAGTCATAAATATTAATCTGATACACCTGATATTATACAGTGAAACTTGATCGAAAATATTCAACGTGTCAGCGTACGAATTTATAGTTCATGTATGCAAAACACATTTGCCTTCATGCATATTCCACTCTTGGGGGTGCGAGTGGTAAATTGTTGCCATTTTATATTTATAATTTTACGGATGCGCGTTATTTGTTTTTGATTTTGTCGTCTGTAAAGTATAGTAGGCTCAGTTTGGTACCCTCTGTGAGAAAAAAAGCACCATGACGCAATTCCCTTCAACAGAAAGGTAAAACCGCATGCTGTACAGCTTGGCATTCGCACCGGATGCTCCAATACGAATATTTCAGAGTGTCTGGGTGTCAATTTGAGTACAGAGGATTCGGAAAGAGTTTGATGATATATCCAGCCAATATCATGGTGTTTGGAGTGATCACTAATGATAGTTATGCCTCCATGCATCTTTCCACAGGGCCTCAGACTCAACACGGAGACCTATATCAAGTACCTTGAGGAGATGGTGCTGCCCTGGGTTAAGAGGGTGACAGCTGTAAGACCCTGTGTCTTGCAACAGTATTCTGCACCATGCCACACAATTAGGAGAAAACATGGCTCTCAAACAATTTCTGCGACAACATCACCCCCTTACACCTGTCCGCCTAACTCCCCAGACTGCAACTCCGAGATTATTATGTGGGGCGCAGTTGAGCGAAAAAACCAATAAAACTCCTTGTGACACCAAAGATGAATTAATGGCAAGGATTATAGCAGCATTCACCAATTTAAACAAGGAGACCGTCCAGAAAAGTTGGAGATTCTGAAGTCATCTAGAGACCGTGGTTGAAGCTAATGGCGATTTTATTTAATAAATTTACTCTTCAGTATTTCAAGATATTTTTATGTAATTTTGGTAAATATATCTGTTAAAATGAGATGTCCATGTTTGTTTTCATTTTCTGCGTAATTTAGACGACAATTTATCCATCGCACCGTGTATTCTTTTATTCATTTGTTTTTTAATCATTTACATTATTCGGACTGTTATCCTCATCTTCATTGCCATATTCACAACGTTTCAGCCGTTGTACGCTCCGGCCTTCTTCAGGTGATTGGTATTTCAAACCGAACCCTTTATTTCGTCCACCGGAGTAGATTGCTCTAGTTCCACGCCTTTTCTGAATGTTATTCCGCTTTAAGTCAACTTTCCAAGTTTCTTTGGTTCACCACTGTTATAGCCTGGTATTGAACTCTTTGGGTCTAGTCACTGGTTCTAACCAACGTCTTTATCCACTTATGTGTGTGTGTGTGTGTGTGTGTGTATATATATATATATATATATATATATATATAATATATATAATCCCCAAGTTGTAATTTACAGCAACGGTATGTTGAGGTTAGCGGGAAAGAGACAGGGGTAACTCTGCATCGGAAACCACAAACCACGGCTACTCGAAGACCAAAAGTGCCCAGGGGACCGACTTCACACGACACCGTGTTTTGCCGCCTGCTGGTTTTCTCGCTGAGTTTATTCGCATGAGACATATTACAAAGATTCGGACCTTGAACAGTTACAGAGGCGCTGGTATGTCGAACTGTCCCGCTGCTAACGGGAAAACCCGGATGTAACTGGTGTTGACACACATGGCCGCATCCGATCCCAGACCTCTTTTGCGTCTGTACTAACGTCCGTTCTCCACACAAAGATATATATACACACACACACGCACCCCATGTACTATCCCGAACAAAGGGAATTCAACGAGACTGGTCAGTCATTTCATCTTTCAAGTTAACTGTCTCTCATCGATTTTGGAGATAAAAAGGAACTTCAAACTTTGACACGACAAGCACGTGACAACCCCCGCCCCGTAACAAACGATATCACAAAATATTGCCACATTTTCCTTTTTACACTAGGATACAATCCAGAGATCCCAACAATTACACACCAGTTACGTTACTATTACAGAAAATTGGGGATAAATATATGCTGAAAACAAACTTATTTCTAATGTCTTAAATTTATTCTGATTTCTGGTCACCACACTCGGCAATATAAAATTAAAATCTTAGCAGAAAGAAAAACAAACGTTCTTCATTGAATAAAATAACCGATCGATATTCAAAAAATTAATACGTTGATCTTTTAAATAAATTGTCAAGTTAAGTACGACATTACGTAAATATGCAAATTAAATCCGTTTCTCGTCACTCTCTGAAGGCCAGTCGAGGAAATAGGCTTCGGTATTTAATATGTAAAAAATCTGACTCCTTAGGTGTAGACACTTTGCCAAGATGAATGGAGGATTTTAAATACTTTATTTAAAGTCATTCTCTTCATATATCTCCCTCTTCTCTTTATTTTCGCTGTCTTTTCTCTTTATTTTTTTTTCGTTGTCTTTTCCATCTCTCTCTCTCTCTCTCCCCCACAAGCGCTGTTTTGGTACGTCTTCCTGCGTCCAATTGTTTTGGTTAGTAATTAGGGATAATTGTGAATCATTACTTCATTATTACAGCAGAATAACTCTTACAGAAGTTAGTCAAGGAAAGTGACAAGGAAGGACTAAACAACATATGCTAGAAGATAGAATGTATGGTTGTCTGTAAACAGGCCAATTACAAATTGGAGATAGCAAAATCAAATTAATACAAATATTTAAATACCTAGGAAGCGTTTTAACAGAAGACGGAAAATATGACACCGAAATCAGAAGGCGCATTGGGATAGCAAAAGTTGCTTTCCAAAAAGTAAGCAAAGTATTAAGAAACAGTAAGATTTTGTTAGAAACACATATGATGAGACTTGAAGCAACATAAATGTGGTTCTACAGAAGGATGCTGAGAATATCATGGACCAAATACTTGAGCAACGACAAAGTTTTAGAGAAAATGGAAACAAAAAGGACACTTATACTTAAAATCAAAAAAAGACAGTTGAACTTTTTTGATCACATGAAAGAGGGCTCGGATATTTGATCCTCACAGAATAGCTCGAAGTCAAGAAATAGGTTATACGTTGTTTTCCTCTCTAACTAGAGAGCTGGAATAAATGGATGGCAGAACAATGTTTAGGAGGGATAACAAAAAGACAATTAAGCACTAAAAATGACAGGAAATTGAACAGTGCCATGATCGCCAACGTGCTGAAGCAACACGGCACACAGAAGAAGAATAACGACAAAGATTTTTGAATGTCAGCGAAATGTTTTCTTTAAAAAAAGAATAATCATGGTTTTAAGTGACGAAGTCACTGCTTTGATTGTTTTCAAACCTGCTTGCTTTTCTTTGCGCCTTACTGAGATTATTTTTCCATTGTCTTTTAACTTTCGATTTAATTAACGTCAACAGTTTTATATTAGAAGAATGAAATTAACCAGGAAGAACTTTGTGACATGTAAACCTTAACTGAGAGTTCTATTTCCTGATTGACAGTTAAATAGACATTATTCTCATTACTACTTTATGTCACTTACTGCCATTTCTATCTGGCTGAAGGCCAAGGTGTACAAATATTCGAAGATAGTATCAAGTGTGTTCGATTTTAGGAGGGGGTAAGTTGAAATCGTAAGTTACTGGGGTTCAAGTAACGAGCTTTTTTGGAATGTGAAAATATCAATCCGATACGAATACGTTCACTAGAAATAAGGTCGTGCTAGAGAGAACATCTCAATATTGTGGTATGTGAGGCAAAATAAAACAAAAGCTTGCATATTTATGGATGCTACTTCCATTACCATGGTACACGTTATTATTAATATATTCAAGGTAAAGATTTACTCAATAAGAGTGTTTTTAGAAAAGTAAAACGTGCATACTGTAACGCTATGCATGGAAAATAATGTTTGACCCTAAATTTGAAGAGGCTATGGTCATAATGACCGGCGAATTCAACTTTCGAGTGCCTGTTCCTCAACTAACAGAAACGGTTTTATCCTTTTCCAAAACGTGGGGGAAAAAAATGATATATATATATAAATGAGAGAGAGATGGATAGATTAAAGAGAAAATTACTTGCGTGAACATAGCTGAGCAAGGAAGTAAAACCGTTATAGGTTTTGCTGTTAGTATCTATGTCTGTCATACGTGATTGGTTGAAATGAAGACCATGAACTACCAGGAAAAGAAATCAGACAAGTTTTGTTTTCACTCTACACTCCAGAGCAAAAAGGAAGGTTTGGTTTTTCTCTTTTATAGACCTGAGAGCGTGTTTTGACAGACAAGCTGGAATAACTCCAACAAACGAAAATGCTCAAATTAAAAAAGAAGAAAAAAATATCAGATACGCATTTTTTTAATATTTACTACCAGAAGAAACTTTCTACATTTCAAATAAATTTTATATCAGCGTATTGTTATCTTTGTTCTATTTTGTTTTCTCTTATTAAACCTAATTTTTAAATTAACCGTGGTCAGAAGTGCATGCATATATATATATATATATATATATATATATATATATATATATATATATATATATATATATATGAAAACCTTTCTTAGCCGACGCGTTTCGCCTTCTGAGGGACTTTATCAAGGCAAATGATAAAGGCTCTCAGAGGACGAAATGCGTCGGCTAAAATAAGTTTTCCTTTTCTCTTTATTCAATTTGTCCTTTTACAGATATACTCTCTGAAATTTTTACACACGCGCATTATATGCGTGTGTGAAAAATAGTATGTCTTCTTGATGCAAATTTCGAACTCTCCTTGCAATTTCTTTTAACAAATTCAGTCATTGTCAGTTTTCAAGCCGATAGATGCCCGCGATTGGCCAGCCTCTTAGGAAGATGGGTTATTTTTTTTTTTATCGAGACACCACCATCAAGATAGAAATACTTCAGTCTTTGTTGGCAATCTGTCTGACCATAAGGTGAAGATTTGTGACTATGTAGAAACACTACCATCTATGGCTTATAAACTGTTTGGTATGCCAAATTTCACTTAAAATGTTTGATTTCACCCGTAACATGTTCTTCGGACACTTCGGACGCTGGAATCGTTTTCCCAGGACGATATTATCAAGAAGTCACTCCGTTGACAAATCGATTATAGTAAGATCCGAACTCTGGTCTCTTGGTCAGAACGGCAATGCTATTAATATTGTCATTTGTTTGTCTTCCACATTGCAAACTTCGTTGCTTTCTTATTTGCGCTGAGTTATTCTGAATTTGTTTGAAAAGGTCGTTTTTTCCTTCCTGCGAAAGTTTCCACAATTTATGTTGTCTTAGTCTTGCACTTGAACAAAATATTTCGCTTTTATATCATAATGCAAGTTGAAACGTTTATATAGAACTAGCAGCATGGCCCGGCGTTGCCCGTGCTTGATTCAAAAATCGTACGACTCGTACAACAATCGCTATCACTTGACTAAATATTTTTGCCCTTCCTTGCGTAAGCAAAATGAACACAAAACGATCAACTTTAAAAAAGGACTCGTAACTGGAAAAAAACGAATGAAAAAAGAATGTTAACAACAAATACTTGTTCACACCCAACACAGTTCTGCGGAATCGGAATCAGCGTTGAGTTTAAGCAAGCGAATGAGCCAATTGGAGTAAAGTGCCATGCAGATTTAAATTTTTCCCACTTGTGACGAATGCAGCTATCAATATTTTTTGCATGCTAGTTAACATTCGTGTCAGTCAGCTGTTGGCTCTCACGCTGGCCAATAGAATCTTCCTGCATATTCGTGGCAGCCAGCTATAGGCTCTCACTGGCCAGTAGAAAATGGCCACAAACTACATGAAAACTACCGTAGAAGCATGAAAAAAATCGATTATTTCCACTATCTATGAGAGTTGCGAAATGCAAATTCGATCTTGGCCTTTCCGCTAACTTGGAGCATGTGCATGTAAATTTTGGTGCAAATCCGTCGAAAATTGCGGCCGTACATTCGTTACACATACACACACACACACACATCCTGCCTTTTATAGATAGATATGATTATGAAGTATCAAATCAAACCTTGATGGCCAATGTCGCAAATTTCTTTATTTTATTAATTTGTTTCTGACGTGCTGTTCATTTTGAGTTTGTGGATTTAATTTTTCTTTTTTTTTTTTTTAATTGCAAATATGTAATTTTCACATATAGCTTCATAGATTTTCTTGATAGCTAGTAAAACATTACATAAAATATGAGTTGTAATTACTGAATGTATGACTGTAAGAGGGAGAAATGAATGCACATTATGAGGATAGATAACGGTCGGACCTCGAGTTGAAGAGGTTAAAATTGTTGGGTATGCTCCATGAAGTAACAGTTCTGGAAAGAAGTCATGTGGAACCCCCTCCTTACCGAATGTAGCTCTTCTGAATATATGCTTGGAAATAGCGATAGAGTAGCGATAGGCTCGCAACGTTTTGTCTGTTACAAAGGGACTGTATAGTTGAAAATAATTCCACGCCCCCACTACCCACGCCCGCGTAAACGTTTTTAGAAAGCTAGGATTGAGGAGATTCGTACCTGATATGGCAGCAATATTCTACTTTTGAGCTGATTGGACTTTTTCTAAAGATACGTCGTTGTTATATTTCAGTAGTAAAACTTTTTGCGTTTAAGAATTTATGGTGCAAGTTTAGCAACGTTGTTTGTAAGTGTTCGGACATTAATAAAACAAACCTGCGAGAACTCCATTTTTATGACCTCAGCAAACGAAAGAATTAACAGATAAATCACATAAGGTGAATAGAATTCGAAACCTGCTGCACTTGAAGTTTCTATCTCCAAAGATGAGTTAGTAATAATCATTATTCACACATTTTTTATTAATTTGCACCCTATACAAGGCCCAAGAGGTTACTAAAAGCGGTTGTCTGGTGAGAGTTAAGAACAAGAGGGGAGAGAATCAATTGATGAAAATAACGGTTAACGCTAGACTTGACTAGGTTACGACTGGAGTGGCGGGGAAAGCATCCTTTTGGAAGTTAGTTCCACAAGATAGGAGTTCGTGGGAAGGTGTTCGAATGGAACTTAAGGGAATACGAAAGGAATGAGGGTAGTTCGCCTTAGTGTACGCGACGTGGCGGGCCTTAGTTGTAAGGGTTAGAGTTGGTGCAATTAAGGAATGTAACTCGTCTGAACATTTTCCACTTCTCAGAAAAAAGAAACCTTATTTATAATTTTTTAATACTTTGTGTATATTGTCGTGGCAGATTTTCATTTCATCGAGTTTTATTGAAGACTACAGAAAAGGTTTTAATTTTTAACAATTCTTTTTTTAATGTTCTCTTGTTTTTGTACAAGATGGGCTATGTTTGCTTCCAATTCCATTGTTTGCATAGAAATTTGACTGACTGTATTTGTTTGAGTGCTTTAAACTAAAAATGGTTATTTTCAAGAACAAGCGTCCAGATAAGATTTTGAAATCCAGACAAATATATCAGATTTCTTGAATGTCAAAACCAAAACGTAACACTTTCCATTCAAAATAACTAATGATGATTGAAAAAGTTGGAATATAAATGGATGAACTGTTGCCCATACTGGAGTCAAACATCTGTTAACTTCAATAAAAACAATAATAATTAATTTTATTAAATTTTCTCTCCACTCTTCAATAAAACCAGTTTTAAAAAAATGTGTGTTTGTGGACGTATTAATTACTTCATTAAAAGAAGTTCGATTTTATTAAATTTGATGTTGGATTCAGTGACTACTTACGCAGTTGTTCTGTTGTTTATTTTTTGTTTTTTGCGCTGTTTGTTTTGATTTGCTTTTGTTTTTTGTTTCTTTTGTTTGTTTCTTTTGTTTGTTTTTGTGTTTTTCTTTTTTGTTGTTTTTGTTTTCTTGTGGGTTTTTTGTTTTGTTTTTGCGTTTTGTTTTGGGTTTTTGGCTTTTGTTTGTTTTGGGGGGTGGCTTTTGTTTGCTTTTTTTGTGTGTGGGGGGGCTTTTTTGTTTCTTTTGTGTTTTTTTTTGTTTTTGTTTCTTTTGTGTTTTTTTTTGTTTTTGTTTCTTTTGTGTTTTTTTTTTGTTTTTGTTTCTTTTGTGTTTTTTTTTTGTTTTTGTTTCTTTTGTGTTTTTTTTTTGTTTTTGTTTCTTTTGTGTTTTTTTTTTGTTTTTGTTTCTTTTGTGTTTTTTTTTTGTTTTTGTTTCTTTTGTGTTTTTTTTTTGTTTTTGTTTCTTTTGTGTTTTTTTTTTGTTTTTGTTTCTTTTGTGTTTTTTTTTTGTTTTTGTTTCTTTTGTGTGTTTTTTTGTTTTGTTTCTTTTGTGTTTTTTATGGGGGCATTGTTCCATTGTTGCTTTTATGTGCATGTTTTTATTCATCTCTATTTCGAAATTCGTCGGGGCAATATGTTATGCAGTACAGTTCTATTGATTATTCCTTTATACCTGGGCTGATATTGCGGATTAGGTCTCGTTATAAAAACATTCTTTCAATATTCAATCATGCTCTATTCTCTCAAACACGATTTTGTACATATTTGTTAACTACAATTTTAACATCTGGTGCTGTGCTACATTCATTCAGTGAAGAACGGAAGAAATTTCTTGCGGGATAAATTGGTGAACTGTCTGTCTATTTTGGGGCTCGCTTTTCGTTTTGAGTAATAAACTCACTGAGAGAAAATTAGTTCCGAAAGATGTTTGTTGCCGATTAAGTGCCAGTCTGAATGACCAAAAATGTATGTCCTATTTTTTTGTATATCAGTGCCAGTGTGAAGTTGCTTCCTCGGAAAAAGATTAATGGGAAGGTATAAAAAGCAAAAGTTAAATAAATGAAAATCAAGGGAATTGAAAATTAACTGCAACGGCGTGTTATGGGTAAAATGAATAAAAAAAATATTGAACTTGCCCGGAAGATGGCAAAAGAATGTAAAACTTTTCAAAAAGAAAGTATTCACGCATACAAACGTATACCTTTTCCCAGTGGCCATAAAACGTATCGATAATCCTATGGCAAGCTATTGATTTAATATATTTGTGTACAGCTTCTCAAAATTGGCATCGATTTGTTATATATCACCTGTATTTTTTTGTGCTGTTTTAATCCTAATTTTGTGTCTGATCTTTTTTTCTTTTCTTGTTTTTTTCTTTTTCTCTCTATGCATATATATAATATATGCAAGAATAAGTCTTTTATTTTCTCCAGATCGATAGAAACAGTCTTAAAACAAACTAGTGTGTTCTAAGAACTCGGAATTAAAGTTTTACACATTTTGAGAGTTTGTTGCTGGCCGTTGTATGCGATAAGAGATACACTCGTGTCTCCTGAAATTTCCCACAACAAACATGGCAGACTCGAGATGTGAGTCTACGTAAAGAATTAAAAGAAACGACAAGAACCAATATATATGTACGAACAAACGATAATGAATGTAGTAATTAAACAAGGGTATACATAAACAAGATTATTGTTGTGTGTTAATGAACATAACGAAGAAAACATTTAAACTAGTGAATTGTTTGTGTGCGTGTGTATGTAGTTTGCTGTAGGAGAAAGTCCTAGAGAAAATAAAGTGAAAGGTGCTTGTGTGCCTTCCCCAGTGGGAAATAGTTTTCCTCGTTCGACCTACATCTTGTCGTCCCTGAGTGAAAAAGGAAAAAAAAAGAATGGCGGAGAATGTCACTACCTATTTATAATCCTGAGAGCGCCCCCTAGCAGCGGTTTCGAAAATTAGGAGATAACCCGAAAAGTTCACTCTGCTAAAGACACTGCGTAGTTTTTCCGTACATACAGTTTAGTACGGTGACTTTGGCTTTTAACTTAATTTTTTTACTGTGCTCGTCTCACACAAAATCTTGCTTTCTGCTATGAAAATGCAGTATTCCGCCAAAGTTTTGGATCAGCTAAAGTATTTTTCCTTTAATTCTCTTTTAGTATTTTCTATTCTGTCATTTATTCACTTTACCTCTGGTTTAAAGCAAGAGACAGGATCAAATCGCCAAGAATATTTTATGTCTGTTTCTGTTACTATGTAAATTGCGCCGGTCGTGTTGAGAACAATATGGCATGCTATTACTCCGAATAAAGAGCAAATTTAAATACGGAACCGTGAATAGAATACCTTTCTGTTGAGTCCGTGCGCACGCAATAGATGGCAGGTCATGTATTGGAATAGAAATCGATCACTTTGAGAAATGGCGGAAGTGCATAAACGAACGGTTTCAATTTACAAAACTTCAGAAAATTCTTTACCCGAACTCTGCTCTTAAGAATTTTATGTATTAAGAAAAACAGATATTTCGCAAATATTTCAAAATTTTATTCTGGGAGTGTTTTTTAAACTTGAAGCATCATCACAACTTTCAGTTCTGAGCCGTCTGAGAAGGTGATATAAAGCCTATTTCTCATCTTCAGCAATGGTCAGTGTTCGAACACAAGAATGGTGTATTGTTGTACTGGTGCTGCTCACTCTCCATTGTCCAGCTTTGACAGAGTTCAAAAGTGCTTATGCGGAATGATTATTTTCCACCCTACTACCCGTTTCCCACAGACGAAATGCTGCTACTCTCTCATTATTTTATGCATATGGTAAATGTTTTAATGAGCTACATTTCAGACTTTCACATCTAAGAATAGTCATACTATTTTCATGGTAGCAATCCTCCGAATTCCGTTCGTTTTGTTTTGGTAAGGAATTAGAGAGGAATTAGGCATGGTGGAGTAATAGATAGTGGCTCTGATTGAAGAATCAGAGAGCCGAGTTCGAATTTCAGTCGGATCCATTACATTCACTTACGTGCTAATACCCTTAGGAAAGATATGAAGCCTATTCTCTCCTCTCCAGGCGGCAACTGGTCTAACGCAGAAAGAAATGGCAACCTACGGCGGGGAAAAAATCTGCCTCGTCAGTCATGTATCGAAAGATCTCCTAAGCGTGTATCACGCATGGCACATAACTGACTGAAGGAATTAGCTTCTTCCTTAGAACTGTTACTTTGACAATCTTAACCTTTTCGAATCCATGGTCAACTGGCATCTATCCTACAGATTGTCATAATATGCACTTCTTAATTCCCCACTCCCTTACAGCAATCTCACTCAGTAAACTTGAGCCTTGCATTGAAGAAGAAAAGAATTTCGAATCCTATTTTTCACGATATCCAGAAAATCTTACTGTAATATGGACATATTTATCTCGCAGCGTGTATCAACATGTACACTTTTATACGTTGCCAGAACAAGCATCCTTATTTTTGTTGTTTTCATCATGATTTTTCACTTTCTTCACTTTCATTCAGTACTTCCGGAAAAATCTTCCGTTCTGTCCCATATTTTCTTTCATGATTGTATCAATTAGAAATTGTGAGAAGCACTAATTATTCCAAGAATTATTTGTACTAGTTTAACTCTTTACCATACTTCATAGCCCCTATTTTTTGCCCATTCATTCACACAAACTTCTTCCCTAAATACGTCTTCTCAGTGTTCTTATGTCCTAAACTTTTCCAAAGTTCCTTTCTGATTTTAAATGTGTATCATTCTTGTGCCCACTTTCTTTATAACGAGCTCTTTGCTCATTGTTCTATCAATGGTATTCTCAACCTCATCTATAAAAACACATTTCTGATATATCAAGTCTCTTCATCTGTTAGAAGATTGTCCTGCATTTTCTGCTATATAGGAGAATAGATTTGACACAGCAATTCAGTAAACTTTCTTTTGTTTCCAACGAAGTTTTTCTATATCTTAATTCTTTGCTTAGTTTCTGGAAGACACCATTGGCTATTCTTTGTGTCACATTTGTGTCACATTTTTCATCTTTTCTTGCTATAAATGATCTGCACTGTAAAAGGTCGCCCGTGGGATTTTGGCGGAGACAAGACCATTTTTAATCCTTTCAATTAGTTTAAGCCAGTATAAGAAAAATTAGTTCAAATGTCTTTCATTTTTGTACTGTTTATCCTTTTCTCTTTGATCTGTTTTGCATTGTAGAAGAGCGAAAATATTTTCTAATTACAGAAAATGATGCGAATAAGAACCAAAACGGGAATAATGTGTAATAACCATATATCAATTGAAAATTTTGATAGTTTTTCAATTATTAATTATTAAAATTTAGTTCATAGAGATTTCTGAATATTGTGATACATAGAATAACTTTCCTTATACCCTGGTCAGCACCTATCAATGCGACTGAAAAGTTACAGTATCCATTAACAATTCTTCATACAACAAAAAGTTTCTACGTTACCTTCGTCTTAGTACAGACAGTAATGCTTACGAAATATGAGATAGTTTTGTGAATCCGATATATTCCGTATCTACGAAACCTTCCACAGTTTGTTGAATGTTTGTTCTCGAGGGCAATAAACCAATCTGTACATATTGTTTAAAATAAAATATGAACGCGAGGACAAGTGAAAGGATCGCCACAAAACTCCATGTTCACAACGTGAATGTGCGAGATATTTGGGTACCAGGCAGCGGAAATTGAATGCGCATGCGCCAATCTGAAGAATCCATTTTGAACATGAATATAAATGGAATTTTATAGCCATGAGCCTGTGAATTTGAAATTGCGTTCGCTTGCAACATCTAGAATCGGTTTTAACGGTCGATAATATCCAATGTGAATGTTTGTAAACATAAATGTATTCGTTCCTTGGGCCGATATTTGAATGTTTGGACGTTTTACATGAAACCAAGTTTTTTTTTTTCTGTCAAACAAATATTGTTATTGTACGCAGATGCATGGGAGATAGTCAAAGAAACGGAATCGTATGGGAAAAGATAGAGAAAATGCAAAAAGATGGAAAGGAACCGAAATGTCGTGTTTCATGTGCGTGAGCCTGCATGTCTACAAACAAAAGGTCATTTTCAGTAATGATTTCTCTTGTCAGTCGGTGTACGTGTTCTTGCGTATTAATAACATCGATATAAAAGAGTAATCTAGTATATCAAATGTATATCGTTGACTTGCGTAGATATATGCGCGCATGAATGCACGGACATAACATTTACTACATTTATAATGTGGAACAAAGCCAAATATATATAAGGCTGACACAAGGGCGTTTTCTAAGTGAAGAGGAATATAATCATATTCTAAATCCTGTATATTAACATACTTTATACATAAAAAGAAAAATCTATATTGTGTGAACGCAAAAATAAACCCCGCATAGGAATTAGCAGTTTCCCGCCTTAAGCAGCAGTCACACACACACACACACTATATATATATATATATATATATATATATATATATATATATATATAAAAATAAATATATATATATATATATATATATATATATATAATGTGTGTGTCTGTCATTCACAGACAGTACTGTTTCGCTGTATCACAGCTCCTCAGTGCGACTAGACTTCCGAATGCCTCAAGCCAGGATTGAAACACAACTAATTTGGTGTCAGCCAGAGCTATCTTCACTCGGTAGAGTTACACAACTAAATCTAGCGTATTGTTTTTACAAAGGTAAACAAATGCCAAAGTGCTCCATTCATTTTACTGAAGAGCTTTGCATTGCTCGATATTAGGCATAGAGCGTATGTAAATATAAAAGTGGACATTGCGGTGACAATCTGTTTCATGCTTAAACGCAAACATCAGACCAGATATGTGTGTAAGTGTTATATATAGTGAATACGTGTATGAGTAGACATTTGTTGTTTTAAAACAATTTTTATCGAACGGCTTCTTTTTTTTTTTTTTTTTTTTTTTTGAGGGCTTTTAATAATGCAAATTAAACAGGACGCAAGATGAACCCTGATGAAGGCCATGTTCTCTTTTTCTAAACGTTCGAAAAACCAAGCGCCATGAATGACATCCATGGCCTCAGTCTCGATTTTACGAGGCTATGTATCCTGAAATCATTCTTTCAGCGTATTCTCACTCCAGGTTTTTTTTTTTATCCCAAGCTCAAAACAGACGTCTATTTATCTGCATAAAAGTTTTTTTTTATTTACGCTAATCAAATTAACAAATATTTTCTTGGTCTTTGAGCGTCAATATCCGTTAAAATATATTCAGTGCAATTGACATCGTCGTCATTAAATAAAAATTACGTAATATATATATATATATATATATATATATATATATATATATATATTCTTTTATATTTACTGACATTCACTGAATCCATTTTTTCCCGAGTGATTTCAACAAAAATGCTTTCTTAAATTAAAGAAAACTGTTCAAAATTGTTTTTCTTGGATTCCTATTTAAAATAACCATTAGTAAATTTGATAAACCAAACCGTGTCCTGAGATTTAGAAAAAAAATTTTTTAGAAATTCAAATAAACTCTTCAAAGATAAAAATAAAATAAAATCCATACACTTTTGTCTTATTGAATTAGATAGCTTGAATCGTGATTCAGTTAAAGTATTTTATTTTTACATTAACAGTTGGGGCTTTGCTCATTTTAATGAACTTGATTTATCTTTTCAATTCACACGAAATCGTATTTTTCAATTAAATTTTTTTTTTTTGTATATTTTATATCTTGTACGTATATCAGTGGTAATAGTAATATTAACCGTTTCCCTATTGGTCCGATAATAAAAAGGGGGTATACTTGTATAAAAAGATCCCCGACTTCTGTTTAAGATACTCGCTTTTATTTCGATTTTCAACACTGAATATATGTTAAATGCATTTTACTCCTGCAGTGAGTACAGTAATTGCCTAATGAACTTATTTTTGTTGGATTTGCTACCATATCAAAAGAAGAATTAGGAGAGTCTGTTCTGGCATATCATACATTGAAAGGGATCACACGATACTTCCGAGGACACGGTCCAAATAACAGACTTGTGTTACTATGGACATTCACGCAAAAAGGGAAGAAGTGGTTTTATCTCAATCTCAAGTATTTCTGTTTGATAAACTAGCGGATGGTACCTTTTTTGAAGTTCGATCTACTTTTGGCATCCACTTTATCTGAAGGGGAACGAAAAGTAAAGGGATTTTGGGCAATCAAGTGGCAACAAAACTGGGAATATGGTATATCCGGTTGCTAGTCTATATTGTCATGCTTAGGATCGGGGAGAGTTCTGGTCCGCCCTTGGCGGAAGACGGGAGTGTCTATTGAACGGTTCAGAAGCCTCCATTTCGCATTGCTAGCTACCACGTCGGCATGGGTAGATGGGCTAGGAGGAGAGCTGACATAACAAAAGCTGTCCCAAGTGTCACCATCCTCCCCACCCGGATGAGCATGAAAGAGTGTGATTAAATGAACTACATATAATATGAGAAAGAGTTTGAGTTCTTTTTTTCTTTCATCCTGTTACTTTATGAGCATGCATCGCTCGCTTTCTCAGCTTTTGGTGAACAACAAGATCGAGGATCGGAATGCCACGTGTGGGTGGTGATCATTGGCTGGTCTGTGTAAGCTTTGGTAAGGGTTTCGTTGTATATTTACAGATTGACAGGATGTAAAAAAAATAAATTGAAGGATTGTGAGATATGTCGGGATACAAAGAATTTCAACGTGAGAATTTATTCGTTTAATAAAGAAAGAATAACATACCATTCCCGTGCATAAAAATATGAGAAATTACCCGCGTTAGACGCGTTGCTAAAAATGGAATATCTAGTTTTTCACGAGTTGCTGCAATAGGTTGTCCTTATCAATACATTTGTTACCATTTCTGAAAATTTAATATAGCACTGAGTTCAAAGCTGTCCGTCATCAGCAAATGAGTTTGTCATTATATCAGACGAGATAATCTAAAATACGTACTTCAGACAGAATTTTCACATTTTGCAAAAAGGTGTGCTCTGATGTATGCGGCAACATGCTGAGGGAATGTGGGTATTTTTTGCATGACACGCTATAAATGTCAACTTGGGTCGTAATGACTGAGCATACAGATTACTGACCACTTAAAAAAGAATAACATAACACATAAATAAAAGACTACGTATCACACTTTTCCCTTTAGGGGTGGCAAGTAAATACCCTCGTACTTTGGTTTATATCACCCGGTGAAAGGAAAGGTGTGCGTGTATATATATATATATATATATAATGAAGAAATATAAAAGTGAACATAGAAGTCAAAACTTAGAGGCGACAGTCGATAGTTGCCTGACGATTGCACTAACATGAAACACTGTCGCCTCTAAGTGTTGACTTTTATACATATATATATATATATATAATCTGTTGTTTCTTGAAACTTTATTTTAAAAAAAAGGAATTCATAAGATAAAAAATATTTTTAAAAACCAACAGGTTTTACGTATTCCGTCTTGTTTGGAGATTTCATATCAATCATCACACGATATATATATATATATATATATATATATATATATATATATATATATATATATATAATGAATAATATGAGTAAAAGTTTGTCACTTAGCTGACTGATGTTACCTTCAGTATCCCGACCTCAGTTTTGTAGGCGGACCTGTCCCCGTCCACTCTTCAGTGGGTATCAGCAATTTACTGCTTATAGCTTAGATTTTCTTTTTTTTTTTCATTTTATACACTTATATGCATATGAAAGAGATAAATTATTAGTAGGAGTTCTATAATATAAGGAACAGTGATTCTTTTCCTCTTTTTTAATCATTTCACCCCAAGCAAGATAATAAAAGCCACAGAGTACAATAAAATAACAGGGCTCAAGGAAATTGAACATGACGATTGAAATTACATTTACAGTTTTTAAGATCGTAGCTGGCAGGAAGCCAGAAGAGAGTTCCACAAGCGAGGGGAATGGGTATGTATGTGTTTGTATTATATATTTCTACGGTCGAAACCAGAATGGTTGTATCCGTGTTAAATCCACAGAAAGCCATGTCGACCTAAAGTGTTTGTCAATATCCCATTGGAAGGAATAAATTAAGATCAATATAAAATATATATGCCTATTGCCCAAATTACTCTTTCTAACCAAAGTTGACTATGACTTACTGATACAGCTTTGAAACAATATAAGCAGTTCTAGCCGTTCTCGATATGAGAAATGCATAGTAGCATGACAGTTAAGAGATTGGAAAATGGTAACTGATTATAGGTTCGAATAGAACCTGAAGCTATTTTTATTCGCTTCGCTATTGCTCTTGGAAAAAGCATAAATCCGTTCTTCCCTGTTCTTTGTCCCATCACCAGATATATTGTCTCTTCAACAGCGTGATGCGATAATCGATATATTGATATTGATCAGTCGGCACGGACTCGAATCCTACTCGTTTCTTCTATATTCCAAATGGACTGTTCAACTCGAAAAGATTTCTCCAAAGAAACGCTACTTTTGGGAACAGATTCTCCTGCGCGTGCTTCTATGAACAATATATACTGAACCTCTTCAGGTCAAGGGTGAATCTTTCCTATTCTCTTTATCCTTGTAATTTTTGCTTTCTATCACCTAATCTTTCATTCAGTTTCCACATCTCAGTTATCATAACCATTTGTTCTTTTACCTTAGCAGTAAACTTCTACCTTGAGTGGCACTCGAGCATTGTATTGGTTGAACTTTAGTCTAAAAATAAATTGGGTAAACTACACTCTTCCCTACCTTACATGTCTTGGGAGTGGTAGCAAGGAGCTGTTACCACTTACAGTCCAAATATCATATATAATCTTGCTACACACGTATCTGCCGCAGATTGCTATTAAAAAAGATTTCATACCGAGTCACCTTAACCTAATAAGTTAGTTTCCCCCTTGTTGTGGACCCGTAACTTAAGACAGTGCATAAAAATCCAGAATTCAAATATTATTCAAGTTGCAACACATACTGCTTAATTTATTTTTGATTATCTATCGAAATAAATACTTCGTAATCTTCAAAAAGAAATTCACAAAGGCACATTATACATACAGAAAATTGAAACTGTCACTCAGGTTTTATAAGCGAACATTTCAACTAAAACGTTGCAGTTACCTGCAAGATGAAAAAAGTATAAATGTAGCCTTCTTTTTCCAAATGTGTCTGAGATGATCTTATTCAAATCAATTCCACTTGTCAATTGGAAAGAAATAGGTTTGCTCTGAGAAACTTTTAAAGAAATCTTGTCGATTTCTCTCAAATTAGATTTTCTCAATGGAAAAAGGTTATGTCATCGTCGACTTCGAAAGAGAGCCAACATTGCTTTGAGCCACCCGTTGGTATTTGCAAGGATTTACGCATCAATTATAAAACTGTCAACGTAAAGCAGTAGACTTTTTAGTCCTGCAAACTATTATCAGTTCGATTTTTTTTTTACTGCCTACCTCTATAGTGAGGTCTTGTTTCAGATGAAAAAAAATGTAAATACTTAAAGATCCATGTTTTTATAAAGATGTGAATAAGTGTAGATCTCTTACATTTTGTGCTAATGAACCAACAGCTTACTTTGAACCTTCAGTTTTTCTGGTTGACATAGTTACGTCTCTCCAACCAGACCCAGTAGTCGATGTTCTAGCACAAGTTGTGAACGCTGATTTTCAAGATAGGCTAATCTGTCCCAGTCTTCTACGTTCAGTCTTCGTATACAATTAAGTGGAACTAATAAATATCTGTACTGTATAGTATATTAGTCTGCTAAAGCATTTACTGCTTATTCAGACTTTGGCAATTATGTAACGTCAGAATCTTGTGATGGATAGGAATAACTTCTGTTAAAATTGGAAAATATTTCTTAATCCCTTCTCGAAGATGTGTTACTAGTGCAACAAACCAAAGCAGAACTATTGTGCCTCCCGAACAGCTTTTTGGGGATTTTCTGGCACAGGCTGAAAACCATATACATTTCTTTATTCGTGAATATTTTATAAAAGAAATGCAGTAAACGCTGCCTTTAGATGGCATCTGCATAGGATATACAATGGAGATCGGACTAGATATACTAAAAAGTCAGCGAAACTAGCTTGTTATCCACCACTCTACTTTAAGCCCAATTTTATTCGCTTGAATATCATTACTTACCTTAGTTTGGTCAGAAGGCACATAAAGGGGTATTAAATAAGGATCAAATTAACTACACGAACAATAAGAAACAGCTTGCTCAATATCTCTATGATAGGCGCCCAAGTTGGGGTAACTTTACTACCAGAATCAAATTGTTAAATATATCTTCGTACGAAAATACTGAATGTAAAGACAAATCGGTGTCGAGGAAGTTGCCAAAAGGGGCGAAGAAATAGGGAGAAATAAAATAAAATGGATGGAAAGAGGAGTGAAGTCGAACTAAACGGAAACGATAAGAGTGAAAGAGAAGAAAGAGGGGGACAAGGAAAGATGAGAGTGGAAGGAAAGAGATGAGACTAAGAAAGATGGGAGGACAACAATGAAAGAGAGCGAAATATATATCAGGAGAGAAGGAAAGAAGAAAAAAGAGGGGAGGAAGCAAAGGAAGGGGGACAGAAAAGAGGAAAGAATGAATCAAAAGTGGAAAGAGAAATAAAAGGGGAATGTATGAAAAGAAAGGGAGTTAAAACGTTTGAAGAGGAGTTTAAAAAATAATGAAGAGAAAGGAAAGTTCATGCAAAGAAAATTGTAAGGACGGAATAAAAGAACAAAAATAACGGAGTGATTGATAAGAATAATTCTTTTATCATTGAATTGGGTGAGTAGATTCAAGAAGTCAGTGTAAATCTGACATCATGCCAGATTCGACAGCTGACAAATATCTCTTTTCATCCACAGGACGATCTCGGCTTAGAGACTTTCGGGAGTCGATCAAATCTGGCTACCAACCGCTCACGCGATCAATAGTAACATCGAAGCCGAAGAGACTAACAATTCCTGTGTATTGCAGTTTGGATATAAGTGTCAGATTTACTATCTACCACAGTCTATCTATATCGATTTTTAACTACTGTAGAGTAATGGTTTGCAAGGTAGTCTCGCTCTTTGATTTTCGACCCTCGATGGATCTCCCACACCTGAAACCCGGTGTAAAATCAAGCTCAGGCTAATCAATATACTTATATCGGTATCTACTTAGCTAGTCTTCCACAAGATCAAGACACTCGCTGACAATCGTACAGGTTTAGCCCACGCAAACTATCTTATTTACAATCGGTCTTACCAATAACCCCCTTAATAATCACCTTAAATCAACTATTTTTGGTTTACAAAAAATATCGGTAGAATTTATAGGTTTCTTTCTTCTTTTTTTAATCATTTCACCCCAAGCAAGGCAATAAAGCTACTAAGACGCGGGGGTTACTGAGCGTGAAAGAATATAAGAAATGAAAAACATTATGGAGCGAGGACAATAAAAGAACGGGATTTAAGACGATTAACATTTCATTTAAATTTTTGAAGATCAAACTCGACTGGAAAGCAAGAAGCCAGAAGAGTTCCACAATCGAGAAGTACATGTAAAGAAACTGTTTGTATAGACCCTACAACCCATTAATGGCCACCCTCGCCAAAATGGGATGGTCGACATTGTTTATCATGGTCCGACTTCTTTTTCTATATGCCGTGTCCCTTAAGGACGTGGACGATCATGCCTCTACAATTTTCTTTTCTTTGTGGCTCTGGCAGTGTGTCTGTCTCTTTACTATACTTCCCAGTTCATGTTCTGCCACGCACATAATACTCGTTAGGTATCCTATTTTCTGTTTCCTCTGTCCCTTTTAGTTTTACCTTCATTATTTCGTGTGACTGTCAAATTCTGATGTCTACTTACCTCATTATTTGTCCCTAGAAATTCTAAGCACAAGTGTCCTTGTCGTTCCTGTTTTCTTAATACTTCATCGTTGCTCCATCTATTATATTTTTACTTGGATTTGATAGTAAGTCCTGTCTTACTTCTTGCCTTTATTACCTAGTCTAGAAGTTCCTGCAGTTTTATGTCTGTGCCTAACATTGAAAAGGTGTCATCTGTATATGTTTATGCTAAGATTGTCAAACAATAATAAATTGCGGTAGAATTTCGAAGACCGCCTCGCTGTAAACAAATCCGATGAAAAGACGTATCTCTGCTGTACGCTGCTTTCTTTTTTGTGTACTTGCTTTGGTCTGACAGACATGGGTTCAGACTGACAAGTTAACTTCGAAAATCGGGTTTGTTACTATACGAGACGCTGATCTCGATACATTTTCCCTTGTTTGATTTTTTTTTTATTTTTTTGTCCAGTAAATTTACCTCGGATTCTTTATGCAAATGAACATTAAGAATCGAGACAATGAAAATATCATTCCACCAACTATTGTCGAGAATACCATGGACAGAGCGTACGACAAAAGTAAGTTCCAAGATATGAACTACAAAAAAACACATTCTTTTTAGATTAAGTCCTTAATCTAATCAACCACAATAAATATTCATTTTTCAGTATAATCCCTTATCTTTAAGACGTACTTAACCCAGTGTTCCTTCAGATCGAAATTCGGCTAAGAACTCTCAGACTGCCAATATGTCGAAGCCCAATCGTATGTCTCCAACATCTGTGCAATAAATAATATTAAAACACACACACACGTTCAGTTATCGATCAAAATCTTGTATTGTTTGTTGAAAGAAAAGACTTAATATATCTCTAACTACAATAACAGATATGAACATACGATCAAAATAAGTATTTAGAATGTAGCAGACCCCGTTCACCGGTGATATTCCAGCGACATAGGTGTGAAATTATCTTTTAGTTTTTCTTTGACACTTGTTCGATGAGCATGAAGTTAGTAAACTTTTAGTCACCTATCTGCGTTCGAATATTCATTTTCTTCCCATTCACTTTATCCTTGTTAAGATTCGAAAACGGGTAAAATAAATAGATTTAGAACTTACAATTGGGACACCGGTACCCGACAAATCGGTGCAACTTGTCAGTTGATACTTGGAGAGAAAACTGTCTTCGTCAAGTAACTCCTGTTGCTTCCCTAAATCTTATGAACGTTCTGACATCTTGAATGTTGAAATCTTCGGTTATATGTAATGGGATTGTGAGAGTTAGGCACCAGGCTTGTCAAAACAAGCGCTGAAAGGTAACTGTTTAGGGAGTGTAACACCAGACGACGGAAAATATGCCAAATTGGAAGGTATATAAAATAAATTCGCAAACGTGACTTTTATGGAATATTGTATTAATGAATAAAAAATAGTATCAAGAGAAAAGTTATGGGCTATAATCCAGTGAAAGCATAACAATTTTGCCGCAAATGGAAATAAGATTTAAGCCAATGAAAATATCATTCTACTGACTCTTGTCGATAATACTATAAATAAAGCCTGCAACAAAAGAGAAAGTTCTAAGATATGAACTACAAAAAAAAACACATTCTCTTTAAATAATAAGATCTATGGGACACTTAAGGAGGAAAATAAGCTTAAATAAATTAACCCTAAAATTATACAACGAATATAAAACAAATTTTTAAAAAAGAATAACTTATTCGACAATTTCGTGCAAAAAGATGGAGGGAAAATATCACAGGGAAAGAGGAGTTATAAAAGACAAAATATTGCTGAGACAAACAGTACAGGAAGGTGCGGAGAGACATGTTCACCGATGTACTGAAGAGGCATAACACAGAATGGGTTTGAAGGCAGAAAACTTTGGGTATTTTTCAGGGCCACCAACAATTGGCATTCAAGCCCCGGTTAGAGCCAAGATTTTATATGTTGAATAATAAAGTATACAAGGCTTTTCGAGTTGAAACGCTGACGCAATAGGCTCTACCTACTTTTTATTCATTTCTATTTTTGGCCTGATGCCAGACAAAGCTAAGTTTAGTAAATATCTGCTCAAACCATATAACACCTTACGTCTTTTTACCACTGTTTCCTTTCAATACATTCTTTTTTTTATTCTTTCTTGTACACTAATATCGATTATTTCTGATCAATTCATTCAGACGGCTACTCGACCGATCGAACAGATGATTGATCAGCCCATATATGCGTCCTAATTTTGAGGAGTGTGTAGGAAGAATGTGGTGTGATTCATGGTTCATAAACCCCACGTAATCTTCATGGCTTACTTCCTCTCCATACCTCAAAATGTTATGCAAGGTGTTAAATCTACATTTGGCTTCAAGTATTCGCCTAGAGTTTTCAAAACAAACTTGGGAATAATTCCTTTCAATGTAAAGTCAGTTTATATATATATATATATATTAACACATTTAACATGGAGAAATGAAACCTATCTAGTGGAAAGCTTTAAAATATATTCGCGTTTATGTGACATCGCAAAAATTTATTTACAACTAATATATATATAATACACTAGTATAGTACCCGTAAAAAATGAAGGGTCGATTTCCGTGTGGATTGACACTTTTACGTACTCTGACAAAATGTTACAAAAAATAACTGCGTTATATATAAATTCCCTAATCTAATCACGCATAATAAATACTTTTTTACATAATCTCTTTCCGCTTCGATGCACTTAACCCAATGTTGTCCCTGATCAAAATTCAGATAACTGTGCCAGGTTGTGGATATGCCGTTGAACCCTCGTATGTGTAATGTCTTCGCAATACATTCAATAAATACTATTAAAGAATAAGCACTAGGAAAAGAGTACACAATATCTGTAATTTGAAAGGACAATCGTAAAACCAGATAAAACCCACAAATAAATTCAATTTGCAATTAATAGGCAATTGAATTAAAGTTCAGATTTCTTTTCAGCTATAAACGCATACACCTTGTATATGTTATGTATTTCACAGCTGTTTTTCATTTATACAAGTATGGTTAAAGACAAACGAAATTTCTTTCCTAAAGATCTTTTCTTTGCTTTTCTAAATTCCAAATCATTATATTTCATTAACAAAAAAACAAAACAAAAAAAAACGTTAACATGAAATCTCACGTGAAGACACGAAGAAGCGACATTTGAAAATTATGAAACTGACATAATGGATTATCTTTTATAATGATTCATCAAAGCCAAAAGTACTCCTTGAACTATTTATATTTGTGTACCGGAAACCAGAAAAAGGATCTGAAATATAGGAAAAAAATTTTTTAAAATCTCTAACAAAGAACTTTCGTTGGTTTTCAGCAAATGAAAAATTGCTGTCCAAATTCCCACTGTGTGTGTGTGTGTGTGTTACAGCACATGAAACGCTCCAATTGTCCCTATCTACCCTGATGATGAATTAAGAAAGTCGAAAACTTCGAAGAGTTCCTGTACTTTTCTTCCGAAATGAATATCGGAATTTCCTCCTTGTCTGAGAAGGATTATCCGTAATCTGAAAAATCGATCATTAAAATTAATCGACACAAAACGTCAGCTGTGATGCCTAAATACACACATATATATTCGCGTTTACGTGAGAGTAGCTGAAAGTTTAAAATAATCCACAGTGACGTGATGTGTAACGATTAAAGGGAACGAGACCGCATATTTGGCAAAAGTTCATGGGGGGGACGATCTGCTACCAGTAAGTTACATGGCCTTATTGGAGTAACACTTTCAGCTTTCCAAAGAATACCAGGATGTAGGCAACCAAATTTTATCTACGTTAAATATATTATTCCTAAGATTAGTTTTCACTGTAGTCTAGGTGCAGTCAAAAAGTAATACCTAATTTTATTTAGTAACAAGTAGTTCAATAGGATACAGAGCATACCAAAATGAACTCTATAAAAACTCATGTTTGTGTTGTTTTTTTCTGGGGGTTTTTTTGTTTTGTTTTTTTTGGGGGGGGGGGTGCTCGTGTGTATATTTATCTCCTCATTTTCGGTAAGCCACTGTCCTCTGAATGCCTTTTATCTCCTGTGGCTATACTACTTAGGAAGGTGCTACACTTATCCAGTTCCAGAATCTTTGGAGCAGCAGTCAGCTTCTGCTCTTTCATGAATTTTGTCAGCAGTTTGGGAATCCACGCTGTACAGATACTTGAGTAGTCAAGAGATTGCACGAAACTATAAGCACTCTCATAACTCCTCATTCAAAACATTTAATGATTGTAATGAGAACATTCGCAACAATAGCTGACCTGTCACTAAAGTCATTTTCTCCTTCCTTGCAATAACTTTACTGATCCGTCTCCTTACTGTACTCATATCAATAATTGCTAACCTCATGTAAATGTTTGCAGCCCTTTCTCCTTGCAAAATCGGACATTCTATGGCAGCTTTTTGTGCGTGTCCGGGGAGGCTGGAACTTTTAAAGAGATTTATGACTAGGAAAAAAAGCTATTTCCGTATTTTTTTTTTATCTAGGCTTCCTTTTTATTATTTATAAGGAAAACATCTTGGAATTCTATTTTAAAATTTAAATAAGAAAAACATTACATTTCGACCTACTTCCGTATACTACCTGTAAAAAAAAAAATAATTTGTTTATGCACGTTTTCATTTGTTTAATTTGATGCTGTAATTATATTATTAGTCTATAATACGCATATTTATTTAGGAAATCATGAAAAAAATAGTCTCGTTTATTATACGCATTGACGATTTTATAATTTGTAACAGACCAATTTAACGTTAGTGCAACTTTTTATCCGGTTTGTAGCAACTAAAAATAAGAACTTATATATTTTGCATTCTTTTGAAACGCAATGCTATGACACCTTAAGCGAACGGAGCGTTGGAAATGATACGATGCAAGGTCCAGAGGAAAAAAAAAGGGAAGGAAATATTAGATTAGTTAGGTGAGAAAAAAAAAAGATGCACTATAAACTCTAAGAGGGAATGCATGTTTGTCAGCAAAGACAATTTAATGTGTGGTACAGAATTTCAAAGATCTGGATAGTAATGGTAACAGATGACAAAAAATATGGCATAAAAATCTGAAGGCGCATAGGAATAACAAAGTACTTAAGGAATAAAAAAAAATACCTTCAAATGAAGGAAAGAAATCTTCTACATGGCAACGAATGGGCAATTTCGCTGCATAATATGCATGAAACGAAAAATAAGTGGTTCTAGCAACTGATGTTGGAAATACCATGTGTAGAGTATGTGAGAAATTGGGAGATTTTAAGGAGAATAGGAATTACAAAGAAACCGCCGTACTGATAACAGTGAGAAAGTAAGTTTTGTTTTTTTAATTTGAAGAGGAAAGAAAGTTTGGAGAATTTATCTCATAAAGTAAAAGTAACCTACTTAACAATTTTGTGTAAATGGATTCAGAAATAAGTACCAAAAAAGACAAAGGGTTGTAAAGGAGAAATAATTACTTAAAACAACAAAAGTCAGACGTTGTGGAGAGCCAGGATCACCAATGCCTTGAAGGGACATGGGACCTGGAGATGATGATAATAATAATCAGAACTGGTTCGTTTTTTCTTTTGTTTTTGTTTTGTTTTTTTGTTTTTGGGGGAGGGGGATTTCCTTGAAAGGTTTTAAGAAAACTGCACCAATCAGGCTCCTTGCCTGAAACGGCAACTCACTCTCTACCTCGAATGAAATTCGGTGCCATCGCAAGATGCTGGAAGAATAGTAAAAAATCCCTGACTCCTGCTGATCAGACCAAGAATGTCGACATTAAATAACCCATTGAGGTTGATATGTCGTAAAATCAAAACAAACCAATCAGACCAAGAATGGAGGATAACTGACATATCGGGGCTGGTCATGGCCAATTCTTACTGTTCAACTTCGATACAGTTCAAAAGCGCTTACGCGGCCTTGTGGGTAATGAATTATTCACCACTCTGTATCCCTTATCCCACAGACGAACGTCACCAGCTTTTCACTGCCATATCATTATTAATATGGTAAATGGTCGAAGGAATTACATTAGTGCCACCAGTTTGGATTTTTACAGCTAGGACCCGTTATGCAGTGTTCGCAGTTGCAAACCATTCCCTTCGTGTTTCCTTGGTAAAAAGAAAGTTCCAATCAGACGAGTTCTTCCCCTCCCTTAAAATCTCGCTCAGTATCCCTCTACTTTGTGTGTCAGGTTGATCATGTATTGAATGAACTATCAGTAAAAAAAAAAAAAAAAAAGTACTGAAATTAAAAACATTTGTGTTTGTGTACGCACATGAGAGAGAGAGAGAGAGAGAGAGATCCTGTTCATATTCAAATGAATACGAGTATATATATATATATATATATATATATATATACATACACTGTACGTGTTCATTTGACCGTAGTTCATGTTTGTGCTGACTGTGCCAAAATTGACTATTTTATCTGTTATTTGCAGCCAAAACAGTTTGGCTGAAAAGGTCAAAAATTCGCGCTCTGAATGCGAAAGTGAAAGTGCCAAATCTGGATGGCTTATGGCTGACATCGCCGCCGGCATAAAACCGACGACGTAATGGCGGCCAACGAGGAGACACTCAAATGATGTGGAGTCTCCATCGACACCTGTCGGCGGGCTGCTTTGAAGGTGGTTTTATAAGATACTAGGTTTTTGTTGACTGGCTACAGCTCTAATTTTGTTGTTCATAATTTCTGTAGTCTCTCAATCTTGCCATCATTATGACTACTACTTTTGTAATTTTCGCCATTAGTTATATTAGTAATTGATGATGAGACAGTCATTATAATTGTCAATATTATCTTAGTTTCCACAATGGTGGTTGTTAAAAGAAAAATATCAGCTATTGAGATTATTACATAAATTATTCTGATATATATATATATATATATATATATATATATATATATATATAATATACATATTCACGTGATACGTCACCCCTACTTACAGCTAGTGTGGAAAAGAATGTACCTGACTAAAACGTTATATGAAAGTTAATCAAAATATTACTCTAATTCTTATACCTACTGCAAAAAGCGCCCACCTTTGCCATGTCTGTGCATAAAAATGTAAGTTCCCAGCAGGACTGAAAGTCACATCCGCGCTGCCCATACTTGAGAATAAATCGAGTTGCTATCACACACACACACACACACACATATATATATATATACATATATACACATACATACATACATATATATATATATATATATATATATATATATATATATATATATATATGAGAGAGAGAAAGTGAGTAACAGTAAAATTGTTCAAATCGTGTAACAGCATGGAATAATTGTCCATCCCACAAAATGTTTAATATCTGAATAATCAGTAAACTCAGTTTTTTTGTGTCAGTTTTTCCGATAAGACGTTTAGCCATCGTGACACCATTTGTCGAAAGAATCACTGAAAAAAACCCTTTGAGTTTTTCAGCTAGAAAGAGAACAGGCAGGCTAAAATAATTTTGTGTCAGCCCTACTATGTCTTCCCAGCTGAACAATGATGAGACGAAAAAGATCATTCAGACCTTCAGTAATGGTACCAATATTAATACTCTGGCTTCCATCTTCAAAGTCCATTCAAGAACCATCAAGAGAACGGTGAATAAGTTCAAGAAAAAGTGAACAGTAGAAAGGAAAATTGGATCAGAAGGTCACAACAGCAAGAGAGATCATCATTTTAACATAGAGCTAAATGCATTCTTTTTATTCAAAGTAGTCCAACAGTGATACAAAAACGTCGGAGAATTCCAGTAAGATATCTTTAATCACTTCTAAGATACAACAATGGTTCAAAGCTTAATCTAACAAATATATATATATATATATATATATATATATATATATAGGAAAAAAAGACAAGAGGAAAACTGTAGTTTTAGCCGACGTGTTTCGTCCAGTGTGGATTATTTGAAGGCAAAAAATGAAGTGAATTTATTGTAAAACAGTATCTATAAACAAAAAACAATGTCGTTAGTAACTAGAATTTAGAAACGGTACTCATGGGTCAACTGAAAAATTACGTCATTTACTTTTTCATCTTTGAAGAGATTTTTTTTTTTTTTTTTTTTTTTTTTTTTTTTTCAGATATAGAAGTATTGTTTGTATTGACAGAATGAACTGTTTTCTTTTGATTTCTTCATATATTTTGGGGTATGTTGGTTTGGAAGAGTTAGGAAAGGTGAGATTGGGAAAAAATACAGTTTTCCTGTTGTCTTTTTCATACATATTATTTTTTCTACAGATTAATTCTGAGAATTTTTTTAGACACACACACACATATATAATATTATATATTCTACATATAATATAATATATTTTATAAATTATAATATATATTTTATATAATGTTTTATATCATGTGTTTTATATAATATATATTTATATATCATAATATTATGTTTTATATATACTTATATATATCATATTTTTATATTATATATATATATATAATACTTTATGAACGATGTAGTTCAAATAATTTTGAGATTAAAATACTTAATTTTAAAACTCCAGGCAGACATCAAAATTTTAAGAATAAATAATTGGGCTGTAACTGGATAGTCACTGTTTAACTTGTCCTTTATATATTAAAAATCTATGTTGTGATAATCTAGAATTGAAGATTAATCTGACGCTGAGCACTTTACAAATTCAAGATATGCTGATTTTTGTGACTCCATCCTTTTTGTTCCCTATGATATTGTTAAGAAAATACATTTTAATAATGGTTATTACAATTTCTTTTTTCCCATTTTTTATTTGCTTAACTGGATTTCGGCACATGTTGGCAGAAACTCGACGTTAGTGTTTTAGGCATGGCTTTTCATTTGCTTGCAACGTAATTGAGAAAAATAGAGAAATTTCTGAATCCTAGCTTCTAAATGATAAATCCGAGAGATTAAATTTTTGTAAATACGCCAAGATAACTCTCTCTCTCTCGTGATCCATATGTCAATTGCAATTTTTCCTCTTTTTATTTGTTCGTTTTGTGTATTTTTGTTTCTGCTTTTTTTTCTTTTTTGCCATTCATTCTTCGATTCTTACTTTTCCAATTTTGCGGTTTTTAATGTAAATTTCTCGTTTTATTTCTTTCATTTTCATCCTCTCACTTCTGGATAGCTAAACCCTCATCTGTTGCTTCATTTCTCGTTTTTCATTTAATTCTCCATTTCCCCCCTCTCTCACTCACAACTTTACCTCACACGCTGCTTTCCCTCTGTCATACACACCTCATTCGCTCACTCATACCCACCTTGACTTCTTTTTCACACACACACACACACATTGATTTTTCTCTCTCTCTCTCTCTCTCAAACATATACATCTGTCTCGTTGACTCACACATAGACGTGGCTTCCACAACTCTCACTCTCTTTTATACGTACTCTAGTCTTCCTCTCTTTTCTTACTGTCTGGTTAGCTTTCTCTACTCTAGTCTACTCTCTGTCTCTTTCTCTCTTCCTCTCGTTGATTTTGTTTCTCTTTTCATTTCCATGTTTCCCATTGTGATGCGTCATTTACAAGCACGTTCGCTATTTCTTCGGGAAAACCATGCTATTAATTCAACTGAAAATGTAAATGGGAGTGGTGAAGAAACATGTCCTTTTTTTCTTTATCTTTTTTTTTTTCTTTCATGACATTTTCATCTTCCTCTAACATATTTGTCCTTGATGTTTTACTTGATAATTTTATTAAAATCTTCCCCTCCACCCCCAGGGTATCACGTTAAGCTACGTTGTGCCCATCAGGCAATAATTTAATGAACCAACATTATCAGTAGTAGTAGTAGTAGTAAGCTTATGTCACGATCGTGCTCGTCTTTGATAATGGAATGAAAGCGACAACGAATTCAGCAGGAAAAAGTAGATATTTACGCATCTATTTATAATAGCGAAATTTGTTCAGCGTAAGTAGACGATCTTTCTACTTGAGTCGTCGTGCTTCACACGTACTGCGTGACAGATTTCGAAAAACCTTCCAAAATAAACCTCAAGAAGGATCAACTTATGTTGACGACTGTGCAGCAGTGAAGTCGAGAGCAAACATTCAGGTTCTTTAAAAAAATTGGAGTTTCTTATGATTCTCTACTAATTTAAACTGTTAGATTTCACATAGACTGGCAGAGAAATGAAAAACCGAGTCGTTAGACTATGTTCGTCACTTTTGACTCGCAACTTGAAATTGCTTGTATTGAAAAAAAAACAAAATTGATCGTTTACGATTTTTTTTCATATTCAGTTTTCGTTCGTGTCTTTAAAATATCTAACACTTCCCTGTCAAAATCCGCTTTACATCGGGTAGCCTCTTAATATATAAAAAAAGTCTTCATATTGAATCCGATGAAAATGTATATTTGTATGAATCGTTCTACTCGTTTTTTCGTTGAATGTTAAAATTCGGAGTGTCGGGATTCGATACAATAACAAATATTGTTGCGGGGTTGCTCGTAATTCGGCCGTTTAGAATAATCGCACGATTTTCATTGAAATAATAAAATTCAGTAGAAAAGACAACGTAGTTTCAACAAATAAACAATAATTTAATATCATGATAAGAATACAAGCTGTTGGTAATAGATTTGAAAAAGTAATGTCTTTTTGTTTGGGTTGATAAGATTCTGAAATAAAATATAAATTGTCTTTGTGTACGCTTTGAGAGAAACAATGAAATGTTTTATGTGTGTTTGTATGAAAAAGTCAACACGTTTGGTTCATAGTAAAGAGGATACAAGAGATAGAAATTGTTTTTTACTGTTGGCCGTGTTGCCGTAGTCAGAAGTTTTTCAACGCTGTCGCATTTAGCATGAGGTCGTGAAGATCATAAGCGAGAGTCGAGTAGAACTTGGTGACAAGCTGTGCATATCTTGTTTGGGGCAGAATTTCGTATGTTTTTATACACTCTTTTCCTAATAAAAATCGGCTCCACTATTAAATTATTTATTTCTTCCTAATTGGCCCTAAAAAAATACGTGGTATGTCTTCTACTACGTCCGCACGATATTTTGGTGGTATATACCTAAATCATGATGACTAATACAACTTTCTGATTTTTATTCTGATTTTATTGGTGTGTTTTAATATGTAATTATTTTCTAGAGTGGGATTGGTTTATAAATATTGATATTTTAGTGGAAATGACATTGACTGAAGCAGGTGATCAAATTTAGTACATTGTAAACTCTCTAGATTACAACATTGTAAATAAAACTACAGATCTTTATAGCAGTTTCAAGTCGATGTTGTGCTGCTCAACTTTTATCACCTCAATCTTTAATAAGCCATGAAAATCAATCAATCAATTTTATTGCCTCGTGTTATTTTACGGTGCAAGTATATGCTTAGTTTTTCTTCTTACTTAGCTTTTCAGAGAACCTTGTCGAACAATACCACAATCATCTGTACCGGTGGTACCCCCACATGTTACAACACGACAGGAATCGGTGTCGCAACTTGCCACAAGCGCGAGTTCATAGGCATATTGAGTCAGGACACAGAAGCCGCAAGTTCTCACCCATGAGGATTACCACCGCACAAATATGAATACGTGAATACGTTGCAGAAAATTTTGAACGAAGTCATCATCTGTCAGACAGCCCATATCCCTCGCGTCTACACCTGGTCCCGAAAACACGGATTTCCGAGTATGTGTCGATTACAGGAAATCCCTGAACCATCCCTGATCATTACCCAGTCCCTCATATCCATGACTTTCCATAAGAACTACAGGATACCCGCACCTTCAATAAGATCCACCGAAACAAAGCATACCATCAAATTCCCGTGGCTACGAATGACATTCCCAAAACAGCGGTTACCACACCATTTGGCCTATAAATATTTGTAAAAATGCCATTCGACCTGAGTAACGCCGCTCAGACATATCACTGGCCAACTGACGAAGTGTTACGCGGTCTTGCCATCGCACATGTGTATATTGACTATATCCTGATAACTATCGATGACGTCAATGCACATAAACAGCATCTCCATGAAGTGTTTCAAAGATTCTTATTTTGGTCTTCAGATTAATTTAGACAAATGTGTCTTTGGCTCGCTAAGCATCAACTTCCTTGGACAGAACATTGACGCCGATGGTATCTCGCTCCTATCAGAGAAGATTAAAACCATCTAGAACTCTCCTACGCCAAATTCAATTGGACATCTACGATGTTTCATCGGAATGATCAATTTCTACCGAAGATTAGTGACGAATTATTTAGAAATACTTCACCCCTTAACAAATCTACAGAAGAACAAAAATAAACATAACTTTGAAAGGTGATGCCATGCATGCATTCAACAATGCAAAATACCGCACACGCCGACTTCAAAAAATTGTCATTTATCGACAATTATCCACAAGCAAAAATATTACTGACTACAGACGCATATGACGCAGAGATAAGCGCAGTCATCGAGCAAGAACTAAAGTATCAGCGTAAAACAATCGCCACAGCCTTGGCTAAACTATCATCAGCTCAAACCAAATACAATACATTCTCCAGAGAACTACTGGCTATCTACTTGGCCATAAAACATTTCCGCCATCTGCTTGAGGGAAGAGATTTCACAATCTACACTGGCCACAAACCGCTGACGACGGTATACCAAACACATTCATTCTGTTGTGAAACAATATACAACATAAAACTTTTACCTTTTTATGAAATGATTTTTGTTATAAAATGATGAAAGTTCTGTTTTCGAAAAGACACGGCATGTGCTGTCAGAAGAGGGACAAATGAGTTTTTGTTGCTCTATCCACGTCCTGAAGATGAAAAGAAACCAAGAGCTTAATATCTCCATGCTAGGAGAAAAGGAAGACTGGCCGTGATTGAACCAGTCACTAGGGTTCAGTAGAACTAGGTAGAGCCTTCAACTCTACTGTGTGTGTTTTGACCAGCGTATGTTTAAGTATATGTGTGACTGTATGTTAACTTGTTATATAGGCAGTAAAGTAAGATATTGTTTTTTGTGCCCCGACTACATGAATTTAAGGGTGCTATTAGATTGGCATCTAGGTCACACCCGTTTACTGTTGAAATAGCTAAATGCTACTGCTACTTCAGCAGTTTTTTATCGCACTTCCTGCCCGTGGAACACCCTTCCGTTTACTTGCTTCCCTGATAACTACAATCAGAAATTTAAATGCAACGTCAATCGCCATCTTCTGTCTTCTTGAATGCCGTTCATCTTTTATCCTTTCTTCAATCCTCTCTATGTTCTTTCTGTTCTTTCAATTTCACTTCCTGTAACCCCCTGCGTACTGGTGGTATTTCCGCTTTGCTTGGGGTGAAATTATTAAAATCAAAATTTTCGGAATTCTGCGAGCATCTTCAACGACTTTGAATGCTAGATTAAAATAGTTTTTCAGAATTGCCAGAATCTCAGTATTAGTATGCAATATTATAACATCAAACAAAGGGTACAATTTAATAGCTTAGATAATATAGTTTATATAATAATCATAGATAGCCTTTAGAAGCGTAAATAAAATAAAATTTATGTTGGCATAACTAAATAAATTCAAGTTACATGGAAGTTTTCTCTGTACACGCAAATAGGCTGCCCAATCCTCACTTTCCAGTCGTGACAGAGTTCAAATGCGTTTATGCGGTTTTGTAGGCGATTATTTTCAATCCTACAGGCCATTCCCACAGACGAAACATTTTTAGCTTATCGTTATTTCCATAGAAAATATTCAGACTAGATACATGCCATTGTTCTATCAATTCAGACTTTTACAGCTAGGGATAACCTCTTGAGCTACAAGTAGTACGGATTTTGATCACCTATGTCCTCTGCTAATGTCCTAATAATCATTACTCACAGAATAAGTAAGGCACTAGAGAGCAAATATAATTAGATATTTCAAAGGCCTTTGAAAAGATGTGGCATAGAGAGTTACTGCACAAGTTCTTTACCTATGGAATCGCTGGTACTTTATAACCGTTAGGTCTCTGAATGTAATTGTTAACGGCCCAAGCGATCAACGTAGGGGTCCCCCAAGGCTCGCTTCAACCCTCTTTATACTTTACATAAGTGATCTATCAAGAGTATATTTCAATAATTTTGGAATAGCTATTCTGATGATACAACAGTATATGGGTGCATTCCCAAACCTCTAGATGACCAGCGCCTGGGAGTGGATCTCTCCGCTGACCTAGTTTTAACAGCTCAGTGGGAAGGAAAACTGGCTGGTCACATTCAATGCCTCGAAAGCCAAACCAGTGGCATTCCATCAGGATCCTTAATTTTCACTTGTCACGATTAATGACTGAATGTTATCTCAGGAAGGCCTTGTGCTCCTGTTGAGACTTAAACTCAACCGAGACCTGAAATGGAACTCGTGCATACTACTATCGCTAAACATACTAAGGTAGTAGTTGGTTTCTCCTATCCTTTATTTTTACAAAAATTAAATCTTTAAGAAAAAGATCAGGCAGAAAATGGAGTACTGCTGCCATATATCGACAGTCTTCATTTCTCAAATTCATTAGAGTCCAGAGGTGCCTCCGCTTTGGGGTAATGAATTATTTTCCACCCTACAACCTCTTTCGTAAACGATGAAACGTCGCAAGGCTCTCTCTCTGCTCTATCGGCATTTCCATGGAAAGTGTTCAGACGTATTACATTCCTTAGTTCCACCTGTTCTAACCTTTATGGCACACTATAGCGAACCACCTTCATTCCCTTCGTATTTCATTGTTGAGACCTATGTTCTACTCAAGCAGCTTCTTCTCACGGACCATTACTCACCCAATCACTACAGTTTTAACCTGTTCACCAAGGATTAACCGTTATCTTATCTACATGTCCCCATAAACTCTGCCTCTTATTATGTAACACTCTACCTCGAGTGGCTCTTGGTCCTTCTACAGGATGAACATGTAAACAAAAAAAGAACCCACCATCTATCCTACATATCCTCATAATCTGCTGCTTGCTTCCTTTTTATGTACATACAACAGCCTAATTCAATAAACCTCTACTTTGAATGGCTCTTCGGCCTTGTTAAATATTTAATTGAAAAAATTAATGACGAGTAAACATTTCATAGATTTGATTTTTTTCTTAATCTAGCTCATTGATCCATAACTAAAATACTAAATGGAAAGTTTTGGAAACATGAAATTATTGAAAGCTATGTCTTGAACAAATGTCATCATTGACCTTTGTTTTTTTAACACTATTTATCTCAACATTTCGGCCGTTGTGCCCACCAGCCATCCTCAGGTGTATATCAATCTGCATAATCTACAGGGAATTCTGAACTGAACCCTTTATTTAATCTCTGAGGGTAGACTGTTCTCTCTCCACTGCTCATATCTAGGGATATCTTATCTAGTTTTTGTTTTTATTTAGTACTACTCAATTAGTGCTCGCCGGTTTCCACACCCAGAAGCCTGACACAGGGCCTGGACTCACAATCACTGTCACCAAATTCAAAAATCAACGCTTCAATTCACTAGGCCATTGTCCAATAGGACAATTTGCTGTAGTGAACATGGAGCCTTAAACCTTAAATCGGCTGATTAGAGTTGCAACTGATGTTGCTGCTGTCATGACATAAATTCTTTTTGTGAGTGAATATTGCATTAAAAATGTTCAGAGATAAAAATGTTCTTTCTCAATACAGGCTCTAATGTTTAACTCATAGCTGATGGAGAAGAGATGAATTCATGCATTTCTAAAGGGTATTTGTGCATAAGTGACGGTAATGATCTTGAATAGAATTCACACTCAGTGCTACAATTTCTCATTCCGAGCCACTATCCAGTACATTCACTTGATCTTAGTAATCTCTTAGTACAGAGAGAGAGAGAGAGAGAGAAAATACATACATCTCTGTTAGTATATTCACGGCATCCGTTTTTTTAATTGAAATTTAAAGCATTTTACTTTTGCTGCAAGACCACAGCCAACTAATGAGGTCAGTACTGAACAAACATATTTTAATACAGCAGCTTTTATGAAAGTTTTATGAAAAAGTCTAAGGAAGACTTCATGTATAATCAGACACAAAGGAACAATGAAAAGTTTCCAAAGTGATTCTAAAAATATCTTTTTGTTTGGGAAGTGAATCGGGCCTAGAACCTTTTAGCATCTACATCTTGTATATATTTGATCAGTTGGCAGAAAATTAAGGGTGAGGTATGTTTACCCAGCCTTCCCGCCAAGGTTGGATGTGACACAAGGTCATTTTAACGTGGGTAGCGCTATATATGTTTTGCCCCAAACCATTCACATTGGCATTAGTATTACACCAACCCAACCTCTTTAGTTCAATGAAGAAGGTACTGCCGCAGGATTGGAATGCACGGGGCTAAGCAACTTCTCCCATCTAAAATTAGATCGTTTATTTACAATAATAATTTTACATTTACAACATTCTAAAAAGTAATAAAATGTAATATTTATCATTTACCAATTTATAAAGAAAGGTGAAAACAAATTTTTATTCATAAATTTATAAACATATTTACTAAATTATTAAAATATGTGAACCAACTGTAAGTATATCCTTATTATTTACCATTTTATAAAGTTTGAATCAATTGGAAATTAGCCGATGTCTTGCATATGAAGGTCCATGTTTTAGAATAAAAATATCCGTTACAGAAATGAGATCTGATGAAAAGTTGCTTCACGATGGCTTAACTCGATTTTTGAAAAATATTCCCTCGTTTTTAATTCAAATATAATGAAAAATAATTCCTTACTTTGGGAAAATTAAGTTCAATCTGGTGGTTGGAGAAAGCATACATTTTACACAACATAGTGTTTTTTTTTCTCCCAATGTCCTTACTTCAGTAGTGAATATAGATTGAGCATCATACAATGAAAATTTCACATTATACTTTAGGTACATTGCAGGCTGCACTTATATATGTGAAAAAAGAAATATGTACATATATAAACCTATTCCCTTAAACAATTTTCATATTTTATTATATTATTTTTTTTAATTTTATTCGGTCTAGTTTGCTCGGACATACATGAGTCTATCACGCCAAACATTACAGTTCTGTATCAAGGTCGGAAGGTCATTAGGCAGGCATTCTGTGTCATAACATAGCTGGTCATTGTAGGTGGTTACTGGGTGACCAACTCTTCATGCTCCATGACTAGGTGTCCAGAACAGTAGATCACTCGCGAGTTGTTGTTTTGCTCACCAGCAGTGTTCTGCAAAGCACATTTTGCATTCACATAAGTTTGTATAAATATCAGGAATGGGTCCATAGTGCTGTGATTTAGTTGGAGATGTTAAGCAAAGCACTCAGCATCCGAGTGCAGGTTCCATCAAGCTTAGACTCTAGAGTTTTAGTTAGTGCAGGCAGTGGCACGATACATTAACACCGCCTTTGCAGTGACTCTAATCCCCGTTTGTGGTTGTCTGGTAGATCATCTTTCCAGATTAAATCCATTTTATTCAAGGCGGCCCAGGTTTTAGCTATGCGAATGTTCATATCTTTTTCAGTAGCCACAGTACTCCTATATCATCTAGAAAATGCTGCCAAGGATGTTGGACTCTAAAACTGAATTCATAAGCTTCACCCAGCAAGGTTCAATAAAAACTGTCTCAGGTGAATCAATAAAATATGTCAAATACTTTTATATACTTAGGAAGCAAGATAATATTTAAGGGACATTTTTAGCTCTCAGAAATTCCTTTGTGTTTTTGAATACACCTTAAAAAATGACGGTAACAATTTTGCAATTGAATTGGTTATATTTTCTACATCAATTAACATGTCTACAGTAATCTAGATGTTGCATCTATACAATTAACTCTATTATCACATATAAGAAAGAATTCCATTTTTTTTAATGATTAAAAGTAAAAAGAGAAATCTAACATGAAACAATAAGTAATATAAACCCGTGTATTGTCATCCTGATATCTCCTAATGATTAATGAAATATTCCATTGTCATTTTGTTAATGAGGTATGTACACTTATTTGGGATGCCAAGTAATTCATCTTGCTTTCATAACAAAAGAATATACATTATCTTAGAGAAGATAAGGATGCATAACCAATTAATATATAGTCATATTGTTTTGTATTATAGAATTATGAAAATATTTGTATTTAATGTGTTATTCAAAAGTTTATCTTTAAAATTTGTTATACATACATTGTCCAAAAGAGAGGCTCTTCTATAAGCTTTGACAGTTGTAGCTTAAACTATTTCTGTACATTCCCTGTGGAAATGTGTTTTATATGAATATGAGATATTGTAACTACACTATTTCCATCCTTTAGACTGTTGTCCTCATCTTTATTGTCATATTCACAACGTTTCAGCCATTGTATGCTTTGGTTTTCTTTAGGTGCTATTCCAATTAATATCACTTGAAGAAGGCTGAAGAGGGCAATGGCTGGAACATCGTGAATATAGCAATAAAGATGAGGACAACAGTCCAAGGGATGGAAATAGTGTAACAATATTTTTGGTTCAAAATAATGTTTTTTAAATGTTCTCCTAGGATCAGATCTCTCTCGTCCTTCTCTTAAATTTTCTAACCTTTCTCGTACAAAACGAACGAAAAAAGATCCCGACTCGGAGGAACTGTATAGTTTTTCTTTCATCCCATAATTCTCTCTTCCCGTAATATCTTTATATAAAAGAAATCGCCGCTTCTTAACCCCTACCACCACGAGGTAAACGACATTCCATTCTCTTTTCTTCCTTCATTCTAACTCCAGGCACCCATGATCTTAACAGATCATTTCACACAGGACAGTCACATGCCCAGATTCGCTCTCTCTGAAGTCTTTGTATTGGTGCCATTTCATTTCTATCTTATCCATGTCCGACATTTACCTGTTCATCAGCTACACGGACCACTCGCCTTACATTCAAGAAATATGCCGCGGCATACCATTAACAGTCAGGTTGTTAGGTGATTGCACCCCAGTTACCACCTCTCTCACTGACTGCGTCATGCACCGTGCGTTTGGTTGCTTCACGCAAAACTCTTTCCTTATTTGGATTCTGGCCGGCACTTCTTCATCAGTATTCGTGGATATATCTTTTGGGTGCCTCCACTCATAGGTGAAAACTGAACTTTGTGGTACCGTCCCCATTCTCTGCCCGACCTTAGACTCTATATCGTACCAAAACGTCGCTTCGACAAGCAATATCTCTCCTCTCTCAGCTATTGCTTTCACAGTTCGATGGTGTCTCTCTACTATTCCATTTCCTCCTCACATGTACGCTGCTCTGTAGTGCCTTCTTATTTTCCATTTTTCAAGCAACATTTGGGAGAATTCCAAGCGAAAAACCATTCCATTCTCCACTACTGAACCTCATTCAGAATCACCGTTTCCGCATGCAATTTCCTCCATATCACCAGTCACCCAGGTCCACAGTCAATCATCGACAAGTACGCACCCCTGCGATAATGTTATATCGACAGCTAACCTTGTTCAATTGTTTGTCATTCGGATCTCACCAGGATCCTGTACGTTCAGGTCAGGGTGAGTTGATTGACATCTAATACAGTTCCTGACTAAGATCTGGTCTTCCTCCTTTTTATGAACGGTCAATTTTCGCACCAAATATAGAGTCCTATTCTCTCTCATATGATGTATACCGTGCAAGTCTTCTAGTTCTCTGGACCCTACACAGCATACTGGGGCCTCTTCGTCCTCAATGTCGACGAATCTCTTTTTGTTTACCGAGTCAATGCATCCACCTTATTTCTTTCCGAAGACACAGACACTACTTTCATCCGTAATCCAAATTTGAACTCTACAATTATTCCTGATCTCCGTTTCACTATCATTTCTCCAGCGCCTTTTGTCAGTGTTCCCCTGCTCTCCTCTACAGTAGAGTTCACCCAACTTAGTACTGTGACTGAATCAGTCTTTATTTCCACCGCTCTTTTAAGCCAAAATAACGTCTTTTAGCACATCTAATTCAGCCACATTGTGATGTAGTTATAGTCGTCCTTTTTTCTTATCCATGCTGCATCTCCCACCACCAAACCGCTGATCTCTATGACTACGCCTGTAGCAAGACTGCTAGCATCGTACCACACTATTCCTGTTTTTTGTTTTAGGGATGTGCCAAGTCCCGGTCACAGTGTCTTCTTTCTTTACCTCAGCTATGATCTCCTCATCACAGAGTTTCATCATCAACTTCACATTTTTAGTCTATCCCACTTGCTCTTTTCACGTAGCTGCATGCCAGTCACAGCCATCGATACCTTTGTTACATCTATCATGATGTCATCAATATACGAATCAGTGGCTTCTTTTGTCTTATTACCCTTCATCATCACAGTTTTTAGGACCCTTACTTTATTTTTCGGTGCAGCATTGAGTCCAAAACCTCCTATCTAGTCAGACAGTAAGTTTTTTCCCCTTATAGCGCACTAGCTGGAACTGCCATAGTTTCTCTGAAACATGTAACTGCAGGTACACTGATTTAATGACCACAATCAAAAAATATTTTCTAAGGATTAGATCTTTCTCGTCCTTCTCTTAAATCTTATTCGTTCTCACAATTTTTCTCGTACAAAACAAACAAGAAAAACATCCCGACTCCTATTTACGATGGAGATTTATACATTTTCTTCCTTTCCATAGTTCTATTTTCCCACAATATCTTTCTATAAAAGAAATCTCCTCCTGTCACGGCTTCTTTCTCCCCACCACCACGAGGTAAGAGACATTGCATTCTCTTTTCTTCCTTCATTCAAACTACAATATTTAATGTACTCAATGGAAATAGTAAAGAATAGACGATCACTATTCTCTACAATTCATCACTCAGTTATCTCCCTTTTAAACTGACTAACTCTTCAGAATTTTTATATCATCGCAAAATTAACTTTACATACAGAAGACATTTGGTTTCATTTATTTAATAGTTACTGTCAGTTGAAATTTTTAAAATTTTTTTCTTGAAATATATTTTCAGGAAATTAAACTTTTCAAGAGCTCTTTTTCATGTTGATGGAATATTCCTTTTAATCTCTTTGTTTTTGTTAGTGTGGAAACTTGACTGACAATATCATTTTCTCTTTTGTCCAGTTCACACACCTCCCCAGTCTTTTGAACAGGAGTAAAGGTTTAGTCTTTGTTCTTGGTTCCTTTGTAAAGTCTTCTCATTCTCTTTCACTTCTGGTAGCACCTTGTGCCTTAGTGGCATTATTGCTTTGCTTGAGATGAAGTGATTAAAAAAAAGTTAAATGTGCAACACATTTTGTTGCTGCTATTGGAATAATGTAGTTTTCATTATTTGAGAAAGTTCTTTGTTTTTCATAGCACCAATCTGTGGAAAGATTATCTGTAAGATTTATTGGATTAATTTGAAGCCATTTTTAATCATTGATCCGAGAACAATGGCTGTATACAGACAATAGTTTAAACATTTCAAAATGAGTTGGATGATTTGTATAAAAGTCTAGATCTAACAAGGCTATTTAAAAATGTCTCAATATTTCAGGCCAATATTTTGATTTAACATACAAGAGTATGCCAGTAGTAACATATCCTGTGTTTAACTTATGTGATACGAAATTTATTATAACTGATCCATACACAAAGGTTTTTAAAGTGTTTATAATTCATTATTCAACCTAGTAAATTTTTATGATGGACTCTGTGTAGATTCGATTCTAATTCCCATTTATATAATTCCTTAGTCAACACAATTTACAATGATTACGTTTCCAGATAAATTCTATTTGACCAGAACATGCCTCATTTCCTGTTGAATCCTTAAGAATTTAGTATCAAGGGCAAATTTTCATGCACTCTCTTGACTTAGACCATCCTGCTGTTACTGACAATGCTTGTTAATATTATTTTCTATATAAAAATAATATGATAGATTTTAAATACTTTACATTTCAATTTTTGGTTTTGTATAATAGTTTTTATTTAAATTCTCATGTGCTTACTGACCTCTGGTTAAAATGTCAATTCAAAGAATCAGATTGAATCATTTTAATTTTAAAAGAACTTTCTCATGACATTTTTATTGAATGCTCAAAAATGAAATTTAAACTTGGAATTGAGAATAGACTTCCAACAGTGTGGAAACTGAATGGGGCCCACTGGGATTCCTGCATGAATTTAATTGAGAAGTTTGGAATTAGGTTAAACCAATTTTTATAAAAATACTTTTTTCTTTTTTTTATTAATCCCTGTTGATTTAGACATTAAAAAAAATGAAAGCTTGCTCAAAATAGCTCAATGAAAACAAAATTGTTCAAAGGTTGAAAAATCCATTATTGTCATTTCTCAGGCCTTTTTTCTCCTTAGTAGTATTGAAAAATAATCATGGTGTTATTTTTCACATGAAAAGTCTAAGACCATAATATTTAATGCTATATAAGACCTTGCTTCCATTTATATCTAATATTATTAGTATTGTTTAATAATTATCTTTGAGATAGTTTTGCTTATCATCCAGTTCACACTCCTCCCTGGTCTTTTGAACAGGAGTAGAGCTTTGGTTTCCTGTTTAGGATTGGGTTTCTGGTTCCTCTTAGAGTCTGATTCAGCTCTATGCTCTTAATGTCTGCATCTGAACTCTGAAATTTTATTCACTATTTACTTTTTTCCTGTACTCCACCAATAGGAGTAGATAGTTTTGCCCATAGTCCAGTTCATACTCCTCCCCTTGTCTTTTAAACAGGAGTAGAGGTTTATCTCGTTTCATGATCCTTCTAAAGTCTACTTCAGCTCTATATTCATAATGCTTGTCCTTTCCTATGCTAATATGTCACACAGTAAGCCTCTACCTTGAGTGGCACTTGAGCCTTTTATTGAGTGAATATTAGTAAAAATAATAATAATATATATATAAAATGGAGTAATGGATAGCAGCTCAAATTGAGAAATAAGGGAGAGGAGTTAAAATTCCAGTCAAATTTATTTCATTCACTTTTGTGCTAATACCCTTGGGAAATATATGAATCCAGCTCTTCTCCCCCAGTTATGGGTAAATAGCGGGACACTCTATCCTATATCCTTGGGTGACAACTGGTCTAGAAGGAGAAAAAACTGAATTCAAAACCAGCCTGGAGATGGTTGGACTCCATCAGGCTTTCTTGAGAAATCCAACCACTTGTAGGTTCTACCTCTTCAGGCAAAGGCTAGAAGGTAACATTAAAAACACATCCACCATGCACGTTGTCTTGGAGAAAGGAACTGTTTCCCCTACTTTGAGTTGTAATGGAAAATAATGAACTCTTTGGGCTTAGTACAAATAAACACAAGACTGGGACACAGCAACGTGGACCTCTCTGATTTCTAACTATTTGTCCATGAATGTATCACACATGTCATTTATATGACAATGATACATATTAATAATATTAATTTAATAGTAATAAATATTATGACATTAGGCTAGTAATAAATATATATTATGACATTAGGCTAGCTACATGTCCGGGTGCTCTTTGGAGTCTTGGTTAAACATGTCCGGGTGCTCTTTGGAGTCTTGGTAAACATTAGCCTTCCAAATACGTTAATTTTGCATATAAGACTCAAGGCATATTTTTTTAAATTTTTAGAAGTGGAGGAAAATGTACAGTATTGTATGTGGCATTAAATACAGTATTTTGAATTAAACTAAATAGACAGAAAATTTTAGAAACTGGTCAGTGAAGCATGTGTACTTAAGACTGAGAAAATGAGAATTATTAAATTAAAGTTTATTACACAAATACTATTTATATTACTTTTTTTCTTTTTAGCAGATACTCATATTTGAGTACACTCCATTTATTTATTAAACTGTATATTTATTTACTTTTGTCTACCAGCCTAAATATTCAAGAAATCTTATTACAGAAGAATGTGCTCTCTGGTATCCAACATATGAAATCCTCCCTGTCATAGATTACTTGAAATTATCATATCCACTCAGGTTCATATGCAAATGTAAACAAAGTAGGGATTTTTAGGGTTTTTTTTTTTAAAAAAACAAAACAAAAATAAAACGTGAGGTTCACCCTGTGCAAGTACCAGGGGCCACTGCAGATAGAGGGTTACAGTAAGTGTCAGTTTATGTAGATAGGAGGGGAAGATAATGGTTAACACTAGACTTGAACAGGGAATCAGTTCCAAAAAGAAGTGCTTTGCAGGAAAAAAGTGTTCAAGTGAAACTTACTTCTCACCAATGCAATAATGAAGTAATGGATTTTTTATTCATTAATCCAACCGGTTTTTATCAATTTAAATGGTGTTTTTTTGTTGTTTTTTTGTTTTCTTTTTCTTCATTTTAGTGTAGTCATATGATCCATTTATTTGTTAAATAGTATATTTAATTATTTTTGTCTATTGACCTGGACATTCAAGAAATCTTATTAAAGAAAAGTGTGTGCTCTTGCAAAATTAAGTATACAGTAATGAACAACAAAATATGTGCACAAAATATCCTAGAACCACTATTATGATACTAGTATAATACTTAGTGAATACCTACTTTTGCAGCCTCCCTGTATAATAGCTCAGCAGTGAAGACCATTTAGGGCAAAGATTTATACATGATTTTTTTTTCAAGTATTTACTTTCAAGTTTATTTTTCAACTTATTTAATTATTGTAGCTTTACTTAGTAAATCACTTTATAGCATAGATATTTGACCAGAAATAAAGAGTGATTTCAAGACATTCTCTCACATCTGATTTTGCCACAGAGAAGCCTTGTTAAACATGCCAGCTGCTCTTGTTTGAAATAGAACTGTTCATCTTGATAAATTTCATCTAACCTTAAAACTTACTCTTCATTCTTTTTTTTTCATCTATCTCGGTTTCATATTTCTTTTTGTTCTTACACTGTTAATATGAGCTGCAGTATATTGTTATATCCAATATTATATTTCAAATATTAGATAAATTATTGTCATCTAATATTCATATCAATTTTATGACTACCATTAATTTAAAACTTACCAAATCTTCAATTTTCTAACTCTTTTTTTTTTTCTTTCATCTTAATTTTAAGCAACTAAAAAATTAAGGGGAAAGAGTTAGTAAGGCTTAATTTTATAAAAGCTGATGTTGCTACTAAAAATTTCCTTGGTTGCAAGTATAACCAGTCAGGCAAAATTTATTAAGATGTGTGAAATATTGATCTAAAACTCAAGGTTTTTCCTCCTACTGAAAATCTTTTATACAATCTTCAATATTCAATTAAGCAAAATATTTACATTTTCACAAGAAAGTCCATAATGCTTCAATAGGTAAAGCACTAGACAGGAAACCACAAGAATTTCTGCTTTTGTCTTCTTGCCAACAATTTAGTCTGAACTTAGCAGAAATAAGCTAAGCCAGCCAGTAAATTAGCCACCTTTTCTATCT
>OZ038477.1:110500611-110538111 GCA_964036315.1 Acanthosepion esculentum | reverse complement strand
CTGTCTCTCTCTCTCTCCTCTTTGCTTTTCTGTACGTCTGTCTCTCTCTCTCTCCTCTTTGCTTTTCTGTACGTCTGTCTCTCTCTCTCTCCTCTTTGCTTTTCTGTACGTTTGTCTCTCTCTCTCTCCTCTTTGCTTTTCTGTACGTCTGTCTCTCTCTCTCTCCTCCTTGCTTTTCTGTACGTCTGTCTCTCTCTCTCTCCTCCTTGCTTTTCTGTACGTCTGTTTCTCTCTCTCTCCTCTTTGCTTTTCTGTACGTCTGTCTGTCTCTCTCCTCTTTGCTTTTCTGTACGTCTGTCTGTCTCTCTCCTCTTTGCTTTTCTGTACGTCTGTCTGTCTCTCTCCTCTTTGCTTTTCTGTACGTCTGTCTGTCTCTCTCCTCTTTGCTTTTCTGTACGTCTGTCTGTCTCTCTCCTCTTTGCTTTTCTGTACGTCTGTCTGTCTCTCTCCTCTTTGCTTTTCTGTACGTCTGTCTGTCTCTCTCCTCTTTGCTTTTCTGTACGTCTGTCTGTCTCTCTCCTCTTTGTCTCTGTTACATTTTTCATTAGCTTTATTGTTCACTGTACCTACTGAATTATCAAAGATAAAAATTGAACAAAATATCTTTGATAACACACATAAAAACAGAACAAGACAATATTATTTTCTTGTTTACTGCTAATGAAAGGCAACACCTGTCAAAATATGAAACAGATTAACCAAACCACTTTTATTTTTTCAAATTCATCCATTGTTTTCAATGTCACTATTATTTACTATTCTTACTTTTTTCCCCAAAAAGATTACACTGAACATTTTTTCTAACAAATATTATACTTGAAGCTGTACATTCTTTGACACTCCAAATATGCCCAATTATTTCCCATTCATTTTCTTTTACTAATTTGCTCTTATTTACACAATCAAATTATGACACTTCCTTCTTTATTTTTCCTTACTCACCAGAATTTAATCCTTTTTACTTATAGCATCAAAATTCAAATTTATATATTCTTTAAAATAGCATTTATTAATTTTAAGTACTTCTTGGTATTTTTTTTTACTCTTTCTGTAACTTATGTTCCACAGATATGGAGAAATGAACATTGATCATTTAAACATTCTCTAACACATCCTGAATAAAGATACTAATAGAAAACTGCATTCTTGTTTTCCTATTAGAGGTCATTGTACTGACGATGGGGCAGGGATCAGCTGATGACCTAGGACCATGAACAAAAAAAATCAATATTCTTTATCAAATCTTCCATGATGTAAGGCTTAAGATAAACCTTTCCAAAATGGTAACAATGATTTGAACTTGGAATAAAAGCAATGATGTGACATACCCTGAAACCATCATTAAAATTCAGAATGTTAAGCTAAACACTTCAAATACATTGGTTTATGAATCTATTATAACAAATTTATATTAGGAGATAAGGAAATTGAACATAGAATAGGCTGTATTAGGGATAGTTTTGTCCAGCATTACAAGTTGCTATAAAGCCAAAACATTTTCGGGTATTACTTTGATTTGCTGTCTACAAGAAAAAAATATCTACACTGTACAAATTTTATTTTGAAATGATATCTACATAGTAAAACAGGTGCTACATTTGACTTGTTATTTTTTCTTGTAGATAACAAGCCAAAGTAGCAACATGTTTTACTATATCAAATTAAAATTAGTACAGTGTAGATATTTTAGCAGATGTATATGCTGTTTATCACTAGAACATAAATAAAAGAAAAACTTTTAATATTGTAATTACATTTTCTTTGTTATATATATGTTTTATTATTATGTAGATATCATTCCAAAATAAAATTTATATGGTTTCGATATTTCTTCCTGGTAGATAACAAGCCAAAGTAACACCCTTTATCAAATCTATTCTCTCATTTGAATGCCATTTATAGGATCCAACTCGTTTAGGAATGTTCAAGGTATCGGCTATAGGCAATGATTTTCTCAGATCAATGATTAAAAATGGCCTAAAATGAAATTCTAAATCTTGAAAATTATTACCCTTCATCAGATCTCAAAAACTGGCATTACAGAAGCATAAGTAAAGAACTATACCAAATAGCAGAAACCACATTACTTATTTTGAACAGTAGTAACAACTAAAAATGATAACACATGTAACTTGAGAAAATAATATAATAAAGATATTGACTATTCGCACTACCTTAAGCAAAAGGTTAGGAAGGAAAGCCATCAATAATAAAGTGATAACTAACAGTGAATTTGAGTAACTCATTTTCTTGAAAAACTGTTTTTAAACTGGCAATCACTCTGCTTGGTCAATGAATGTCAAATATTTCCTGTATGGAAATGGTTAATCTCTCCACTACCATGTATTATTTTTGTTACATCTTGTCATTTATAAATAAGGAAAAAAAAAAAACATCTTTCTCCTTATCTATACTGATAATTATAGAAGTCCATTCATATCTATCACTTCAATAATCTAATTCATTTCTGCAAACTGTTTGTATCTTTGCTACTCTTTAAATGTCTCATCTCTCCATGTAACTACCAGAAATATGAATTGTTTGCCAGTCATTTTGTTTCTGTGCTAAATTATTAGTCTCTCTGTCTATAAATTTCCTTCTTAGCCTTTTCGATTTGAATTCTACAGCTCTACATCAGCCTGTCTCAAACTGTCTATCCTTTCATATTATTAGTTTAGACTTTTGTAATATTGAATATTCAGTACATAAATATGTTTACCATTTGTCAATTTCTTTCTACCCACCCACACAACTTACACCCTTTCTTTCTTAATTTATATTAGAACCACTCAACTTACGAGGAAGAATATACGTCAGTCGATTCACAGGTGATTGTTTTTTCTTATAAATTTTTATAATTAGACAGTGCTTTAGCCCTGATAAGGTTTATTTTATAGAATTTTTTCATGTGTGTATGTTTTGGGTTGTTTGTTTATTTTTTATTTTCTGCCATTTTTGCTTTAGAAAAATTTAAGTAGAGGTTACTGTTAACTTTACAAGCATGGACCAATTATATTGTCTCCCAATGAATTCTAAGGTTTATTTCTCTATGTGCTTTTGTTTGTTTTTTAATATTTAGAGGGCTCCGTTTTTACATTCCCATTAGTCAATAACTGGCTAAAATATTACTAAAAACACTTGGAATTGCCTGATGAGATGTTACACAAAACATTTCTATGGTCTGCAGAAATTCAATCGATCAACATCATATCAAAGTGAAGAGTACAGTTTTGTTTGAAATTTGTAATCTTGTCAAGTTTCATTAAAACTTCAGCTTGATTGAATGCTGCTAAAAAGATTTCTCTATGCAAGTGTTTTTTTTTACAGACATCAAACTAGTCTGTTTTGGTGCTCAACATGCCTGTGGTTGAATCACACTAAAACAGCTGGTCCCCATTTGATTATTGAAGTTAAGCATTATCAAGACTGATCAGTATTTAGGAAGACCACTTGAGAACACCAGATACTGTAAGCAATACATAGTATATTTTGGCTTTAAATAAACCACAGAGGTTTGATAAGCCATAAAAAAAAACTAATCACTTTCAACATAAACTCTTGAATTTATGCAAACACTGGCTGGTTCTCATTATGAAAACAGTGACCTTGATTGGTCAAACTTCATAAAATAGAGATGACAGAAACTAAAGAATTATGCATATATATATATATATATATATATAAAAGTGAACATAGAAGTTCACACTTAGAGACGACAGTCTGTTTCATGCTAGATGCAATCATCAGGCCTGACTATTGCATCTAGCATGAAACAGACTGTCGCCTCTAAGTGTTGACTTCTATGTTCACTTTTATATTTACACATGCTCTATCTCTGATATTGAGCACTTTATCCCATAAATATAGCACATCTTAAGACTATATTTCTCTCTCTCTCTCTCTCTCTATATATATATATATATATATATATATATATATATATATATATATATATAAAGTATCTGCTGTTTTTCCCATAAAAGAAATTTTTTTTCTTAATCTTATTCCTATGCCAACTTAGAGAATAAGTGCTGTAGAAAGTTCTTCATAATACACATTGGAAATATAAATCCTGGTATGAAGAATACACCAATGTTTTTTTTTTTTTTTTTCTAGTTAATGGGAATAGAAAAACTGAGCTTTTTACCCCCAGAGAAAAAGAAATGACCTTTGTAATAATTGGGATGTTAGTCCAGTAAAGTTAATATTTACCAAAGTAGTTTGCTCTGTGTTGCCTGCACTTGAGAAATTGTTGTAGCTTCAATTAGAAGTAAGGAAGCTGATTCACCTACATGTTCTATTGATTGTCCTTCTGAAGCAAGAGTAATGAGACAACTGAAGGTTCATCTATGTTTGTTCTTAGTTTTGTAAAGAAAGACTGTTTCATTTCTTCAACAATAGTTACATCAGAAATGAGATAAAGATTTCTGAAGTAATGGTCAGCTGAATGCTTTTACTTGATTGAATGTTAATTCAGTTTCAACATCATGATTCAACAAATTACTTAGACCAACAACATAATCTGTTAACAACTATCTCAACTTCTGAGATTAGGTATCATGTCAAGATGTTATCCTTAATAACAATCACGTGTGTTTTTATAAATTCTCTAGTCTTTGCCAGGTGTTGTAACCTACTACTTTACCCCTTAAATCAAGAAACTACCTGTCTGATGGATTTGGAAGAGTCTTTGTGGAACACCTGAAATTAATTCAGTTTCAAATGATTGCTAGATCTTATTATGTATAAGATATACTCTATAAATTCTGAGAAATTTTTTCTTTGATTTAGTTCTACCAGTTCAGACTTTTATAGCTAAGACCTGCTATGCCATGTACACAAGTGCAAAATACCCTCATTCCTTGCACATTACATTGGCAAGAAGAAAGTTCTATTTGGACACTTTCTTCCCAAGAGATGCTGTTTGTGGAACAGACTCCTGAAAGGATGCTTTTCTGACCACTGTAATCTTCAAGTTTTGGACCAACTATTATCAACCATATATATTCTCATAACCTATAATTATGTTCATGAAACAAACCTCTACCTTCAGTGAATCTTCAGCCTTGTATTAAGTGAGCAATAGCATAAAAATAATTTCTATTGCTCCTTTGCATAACTGTTTCTTCTTCTAATAACTAGTCTGCAAATATTTAAATATTTAAAAAGGTGTACATAATTTATTAAATAATTAAAATAGATAGACTAAAACTATAACAGATGTGAACATTTATTGTCCTCAATTGAACTCTGATGAAAGAGGAATGACAAAATGATTAAGCTGTTTTTGTTTCTCTTTATAAAATATAAATGTTATTCTTTCCTGTTGGTTTAATACATCCATTCTAATTGCAGACATTACATTTTCTAACTCTTTTAAAATATTAAATAAAAATATAAAAAGGAAAACATTTTTAAAGATTAAAAAATATCTAAAATATATTTGTGGCTCAGATTTAATTTAAAAGGTAAATATTCTATAATGGTTAAAAAGAATGAATCATGAAATAACAGACCTCTAGATTTAAAATCCATGCTGCTAACATAAACCTGTTGAATACTGAAGTGAGTTTCAATTAGGTGTAGCAGAAATAAGATGAAAGAAATTTTATTCACAACATCTAATGAAAAGTCTTCATCTAAGAAATTTAAAGACTATTACATCTCGGATACGATTTAATTATTTTAAGTAAAACTGATATTCAACAAAACACAGAATATCATATCTGTAAAGGTGAAATCCATAAATAAATTAAAATATATATTTGAACATTCCCTGTTGAAACTAAGATGGATCATCTTACATGCTATCAACTAGGTCAATTTGTCAACTTACAACACCTGATGATGACTAGAGAATATACTGGTTAAAACAAAAAAAAAGTATGTGTCCTGGTCAGAATAATTCATTGAATGATGATGATATCTGATTTCACTCTAATGCTGACATGTTTGTGTTTTAATGATATTTTTGCCTACTTTGTTTGTAAAGGATTCATTTATAAAATACAGTTTACAAAATATGGTTGACATAATTGTTCAGAACTGTTTTTATGTACAAACGTTAAAGCTTATGAAAGAATTTAAATAAATGTAGTTTTTTCAGAAAATGTTCTCAATTGAAATGTAGGATGAAATGTTTTGCAAAACGTTTACAATTTGTCTATGTAAAGAATAGCTTTGAAATAGTATGAGAAAAAGAGCAAGACTTGTACATAAACTTTCAATGTATATATCAAAGACCTCTCTCTCTTTTCCATTTCTTTTTTTTTTTCTAAATGAGGTAAAATATCTCTTGAATCTTATATCCAAAATGAATGTGACTGATAGACCCATGTTTACTCATATGGTGTAAGAAACCAGTACATGTACCTTGTTTATAGTTTGCAAAACTGGTATACCATGACACTTTCATGTAATCAGTTACCTATTATTCTTTTATTAAGTAAATTTTTAAGTGAATTATTTTTGTATATAAATCTTACATATTAAATTACACATGGAAATAAGTTGTTGCAAAAAAAAAAAAATGAAGTGTTGCTGATACAAAAAAATGATAGTTTTGAAAGCTCTGACTTTGCTTAGACTGTAATGTTAAATATAAATGATTCGGTTGGTGTTTTTATATGGCATCAGATATAGTAATTGCCAGTATGAATAAATAAAGCAGAATTATGTCAAGACAAAGCCAGAAAGTCTTTGGGGAAAGAAGTTAGTCTAGCATTTTCAAAATCCTTATTACTTTATTTTCTTTGATTTATTTCTTTTTATGTCTATTCTATATTGATTTCCCTATTGTGAGTTTGTAACAGATATTCTAAGAATTGAATTCCAAGTAGCATATGTAGGGATGTGCGGCATGGCATAATGGATAACGGCTCAGAACGAGTAATCGGAGAGCTAAGTTCAAATTCCAGTCCGGTTCATTACAATGACTTACCTCCAAATACCCTTGGAAAAGGTATTAATCCATTTCTACTACCCACAGCTATGAGTTGAATAGCAGGACAGACTGGATCCTATAGCCTTGGTTGACAACCATTCTATTGCAGAAAGAAATGGCAACCTAGAGCAAGGAAGTCTTGTATCTTGTCAGTCATGAATCGAGAGACATGATCACCCAAGCATGTATTACATATGGCACACCTGACATGTGTCTTCTAGCACTACCAAATATATATTTCTAATTAACTAATGTGGAGAATTGTTGCAAAACACTAAAGTGGTGAAAGCTCCCCATGGCTGATGTACCTCCAGGTATCAAGTGGATCGCGTGACAGACATTGTGAGTCCACAAACAATAATAGTCAACGGGATGCCACGGCATGTAAAAGATCTTCACCTTTTTGTTGATTCTGATACATTGCCGAGCGAATCCGATGATGTTTCATTGTTTGACAGTGATCGGATAATTGAGATCTGCGAATCCGATGCTTCCACAGACGCAGAGATTCTGGAAACTCGAGATAAGTCTGATGACTCCTCAGGAGACGACTCTCTGACACACGTAAGGGAGATAGTTCCATTACGATGAAACACCAGGATAAAGAGACCTGCTCCAGGCTGTTCAATTTGTGATAATGAGATTGGGGGGAGTATCGCAAAGAAAATGGCAACTTACCTCATCAAACCAAGTGACAGCATGTCGCGTGTATCCTACGATGGAAAAGAAAATTACTTACCAAAAAAAGGGCACATATTCCGCATGACATGCTGAAGATGGAATATTTAGGTTAAAAACAAGTCTGTCACAGGAGTCTCTATAAAAGTATTTTGATATGCAAAATACTTGACTACCTCTCCCAGTTGTCGATGAATGAAAAAAACTGCTCGGCCAATAAAAGCAGTTGGTGTTCTCAAATCGGGAGGAAAAAAATTGATGTATTTAGCTACCGCATTCATCGGAGAGTGAGTTATTTTTCTGACTGGTTACATGCATTGGGATTTGTGAGACCTATGAATCGAGTTTTCAGCATTTCCTTCTGTCCCCGATATTCGAGTCTGAACTTACGGTGATTTGTTCTCTGCATTGTGGAATTAATCTGCGACAAACATTTCCTTTGCTTTCAGAAAGCTTGCAAGTGGGATAAAAAATATAACACTGACAGTTTTATGGATCTTGAACCTCTGAACATTTTATTAGAAATATTATAGAATAAATAAATATTCATTTTTTATGATTATTTTATATTAAGATGGATTTTAAAAGATATTTTATATTAAATATATTATTCAATGTTATTAATGTTTTTATATAATATATATATATATATATATATATATATATACTGGCAAGCATATATATATATATATATATATATATATATATATATACTGGCAAGCATATATATATATATATATATATATATACACTGGCAAGCATATATATATATATATATATATATACTGGCAAGCATATATATATATATATATATATACTGGCAAGCATATATATATATATATATATATATATATATATATACTGGCAAGCATATATATATATATATATATATATATATACTGGCAAGCATATATATATATATATATATATATATATATCCATTATTAACAGAAGAACAAAAAATATAAAGGAGAAGGTATTCAATAAAAAAATCCTTTTCACATGAGTAAAAGTATTTCATAAAATTACCCTCAAGATGATGGCTTTCATATAGCCTCAGAAATGACTGCATGTCTTGATCAGATGCATTTACCATGACAACAGCTTTCAAGATGTCCTTGTTATTGTATGGTCACTGGTTTTTCCTTTTTGTCTATAACAAATACACCCAAGGACGATTGCATTAGATATTTTTAAGCCTTCGACAAAGTGTGACACAAATGATTGCTGCTCAAGCTCTCTAGTTATGGAATCACTGGAAGAGTCTTCTCAGTAATAAAGTTCTTAACATGTAAGTGCCTGAAGTAGTTGTTAACATCCAGTCATTTGGGGTACTAGCAATCAATGCAGGCATCCCCCAGGGAATTTTCTCAGACCAACTTTCTTTTTACTTTACATAAATGATCTACCTAAGAGTATATTCAGATCATTTGTGAATATCTATGCTGGTGATACAATATATAGGTTCCACCTGCCAGTCTCTGATCATCATGAGTTTTGGAGGTATCTCTCATCCAATTTAGCTCTAACATCTTAGTGGGGAAAAATTGGCTGGTGACATTCAATACCAGAAAAAAACAAACTAGTTACATTCAGATATCACTGATCAGATGCTGAACATAATGAATGGATGTCCTCTCAGTGAGACTCCATGACTTGAGTGACTATTGGGCCTTAAATTCACCCCAGACCTCAAGTGAAAGTTGTATGTACAATCCATCTCTAAAGATGATAGAAGAATGGTTGGTTCCCTGTACCGCTCCAGTAAATACCTGACTCCTGATGCTATCCTCTACTTTTACAAGTGCTAGATCAGGCCTAAAATGGAGTATTGCTGTCATATTTGGGCAGGAGCTGCCCAGTTCTCACTTACCAGTCTCGATAGTCAAAAAGCATCTCAGTGTCCTTGTGGATGACATTATTTTCCACCATACAACCCCTCTCTCACAGACAGGATATGGCAAGCTTCTTGCAGCTCTATCATTACTTCCATGAAAAGTCTTTGAGGGAACTGCATTCTGTGGTTCTACCAGTTCTAACCTTCATGACTAGAACCTCCCATGCCACTCACATTGTAGAAAACCACCCTCATTCCCTCCATATTCCACTGGTGAGAAGCTCCACTCAAAAAGGTTCTTCCTATGAACCACTGTTCTGCAGAAGTGACTCCCAAGAGGCTATTTACCTGATCCCTACAATCTTTACCTGTTCAAATTTAGAGTTAACCATTATCTTCACCACCTATCTGCATAAACTGTACCTCTTCCAATGTAACCCTTTACCTTGGCTGGCCTCTGGACTTTGTACAAGATGAACCTCATTGTAAAAGTAAATACATAATAAAATTAATTTGAATTGGGAGAGCTATGAGGTTTTATGTTGTGAATGACACAATTATGTTGATACAGTCATCACTTTGATCCAAAGCTTGACAACTGTGCCCAGCACTTTGATGTAGAACACAGTTTCAACCTTAATGTCTTGCAGAAAGTTGTGGAAAATAACAGTCCTCATTGTTCACAATCTCGTAAACTATCAAAAACAACATTAATCTGGTGCACGTCACTCTGAGCTACCTGCCATTTCTCTTGTTTATCTGGCCTTTCAAGAAGATGGCTATCTTAGAATTGTTGTGACTGGCATTATGCTATGAGCATGGCAAGCATTTTCATTTTCTATCTGAGATTGAAAGCTGATATGTTAACACTCTCAATGTAACTGAAAGTGAGATTTCATGCATGCCACGTAATATCTGTCTATATTTCTGAGATGAGGTATTATGTACATTATTTACATTATTCTTTGTCGCCATATTTATTACAATGTTTCGGCCATCGTACACTCCAGCCTTCTTCAGGTGATTGGAATGTCAAACTGAACCCTTTATTTTGCTTACTGGGGTAGACTGTTCTAGTTCTACGTGCCATGTTTAATGGATGTCAGTTATCTCCTTTTAATTTTTCACTCTGAAACCAGGTATTGAACTCACACTCTTTGGGTCCTGTCACTGGATCTAACCAATGGCTTTATCCACTGTGCCATGTGTTCTTGAGGACATCTATGTATGAATTTCTGGGTATTCAAAACCTAATGTCTTCAGCAACCATTTTTACCAGTGCTCATATGCAATTTTTTCTGTTATCATCTCATTTTTTACCAGAGCTCATATTGCAACTTTTGTTGTTGTTATCACTTTTCTCTGACACTCCTTATTACTGCTTCCCATATTGCATTCATTTCTATACTTGGTCGGCTCAGGAGATTTTTGTGGCTTAGCATATGTGCTGATTCCTTAAGTTTACGAATTTTCCAATGGTGTTCCTTGTCTATGATCTCAACCTGATCCCACACAGGGCAGTGTTCTCCCTTCTCTCTGCATATGTGGTCAGCCACTGTCTCTCCTTTATATTTCTTGCCGCAGCTGCACGGGATAGCGTACACACAGTCTTTAGCCATGTTCTCCTCTATGGGGGATCTTACACGGGTGAGATATCTGCAAAGTGTCGTCAAGCTTTTGAAGATTGTCTTGATGTGATATGGACCGCAGATCCTTTGTATTTTTGTCTGATAATCCCTTCACATAAGACAGGCAGACTGTTTTTTGAGTGTTGTTGTCCTCCTCCTCGATAATAACAACAAAAGTTGCAATATGAGCTCTGGTAAAAACTGTGTTGATAAGAGAAAAAATTGTAATATGAGCACTGGTAAAAATGGTTGCTGAAGACATTATGTTTATAATACCCAGAAATTCATAAACAGATGTCCTTAAGGACACATGGCACAGTTGTTGGTTAGATCCAGGACAGGACCCAAAGAGTGTGAGTTCAATACCCGGTTAAGGCAGTGGAGAACTTTCAGAGTGAAAAATTAACAGGTGATAACTGATATCCATTAAACATGGCACTAGAACAGTCTACCCTAAGCAAAATAAAGGATTCAGTTCGAGATTCCAACCACCTGAAGAAGGCCGGAGCATACAATGGCCAAAACATTGTAATAAATATGGCAAATAATGTAATAGTCTGAATAATGTAAATAATACCATCATGTTTTGATTAAAGATGTGTTCTCAAATACTTGACACATCTTATAAATGATTATCAGATTATTTTATAATAAAAAAAATTACATTAATTACGTCGTTATTCTGCACTAACATTTTTAGATTTATTTTAAGTGGCTTACAGCTACATCACATTGGAACACAAATTCTCATGTGATTACCGAAGTTAAGCAATGTCAAACCTTGATGAGTGACTGCTTTGGAATACCAGGTATTGTAAGCTTGAAATTGAAAATCAAAGAGCAGTTCCAGTTGCAATTACAGTCAAATATCCTAGGGAGAGGTATATATCAGTCTGATCTCCCTACTGCTGTGGGTTAATTATCAGAACATGTACCAGTAAATAATTATCTCCAAAAATATTTGTACAATGTAAAAATATTTTCTGGCTTTAAATAACCTGCAAAAGGTTGATAAGCTATAAAAAAAACAAATCAGTAACTTTATTTGAAGTTTCTTGTATATAAGTGATTGAATTCAGCTACTAGTTGTATATATTGTCTCTAACTCCTTGTTTTAATGACTTATATATCATAATTCCCTATGCCTTATGTCATAAGGAGTAGCTGACCAAAGTCCATTCAACTGTTGAGAAGGAAATCTCAATAAAAGATACAATTTTATCCCATTTATATGCCAAACAAGTAAAATCTTGTTTTCATTGGTAGGAATAGTAGTGTATCAACCTTGACAAATTTCTTTTGACAAGGCTTTTCTTGTCATAATCTGCAGAAAAGAGACAAAACAATAAAATCTGAAACTCTCTCCTGCTCTCTTCAAAGAAGGACAGAGAGCAAAATTTGACCCTCAGCTGATCATGTAGATACACTGATCAATGGTTGAAGTTCTGAACCATACAGAAATAATCCTCTGATTCATTTTATAGGTATCACACAAGTATTTCAGTAATTAAGTCCAAAAAGTTTAATGAACTATTAAGATTTTTTTTAAATTAGACTAATTTTGAACATTATTTTCAATACAGAATGCTTGTAAATTTAGTTCTCAAGAAAAAGTTCAGATACTTTCATTCAAATCTCAAAGTGTAATATCCAATGTTTTGGAATTTTGTTATAGAATTCTAATGTCTATTACTGGTGAAATTCCTGTTCAGGAACTTTCCAAAGCAGAAATGATCTGGAATTAGAAAGAAAAGAAAACAGCAACAAAAGAATATTACATACCATCACTATTTGTAAAATCTTGAATGTTTTTACATGTCTTGCCTACAAAGAATCTTCAGTTACCATTGGTGGAGTAAGATATCGTATGTCAAAATTTAGAAGCATTCCAATTAGTGACTATCAAAACCATACTTGTCACTTGACTGCGTTGTTGTTTGGCCATGCCATCTGCATGTCTGAGAAGTGAATTGTAATCAGTAAAAAAAAAAAACCTATTAATGGTCAGTCCAAGTAATACAGAGACTATATCAGGACAAACCTGAAAACTTGTAATATATTTCATCCCTTATCTGGAAAGTCAGCTGTTGACTCAGCCAGTTAACAAGTCTGAACAGTCACTGTTCAAACTACAGAAGCAAAGTTGGTCTAGCAGGTAGAGAAATGCCATCAAAGACATCACAAGCAGCATCCTTCCTCTACTGCCATTCAGGGCTTTTCAGATGCCCTACTTTCAGAAATTTATGCCATTTTTGTGTTGGTCTAATCAGTCATACAGATACCTATCCACTATGAAAGGAACCAGTCAAATTCTGAAAAGATGCGTTACAATAATGGTTACAAACTAAATTTAAGAGATCTTCCATCATAATTAGTCACTTTAAGTGTCTATTAAGTAAAATACACATATATATATATATATATATATATGGCATACCTCCTTGAAAAGAATTCCCAGATGGATTTACTATAATTACAACTATTTTTTATTTTACATTTGTAAGTCAGTCCCAAGGAATTTGATAAAGTATGTAATGTACATCAAAAATAATTATTTGAACCGCTAGGTAACTTTTGGGAAGGATATTAGACTAAGCCAGAACCTATACTAGAAGCAAACCACTTGCATATGGATAGAAAATGAATTTAGTAAATATACAGAATTAGAAAGGGAGTGTAAGACAAGGAGGTGTCTTCTCACCTGACTTATTAAACTGATACAGTGAGGTGATTCTAAATCCTACCAGGATTTATTATTGGTAGCCACAATCTCAATAACATAAGATATGGAGATGACATAGAGTTGACAGCAGACAAAGAAATGAAACTACAAGAACACTTACAGAGGTAGTAAAGGAAAGCAAGAAGAAAGGACTAAACATCAAATGTAAGAAGACAATATACAGTTTTCAGTAAAGTTTTACAGCCCAACATGCAGAGTGCAAAGTGGCGATAGCAAAATCAAGCAAATAGAAAACATTGAAATATCTGGGAAGTGTTTTAACAGAGGACAGCAAGTGCAACACTAAAATCAAAGGTGACTTGGGATAGGAAAAATGCTTTCCAAAAGCTAAGCAAAGTATAAAGCAAAAGGAATATTTCTTTAGAAACAAAGAAAAGAGTATGGAACTACTATGTAATATTGATCATCTTAGATGGCAGTGAATGCTGAACAGTCTCATCACAGATGAAGTGAAGCAACATTTTTGTCCAGAATTCTTGCCGGTTTTCATAGTCATCACATACACAACAATCTCCCAGGATATCTAAAATTCAACAAAACTATCATGTCATAGCAGAATTGTGTGTCTTACTATCATTTTTATCAGCAGCTAAATTCCTTAAATAAATCAGTGTTGAACTTTAAAAAAAAACGGCTGTGTGCAATGTTTATTGAATGAATAAAATGGCATTTTTAAATCTCACCAACATGAAGCTGTGCAGATTCTGTTTATGCAAGAGAAATATTCTTCTTCCTGAAGAGAAATTGGTTCTGCAGATGGCTTTGCTCTAAGAGCTTGGCAGGCTTTCAGTAAATCACAAAAATTCCATTTCATTCAAAAAGTTCAATTAAGAGAGTCTATTGAAGTTGTGGTTCCCAGAAATCAATTTATCAGAACCAATGGTTAATTTTCTTGTGGATGCCAAGAGGTAGAATTTTCCATGCAATATCTCTCTCTCGGGGTTTCGTGCTGAGATTCATGTATGGTACGGTGGATATATGGACAGTCACTAGCACACATGTTTGTACATAGGTCTGAAGGAGAGAGATACAAAGAGATACAAAGAACATGAAGATAAATCGGTGAAAAAATGAGAAATAAAATCATAGAGAATGCAACCATGTTGATATAAGCAAAGACTTAATATTAAGACTTTGTGCATGCGTACCAAACCAAAATTACGATGGATGATCGAGCAATCAGTTCATGTGCTAAAAGCTGGAACAGTGTTGAAATAAGTGTAGGAAAGAATTGCAATTGGTATGTGTGAGAGAAGTGGAAATACTCAGTTTTCACCTACTGAGATATACAGCATGCTAACATCAATGGACCTAGAATAAAATGGTACAATAAATATTTTGCTAAATTTTATATATATATATATATATATATATATATATATATATGCCTTTTGGCTAAATTGAAGCATGAAGAGAAAGATTTTAAAGTCAGAATTTTCATACAAGCCTGTGTCCTTTTTCAACAAAACTAGAAATAAACAAAGTAGGACTTCCTCTTCCTGAGAATGTTGTTGGTTAGAGTGTTCCCTGTGGAAACTATATACTCTGAGTAAAACCAAATCCCTCTGTTTAATCCTATTTTGAAAATAGATAATCATTCATTTTAATTATGATATATAATTATTTTCATCATTGTGTAATTGTTGTTAACATAATTTTTTGGCCAATCCATTCCTCAACTATCATTACTTGCAATCTATAGTGGCGGGGGGAGAAAACTTTACTCAAGAAAACAAACCCAATAGGCATCAGAAATTCCTCATTAATATGTGACCTTACAATAGTCTATTTTTAGTCTCAAGTAAACCAAGTAGTCAGGTGATTCCAAATTTTTATGAGGGTAACAGCTTCCTAATACCCACTTTGCTGAGCAAAGAAAACATGTAGTTTTGAAATACATATTACTTTGTGTATCTGGTCAGTTGGCTAATTTATCCATCCTGTTTCATCTTCCTCTCATTGAAATCACACACTCTCTCATTTATCTGGCATTTATCCTAAATCCCAATGTAAACTTTTTTTTTCTTTGCCACCTGCTTGTTCTTTTCTGGAACAAAGTGACTTTTTAAAAATTTCCCATTGATGATACCTAATGAGGGCTTCAGTCAAAATTTTAACAGCGAGACCAAAAACTATACAAAGAAAACCTGAATAATGATTTTCATGCAGTTTCTTTTGTGTGCGTGTGTGTGTGTATATATATATATATATATATATATATATATATAATTAGAAAGAGAAAAGCTGCAAACGTTTTTTGTTGTAATGTGGATTTTTAAAAATATATATTATGCTTTATTTCTCATTTTGGAAAATAAAGCATAATATATATTTTTTTAAAAAATTCACATTACAACCAAAAATCATTTGCAGCTTCTCTTCGTTTTAATATATACACTTTTCTCTTATTAGAACAACTATAACCTCTTCCCTTTATTTATATATATACATATATATATATATATATATATATATATATATATATATATATATATATAAAATTTGTCACTTGGCTGATTAATGTTAAATTTACTACCCTGACTCCAGAATTTCATAGACAAACCTTCTTGTAATCATTCTGTCGACTTGTCAGGAAGTTTGAGAACACACACACACACGCATATAAATATATATATAGATAGAGATATATATATATATATATATATATATATATATATATATATATAATAAAGAGAACATCTACTCAGATAGAAGTATCCACTAAAAATAATGCTTAAAATGATAAACAATCTATTGAATTAATAAAAATTAATGCCTTTCTTTAGAAAACTGCAAATATGAAAAATGATCCCTTAAACATACAATTTTGGCCTTGGCTGACCAATTGGTTCTTTGTAGCTCAGTTGGTCAGAGTATACTGGATTTACCAGTAGCTCCCTCTACCCAGAGGGGTGCAGGACTGAATCATACCAGAGAGTGTAAATGAACATTTATACCAGTAGACAAAAATAAATATACTGTTTAATAAATAATCAGAGCATCTACTTAAATACAAGTATCCATCCACTACAAATAACATTTAAAGTGATAAACACACAATATAAATGTAAAAAATAATAGGAAAACTGTATTATTAGCCGACACATTTCATCCAATGTGAACGTTTTTCAAGGCAAAAGCAAAATGAATTTATTAAAAACAAAGTGACTATTATTGGATGAAACACATCGGCTAATAATACAGTTTCCCTATTGCCTTTTACCTTTATACATAGTCTTTTTCTACAGGTTAACTCTGAGAAATTTTTCATTTATATGTATATGTAAAAAAAAATTTTTTTTATTTAGTCAAAACAATATGTATTTACTATTATTCACCCCCTAACCCTACCCTCATCTACTGTTTCCTCTCTGTAAACATTCAACAACTTTGAAAGATTTTAGGTGCAATTTTTTCCCACATGAAGGAATTCTTTGCATGCACTTTCATGTCAGATGCCATTTGGTTGACTTCTATCTGTAACCAGGCAAAAAGAAATTGAGTTACTGGTGGGATGGTTCATCCTCTACTGCCATACCACCAACCTCTGCCTCAGATGTTGGGGGCCAAAATAAAATTGGAAGTATACATTTTGGAGCAACCCACATAGCTTTACTTAAGCTAACTCCATGATTGTGTATTTAATGGCATGTAAATAAGCTGGGTGCATGTAATTATATACCATCAAGTACAGTTGTTTCATGGCTCATTAACTAAAATGCTTATGTAGAGCCATATAATTTCTTCTTTTGTATTTAAAATAATGTTCTTACCAGAGAATAATTTTGTATTTTTATATTTGGATCCGTTTATTCTGTGTTGATTTTTGAAAAGGTGCTCTGAAAATATTATTTCAGATAAACAACAGAGAAAGTAATGGGTAAAACCTTATAAAAAAAAACTAAACAAGGAAAACCAAAAATGAAGAAATAAATCCAGATGAACCAAAATAGAGAAAATATTTGTTATCTTTGGTTAACTAATCATAAAGGTTCACTGAAAAATTTCCAGCCCAACCCATTTTCTGAAATAAGTATTCTGATGTTTGATCACAGAAATACAGTTTGGAAACAACCATATCACTTGTGGACTTTTAACAAAGCAAAAACTAAAATGGATAACACATGTAACTTCGAGAAAATAATGACATAAAAAATATATATCTATTCCACACCTCACTGTAAAATTATAAATAAACATTAAAACAGTTTTTTTTTTCTGAAGATTGTTTTTAATGTATGTCACCTAAGAAAAATATAAACAAAATGTACTTTCTTATATATACTGATGATAATTTAACTCCTAAATGGTAATATTAGAGGATACTTAAAATGAAACATTCTGCATTCATTGACTAAGCAGCCAGTTCTACTGTTAGTTGAAATTTATTAAATCTTTCTCTTAAAACAATTTTTCAGAAAAATAGATTTTACAAGTCTAGTAACCGAACATTTTATTTGAAGCATTGTGGGACATCAACGTCTTAATTATGTCATTATTTTCTCAAAGTTACATGTTATCCATTTTAGTTTTTGCTGTTGTTAAAAGTCCACAAGTGATATGGTTTCTGTGTATGTGTTTTTTTTTTGTTTTTTTTTTTTTAATATATTTGTTTTGATCCTCTGGCACCAGTCTACATGGATCAAAGATGGATGGTGCTTACTAAAATCTAAGGGTTTCATTTGCTGGAAGCAATTTTTAGTCATTGATCTGAGGATGTGGTTGCATACAGCTGACAATTGAGATATTTATGAACAAGTGTACCATGCATATGAAAGTCTTGATCCAAGAAGACTATTTAAAAACATAAGTTCTTAGGTTAATGTGTCGGTTTTTAGTAAATTGTGGTGTTGTATGAAACTACCCCAAGCACAACCTATTCTGTGTTAAATTTCCTTATCTTCTATGTTAAATTTATAACTGATCCATAGTCGTGGCATTTGAAGTGTTTAGTATTTAGGTTAATAAATATATTTCAGATTGTAGGGGGTTGCTTACAGTATCTGGTGTTCCTAAGTGGTCCCCCATCTAAATACTGACCTGGCACAATACTGCTTAACTTCAGTGATCAAACAAGAAATAGTGTTTTCAGCTTCATTTGATCATAGGTATATATGTTTGTAACACTTTTGTAAATCACCATAAGTGTCTACTAAATAGGGAAATTTTCTGTACACCCACTAGAACAGAATAAGCTGGTTTAAAGTGGGAGCCCATAGATACATGGACTAAGCCCAAAGATTGATACATCCTTTTAGTACTTCCCCTTAGGAGAGATATTAGCTGGGAGGATAGCTCCTTGTGGCTCAGGTACATTATATTATATTTTCATGCCCTGGCTAGCTAGGTAAATGTTTTATACACCACTGAACAATTATTTTCAATTTGGGAGTAGAATATTTCACTCTGAGAAACTGACCTATATAATGTTTGTAGACTTGAAGTGACATGTAGTTCTACTAATGAATGTTAAGGATAGCATGGGCAGAAAATGTGAGCAATTAGGAAATTTGAAGAAAAATAGGAGCAAAGACAGAGGATTGCAATTTCTGGAACATATAGTGAAGAAAGGTGGCCTTAAAAATTTAAGACTCACAAGAAATTTAAGACAACAGAGGCAGAGGAAATGGACAGTAATGTACTTACTGTACTTTTTTTTTTTTTTACAGAAATTAAAAACATTGAAAGTGATAAAAAGATAAATTAGATGAGTTAGATTATGCATCTAGATAAATAAGATGTTGAAAGTTTAAATTTAAAGAAGTGTCCCCATATTTTTTGCCTTTTTCAATATAAAATTGTAACTGCCATTGTTATTTCCTACTTCCACTTTATATATATATATGGGGGGGGGGAATATATATTGATATAATAGGAAAGAACTGTTAGATTGATGATCCAAAGTTCTTTAGTATTTTTGTTTTTATTTTTTTTAAAACGGTGCTCGATACAAAAGTAGAGCCTAGATTATAATAATTTTTTTTTGTAAATATGATTCCATCACAACACAGAAATTACTATGGTTCAAAACTGGTCAGCAATATTCAAGTTTAATTTCAGTATTAAACCTTAACTATTGGCTGGCAGTTTCATCCTCAAGTGATGTTTGGAATAACTAAGCAATGGAATGTTTTACTCGTTTATAGTTTTGAAATGGAGGTGTGATCTGGGATTTGTTTTTTTTTAAATTTACTTACTGTAAATTAATATCCTTTTTTTTCTTTTTTTTTTTTTTTTTTTTTTTAAATTATTTTTCTCCTGACTATGCAAAGTCAAAGAAAAAAATGCAAATATAAAAAAGAAAACAGACATTTAAAAAAAATGTTTAACCCTTGGTGAGTGGATGTGAGCCATGAACCTGCATAGTCAGGGGGAAAAAAATAATAGAAAAAAATGGATATTAATTTACAGTAAGTAAGGACACATGGCACAGTGGATAAAGGCGTTGGTTACGCCGATAAAGGCACAGTGGATAAAGGCGTTGGTTGACTGTTCTAGTTCCACGTTGGCACGTGGAACTAGAACAGTCAACCCCAGTGATCGAAATAAAGTGTTCAGTTCGAAATTCCAACCACCTGAAGAAGGCCGGAGCGTACAACGGCCAAAACGTTGTGACAAATATGGCGACAAAGATGAGGACAATAGTCCGACTAATGTAAATACTGTATATGCACACATATATGTGCATGTGTGTATATATAATATTGTGGCAAAAAACTGTTTTAAAAACAAGATGGTATATCTTATCTGGGAAATGATTATATTAAAAAAAGTGCTCAATGTTCAAAAAATCAATAGTGCTATTTAAAATTTTAAAAATATATATAATAATGATAGATGAATTTTTATATATCAAGAACAATATTGTGGGGAAAAAATGTATGACAAAGTGGGGAAAAGTTTTTGTGTGACTACACATGAGCATGAATGAGAGATGCTGGAAGATTTTTTTTTTTTTTTTTAATAAAATTCACAGCATTCCTCATTTGTGTGCATGCGTAGCTGCACCAGCATGATATCGTCTGTAGTCCTAAATACATTCCCACCTCTGCAAATTATATATATATATATATATATATTGTACACATATGCACATTTGATGTCTGAATTATTCTCCTTCTGCCTACTGTAATCTCCAAGCTATAATCTCTGAAAATTTCATGGAAATTTCATGTTCATTTTTTTCATAAATAATGAAATCATGGATTTGAAGGAATGTGCAGTTATACCTACAATAAAATTTTATTTAATATCAAAGAAGAATACCAAAAATCTTTAACATCAGAAAAAAACTGTTAGTTCTCTTGCTTGAATAATCAATTGTGTAATCTTTGTTCTCAGTTATCCCCTTAGTCTTTGATACTTCCTTAAAAGTTCAAGACACACACTGACAGGTACTGTGTTCCATTTTTCCATCGCAATAGCTTCTCATTCCTCAAAATTCAAAAGATTCCTTCATTTAGGCTCATAAATTTTCAATGCATTTTACGTCAAGACTTTGTGCAGGGTATGCCAACACCTTATTTCTGCTGTAATCTAAATATTTTATAACCATCAACATCATGTGTTTCACATCATTTCATGTGACACCCAAAGATGGCTACTATGCCCTTTGTTTTATATTAATAGTAAGAATATCCAAATACCATTTTTTTATCCAGGATTTCTTGTACTCTCACTAGTTCTCCTGGTCCAGAGGCAGAAAAATATCTCCAACACAATTCTCCTACCACCATGTTTAATTGGAGGTAGGATAGTTTTGGGTCTGTGAACTTCATTCAATTACCTCTATACATTCCAGGAATTCATGTGACTAAATAATTCTAGATTGATCTCATCTGACCATAAAATGGTTCCAATATTTACTCCAATGTTTTACATGGTGTCTAGCATAAAAGTTAGTCTGCATCTCAGTCTCCCTTGAATAGCAAGCTCAAAGACAACTCCCGCTTGACGAAGGATCTTCTTTTTTATTTTTTTTTTAGTCATATATATTTGAAAACATTCTTTGCGGTAGAGAATTTAAGTATTGCTATGAAAACATTAAACTGAATATTATTTAGTATAATTAAAAATGGATGATAGCTAAATAAGTAAAAGAAAGGGAAAAACTAACCAGTTTCACTCACACTTTTCAAAGTTTTTAATCTGGAGATTCTTAAAAAGGTAAAATACAATAAATATAATTAGCAAATGATTAATGAGGGGACAGAAAAAAGTATATATAGGAATAGGTAGGATAAAAAAATCTACATACACACACATACTTGCATCTATGTATAAATATATTTCTTCCTCAGGTATTATAAATACAGTGCTCAATGTTGTGAAACAGAGCTATAAGTATATATTAGTGACTATACATAATATCCAACATTGATAACACAACACAGTTTCATGCAGTCCATGTAATCTTCAGGTGCAAATATATTATAGATTATATTTGCACCTGAAGATTGCAAGAACTGCATGAAACTCTGAGTCATGCTATCGACATTGGATATTATGTATAGTAACTAATATATATATATATATATTAGTGACTATGCATAATATCCAATGTCGATAGCTTTATAAATATAAGCTTCAAGGTACTGTGTTTAATTCGAAATATTTTAACAGTTGGTAAAATTTAAATATAAATATTTTTGAACAAATCAATGAGATTTGTAAATAGGGAATGTTAAAATACAGGTTCAGCAGAAATACCTTCCATATAATGGTAAGACCACTGTCTTACCATTATATGGGAGGTATTGCTATGGTAATGGTGTCTTCATGTAGCTAATGTCTTACCATTATGTCAGAGGTATTTCTTCTGTGCACTCTATAAGATAAATGAAAGAAAGTTGTTATGAGGCTATATTATATTGTCTACCAAAAATATTTGGTATTAATATATTCCAATATAACCAATAGTCTCTGAAATTGGTTATACTACTCATAAAATTGCTTGAGCTATCACAAAAATTCTAACCTCACTACTTTGTATTCTCAGTTTAGCAAATGTAAAGAAATGGAGTAACTTACTAAATAAAATAAAATATAAAGACATCTAAAACAAGATTATAATTATTTTATATATTAAATCTCTATATACACTAATATTTCCATTAATAAATATCTTAATTTATTAGAAAAACAACTATGCAATTAAACAAATTTACATTTACCTACTGATATACCATTATATCATTTTCTGTATATATGTAGGGATTCAAAGGTTGGTTGGTTGAGTCACATGACAGCCAGTGAGTTATATCAATTCATAGTAATAAAAGACAGTTTTTAGTTAGCACTCCTGAAGTCAAGATATGCCTGCCTATGCCAATTGCTATATAGAATGTGAAGATAGATGTGACAAGCCCACAGTGGTAGGTTGAACAGAGGAACCCACATTTTCTCACTAGGAACTCAGACACCACTAGCATGCCCTTTTCTCCTCTCCCAATCCGATTGGGAAATATTACAAGTAAAACCCTCTGACTTTTCACTCCTTTCACACACAAACACACTGCTTGTTGTATATGTTATAGTTTCTCTGTGTGGGATAAATTTGTGATAAGTATGTATGTATGTATGTATTGATATAAAAAAATCTCTTTAAAAACAATTCATGTTTTTCCTTCTTTTTTTTTTTTTTTTTCAGCTATTCTGCTCTGTTCATATATCAAAGTGTTACTATATCATGGATATAATAGTGCCTATAATGAGGAAACATAACCTGGAAATGACAAACCTGGACCTTCATGCTTACTTACAAAAAGAAATGTAATGTCAGCAGGACAGTTTTTCTATTGACATGGCTATTATTTTAACTAGTGTTACTCTACAGCAATGTTTGTTTTAAAAAGTGATGATTAGAATTGTAATAAAACCTAAACATATGATCAAAGTGAATTTATGCACTATTATATCAAATAAGACATTATTTATTTATTTATTAGATTGTTTATTTTCAAGAATAATTCAGTATTTAGAGTGGTCTAAAAACTGGTCCAGTTATATTAAAACTAATGCAATGCAATATTTATAAAGAAATAAATCTGAAATAATTTACTAAATTTTAAAAGTATGTGAACCAACTATAATGAAATCCTTATTTACCATTTTATAAAGTTTAATTTTCGTTGACAGTTAACCAATATTTTGCTAACCATTCCAATAAACAATCTAATAAATAGTGTTTAATTTTTTTTGTTTTCTCAAGAAAAAAAGAAAATGTATAAATTCACTTCCATATGTTTAGGTTTTATTAAAATTTTAATAATCATGTTTTAAAATAATAAACATAGCCAAGGAGCAAAGGTAGTTAAAATAATGGTGACATCAATGAAAAAAACATCTTTTTGACACTCCATTATTTTTGTGGTCATGAAGGTCCATGATTGTTCTGGAAATATTCTTTCTTAGTACCCCTATTATATGTCTGTCTTTTATTTTCAATTCAACAAAAATTATTAAAATAAAATTCTTCAACTCTCTCTGGATGGCTCTCTTAATGACTGTTTAACATATTTATTTCTACAAATTTTTTTTTTTTTTAGAATGTGGATCATTTCAGTAAATCCCTCCAAAAAACTCGTATCTCTTAATCATTTACCCCAAAAAACTGATATGACAAAAAAAAAAATGTTAAGTTTCCACCTGGTGAAACCAACTAGTTAATATACCTTTTTTAAAAGTGAAAATTAATAATTCACTACCTTTTTAGAAATTTTATTAGTTAGATTCAATATTACGTTGAAATTCAAAGTATATAAAAAACCAACAAATAATGACTACATCGACTTTTAATCATATCATGACAATAAGACTGAAACCAGTAATGGGGGTGCTAGGAAAGAGAGAATATTTACAATTTTTATTTCCCCATTATAAGCATTATTATATCTGTAATATACTAACACAAACAAAATGGCTGAAAGATAGTAATAACAAGCATACATTATTCTCAGATTTTATATACCCCTATATACATATTTCTCACTAATTTTTCCACACCCAGAGAAATTATAACACATGAATGCAACAAGCAGTGTGAAAGGGATGAAAAGAAATAAGGTTTTATTTGTAATATTTCCCTCAAGGGAAAACAGGACTGGCCAGTAGCCTCCTTTATGTACCTGGTAAGACTATGTGGTTTCCTCTACTCTCTTCACTGCTATGTACTGTCATATTTTGCTTCTATGCTGTCTACATAGAAACTGGCATGGACAGATATGTCTTGCTTCTAGGTGTACTAAATAGCAACTGGCATTCATCATGTGACACTCATCAATCCATTTTACTCAAAGGTAGATAATCACTCATTGAATCCCTACACCAGTGTTATAATAGGTTTTATCACTGAGCATTTTAATATGTAGATCTCACTAAACAATTATCTAAAGTTCTCAAATACATTGAACCTACATTCTAAACACTACAGTAACCTACTTACTTGATACTAAATACTAAAAGAAATGTTGTGAATGTATGTATCAAGAGTAAACATGAAAACATTTTCCTAAAGATCGTGTGACTTAAGGATATCTATCTTAGCCCACATATCCATCTATTCAAATAATTACAGATTAAGACCTTGAAACTAACTATCCTAACTATATCTTCAAGCATAAAAGGTATAATTAATAATTCAGAAATATGAATAAATAAAATTCTAATACTGAGATATATCCAAAAAAGATATGACATGTGGAATTAGAACATCTACTCTCTTGGACTAAATGAAGGGTTTGGTTCAGTTTGAAATTCCAACATATATCACCTGAAAAAGTTTGCAGCAGACAACAACTGAAATGTTGTGAATATGGCAATAAAAATGAGGATAACAGTTCAAATGTTATAAATAGATTAAATAGTTACAATACCTCATCACAGAAATATATATGGCTGGAAGACTGTGTTCAATTATTGCAATGCTCAGTGTTGATCTCAGTATTAACTTTCATATTTACATATGCTCTATCTCTAATATTGAGCACTTTTACCCATAAATATAGCATACCATAAACTATTATCATTATTCCCACAGAGATATATATATATATATATATATATATATATATACATACATACATACACAAAAAAACACAGAGTACGATGGATGCATTGTTGTCTAACTTGTGCAACAATAAAAATAATGCTTACATCTTAATTTTAATAAATATATTTACCAAAATTACATAAAAATATCTTGAAATAATAAAGAGTAAATTTATTCAATAAAATCCCCATTGGCTTCAACCTCAGCATCCAGACAACTTTGTAATCTCTTCTGGACGGTCTCCTTGTTTAAGTTGGTCAATGCTGCCATAATCCTTGCCTTCAGTTCATCTTTGGCATTACAAAAAGTTTTGTTGGTTTCTCACTCAACTGTGCTCCACATAATAATCAAGAGGGTTACAGTCTGGAGAGATAGATGGCCAAATGTAAGGGGTGATGTGGTTGCAGAAATTATCTGACAATGTCTCGGTTCTCGTGCTTGTGTGGCTTGGTGCAGAGTTCTGTTACCAGACATAGTGTCTTCCAGTAGTCACCCTCTTGACCCAGCACAGTAATACCTCCTCAAGGCACTTGATGTAGGCCTCTGTTAAGTCTGAGGCTCTGTGGGAAGATGAATGGAAGCATAATGTTGCCATCACTAGCGATCACTCCAAACACTTTTGTAATCACCATTAGACTCCTTCAACTCTTTTCAAACTCTGTACTGTCCTCAGATTGACATCCCAACATTCAGAAATGTTTGTATTGGAGCTTCTGGTGCAAATTCCAAGCAGTACAGTATAGTTTCCTAATTTCTGGTGGAATGAATTGCATCATGATGCTCTTTTTTTTTCACAGATGGTGCCCAACTGACCCTGATATACTGTGCATTCAACAAAATCAAAAACAAACATGTATGCATGAAATTAGAAATATAAAATAGCGACAATTTACCCATTGCATATATATATATATATATATATATATATATCTCATTTCACCCAAAGCAAGGCAAATCCACTAAGATGCAAGGGGTAACTGAGTATGAAAGAATAAGAGAAAAAGTAAAATATAATTAAGGAGAGTGAACAATAAAAGAACAACAATTAAGACAAAAGGTAATGATTGGCATTGCAATTAAATTTTTGTTAGATCAAAATTGATTGGAAAGCAAAAAGACAGTTTCAAACTGTTAGCATAAAATTTACGGGAACATCTAACCTTATGGGGACATCTAAGCATGTCTGCTGTAAAAGGATGAGCTCTTTCTGCCAAACTAGTACTGTGCTTAAACTTGTAAAGTCAAGGTACCAAAGCAGAAAGTTCATCAGAACAATTACTATGAAAATATTTATCAAAAATGCACAGGAAAGCTACATATACATTATAAAAGTGATTGAAGTCGAGATGCCAGGTCAGTACTGATAAAATTTGTAGATTCTCCTTTGAATTTTATCAAGAATCTCTAAATACATAGTAGATGCACCAGACTAGATGTGATGGCAGTACTGAGTGCATCTATGTTATTTATATATTATCTCATGTAATAAATGTGATAGTTTAAAAGTTTGTGTTTCACTAAAGGAACATAAAAAGTGATGAAAATTAAATTGTTTAGTCTTTCATAGACAAACCATTGCTTGAATGTTTAAAATGCAAAATTGTTTAAATTTATTCAACTTGAAGAATTATTGAATCAGCTATGATGTCACAACTCAATTCAATGTTTTTTAAATTAAATCAATTATTCATATATATTATATATATACACACACACACACACACATACATACATACATACATACATACATACATACATACATACATACATACATACATACAAATTACCTTATCAACTGATAAGGAGTGACTGTTTAATTTTTCTAGTTATTTTTAAAAATTTTGCATAAGATGTTACAGCATAGGATCAAAATTGTAAATAAATTGTCTGAAGCTCATGTTTGTTCTTTTTTTTTTAAATATTTGATAAGAGAATATTCCAAAATCAGTAAACTGAGCATTGAAACTGAAGTTGTAGCCTTGGTAAACCAAAATCAGTTCACAAGATAGCTTCTCAGGTTGGTTGCAGCTCTGAGTTTTGGTTGGCAGATGAAATTCATTAACCCTTGCCAAGATTGTGCCAACCACACAAAAGAGATATTGGGCAGGTTAATAGAAAAGTTAATCTGATTATCAGAAAATATATTTCTCCAGCTTTGAGTTATCTGATGCCAACATATCAATGAAAACTGTCCAAAGATACTTGTTGGATATTGGATGGCTTGCTAATAAAGTGTCATTGGTCTCACTGAAGAGCTACAAATTTTAGTTGGAGTTAGGCAAACAACATCTAATCTAGATACTGGAAGTAAATGTCAATGATTTTTGAGATGAAAATAAATTAAACAAGGAAGTTTTAAAAAGTGGGGAATCGAAAAGAATGCTTATATTTAGAATCAGAGGCAGTTGAAATTTCTGGGACACATATTGAAGAAAGAAAGCTTGGAGAATTTAACACACACAGGACATATTGAAGGCAAGTGGGACAGGAGGAAACCTCAAGCAAATTACCCAAAGAACTTGTGCAATTAGATCTATGAACATGGACCAAGAGAGATAGTCAGAGGACAAGCCTTGCTTAGAACTACAAAGAATAAGAAATTGTAGAGAGCCATGATAGGCCACGTACTGAAGGTACACAGCACATAAGAAATTTAGCAGGAGGGTGAGGAATACAGTTTTTACTGTATTTCTCTCATTGTTAATCAGTATGAGACATCATCTATATTCTGGAAGACCTTTTGTCTGTTGTCAACTATTATATATATATATATATATATATATATATATATATATATGCTGCAGTAAGATTTCAACCAGGTTGAATATTCTGTCCAGATAAAATACTGAAGCCAGGTAACAAGGTTGCACTAGAGAGAATGATTTATTCTCCCATTTGTATTTCCCCCATTATGGGCATTATTATATCATGGTAACACTGATATTTCATGGACAGAGCGGAATGGCTGAAAGGAAAAAGAATGACAAACATACTTTGTTCTCAGTCTTTTATGTTACTAAGGCATACACAAAACTAACACATATATACACATGGGTACATGTGTCCCACACAGAGAATAATATATCACATATCTTCAAAGCAAAGCAGAGTTCAAGGAGAGACAAAAAGGAAAGGTCTTTCATATAATATGGGGAATTCATTTTAAGGACTCCAGATTCAAACAGGCTGGATTCATCTATGTCCCAAGCAAGTACATATTCCATGAATGAGAAACAGTGAGTCTTGGATTTTCCCAAATTGAGGACTGTGAGACAAACTTTCATTCTATATCTTGGAAAGATATATTCCCAAAGGGAAATGGCACCATGTGTTTATAAGTTGCTGGGGAAGGCAAATTTAACCTCAGCCTGAGCCCTTTGGCCCAAGCTAAAAGAAATCAACCTTACCATTTGGTTGCTGTCCACCAACTGAAATTTGAGTGCTGCTTTGATCACTGTATGGGCTGACATCACAAATCAGCTGTCATGTGATCCATGTAACTTATGTCCACCAAAGGGAGATAAGTGCCTTCTGTAACCTTACACACCTAAAAGGAGTTCATTTTTTTTTTTTCTTAAAAGGGATCAGTCTGGTTATGCAATGATCACTCCCATTCTTTTGAGTTAGACTTTATTCAAAGTATATAGTCAAAATTGAAGTTAAAACATTAAAATGGGAGAGTTATTAAAAATTGAAATTAATGCTAAATTCGTCAAATTCCAGTAAGAATAGATTGCATTCTTTCTGGTTATTGGCTTCTATGTCCATTTTATTCGAGAAAATTATAAAACAAAAGGTATAGGGTACCCTCTAATAATAATAGATTTACATTATGAGTTTAGCAGCAGGAGACATAGATGATAGGCCCTAGTAGACAGATATATTTACAGCAGCTGATTGCCACCTTTTCAAAAGTTTTTTTTTTTTTTTCCTTTTAAAGGAAGCTCTTGTTTTCCTTCATCTTTTTTTTTCTTCTTAATTCACACCAAGCAAAATGATAATGCCACTAAGACTCTAAAGGATAATGGAAATCAAAAAAATGTTTTTCCTAAAAGACCATGGAGGAAAATGTGAACTGGATGATATGTAAACATATCTGTTCCTATTTGCATAGAATCACAGATGAACTCCTCTCTAGCTGGTTAATGAGTAGGACTTTTCTTTCTTCAAAAATATAGATACTTGGTTTTGAACTCTCTTGTTAAGGAAAGGTGTATCCTTTCTACAACGAGACATATAGCATTTTTATCTTATTTTATCATTTAATTATTTCATAAAATTCCAACATCTTATGCATTTTGCTTTTGTTCTAGATTGCTTTGTGGAAAACATTTTTTTGTTTTGGATATCTCCTCAATAGATAATGCATCAATTTATATAAATTTGATATTAAAAAATTATTAAATACTTTCAATTGCAACAAATTTTCAAAATGCTATTGAATTGTTTAATGAACAAATAATTAAATCTTTATTATACATAAAAATGAGTAAATTTGAAAATCACTTTCTCACCGATGTGACATGACTTCTCTCTGTCTTTTCTATAAATATTTTCACGGCAACTGCTCTAACAGGCTTTTTTCCCTGGTGCCCTGACTGCACAAATTTAAGCATGCTGCTAGATTGGCAACTAGGTTCCACCCTTTTACTGTTGAAATTGTTAAATGCAATCACCACTTCCATTCCAACAGTTTCTTTTCTTGCACTTAACACCTATGGAACTCTCTTCCATTTACTTGCTTCCCTGATAACTACAATCTTCAAAATTTTAAATGTAATGTCAATCACTATCTTCTATCTTCTTGAACCCTCTTCATCTTTTGTCCTTTCCACAATCCTCCTTATTCTCAGTCTTCTCTTTCACTCCTTTCAAACCCCTAGTGGCAGTCCCACTTTGATTAGGGTGAAATGATTTTAAAAAAAAAAAAATGAACTGTACACTGATTTTTAAAATTTTGAGAATACTCTTCATTATCATTGTAATAATGATTTAACATCTATACCCTCTGACTTTGTGTCTGTCGTATCCTTATGGGGGATTCTTTCTTAAACCCTTTATTCAATCTACATTGTTAGTGTTCCTAGTCAGCTGTCCATAACAAGGGAGATAACTAATATCATCTAATTCTTTTTCTAGTTAACAGATTCTTGTAACATCACCTGTCTCTTTCATCAAATCAAAGGGTAGGAATTTTTTCACTAGCTAACCCAAGAATTGAACTCTTGAATATCTGGTAACTAGATCTGATTAACCAATGCCTTTATCAGCTTTTTAACAGGAAAATGGGGCCTTTAAAATTTGGGCCTCTTTAATTGAACATTTTATAACAACCAAAATGTAGACACTAATTTGAGTAAATCAGTATATAATAATTATACTTCTTCATTTCAAAAGCTCAGACAAAAATATATCATTAATTTTAACATTAATTAAATTTATTAATCACTACACTTTTAGCATTCTAATGAAATAGCATGAGTTTAAATACATTTGACTGTCACCATACATGCATGTGTGTGCAAGAATGGAAGTTGGTTGTCAATATGTCATTACATATATGTATGCAAGAATACATCTTTATGTATAGATGATTAAATTTATGTAACCTAATGTATAAATGGAGTCATATTTACATATGTCAGGATTTTTACATAAGTCCATACATGTCTATAAACTTTCCTTGAATCCATAATCTTGTGTGTAATGCATATATAAGATTTTGTCTGAATTTATGGGATGAGACATTAGTCCAAATATAAATAATGGTAATGTCCACATCTTTTGTTACCATGTTTCAAACAGCCTTATTCAGGTGTTGATTAATCCTGCTAACCTGGAGGGAAATTTGAACTGGGCCTTTTGAGTCTGCAATCTATGGTGTTTTGTTTTGTTCTTATTTAGTACAGCTATGTTATTGCTTGCCTTGTTTCCACTGAGTTTCTACTACTTAATCCCAGGGATTAAACTCACAATTGTTATTAATTCATGAACCAATGCTTCAATCCACTAGGTTAATGTTTTGTGGGGCAATCCTAAATGCACAAATTGGAGCCTTAAACCTGTTCTCCTTTCCTGTCTGCTGATGACACTTGACTGCATTCACCATGGGTTTTCTTTTTTACTGTTTCTGCTGTTGAAGCTTTTGCAATTTCTCTTTATTTATTAATGGCTGTATTAGGCTTAGTGTAAAAATAAATACTATATGGGAGCAATGAATGAATAAATAAATAAAAAGAAATGACAGCAAGGTTTCAAAAGCAGTAAGAAAACAGAATGACGACAAGTGGAGCAGCAGCTGTATCAGCAATAGGGAGGTAATAACATTGGGTTTAATTTTTCATGTTCTAAAGTCAGGATAATCCCATTAGACAGTAGTATAGTGGATTAAGCATTGATTTTGTTTTAATGATGACATGGTAATTGTGATTGATTCATTTTCTATGGCTTATCAACCCTTTATTTCTAGATTGCAAAAATTTATTTTTAGATAATAATGGTTGATACAATTCTTACTAATTAACCCATAGCAGAGGAACACAGATTCATGACTTTCCCAAAGGTAATTGCATGAGTGAATATAATGAACCCAATGGGAATTGAAATTCGGCTTTCCAGTTTCCAATTCTGAGCCATTATCCATTACGCCACCTACACGTCTAAACTTACAGCACCTAGTAACCCAAGTAGTCACCCATCTAGTTAGTGACCAGGCTCATTGTTGCTTAACTTCAGTGACCAGTGTTTTGACATGATGTGGCCATATGCCTAATAATCGGGAGTTTGATTTTTCGGATGGGTAGTACAGACACCCAATGGAAAAAGGGCTAGCAATAACTGAGCAGTACTAAATAAAAACAAGATATCCCTCAATATGGACCATGGGACAAGAAACATCCTTGAAGATTAAATAAGGGTTACAGACTACCAAGATCAATAGACAACTGAAGAAGGTTGGAGGGTACAGTGTCTGTGATAACAACAACAAAGATGAGGATGTTATTCTGAATGTAAATAATGTTTAATTCTATTTAAAATTATTTAATAATTTTTAATATAATATTTAAGTAGATTACGACAGTTATGTCCTTCAGAAAATATTCTTGACTCCTAGACTATAAAGACAAGAATAGTCAAATATAAAAAATATTTTTGTATGTAATAATTTTTAGAATTTAAGTAAATGATTTCAAAAACTCTGATTCTAAATTTTGCAGGAGACTGAAGTACATAGCTATTATGTGATGGCCAAAATGCAGAACTACTTAAAAAGCAATGAATTTACAGGATTTTTTTTTTCTTTTAGCAGCAACTGCACTTAAATTTAACTAAATCTAAATTTTGACTTAAAGCTAAAAAGAAAAATAGAAATGATAAAATAAAAACTAAAGATATTATTTTAGTATTCAATAATTGTATCAATTCTACTAGTTTGTCAGTTACTGTCATATCTGGTGCATAGGCAATCATGCCTCTTTTAGTTCATGACTGAACAGATGATTTTTCTGCAGTAGGTTGCCATTTCTTTCTGCAATAGACTGTCAACCAAGGATGTGGGACTCGGTTTGCCCTACTATTTAACCTATAGCTGTGAAGAGAATAGATGTATTCATGCATTCCACAACAGTATTTATGTGTAAGTGAATGTAACAAACTTGACTGGAATTAAAACTCTATTCTCCAGTCTCCCATTCTGAGCTGATATCCATTACACCACAGTGCAAACAGACTAGTTTATTTAATTGAAATTTATTTCTTTTTTATTTATTTAGATCCAACTATGAGAAAATTTAAGCAACCATTTTAGCAATTTGAGTACTATGTCTTGTGAAAAAACATAAGCAACCAGTAAACTGATAAAATCTTAAGTTACTTATGAAGAAATAATAAAATAATGTACAATACAGTTCAAAAGTTGGAAGCCACCCCCAGAATTAGCATGAGATGAACTTGACAGAAGTGTGAGAAAAAAAAATGAAGAGCTGTTAATCATTAAAAAAAAGGATGAAATGAATTATCAAACTTATACTTTGAGAAATTTTTGGAATGAATGGCAAAAATTTGTGCTGCAGTAATCAAGGCTAAAGGATATTTTGACAAGAGCAAAAATTACTCTTAAAATGCTCTTTTCTTTTTGTCATAATAAAATTTCTAATAAAAAAATTATGTTTCACTTTTTATTCTTTTGGGGTTTTTGGGGTTTTTTTTAACCCTGTATAATAATTTTCTCTTATTTAAAGTATAAAATAACTACTTTTGGAGCAAATTTAAAAAAATTGCCAGCAGTTCCTCAAACTTTTCAATTGTAGTGTATATCAGATCTAACCAGATGATTTCATGTTTAATGGGCTTGAAGATATATACTTCTCGTATGCATATATATTTATAGTATTTTCCATAGTTCAAAGGTGAAAAAGAAGGAAATGAAAGTACTTCAAGCCTTATCAACATCCTATGTTTTTTGGGGGTTTTTTAATTCATATCATGCAAGGCAGGAAAGCCACTAAGACACAAAGGGTGTGGAAGAATTAGAAACTAAAACATTACTAATGAGCAAGAACAAAAAGAATAATCAGGAGGAGAGTAGATAGCAATTGACATTGCATTTAAATTTTTGAAGATTAAAGTTGGCTGAAAGCATGGAGCCAGAATGGAGTTCCACAAGCAAGAAGTGTGAGAAAAGAAACTGTTAGAATAGAACTTATGGCTACATCTAGCCAGCTCAGCTGTAAATTGATGAGATCTTGATGCTAATCTAGTACTGCATTTAAATTGAAAAAGTCTAGGTACCATAACGACAAGTTCATCTGAACAATTACCATGAAAATATTTATGGAAAAGGCACAGGGGGACAACTTCATGGTGGTGGTAGTGACTGAAACCAAGATGCCAGATCAGGAACAATAATAATGCTGATTCTTCTTTGGATTTTATCAAGATCTAGATAAATAGCAGGAGCAATGGACCATATGTAGCAGCAATATTAGATCAAGCATATATTAAAGTCATTTCCAAGTGTTTAGTCATCTGAATCATTTAGCCATAATGTTGAGATATCACATTTTTATGATTACTGAAGAAATGAGAACCAGTGTTCAAATAAATATTTATAATCATATCAGGTATCATTTTCAAATACTTAGGAGTTTGGGAACATATGAAGTTCATTCAATGATAACTTGTTAAAAAAACAAAGCAGAGTTGAATACAAATGTAAGTTTTATTTAAGTGATTATTTTAAGACATTTTTTATGTTTATACATTCTTTTTATAGATACAAATATTTAAGTAAATGCTCTGCTTATAATAAACAGTATTAACGACATTTACTGGCCTGAATGTCCGAGAAATTTTCATAGAAAATATGGATCCTCTGACAGGAATCAAACCTGTATCCTATATGGAGCCGTCATTTACCAATTGACGTGCTTTACCAATTGAGCCACAGAGGAGCGTTTCAGTTAGTAAGGTCAATTTTACTGTTTTTAAACTACAATTCTCCATGATTTTCTCTCGTACATTCATGTATGCTCGATGTGTAGCCAAATGTAAACAAATGACATCACACATTATGAAATGGACAAAGTCCAACAATTATTTTAAGACATTTTTATCTATAAAAAGAATGTATAAACATAAAAGATTTCTTAAAATAATTGTCGGACTTTGTCCATTTCATTAAGTGATTATATGAAAGTTTTTCAATGCAAAGTGACTAGTCATAAAAAAACTGAATAAGAAAGAATTTAAATTGTGTAAAAATGTTGATTAAATAAAAATAATTACTTTTAATAATGCCAAAATCATTGTATAAATAAATATGTATAAATATCATACACACACAATATAAAATCACATATAAATGTATATTTTTATTTCTTAACATTATATTTAGTGGGTACACATATTTGGGTAGATATCCCTGTTTTTTTTATTTTTCTAAATAGTAAAATGAATGTATACTGGCCATGACATCAGTAGTTTTATTAGAGAAAATGTGCTTCCCAAAGGTAAAGAGACATGTATTACCTTTTTACCTGGGAAACAACTTTTAGGCCAAGTGTGTTTCACCATTGTACCATCAGAGCAAAGCAAGGGAATACACTTGTATCCACTACATATGATTTTTATAGAAATAAGAAATATTGTCAGTTAAAAATAATTAATTGCTTAAAAAATATAATGAAAAAAAATGCTAGCTGGTCACTCATATTCAAGGATACCCATCTACTAGGGTGGCTAGCCAATCCCTATTTTCAGAAACTCGCTCAGGCACATTGGTGTTTGCACAACACCCACAGAGTCCACCCATGATTTACACTGCAATTATGCTGAGCAGAGCTTAGTTACAGTTTCTGGGAGAGAGCGTGTTATCTAGCAACGATCAACAATTTGAACAAGGCCAGTACACTCAAGCCCTCAGCCACTATGACTTGTGGCTTTGTGCTAGCACAGCTATAGACAACAAGAGTTCCATTTATTCAATTCTTGGCTCAACCTGTGGTATTGTTTTCAGGCACTTTCCAAAGGTGTCGGATGCTGGGATCGGCCTCAATCCAGTCCAATAACATTAGGATAGAGATATATATATATATATATATATATATATATATATACACACACACACACACACACAGCCCAGAAAACAATGCCTGATTTTATCTTGTTGGTCATTGAAATTAGAGATAGCTGTTGGTAGTATGCCAGTAGATGTTAAACCTTCCCACTAATAACAATAATTTTTGCCTTCTTACAAATTGTAGTAGCAGTCTGGCAAAATAGCATCAAGCATGAAAGAGCAAACAAAGCAGAATTTTTCCATGCAGAAAAAAAATTTCACCTATTAGCATGAGCAGTGAAAATTTATGGAAAGCAAACTGTGGATGTGAGCACAGTTAAGCAACAGGTAATGCATTTCAGTTGTATGCGCCTACTGGCTTCAGTTCTTCAGGCTCCAATGTCACACCAGAAGCCGTATCAAAGATTTTCTTTCTTATTCACTTTATTATACAAGGATAGTTGTGGTGGTTTTGATTCTCAAAGTGGGAGAAGATGGTCTGGAAACAAATGCCAACTCATTGGCTTAGCATTTCGCCACGTGTGCTGTCCACCTCTGCGTGTGTGTGTTGTGTGTTGACTGTTCAACATTCTCTTGGTCATTTGCTGTATTCATGCCTTTTTGGTCTTTTATCCAAACTTTAGACAAAAGCCATCCATTACTGTTACCATTCCATACTCAGAGGATTTGTGTACAAAAAGTAGTGCTTCATATGTTAAAACAAAAAAAAATCTGTTCAATAGTGCTATTTGTCTCACTGTATTTCTTGTACTATCTTTGGAAATAAATTGGAGACATTACTTTCAGAGCTCTCATCAGTACTACTTCAATAGACTGGTCCACTCAAAAAAAAAATAGGAAAATTTTAGGGAGAAATAATTATTGTACATTAACATTCTTTACATCTTTAGGTTGCAGAAATTGTCAAAATATAAAAGTAGTGATTTGTTATCAATTTAGGTGGGAATCCTGTTTATAATATCTCTGACTTTTAAAGTTAGTGGCCTGTTTTGCATATGAAAACACTTCCGTTGAGGTGAGATGACAAAATATTTCTCTTAACC
>OZ038477.1:110493111-110495611 GCA_964036315.1 Acanthosepion esculentum | reverse complement strand
GCAACTATTTTCCCCAAAGAAAATATGGAGCAAAAGAAGAATTACATAGGGATATCGGCGGGTAGTTGGAAGAACCGATTCTATAACCACCGCCAGTCCTTCAAAGATAGACATAAGAAGAACCAAACGGCACTGTCAAAACATTATTGGAATTTGTTGGAGGGTGGCTTAACCCCACAAATAATGTGTAAGATCATCTCGAGAGCCAGAACTCCAATAAATTTCAGAGACAGATGTGATCTGCGTTTAAGAGAAAAGATCTTCATTATAAGGCATAAAGATCCGGTTATATTACTGAACAGTCATAATGAATTAATTTTTAAATGTCAGCATAGGAACAATCTAAACCTAACAAAATATATTACTTGATCTTTATTTTTGCTCTTGAAATATTATTATTCACATGTGAATATGAACACATAACTGTATGCATGCCGAAATGTTTTTTGGACTGAAACAGTCATACGTTTTTTTACATGTATATGTATATTTGTTTATATAGAAAAATAGGAATACATCTGTATAGTTGTGGGTTGTGAAAAAATATATTTGTGTTTGGCCAATATGAATATTGATATGTATGTATAGATACGGGTAGGTATATAGATAGGATATATAGGTGTATATGTGTATGTATATGTGTATATATGTGTGTGTATATGTATGTATGTATAGAGATATGTGTATAAATGTGGGCATGTGTGGATACAGAGATATATATATATATATATATATAGGTGTGTGTATGAGGGGATGTGTGTGTAAATATGTGCCTATATGTGTTGGGTGTATGTAAAAATGTTTAAAAGAAAAAAGACTTACAAGTATTTATTGATTTTTTACCCCCTTACAATACTTCTTACAATATTGTTTTCTTAAATGAATTACATTTTAATAATCATTATTAATGATAAAATATTTAGATTTTTGATGATTAAATACTAAAGTCATCACCTAATTTCTTTCTTAGAGAAGTTTTCTTTAGGAAATTCTAGTTGCACCCCTATATATATATATATATATATATATATATATATATATATATATACATATATGTAAGTATACGGAAACATCTAAGAAGATATATGAAATTACCCATGTATATCAGTACACGTGTACCTGTATAAGTGACTGCAGATGTGAAAGATCGTATGTATATGAAATTCACATAGATGTGTTTACAATATATGATGGAGCATGATCTCTAATATTGCGTTAAAATGCCACTCCATATTAAATTAATACTAAATTTTAAGTAATAGAATTTACCAATGTAAAAATAGTCACTAATCAATCTCATAAATAAAATTCAAACTGATAAAGATATCACCTTAATAATCACTTACTACTAGATGTAAACTTATATTTGAGAAAAAATTTCTAGTGTTTTAATGTAAACTCTATATTTTTTAATCGACTATTTAACATTAAATCCCCAAAATGTCCGTAATAAGGGTTTTTTTTAAAAAAAAAACTAACATAAATGGCTTAGACTGTTTAAACTGAAAAATTTACGAAATCTCAAAGTAAAGAAAAAAACAACGCCTATTCCAATAGAAGTTAATGACACTTTTTTACAACTTCTTTCTCTTTTTTTCTCTTTTTTCTCTTTCTTTTTTCTTCTTTTTTTTCTTTTTTTTCTTTTTTCTTTTGTCTTTATATACTTCTTTGTCCATCCCACTTCCTAATCAAGATATAACTTCCGTTAACAGATTTAAAGTGTCAATGTCTAGATTTCAGCGAAAATTTAAATTTGGAACAATAGAAATGTTACATCTAACTCAATGCTGTCTCTCTACCCCCCTACACTGCCCCCACTTCGTGAGTTTCCTTATTATTGCCCTTCATAAATGTGTAAATTTATTTTCATTTTTTCATTTCAAGATTTGGAAATAAATCTGATGATCCACTGTCCTTTGGAAGGGCTGTGGTGAAATAATTTATTATATGGAACCTTAAAGCAATCTGTTTTTATTTAAATTATTAGCTCTGATTTACATTGAGCTCTCTGGATTCTATCCTCATTGGGTCTTCCCATATGGATTACCTAGTTTTTCGTAAACTATATATTCATATATATATATATACACACACACACACATTCATATATATATATATATATATATATATATATATATTATAAATTAATAGATTTAAAATATGGTTTTACCGCTACACAGTGATAACCATGTTTCAGAAATGGAAGCTAAAGCCCCTGAATTTAATTTTGTTATTAAACCAAAGACATTAGTTCCATTTCCTCATCAAGCGAATTTTGGAGAAACTTACTTTTTAAAATTTACGGTTGTTAACGGCACAGGAAAGATTCATAGTTTGAGGGTTTCCAAGGTTACCGATAAATCCATTCATCCAGACAAGGGGTGGTAGAGGGTTCAATTTTTAATTTTCGTTGTATCAGTTGTATATACACACACATATTCACATATATATATATATATATATACACACACATATTCATATATATATATATATATATATA
>OZ038477.1:110448111-110490611 GCA_964036315.1 Acanthosepion esculentum | reverse complement strand
AAATTTTATTATAAATTATGTTTTAATATAATTAAAATAATATAATAATTAAGGTATTAAATCCTCAGGAAAATCTACTTTCCTTAAGATTTAAATAATTCTATCAAATTTAAAACCGCCAACTGGTTTTCACATATTCAGCCTGGTATATACACTTAAAATATCATAAGTTGCTCCTCAAAATGTAATTTGAATAGTATAAGCAAACCAAATATTGTATACACTCTATCACTTAAACTCATTGCTATATACATGGCAACTATGTGGCAAGTGTGAAAGATGCTGGAACTGTCCACTAGGCTAAGTAATTTATTTTTCATTGTCATTCTTTGAAACTTTGGATAGCATCACATCTGACACACACACATTGTAGTGGTAATCTAGTTGAAATATATGAAGTGTAGAGACTATAGTTTCCCCTAGGAAAGAACAAGTAGATTATTCATATTCAATTTGTGTGACGAGTTGTGTATCATTGTGGCCAAAATACTCAACTTTACAACACTATAATGTGTTATGCCATATCCATTCCAATCATGGCTCTCAACAGCTTTCCTTTTGTATTATTTGTGAATTGCTATTGTGTGTTAGGAAAGATAGGAGTGGTTTTCTGCTGCCTTCTTTTTGGTTTTGATTTTATAGTAGTTCTTCTCTGAGACTGTCACCCAAAACTAGAGAGCCTGATCTACCCTGTTATTTCACCTGTAGTATAAGCTGATTTATGTCTGAATTTCTGGTATGAGGGGTTATCATTATTTACACTCGGACTATTATCCTCATCCTTGTTACCATCATAATATTTTGGCAGTTGTGCCCTCCAGCCTTCATCAGGTATATATTGATCTGAGTGATCTACATGGAAATTCTAAACTGAACCCTTTATTTAATCTATTGGGGTAGACTGTTCTCATTCCACTTCCCATGTCTAGGGATATCCAGTCTAGTTAATATTTTTAGTACTGCTCAGTTATTGTGTCCTCTGTTTCCACCGAGTTCAAGTACACACTGCTCAGCACTGGGATGGAACTCAGAATTACTATGTAACCAAATCCACAAAACAATACTTTAATCCAGTAGTCTGTTGTCTCATAGCATAATTCTCTTGTAGATTAAATAAAATGTTCAGTTTAGAATTCTTTATAGGTGACTCAGATCGATATACATCTGATGAAGGCCACAACAGCTGAAACATTGCAATAACAACAAAGATAAGGACAACAGTCTGAATGTAAATAATGTAAATGATTAGAGTTTAAAAATAGACATTGCATGAATATATCCAGCAGATTTCAAGACAAAAAACAAAACCATACAGCATTTAGACATTCAATTATTAACTCAATATACATTTGTCTAAAAAAAAAAAAAAAAAAAAAATGCAAAAAATAATGCTTTCAAAGTTATATCTACAAGCATCCCATTGCAAACAAAATAAAAACAAGTATGTTTGTATATATGCATTTACATGTGATATATATGTGATAATGTATGTATATGTCAGCTAATATTCATCAATCTTAAGTATGTATACTTTGATGCCAGTAATACAAACCAATAAACATATAGAAAATATTCTTATCCTTTTAAATTGTATTGTAACAGTTTCTTCTGTGTCTTGATATATATAAAGCAACTCTTAAAGCTTTCAGAAACTCTTGAACTTTTTATAATTTATAAGTTGCTTTATATATGTCTTTGAAGAAATCCATTGATTTGGACTTGGTTTTATAGTTGTATCTGGCACCACTGTCTCTAGGTTTTTGAATGTTTGTTTTAGATATACTTGTTCATAAATGTATACTTGATAATGCCTGTCTAATTTTTATGAATATATATATATATATCTATAATTTCTTCTTTTTTTTTTTTTTTTTTTTTTTTTTTTTTAATGAGCTGTGTTTTATTCACTGCAGCAGTTTTTGAATTCAACCTCTCTCAAAGAGAGAAATATATTTCAAATCAAGGGCAGGTAAATGAATTGTTGCTTTGAAAAAGAAAAAAAAAACAGAAAATAATTTTTTTTCTTTTCCTTTTGGGTCAGACACAAAGACAATTGAAAGATCCATTCCTTTGGGGCTGCAAATCTCAATAAGCTGTCAAAATTTTACTTTACTAAAAAAAGAAAAGGAAAAGAAAAATTGTGATAAGAAAATTATTCTCAGATATTTAGTCAGTTTTATATATATGTGGAAAACAAACAAGCATAAATCCACTGACTTTGTCAAATTTCCATTCCATTAAGTTTCCACCTGCACTTAATCACAGAAAATTTATATGCAATAACATATGTATAAAGAATTGAATATATATATTGTAAATTGTGAGCACTATCAAAATGTCTTGGAAGAAAAATTATAGAATTGCCAGTAGTACGTATGGAGGCCCAAAAGAGAAATATCTTTGTTTTGTTTTTTTTAATCCATTTAATTTATCCTAATTTCAGTTGGAAGTTAGAAGCTTAAAGAATAAGAATTTTTGTTGGCATTTTCATTATAATAAATTTAGTAAAAGTTTTGGTTATTTTGTAAAGTAATAGACAAAATCATAATGGCTGATACATAAACTGTTTGAACTGTATAAATTTTCGGAAGAAATCTGCAAATTTTTGTAGTTTTCTTACAGGATTTGAAACTTTAAAACAATGTAAATATAATTCAAATATTTCCATAATTAAAAGCAAAGAATTTTCTTAAACAATTCACTTTTTTAGGGTATTTTTTAATCTAATTGTAATGATTAAATAACAGGTTATGTAACAAACATTTTCCTATTTTTTCCCCCTTATCAACTCTGCAAAAGAATAATCTTGACTGCATGTGTCCAACTTTTTTAAACCTTTTTTTTTTTTTTTTTTTTTTTTTTTAAACAAATCCTGAAGTTATAATATCTACAGACATTTTGCATCAAGGAAAGAAACCTTATATAAACATTCCTGAATGCATGCAAAAACTTTCATACAGAAACATCATCTTAAAAAATGAACACACATTTTATCACTAAATTCATATATGTCATCTTATAATCTTATTCAAATAGGCACACATTACATAGTCAAAATTATGCCTTAATATTAAAAGAGAAAATGAAAATATATTGCAAGTACACAAATTTCTAAATCTTCCACAGTAAACTTACATCCGCAATCATATAACATATATGCTTTCCTAACAAATTACTGCTATTAAACTGTGAAATACAAGTCATATCCAATTTTGATATATTTTTTCTTTTTTTAGTTCAGCATTTTTAGCTTTTGTAAAAGTTAATTTTTTTTCCATCACATGCATAAGTTGAAAAAATATGGTGAGATGTTCTTAGTATCTATACTTTTTTTTTTTCCAACATAGGCATGTGATTATTTTTTTTTTTTTTTTAAGTCATCTACTGAAGAAATGGAACAACTGGAGAAATTAACTTTGAAAAAAAGCTAAAAATGTTGAACTAAATATCTGAAAAAAAGAGTTAAATAAAAAATCCGAAATGACTCCATTACAGAAGATGAAGCAACAAGCAAAATTATAAGCAACAATGAAATCAACAAATTACGACATAAACTCAATGTGAAATATATATATAAAAATGATAGTGATTTAAAATAAAAAAAGTGAGAACAGTTGAATGTGGTCAGTTATGTTATGCATCAGACACTAAAAAATTTAAAGCTAAGCATTCTTATATCCCCAGTGTTTCTCAATGTAAAATTATAACCAGCATTTGTTGTATTTCTTCACCTTACATATATAATTCTGACTTGATCAATAAAACCATATGTCAATAGAGGTCCCTTCTGGGGGATAAAATGCATAATATATGATTATTTTTTCCCATTTTGTTATTGTTACCCACTACATGTGAAATTATATAAAAACAATATAGAAATCACATTTGCATAGTGACTGGAAGTTTCACACCTTAAATAATCATCACACCATACAGTATGAATTTCTATGACCACACTATTTATATCTACAAAAGCTGTTTTTCTGATATTGAGCACTCTTCTGTTATAAAACAATATTATGTAAATATGTGGGTGATGAAAAGTTCTCGGATTGACAAAGAAGAGGTTAAAAATAATTTTAATTGGATTTTATGAAGTGGGTTGTGTCAAGAACTTTGAAGGATTTGGGTTTTTTTTTTTTTTTATAGCTGTGCTGGGAAATTTTCAGTATCCCCTCATGTGTTTGGATATCTATATAATATTAAAAACTTAAGTTGACACACGTGTGTGTGTGTGTGTGTGTGTTATAGTCTTCTTATATGCTTACCTAAAAAAATTAATGATATATTAAACAGGCCAGAAAGATACATGTATTAATAGTGTAAGATTTTATGCATCAGTATATCTTGGTGAATGAATATTTATGATTTTTCCTTGATCGTTACCATCCTCTGGAGTCTAATTGAAGTCAGATGAAGTTTTTTGGTATGTGCTAGTGACATTTTAAGGTGTAGAATAGCATACATATTACCAACTGCATCTTTTAAATTAGATGGTTAGATGTTACGAGGATGTTGGCTGTAAGGTTATGTAGCCATATGTATTTTGGTGGTGTTTCGTAAACCAGGAAACTATATATATTGTATCTGAACAAATAGCTAATTTTATTAGCTTCTTTTTATTTAGTCCTTGTAAAAATAATTTCTCAACTAAAATTTCCCTTATAGCTTTCTAAAAGTGTTTTATAAGTTATAAATTTAACTATACACATGCATCTAAATAAATGTTCAGCTGAGAATTAACCTAATGTTTATAAAAACATACCTGTTCTTTCCTTCCCAAGTAAGATATTTATACAGACACATCCAAATATACATGAACTAGCATATGTCTGAAATTATAGGATGAGTCATCCTTGGAGTTCTTCAGACTCACATTATGGAAAAGAATAAATCTGTCAACATAACTCATGAAATATTTCATAGATTTACCTAAAATTATTCTTAACCAAAGCCTAAACGTAATACTGAATACTTGCAAAATATATATAATAATGACAGATAAACATCTTGTTAAATTTCATATGCTTATTTATATATGCATACATATATATATATATACATGTATCTACTAACAGACATGCACATCTAAAAACGCACAGATATACAGCTTATATTTATGTATATCTAAAAAGACATTTATCCCAAAACATTTTGGGTACGTCCAAATTTCGACTTCATCTTAAGTTATAAATATATTTGCAGCTCCAGGAATGGGTCTGCCACTTGTGTCGGAAGCGGAGAGTATTGGTAGCTAGCACCGGTCTCTGGTTTCATGGGAGACAACGCAACCCTGATTCAATAATCCTGCAAGAAATTGAATCAAAAAGCCCATCGCTAGAGAAAACCTCACAAATAAAGCAAGAGCAGTCACCCGTAAGTCACAGGCAAATTTATCATTAGACATGACCCCCACCCCCCCAACATTTTCCCTAAACACATTTCTCTTTCTGTTCAATGAATGTGTTTTACATTTCATCTAACAGTTTTTATATATATATATATATATATAATATATATAATATAAAACATATGAATAGAATTTTTCTTTATTTTTTTTTTTTATATTTTCGGAACGTTTTTTTCTCTTTTTTTTTAATGTCTTATTTTGTTTCATTTCTTTGAGCAAATAGTACAGATTCAGGAAACAAAACATTTTAAACAGAATTTATAATTTACTCAAAGAAATTAAACATGTCAATAAGAGAAAACAAATTTAAAAGAAAAAAAAAATAAAGAAAAGCAATTATATTCTTAATGTTACAATTAAACAAGGAACCGTGTCCAAAGAAATCTTTTCCATATCTCTGCTTCTGTTAATCTTTCCTTCTATTTCCATATTATTACAACGCTTGTATCAGAGTTTTACCAGTTCTATGCTTCTCTTTATTAATGCCTGTTTTTATATTATCTCATTTTTTTATTGCTGCTTTTCTTTATCTTTCTAATTATATATTAAAATTCTATCTATTTCTATGAGAATCCATCTGTCCGCGGCCGCATTAAATAATCTATTCAAGTCTGCTCTTGCCTTTCTCTGTATGAATCTATCATTTACCTGTTTGTCAATCACTCCACAAAAGCTTTTCTCCAATATTATTATATATACATTAAAAATATATACAAGGGAGTACTGAAAAGTTCTTGGCAGTATTTTGCCAAAATTAGTATTTAAATGACTGCACATCAGAATATGAATTTTGGAGAAATAAGCTTGGCTGATAAATTTTTAGCACTTACACAAGTGTTTATATATATATATATATATATATATATATATATATATATAATCATTTATTAGATCTATTTGTCTATTAACCTCTGCACAAAAGCTTCTCTCTCTAAAAACCTATACACACACACACACATATTCACTAATAATTCCATGACATAATGAAAAAAAATTATTTTATACAAACAAATAACTATCAACATAATCTTTTTTTTTTGTCTATGTACTTAATTTAGTAGTGAAATTTGGCTGCATCGAATAAGCCTTATATAATATCAAAATTTAACAGAATTATTGATTTACCCTAATACACATGTGCACACACACGATTTGGATCAGTCTGCCCATTAAAATCTTCGTTGATAGACTGCTACATGGGTAATTTGAAATCTCAATAGCACTACATATGATTTATCTTGTTAAAAAGTTAAATTTCTTAAACTATGAATGATAATGCTAATGTGTGTTCTCAGCACTGTTTTTCTCCTAACCTCTTTTATGATGCATTTGTATATCATGGTCATTTTTACCAAAGAAAAATAGCTCTGCACATCAAAATAAAAACAATGAAGAATTGTTTTATTGCTATTTAGATATATAATGAAAGGTATAAAACAAAAATAAGAAATTCATATGTGCATTAGAGGCAAAATGACACAAAATAAATGTGTATATCCTATTGCAGTAAAAGTGTTAATCTTTCTACACAAGCCTCTCTCTCTCCTACAACATCAACAGACATCAACAGTATGCACTTGAAAATGAACAATGTTGGTTAAAAAATACTTAGAATATTACACACAAGTTTCTTTACAAGTTTCAAATATTAAATGATTTAGTTGAATGAAAGAGAAACTGACTAAAAGGCTTAAAATATATTCCTTGAAAGTTCTATCAAATAAGATATTTTTAAATGAAGGATTGTTGACTAAATATATTGTTTTAAAATAGATGTGTACACAGATGCAAAAAACTTGCAGTACCCAGAATAGATGTTTCAATGTATTCATGAGTAGACGTATGGGTAAAGATGGCAATAAGAGATTTGCATATTAGTATGTGCTCAAGTTTAAAAATAAAAATATATATATATATATATATATATATAACTGTCAAAGTGAAAATGTCTTCATATGATGAGTTTTGTCCTTTAGGACATCAAACTTTTAACTTTAGCATTATGAAAGAATTTCAATTAAAATTCTCAGTGTCTCCTTTTCTTCATGCACATATGTAGTTGCATCAACATAGGAATCACTTTGGCCAAATGGATTCCTTAAGGACAAAACTTTTCCACTTTATCCTAGTTTTTTCCCTAAAAATATTCTTTATATATAAAAATTTATATATTTTCATATATATATATATATATATATATATATATATATATATATATATATATATAGAGAGAGAGAGAGGGAGGTATTTTTTGGCCCAATATTATTTCTTGGTACTGTTTTATTTTAGTGAGTCAGGCTGTTCACAGTGGCCAAACTGCTAGACATGCTTTGGCTAAAAAATTATTTTACCTGATGGAAAAAGAAAGGGATATAGATTCAATTTCTGTTGGTCATACAATGTCTCTTTAGTAAAACTTCTCAATCTAGGCTAGTTGTAATTAATTCCACTGTTTAAGAAAATAACAAAACAGGGGTTGCAACTCAAACACATGTACCCACTAAATACAATGTTCATGATAATAAAAAATGTATTCCATTCACCTGTTTTCTTTTTCTCTAGTTTTCTTACCTCCAATATTCCTGTCTTCACACCACTTTACATCCCCACCTCTTCCCAGTTTCTTCTCATTTAATATTATGTAAACTTCTCAATTAGAAAGCATAAATGATTTCACCTCAAAAGGGGCACAAGATTGGACCAATACTAAACTCTGATCATAGATAAAGAAAAATAGCAGTATAAAGATCATAGATATAAACAAGTATAGTAATAGTATAACTAATAATTAAAATTCAAGAGAAACATTTTAGATATTAGTGTGAAAATTTACCTTAAACATGAGTACATGCCTGTACTAATGCATGCAGATGATCATACTGGTAGTACATGCCATTCTGTGTTACATTATTCCATTCTTCTTGCATTTGTTGATGCAATACAGCAAAGGTTGTAGGTGGGTTAATTGAATAATTCAGGCATAGTTCCATCATATCCTATACGTGTACAATGGCAGGCATGTCTGGTGATTTTGGCATCCAGGTGGTAAAAAGAAATTATACAACAGTATTAATAAGCAGTAAAGAACAACTTTATTTACAGAACTTAACAACCGTCATTATTAACAGTGATATGCAAATAGCATTACTATTATCAGTATAGAAAATGGTATCAGCAACCCAGTTCAAATTCTAGCCTAGTCTGTTTTGTTTACTTTGGAACAAATAACCTTCTATCCATCTCCTTTTCTCACTGTGTTAAATAGTAGGGTAGACTAGGCTCTTTAGTTTTCAGTGACAGCTAGTCTAAGAGAAGGTTTACTCTGAATTCCAAATGATGAAAAAAAGACAACAGGAGATCACACTACTATCTTTCTCAAGAAGTCATTGCAATTCACTAACAGTAAAGAAATTACCTATGTCTTGAAGGAAAATGACATTTTAAAAAAAAATTAACTTTCCTTTATAGTAAAAATGATTAAGGAACCTTACAAAATAAGAAATGTATGTGTCAGAGTAACTGTGACTGTTCTCTTGACTACTCTACCAAAAACTTTGTCATTGAATTAATTTCTCATTCATTTTTCTTATTTTTGTTAATTTAAAGTTCACTCATTTCAAGACTCAAGAGCCACTCAAGGTAGAGAGTTACTGAATGAGGTGTGTGAGATGAACATAAAAGGAGGCAGTGAAGAATAAAAGTATAGATATAGCTTGAAAAGATCAAGATTGTAATGTCCAGAAAAGCAACTACACTAGAATCTGTTGCAAAAAATACCAGTTCTTAGGAAGAAACTTTCTGAGTAGAACATCATTCCTATCAATAGAAAAATAGAGAATGAGGATGATTCAACCCTGTGGTCATAGCAAGGTGGGTCTTGACAATAAAGGTCAGAGCTGGTGGCACTAAAGAATGGAGCGCTTTTCTGAACACTTGCCATAAAAAATTAGGAGTTAAAATAGTTCATATACTTCAAATCAACATTGTCTCTTGAATCAGTTCCTGAATTTATCAGTCTGTTTTTTTTTATCTTGGACAAGATTACAAAGAAACATAATTTCAGCCAGCCAAAAGAAAAAAAAAAGCAATTGAAATCCAAAGATTGAGGCTAGCATTATCTTGATAAATTTCATTCATATAATGTGATCTCTCTTAAACCTAATTTGTTTGTGAACACTTTTTTCTTTGTTTTTTTTTCTTCTGGTGAAAGTGCAGCAACATTTTATTATTTTACTTGACTAAAAGTTGGATAGTTAGTGCAAAAATAATACATACTTCTTCTACAAAACTAGAATCAGGCAGAAATACCAGTAATCTTAATTCATTGTTCCTCAAGTATATTTCAGAGTATCACCTGAATTTGCTTCTTTCTCTATCACAATGTAAGACTACTAGTTATACAAATCAATACCAAATACAGTCACACCTTACTTAATGACTTCACTGTTTAACAACCTCCGGAATTATAGCCAGCTCTCAAATCTCATAAAATAATTTCTATTTTAAAAATCCAACCTGTTCATATTGTGTGCTGTATAAAATCTTTGATCATGATTGTTTTCTTTCTTCAAAATAAATCCAAATAAAGTGAAAATTATTTACAGTATGCAAACCAAATTACTGTACAGAATATAGAGCTGATTTTTTAATTTGTTTATTACATTTACTGTTCAGCATATTACTGTATAAACAGTTACAAATAGAAATGTTACAAATGGTGAGAAAGTGATATTAAATGTACCTAAAACTGATTAGCACGATCTCATTACATGCATAGTATGCCTATATAGTGAATTTGAGTAAGAACTTTTGAAAAAAAAAATATACTTGTGTGTATACAGATATACAACTTGGAAAAGAAAATGTGTATGTGCTACATGGTTGGGTTGAAATTAAGTAATCAGCTCTCTGGGGAGTATCTTCTTGGAGGAAGACCATACCTACTACATTCTATAGGTTGGAGGCAAAAAGAGGCTTTATGTCTCCTTGTATAGTTCTGAATAAAATGCTATCTAGCAACCTTAAGTGAAGTCCTTTGGCAGACAAGTTAAGGTAATCCCCTACCAGAAAGAGCAGTCAGGAAGAAATTCTCATTAACCAGCTCACTGGAATGGAATCTGGATATTAAGTGACAAGTGGCTGTATACAAATCAGTTTGAACATCTTGACATTTATGGTATTAAACTTCAAAAAGAACCATTCATATACCTAATATTTTTCAAATACTTGAACCTCTTCAGATACTTGCTACTGTTAGGGCAATGTTTTGACAATCCATTCAGCAGCTCTAATCTGGTTTATTCCATGTGGAAGAAGAAAATCTCTTTCTTCCAGAAAACCCCAAAAATGGTAAAGGAAATGTGAATAGTGTTGGAGTGAGGATGCTGATGGAGGCAGTACATTTTGGTCAAGTACTCTAGTTTGGCAAGGACAGATTTTAACACTGTGGACTATTTTTGCTTACCAACATAGAGGGTTACCTGCCCATTTGGTATAATTTGAAATTGCCCGAGTACTTGGTATACCTAGCACTGTGGAAATGGAACTGTCTGGTTTCCTCTCATCATTTTCTTACTATTATGACTCTGCTTTGCCTCTGTGCCACTTGCTCCTCCACCTCCCATTTGCTCAAGCAAATGTCTTGAACTGTTTTTCACCATAAAGAATTTCAATTTTATCTCTTGCTGTTCAACAAACAATACTGTTTTTCATCTTTCACATCATTTTATTTAGCATCAATAATACAACAAATTATGAATGTGTAACAAAACATGTCATCCAATAAGATGAGCAGATTTCTGTGAAAGAAAGTGTTCAGTAACAAAAACAGACCAATAGATAATAGATGAAATAGAAGCTCAAAAGGCATCTATCAGACAAAATAAATACAGTATACATATTATAAATACAGTAATGGTAATATTAGAAGCTTCCCTACAAGGAAACCTTTTGACATTCATTGACTGAACAATCAGTATCTGTTAATTTAACAGATTTATTTGATGCTAATGAGCAGTGAATCAGTGAAACTTGAACTCTGACAGATAAGACTCTTGAACCATTATATATATATATATACTTGAATGACATCAGATACAACTATAGAACTATATGAACAATGCTGGTGTCAGATGCATTTGAATAACACTTGCACTAATAGTACTTGCTCAATAGTACTTGCTCAATAATACTTGCTCAAAAAGTAACCACCGAATAATAATCCTTATAGTAATCCTTTAGACGCCATGCTGATTCCCATATATACATTTCCTTTACCATCATGTGATCTACTCATTCAAAACAGGATCACCTGTGTTTGCACTCTGGTGATCTGTATTCAAACTCCAGTGTCGGCAGTGAACTTTATTCCTATATAACACACACACACACACACACACACATATATATATATATATATATATATATATATATATATATATATTTCTTTCATATGGTTCTTTTTTTGATTTTCTTAGCTCTGAACTTTATTACTTCACACCTTTTTACCACTCATCCCCACAATTTCTTCCCATTTTAATATTATTATATAAACTTTTCAGAAAGCATAAACAATTTCACCTCAGAAAGGACCCAAGATTGATCAGGTACTATACTATGATCACAGGTTAAAAAAATAATAGTATAAAGGTCATAGATATAAACAAGTATAATAAGAGTATAAAAAATAACCATTCAAAAATCACCATCAGTGAAAGTAAATTTTATATATTAAAATGAAAAACAAACTATTTTAAGGCTTCTCACTTGAGCCATTATTGCTGAAATCTGAAAAAAGCAAATTGGTTATTTTTTTCAATATTATTAAATATCTTGTTTCCCAAAATGTATAGCCTGGAGAAATTGCGGAAAATAATTTTCTCCCACAAAATATAAATCCACACACATACACACAGAGAATTTTTTTGTCATACTTTTACAAATATCTCTTAACATATGCTCTTTTCACTTACCTCCCCTATCTACTCTTCTGTTCTTTCTTCTCCCTCCCACAATCTTTCAAACATTTTTCTTGTTTTCCTCTCATTACTTTTGAATCAATATACTCAAATATATTCATCAGTTTTTCCTTTTTTAATTTTTGTCTTTATTGCAACCCTTTTTTAAAATTTATTTATTCTTTGGCATCAGTTTTCTGCCTTTCCTGAACATCTTTCCTTCTCTTCATATCCAAGTTTATTCCTTACATGTCTCTCTCTCTAGCCACCCAAGCAGATGGGTGTGTTTACATAGCTGGTTATATATATATATATATATATATATATATATAAATGTTAAATTTATACAAAAGTGCTGAATATCAGAGATAGTATATGTGGAGGTAGGGCTCAATATTGCATGGTGACTATCAGTTTCATGGTTCAATATGTTATATTGAAGTGTGAAACTGACAGTCCCCATACAGTGTTGATCACTGCCTATATTGTGTGTAATATATAGATATACACACACACACAGAAGAAGGTAATTTAAAATTATTACATTGTATCATTGGATGCCAGAAAATTTTAAACCTGAACAAGAAGGGATTCAAAAATTAAAAATATATGAATTTTTATCAAATGCTGAGAAACTGATTAGGCCAATAACTTTTCACCACCCACTTTATTTGTTACACATCACACACACACACACACACACACACACACACACATGCATTCATGAATCAATGCAAGGGTATATTCAAAGATGTTTACTTCAAGAAAATAGAACTGAATTCTCTTCACACATACATACATACATATATACATATATATATATATATATATATATATATATATATATATATAACACACACACACACACACATATATATATATATATCCACATGTATATGCTTGAAACAAAAGTTAAAATTTCCTTTCCTTCTTTCATTTCATTCTCCTATCACTGGCTTCCTTAAGTCAGTTTGTATTTTTTTATTATGGCTACATTTATTTTCCTCCACTTCCTTCCTTCCTTTCTTTTGCATCCCATTTTCAAGCCCTTTTTCTTTAAACAATGTTTTTCTAATCTCCCCACATTTTTTTTCACTGAAACTTTCCTTACATTTGTTTTAAATCCTATTTTTTTTTCCTTGCATCCTTCTTTTAAATCTTGTTTGCATCCCTTTCATCTTCAATTATCTTTCCCATCTTCTTTCTTAACTCCTGCCATTTTTATTTCTCTTTCTTGCATGAGCAAAAGATGAAATCAGCCTTAAACTTTCCACTTGATGCATGTCTTTTCACACATTAAAATCTTTAAGAATGTTGGCTGCCATATTTGTTGTGTTCTTTGATTATTTTTCTTACCATTTTTTTCTATTAACTTGTTTCAGAACAACCCTCTTCTTTTTTACAACTTTTAACATTCCTTTTTACCCTTGAAAATTTTTTACTTTTTTCATTGAAATGTTCTTTGCCTGCATTTCTAGATTCTTCCTCTTTTTATATTGTTTTATATAATTTTTTATTTTTTAGATTTTTACATTTTTATCCTTGAAATGTTTTACCCTGTTTTAAGTCCTGATATATATATATATATATATATATATATATACACGCACACACACACACCTGTTATATCTTATCGCTATTACTGTTCTTTCTATTCATCTCTCTCATCCTCTCTACAAACATTTTAAAATTTCATATCCTTCATTCTGTCTTTGTTTTAAGCAAAGGAAACTGCTTTTTGTGATAATTTCAGGACAGAGACTTTTACATAACAATAACTGATTGATAAAATTAACCAAATACAGAAATAAGAATAATTTATGTTCTTTGGAATAAGCAATTTGTCAAAATGGAAGAATCAAGGCATATTTATTTAAAATTATTTTTTAATTGTTTGACATTAAACAATATTATTATAATTAATATCTTCCTGTGTGTCGCTTCATATTTTTTTATATAATAGTAAAAAAATGTCAACTGCACAAAAACAAATACTTGATTTTATTTTCTAATTGAGAAAGGACACAGGCATGTCCAAAAACTTACAATTTTTAACATCTTTTCCCATACTTCTATTTAGTCTAAAAATATACAATAATGATTATTATAATTATTGCTATTGTTTTTTTTTTAGTCTCTCAAATTTCTATTCTAGGCCTAGTATATCTACATGCATATATACATACATACACACATATCCATATCTATGGTGGTGGAGTCTCACACCATCCATTTCAAAGTATGAGGACCCAGTAGTTTAGTTCAGTTTAAACCACTAGATTACTCACACAGGCTTTTTGAAGCAGCTGGGGTTTTTTTTTGGGTTTTTTTGTATTTTTTTTTAAGAACTGATAACAAAAATTGTGCACAATGTTCTATGAAGTCTCCAAAGAGTCTTCATAAGGTTTGAATTCAGTGTTTTTTTTTTCCTACTAGACTAGTTGCCAGTCATCTCCTGGGTAAGACGATAAACTATATCAAACAGCAAGACCTCTGATCAAGAGGTTTTGAGGAGCATGGAACCACCTCTTAATTGCTGGTGTTCTCAGATCCACTCTGCCCCATGATGGTAGCATCTGTCAGGATCCCAGCTATGGGTAAATATTTAACCCCCAAACTAGGGTCAAAACACTATGAAAGTGTAAAAATAGGTTTTAATACCAGCAATACATTTTTGTAAAAATGAATTTTTGAAGAAAAAATTATTACCAGCAATACATTATTACCAGCAATAGCAGGGAAACAAGGGTTAAGACTAAATGAAAGGCAATGGTGGTCAAAAGTTTCTGGTAAAGATCGCCATGACATGGTCATCCAAAATATAAGGAACGAAGAAGATAACAAAAGACTCGTAAAAGAAGTGCAACAATCCCAACAAGGCCAATGGACAAACTGGGAGGAGGCTCTGCAGAAATCTATTACTTGGAAGGACATTTGGCAGATGGCTCCACTCAGGTTGAGTTATTTAATATGTTCCACATATGACCTGCTACCATCTAAGAACAATCTTGTTAAATGGAAGAAAGAGAGTTATCCTACTTGTACCCTGTGTAAGGAAAATCCACAAACATTAGAACATGTTCTTAGTTCCTGTAGAACATCCCTTGCCAATGGAAGATATACATGGAGGCACAATAGTGTTTTGGATGAGCTGGTTAAAATTATAAAGAAATATATGAAGTCTGAGTCATCTAATTCAACCCAGAAATTTGTTGCAGAAGGAAAAAGATATGTCGGTTCTGAGCAAACAAGCAAATGTCAAGCTATACCCAGAAAAAATCTCCTTAGTTCTGGTGGCGTCTGGAAGGTATCTTCAGACCTTCCTGGTTGGCGTAATGATTACCCCAAAATAATATTAAGTAAAGGTCTGCGACCAGATATTATTCTTCTATCAAGGGTGAACTAAAAAATCATCCTGGTTGAATTAACAGTACCATATGAAAGCCGGATGGAACAAAGCCACGATTATAAAACTAATAGATATGAAAATCTAAAATCAGAGCTAATAAAGAAGGGGTATAATGTAATTGTTAGAGCAGTGGAAATTGGAGCAAGAGGTTTCGTTTCAGGCATTCTGTACCAATTTTTGGGGGCCAAATTGGAATAAAAGGGCGTAATAGGGCCAAAAGTATAAAACGCCTAATAGAAGTAACGAAAAATAGTTCCATGTGGATATGGAAAAAAAGAAATATTCCGTGGAGTGTTTCAACGAACATGACGACATGACTGATTGTGAATGCGTAATGAGGTTCATGTTGCATTCTCAGAACGCGAGGTTTTCCATTTTTCGGAATTTTTCGTAAATCAAATTTTGCCGTTAGACATTTGAACTAGTTTATCTACAACACACTTGTATATCATTATAATGGGGCCTCACATCAGTGAGGGGGGCCGGTGTGCAAGTGAAACCATTGAGAGGAAGGCCCTCGAAACGTTGCACATTCTCTCCTGATGACCCCAATTTAAATATAAATTTGAGAGGAACATATCAAAAAAGATTCAGTGAAGTCATATGCCATAGAGAAGCTCGGTGGTAATGTCATTGGCATGAGCAGCATTACACATTCAGCCCGCTTCAGGTGAGTTTCAATTACTTTCCAGTAATTTCCTTTTTGAAGGAAAATATATTAGCAGAAGTACATTTTTGGAAAAAATATATTAGCAGCAAAACATTTTTGAAAAAAAATATTACAGGCAATAAAAATTTTGGCAGCATTAAATAACCCATTGAGGTTGATATGCCATAAAACAAACCAAACAAAACCAACCTGGTTGCCAGCCAAGGCTACAAGCTCAGTTTTCCCTTCTATTTATCCTATCATTGGATTCAAGTTTTCTCCAAGGGTATTAGCAAGGAACAAAATGGAATCAATTGTAATTTGAACTTGGCTCAATTTTACTTTCCATGCCAATAACCATTATACTATCTGCAGCTCCCCCTCCACTACGCACACACACACACACACACACACACACACACACACTTATCCATGCACACATATCCTCTTTTTTAACCTCTGTGCCTATCTATTCCTATTATGTCAATCACCACTTTTCTTCATCTTTTGATATCTATCTTGATTTAACTGTCTTTGATCTGATCTTCAAGCATCAATTTATCACACACTTCTTTCAGTCTCTTTATATTTATTTGTTTCCTTGCTCCAGTGAATCTTTTCTACCGTATCTGTTTTTGTTATTACTTTGATATCTTCCTCATAGGCTTTATATTATGTATTCCTTTCCTTGCAACATATTTGATTTCATATGTACATGAATAAAGACAAAAGGAAAACTTATCTTAGCCGATGCACTTTGTCCTCTGATGAAGGTATATGTAAGGATTTTATTTTGCAACAAGTATTTATAAACAGAATTAAAATATGTTGTTAGTTTTTAAGAAATGTAAAATTTAAGAATGCTCATACGTATACTCAAGGCTAAGTGTGAAAGTCAAGGTAAACTATGGAGGATGCTAAATGATATGATTTAATGCCTAATAAATGAATGTGAGTAAACATTTTTGTTAAATTTTTATTTAAAGATTTATTTCCCAAGCCAACATACATGACTATAAAAAATCTTTAAAATTAAAAGAAAACTGTTAAATTCAAAACATTTTATTTAAAAAAAAAAAAAAATTTCAAACATTAATTGCGCTAAAAATTATTCAACAACAATAACATTTATTCACATTCATTGATTAGGAATTAAATCATACAACTTAGCGTCCTCCATAGCTTACCACCACTTTCAGTTAACCTGAAGTATATTTATGAGTGTTCTTAGTTTTTCAGAAATTTTTAATTAACAACATTTTTACTTCTGTTTATAGATATTTGTTGCAAAGTCTATCAGAGGATGAAACACCTCAGCACAGATGATTATTCCTTTTGTCATTATTCATATTGTCTTTTTAGATATATTTTTAGCTATATCTAAATTTTTACACACACATGCACACATACTCTATCTCCTGCCAAACAATTACACAAAAATTGTCTACAAAAATTCGGAGTAGAGGTGCTGAATATAACATCAATAAGCTAAGTGATAAATTTTACATTTGTATTAATCCCTGTACACTTTCTTTTCATATATATATATATATAATGATCAGAGTAATAAATAATAAATAAATCTATTTTTCAGAAGTTAAGAAACCTTTTTAAAACTTTAATGTCAAGAGACTAAATTAAGATATTCTGGTTAGGTAAAAGACACTGAAAGTAGATGAATTTCAATATGAAAAATAGAAGAAATGAGTGAAAAATTTAACTTGTTTAGTGTTCAAACCTTTTATGGCTGGTCACACCCAAATTCACCTGCAATTTTCACCCATTTAGCACCCAAATGTGCTCACTGTTTGTGTAGCACTGTATTTCAATACACGCAGCATTAGCACCCATCATATGATCAGCTGGGTGACAGAAATATTAAATACTTTGGAAGTTTACAACATGTATAAAGTTGTAGATTTACAAAAATCATATCTCCATAACAAGTAGAAATTAAAAGAAAAAGGGGTTAATGTTTATAGACTTCATGAAACAGAACTCAATGGTTAACATGCTGATCCACTAAAGGGACCATTTACTATTGTAGTGACTTGAGACTTACTGTCTTTGGGCCATACTAAACTTAAGTTAGTAACTATACAGAGATAGTTACACATTTTCACTTAATCTCACAGACCACACACACACACAAACACAAATCCTAAAAAAGCATATACCATGATGAAAAAAGGCCCAAACTTGATAAAAACGAAGTTTTATGGTCAGTATTGTTTGATCTGCTATCAATACAGTTACTGTCGGGTTAAAAAATGCATTTCTGTGATATTTGCTTCAAATCAGATTATATGCTTTAAATCAGCCAATATACCTCAAATAACATTTCAGATAAGTATATTTTATTTTTGTAGATTTTTTAATAAAGAGAATTACATTGCGATGAAAGATGACTAAAAAAAGGGCACTAATCAGCTATTTTAGCATAAAACAAACTACTTCCAGTCAATTTAAATTATTTTTTTAAAATACAGCAAAGTATTTTGCTTATTAAAGATATCAAATTTAATTTATTAGCTTGAAATTAAAACTGAAATAAGCTTCAAGAAAGATTTTTCATTTTTTAAATTCATTTTAAACTTTAGGTATCACATTTTTTGTGGATATCCATATATATATATATATATATATATATATATATATATATATATATATATATATAATAAAAGACACTTAAGCTTTCAGCTGACTTTGTGACTTAAAGTTTCATATGCAGAGAAGCATGAACTTCACCAAACACAATCTTCAAGCAGTCAGGAAGAACAGTTTATTTTTAAATGTTATTTAAAATATTTAGTGTTTGTGCAAGTCCAGGCAAACAGAAAAAATATATACATTTTTAAAGCAGCTTCTCCATCTCAACTTGAAAGATTTGGGCAAAACAACTTTTTCTTATTTTAATAACTTATTGTTATACTTATCTTCTATGTGCTTTGTCCATTCAGGATTTAGGAAGTTATGGCTCTCCACAACTTCCTATCCCATACAGTTCTTAGTAATCTTTGACTTTTCACTATCCATCTCCCTCCCTGTTTTTCCATACATTTACATAAACTTTTTAGGTAGATTACTTGCTGTTTCCCTTTTGCTTTCAATGCCTTGTGAGTGTCAAATTCTCCAAGCCCTTTCCTCATTATGTGTCAGAGAAATTTCAACACTTTCTAAGTATAAATGTTCTTTTTGCTTCCATTATCCTTAAAAGTTCCTCATTACATGTTCAGTATGTGGTATTCTCCTCTAGATATATTGAATAGCAATGATTTTGATTAAAGAATGATGTTTTATTCTAAATAAAATGCAACTATTTACATAATTCTTTTACAGTAATAATAACTTGCATACTTTCTGAAAGTAATTTTCTGTTTCTCAGTAGCTATAATAAGATTCTATACTGCAAGTTTGTAAAATAAAAATCTTCATTTCTGTTTATATAAACAAAATAAGAACATTTTGGGGGCTGATATTTTTTTTCTTTTTACTTGCAATCTTTCAAAACACATTGTAAATACAAATGTCAAGACTGTCATCTTGAATCCGAGACTATTTGAGAATTTCAAATCTTGGAAAAGTGTAAAAGCACTACTTGTTACTGGAGATCACCTACCAAAATTTTAGACTGAAAATTTAATCATCAGTAAAACATTGTTTTTGCTTTTAGCATCTTAACATTATCTGTTCAGCAGTTCAGATAAACATCCCTATTTTATTATTTTTATCAAGAATTGGTCAGTGTTATGGTAAAAATAATGGCAAGGATGTTAGTTGAAGATGGTAGTATGTCATTAAAATTTGCACAAATTGTCACATAATTTCTTTTTTTAAGTATGAATGCCAGTTTTGTTCATCATATGTGTGTGTTTATCCTGATGCAATAATTCTTTAGATTACAAAATATTTTGATTTGATTATTTTTATATTAATTTTATTTAAATATTCAAATATAGACTGTTTGCAGTTCTTCTTTATTAATATAAAGAACTTGTGAAAAAAAAAGAACTTTTATTAATAAAAAGAACTGCTTGAATTTTTTTAAACAAAAATCAGATGTGGTTGAAACTGGACATTCATAAGAAAGAAAACAACTATGAACACTTAGAAGGCACAAATTATATTTCAATACAAAAAGAAGAGAAAAATAAAAAAACAAAAATCACAATGTTATTTTGCAGGACTTAGAAGCAGAGTTCAGGTAAAAGTAGTTAAATTTCTGATTTAAATTATTTTTTTGTTGTTTTTTTTTGTTTTTGTTTTTTCAATGTTTTTTTTCACATGTAATAAATATATATTCATCTACACCAGTATCTTTTCACTTATGGCCATATCACATTGAAACACCAGTTCCTGTATCATAATCAAAGTTAATCAACATCAAACCTGGTTAATACCTTAATGGGTGATTGCTTGGGAATACCAGGGGCTGTATGCTTGGATGTGCAGGTGGTGTAATGGATAATGGCTCGATATTTTTAACTGGAAATTTGAGTTTGAATTTCCATTGGGTTCGTTATATTCACTTACGTGCAAATACCCTTGAGAAAGGTTTGAATCCACCTCTTTGCCCCCAGCTATGGGTTAATTATTAAGACTCGTATGACTAACCTATTATTATCTTAAAAAAAAATTTCTTACAATATAAAAATACTTCCTGGTTTTAAATAACCTGCAAAGTGTTGATTAGCTATAAAAAAACAAATGATTTCGACTTTAACAGCTTTTAAATTCCATGTTTATAAATTTCTACTGAAATTAAATTTATTTGAGCATTATGAAGCAACCTTTGATCAGGATTTAATTTTGTAGCAGTTCAATATTATATATTGTCTTTCATTCATTTGCCTTTTCCATACAGTTATTTATATCAGCTGATATAAGCTCCTGACTTCCCTTTCATCGACACATGCATGATAATTAAAAAAAGACAATTTACTTCATGTAATTATTTATTAAAAATATTCAGTTTCTATCAGTTTTGTTTCTTGGGAGAAGTTATTCACACCAAGTTTCCTAAACTTTTCTGTAGCATCCTATGTATATGACAATGTTGGTGATTAAACCCAGATGATATACAACATTTTAATGCTGATTTTTGCAAAATAGGACGGTCCTCTTAAAAATAGATTTTGCACAGTCTTCCTCTACTCATATTTCCTCCCCATTTAGCCATGTATATAGGCTCCAAATAAGCTTAGTAAATAGATAAGATGCATATTACTTTTTTTAACCGAGCTTAATATCGAGATTTTTAATATCACTCCTAATATCCATATTTCTTTTTAGATAGTTTAATCCCTGCAAAAAGTACAGGTTCTTGGGCACAAACACAGAATTGGATTTATGCCATAGTTTCAGAAGTGCTTCTTAATATTCACCCAATACAAGGCCCAAAAGCCACTCAAGGTAGAGGGTTATATATGTAGCTTGTATGAAGTGAAGTTCTTGGGGCTATGCAGGAAAGATAGCTGCTAACTCTAGACTTGAGGCGTCAAGATTGTTGTGCTTGCTAAATCATAATTGAATGAAGAAACTTTAGAAGGAACCAGAAACCCTATCCGAAACACAAAACAAAGTATAAACCTCTACTCCAGTTCAAAAGATCAGAGAGAAGAGTGAACTGGGCAGTAAGTGAGTCTATCTTCTTCTACTGGGAGAGAAGAAAACAGAAAATAAATAAATAATAAGCATAAAATGCCAGACTACAGGTTGAGATGTTAATTTAGTTTACGAATATGAGAGATTAAAATAAGAAATATCAAGTGTTCAAGTTTTATCCAACAGTGTACTTGGTTTCTTTACAGTTTTGCTCTTTGTGTATGTATGTATGTATGTATGTATGTATATATATATATATATATATACACACACACACACAGTTTTCTTTGTGATAGTCTCAAAAACCAGTTACCCAAACTGATTCTTTAACATTCATTTTGTGTGAAAATATAATAAATCATTTTCAGCACAAATTTAAGAATCACTTTTTACCTCACCATATACTAGTTCAGATACCCTATGCAATGTAAGTATTCTATTGTCACAAGTAGAAATTTTCACAAGTAGAAATTTACAGACGAAAAATGTGCCCCCAGCAAAAAAATAAAGGAAATGTGGAGTTTTTATTTTCTAAGTGCCAAAAAATGTTTGAAAGGCATCTTTGACAAAAAATAATGTGTTGGAATTCATCAGTGATTCTTGCAGCAATTCTTTTAATTTTTTTTTTTACACAAGGAAAGATAACCAAAAATGTTTTTTTATGTATAAAGTTTAAGATATAAATTTATACATATATAATTATTTTTAAAACAAGAAAGTTAACTTTTTTCTTTTTCTCATTTTTTTTTTAATTTCTTTGAAGTCTTAATTAGGTATTCCACTTTGTGGGTACAAACATTTTTCAGAGGGAGGGAATGTATTAAATATTTGCATAAATTATTTTGCATGCATCTTGCATCTGTGCATTTGTGCATGTATACAATGAAGGTGAGTCCACAACGTTACGTAAGTACTTTTATAAGCATGTATGTTTGGTTATGAGAGATGAGCTCTTGGTATACTATGAAAAAATGTATCATAATTATTTTCCATCTTTATTTCCAGGAAAAAAAAGAAACCAATAAGTTCACTATTTCACATGAATCAGAGAAATTATTCTATATTTCATTTTTTTTTTGTGACATGCCTAATATTATATTATAAAGAATGTTTGCATATATAATAAAATTGATTTTAGCTTAATGCATAATAATAAAATACATAAACAATTGTGTAAGTAAAATTGATTTAATATAAATAAAACTTCTAGAATATAGGATTGCTATAAAATATATATATTAAACATAGCTTAGAAGTGACACAAGGCTGAATGTAGAGAGCACTCAATAAGGCTCAAACTCACTATTCAGTCTAACTGATCTGATGAGACAAGCTTGCTAACAATTTCACCATGTCAAAGTGCTCTAATCATATATATATATATATATATATATATATATATTGTGTGTGTGTATATATATATATATATATACACACAATATAATTATGACTATTGTCTATCAATATATCAATTTTTAATATAAACTTGTTTAAATTCTGCAAATTTATTGAAAAGTGAAAATGAAGAATGAAAAATGAGATTTTGTAAAATATAAATTTTTTATGCAGAAGTTTTAAAATGTTTTTCTTTTGTGTGTGTATGTATGTGTGTGTCTATATACATATACAAAGTCAAAAATTATCCGTACTCTTGTTTTTTTTTCAATATATATTTACACAAAAGCAGCAGTTAAACAAGTACATGATTTTTCTAAATATATCCTCCTTTTTTGATGCACTTGGTCCAGCAGTCCACAATCGTGCATATTCCCTCCAAGAAGGTTTTCATTTTTTCACACAACTATTTATACACCACTTCCTGCAGTTCTTTATTCATAGGAAAGCAATGGCCTCATAAAGTATCTTTGAGTGGTCCAAAGAGATGATTGTTAGAAACCACAAGATCTGGGCAGTGAGTAGGGTATTCTAGCACCTCAAAATCCAATTGGTTAATGATTTCATTGTTCTGATCAGTCATATGTGGGTGTGCATTGTCATGCAATAACAAAACTTTCTTTGACAATAAGCTCCGGCATTTGATATGAATTGCTGGTTCCAGATTGTTGGCCAGAAAAGCACTCAATCTCACAATATTGATCATGTACACCTTTTCCAGGTAGTCTTCCAGTATAGGCCCTTTTCAGTCCCAAAAATGGTTAGCATCACCTTTCCCACTTTGAGTCTTGAATTCTTTGTCACTGGTGATCCAAGATGTTTCTACTCCATACTCAATCTTTTAGATTTTGGTGAATAATGACAGATGCACGTTTCATCTCCTGTAACTATTCTGCTCAAAAATTCTTTACCTTCATTGTTGTAATGGTCAAGTAAATATTGACAGACCTCAACACGTTTGTACTTGTGCTCTACAGTAATCTCTCTTGGCACCCATCTCGCACTGACTTTATAGAAGCCAAGCTTTTCATGGATGATTTGATAGGCAGAACCATAACTAATCTGCAGAGGACATTCTATCTCATCAATAACTCACCAGTTTGCCATTACCATCTCTTCAGACTGTCAGTGGTGGAGGTTGATAGGTATTCTGCTCCTTCTTTATGCATCCTGCTTATCCAGCCACTTTTAAATTCCTAAATACGTCTACAGAGCAGTGCACTGTTGCTATATTGTATTAAAAACCTCTAGTGAATTTCAGCCCCTAATACATCATCTTCTGACTAGAGAAATCGGATCACTGCTCTTTGTTCCTCCTTGATGCACACTGCTAGCAGAGCAGTTATGTTTACACTGTAACAGCAGCAAGAAAACTGGCAAGATCAGGCTCAAACTTTAATTACATGACTACAATAGTACCAACTGTGTAAGCAGGCATAAGCAGAATGTAGTGTAACAAACTTAAATATATGTTATGGGTAAAGTTCAGATAATTTTTGGCATGTGTGTGTGTGTGCATATATATATATATATATATATATATTTAGGCAGAACTTTTTCATTAATGCATGTTTCATTAAATAATATAGACAAGTTTTGTCTATTTATTTTAAGTAAGTTCCTTTCATATTGTCTGATAAGCTTAATCACATTATCGTTGAAAGACTAAAAGAAAACACCATATTGACACATGTTTAAATCCAATCTAAGCTTTCGGCTTACATATTATCAAAGATGACAATTTCAATAATTCAAACAACACACAGACAAAAACACAATGATAGTCTGCCCTTGCTGCTTGAATAAGCTCAAATTAATGAAAAACTTGTAATTACGAGACACGTAAGCGAAAATCGCGTCGCAGATTGTGACATTACACATGACCACGCGAGAGTGAAAAACAAGAAGTATTAAGTATGGGAAGCCATTGGTATAAACCAATGGCTTCTGTTATAAATTATAGGCATTTAAGAATATTTGTGGAGATTTCATAGTTTATTTTGTTATGGTTAGGTTTCAACAGATCTATGTATATAGCTTCAAGAATTTTTAATTTTTGTTTATTGTATTCATGTTTAAGTATAGTTGTGTTGTCAACAAGGATTTTCTGGAATTGAGTACACAACATGCAACATGTACTCGATTCTGGAAAATCTTTGTTGCTATTTGTACATGCATTTATCATGCAGCTTTGCAATAAGTTCCAAATAGACAAATTATATCATTGTTTTGATGAAAACTGTTAATTGCTTGAAAAATCTGATTATTGATAGGGCGGCATTTAAGCTAGTATAGACATATGTCCAAAAGCCCATCAGCGTATCTCAACACAGTAACTCATAACAAATGTTCAAAATGGCTTCCACTTAAACATGTATCAATATGGTGTTTTCCTTTTGTCTTTCAACGATAATGTGATTAAGCTTATCAGACAATATGAAAGGAACTTAAAATAAATAGACAAAACTTGTCTATATTATTTAATGAAACATGCATTAATGAAAAATTGCTGCCTAAATATACACTATATATATATATATATATATATATATATATATATACTCACACACACACACACACACACAAACCAAAAATTATCTGAACTTTACCCATAACATATATTTAGGTTTGTTACACTACCTTCTACACTTGCATGTACCCACTGCGGATCATTGAATGGCGGACTCTTTCAAATACACCCACATGGTGTTGAATGGTTTCACTGGCCCCAATGACACGTTGATGAATCATCTTTGCATTATTAATGTCTGCTGCATAAGCCAATTGTTTTAGGTGGCACTGCAGATAAAAATCCAAAGGATTGAGGTCTGGGAAATGTAGGCTATGAAACTGGTTCTCTCTTACCTATCCATCTTTCATGGTAGATGTCAGCCAGTGCATCACAAATAATGTGACTAAAATGTTCTGGAACCCCATCATGTATGAACCACATGTGTCATCATATCAGTAGTGGTACATCCTCTAGCAAATCTGGAAGTGTGTTCAAAATAAAGTCCCTGTAGACAGCATCTATCAGCCATGCTGGGAAAACATGGACCTACCACTGTCACCAACAATCCCAGCCTATACATTAATTGTAAATTGATGCCGATGTCAAGCCTGTATTGTACCATGGGGATTCTGATCTGCCTACAAATATTGGTTGTGTAAATTTGTTATTCCCTCTCTTCCAAATGTTGCCGCATCTATAAACAAGACTGAAGAGATAAAGAATGGATTGACAGTTTGTGCAATAAACTATTAGCAAAAGTTCTTCCATGGTGAGTGATCAGAGGGAAAAGAACCTGCACATGTTGCAAATGATACAGATACAGGAGCTACCCTTGAAGTGCCTTCCATGCAATGCTATGAGATGTATGACATAATAGGGCCATTTGACGTGTGCTGATACCTGGATCAACAACAACAACCTGTAGAATGTGTTCTACATGGTCAGGCATACAAGCAGATCTTGGGCTTCCTCGATCAATAATTTGTGATGCCACAGATCCTGTCTCAGCAGTGCAACGATAAACAGCGGCAAAGGTTAGATAACTCGACTGCCTTCAGTCTGGAAATGCAATTTGATACAGCTATGTACCCTCACATCTATTACCATTTGTGTGGCCATATATAAAAATCATATCTACCTACTCATGATATAAACTTCCTGATATTGTTAAACAGAAGACTTCTCAGTTAACTCACTAAACTTTGAAGCCAGACTAGCCACAAATGTACACAAATGTAACATAGTTTGCATGGCAACACAGTGCCATCTACCATAAACTTTAAACTTAATAACTCAAAAATGAAGTATTTGTGGACATATGTTTATGTGGATTTTTGTCCTTGTTTTGGTGTGTGGAACCTGCCCCCAAAGTTTGTAAAAGTATTTTTGATAAACCATATATTGTAAAGGGGAGAAATAATAAAAATATAGCTGAACAGGAAATAAGTTACTCTGGTGATTAATTAAAAATCCAACAAGTTGATTTGTATGGAAATGCAGTTGTGAACATCTTCAAAGGCAGGAAATATCTCTTTTCTCTTTCTTACTTGGAATATTGTTTAATTAATAATATTTAACAAAAATAAGTTTTCTGTTTGAAATACATCAAATTGGGTGTTTTAATGGTGTCTGTTATAATTTTAAGAGTATAAAATTTGTTTTATAAAATTTAAATTATTTAATTATTTTATAATTCTTTATAAAGCGCATAATAATTAGTAGAATATAAAAGAAATTGTTCAGTATGTACAATAGTTATTAGTCATATTTGAAACATAAATGAATATAAATCTTGATACAATGTTTTATGTTCACTAATTGGTAATTATGGTTTGGCAAAAGTAACCACTTGAAACTTCCAAACACTGAATGGATTTAATGTAAAAAGAAATCTAATCAAAAGGAGTAAAAAAAATTTGAATAAAATTTATTTGTTTATATTTTAATCTTTTCACTATTATGTATGATTCTTAAGTTTACAGCAAACTGCAGTTTGCACCATGTCAAAATTAAATAACTAGTTTGACTTTGCAAGTCATTTGGAGTCGCTCATGATTTCCACTTGAAATAATATGGCTGTTTTATCAGATCTGAATTAATTCTTTCATTGTTTTCTTCTTGATTTGATGTTCAGTTATTTATAGTTAAACATCAAATCTCAAGTTTTTGTTTTTTCTTTTATAAATAACAATTATGTAATTGACATTAAAAACGCATAAAAATAAACTGTAAGAATATGAACCTATATTGGTCATTCATTTTAGAGGCACTAATCGACTTCCCTATGTCCCACATGTAATAGTCCAATGGATTCAGGTAGGAGAGCTAGTACATATTTTTTGGGTGACATGATCATGGAGATTGTTGGTAGGTATATTCACACTCTATATTCAAGGCCTTAAAACCCACTCCAATACCTCTATATAGTCAACAACATTGACCCTGAAGTAAGGAGGAAAGAAGTGAGAAAGCACGATGTGTCCTTTGTTGATCTTGACTCTGCATGACTATCTGTCATTCCTTCTGTTGATCTTTTGGCCCTGGTCAAAGTTTTTCTCAGAGAAAAATTAAAACATTTCAGTCTCTTGATGTTTCAACTTGCTCAGCAAGTATGTTGCATGGATTAGATAGTTATCTTTTATCTTTGCCAACATGAATTGTCCTCTCTACATCACAAAGGACTTGTATCAAATGTCCTCAGGTACAGATTGTCTTGCAACTTTAAGCCCCTTAACAATGAGCTTAATTGATTTTCTGGGTTTCAATCTAAAATATCTTAATTTATTAGAAAACATTTATTTATTATCAAAATGGTTTAATTCTTTTTAATATTATAAAGTGATTTGTTTCCATTCTCAGACAATATGCAGAATAAGTTCCTAAAGATTACCTGCCTTTATAGAACCAGTTCCTGGAAATTTAGGATACCACCATTGTTATTAGGGTACCAGTACTTTCTCTTGAGGTAATTGAAAAAGTAATGACAAGTCATTCCATTTTTCTCAAATCATATTTCACACAGTCTTAAATGTGAAGTATGAAAAGGAAAGGACAAAATTATTTCTTCATCATGACAATAACCTCTGTGTCATGCTCTTTCAGGATGTAGACGACCATGGTCCTCCCCAACTTTTTATCCTTCATTGCTGTAACCAATATTTACTATCCCTCCCAATCCATGTTCTGCTATCAATTAAAACAGCTTTGTTGGGTAGATTAATCTATGTTTCCCTCTGCTGTTCATGCCTTTATCATATCCTGTGAGTGTCAAATTCTCCAACTACTCTTTCCTTGCTATACATTGCAGAAATTTCAACTGTCACTTTCTGCTTGTAAGTATGAGTATCTTGTTTCAATTTTCATTAAAATTTCCTTGTTGCGAACATGTTTAGTCTATGGTATTCTCAGCTTCCTTCTATAGAACCACATTTCTGTTACCTGAAGACACTTCTTCATTTGTGAGGAGATTGTTCAGAAGTCACTGCCATACAGGAGAATTGATATTGCACAACAGATCAATACTCTTCTTTAATTTGTATGAAATTTTCCTGTTTCTTAATACTTTGCTTAGTTTTTGGAAGGCACTTTTCACTATTTTAATATACCTTTGAATGTTAGTGTCACATTTTCCATCCTTTGTTAAAACATTTCCCAGATATTAAAATTTTTATACTTGCCTGATTTTTGATATCTCCAATTTTTAGTTCATTTCCTCAGCTGCTCCTCTTGCTAACAACCATATATTTACAAGACTTTTATGAATTTTCCAAAATTATTGGATTTTCCTGTTTATTTTACTTTTTTCATTGTCAACATTCCTTCTTGCAGCTTTTTCTTAGTTTTATTATTTTTTAAGCTTTCTATTTTTTTAGTCAGCAAGCTATTTCCAAAACACTTTCCAATACGCAGAATTACTATTAACTAATAAGGACTGGTTTTGTTTGGCACAAGGCTAAATATGTCTGTAGCATATTAAGTAGTGCAAATGTTACAAGTGCAGAAGAGCCTGCCTGTGATGAAAGTGAACATTTGAAATACTGCCATTTTATTTTTTAAATCTTGAATCTGGTGGTCACTTGGTTATACCAATGTGAAATATGCACCTATCTCAGCAACCAAAACAGATGTTTCTTTTTTATATAACTGCTGCTTTTAAGTTTTCCTTTATACATGTTATAATTTACTTTTATTTTTCATTCCTCCTCTCAGCATTACTTCACAACATTACTGTCTCACTACTTTGTGTCTCTCTGTCCCACTCTCCCCCTTCTTTGTGTCTCTCTGTTCCACTCTCCCCCTTCTTTGTGTCTCTCTGTTCCATTCTCCCCCTTCTTTGTGTCTCTCTGTCCCACTCTCCCCCTTCTTTGTGTCTCTCTGTCCCACTCTCCCCCTTCTTTGTGTCTCTCTGTTTCACTCTCCCCCTTCTTTGTGTCTCTCACTCTCCCCCTTCTTTGTGTCTCTCACTCTCCCCCTTCTTTGTGTCTCTCACTCTCCCCCTTCTTTGTGTCTCTCACTCTCCCCCTTCTTTGTGTCTCTCACTCTTCCCCTTCTTTGTGTCTCTCACTCTCCCCCTTCTTTGTGTCTCTCACTCTCCCTCCCCCTTCTTTGTGTCTCTCACTCTCCCTCCCCCTTCTTTGTGTCTCTCACTCTCCCTCCCCCTTCTTTGTGTCTCTCACTCTCCCTCCCCCTTCTTTGTGTCTCTCACTCTCCCTCCCCCTTCTTTGTGTCTCTCACTCTCCCTCCCCCTTCTTTGTGTCTCTCACTCTCCCTCCCCCTTCTTTGTGTCTCTCACTCTCCCTCCCCCTTCTTTGTGTCTCTCACTCTCCCTCCCCCTTCTTTGTGTCTCTCACTCTCCCTCCCCCTTCTTTGTGTCTCTCACTCTCCCTCCCCCTTCTTTGCGTCTCTCACTCTCCCTCCCCCTTCTTTGCGTCTCTCACTCTCCCTCCCCAGTCTTTGCGTCTCTCACTCTCCCTCCCCAGTCTTTGCGTCTCTCACTCTCCCTCCCCAGTCTTTGTGTCTCTCACTCTCCCTCCCCAGTCTTTGTGTCTCTCACTCTCCCTCCCCAGTCTTTGCTTTTTCTCTGTCCCACTCTCCCCCATCTTTGTTTCTCTCTGTCTGTAGTGCCTTTCTTGCTGCCCCACTATGTCCCTATGCTTCCTCTCTCTGTATCTCTCACTTCACTCTTACTATTTTTGCATTTTCATGCTTTAATTTTTTATTATTTTCTATGATCTCTGTTCTGTATTTCACTGTTTCTCGCCCTTTCTTCATTTTTCCCCTTTCTTTATTATTTCCTTTGAAATATCATTTTTCTCATTCTGTCATTCTTTCTTGCTTTCCACAATATTTTTCACTCCTTATTCATTCCTTACATTTGCTTTAATTTTTTTGCATCTTTCTTCCATCTTTATTTTCTTTTTGTGTCCTTCTTCTCAAATACTTTCCCTTTTTTTTAAACTTAATCTATTCTTTGATTCTTTCTCCTTTTTTTCTTCCTTATTCTGGTACAATCTTCTATCACCATTTTTTATTCATTTTCCTATTTTCTTTGATGTATTTTTTACTTCATTAATTTCATTCCCTATTCTCAAGTCAATCAATAATTTCTTTTTGTTACTTATCTGATTACTTTCCTTCTTACTCATGACCATTAATAACAAGGACTGACAACTGCCCACCAGTTCCATTACACTCTGATTCAGCCTTACTGAAAAAAGAAAAAACAATTCTATTATTCTCAAAAAATAACTTTTACAAAATGCATTTCACCTCCCGAAAAATCAAGAACATGACAAAAGAATTAATTTGTCATATCAAAATTAATTTTGATATAAGGACCTTCAATCATGCCTTCCATTTCATTTTTGTAGTAAAGAGGCCATTTATATCCCTAGTATTAGTCACTAGTTGAACATTATGGTATTATTAACTTTCCAAGTCAGATAATTATGATTATATATATATATATATATATATATATATATTTTTTTTTTTTTTTTTTTTTTTTTTTTTTTTTTTTTTTTTGGACAAAACCAACATTTTTTGGCTTGATAGACCAGTCCCATTCAAAATATTCATAAAATAACTTTATTCTTTCAAGAAAAAACTTCTTATTGCCAAAAGTGATTAATAATATCTAAAAGAAATGCTAACTTTAGATAACAAATTCTTGAATATAATTTTTTTTTTATATCTGAGCTTGAAAATCACCAGTTTTAAGTGTATAAATCTGAATATGTTTCACTCAGTTATGTTCATTTCACACTGATACCTTAGTAAAAAAAACAAAAAAACATCAATCCATTTCTTATCCACCAACTTAACCAACCAACACTGGTTATGACAAAAGGAGCAAAGTAGCTCTCTAGCCTTGATTGAAAACCAGTCTAGGAAGATAACAACTCTGAATTCACAAAACAGGGTGGAATATTTTACTCAATGTATGGGTTAAAAGAACTGGGGAATTGAATCATAGTGTAGAAGCTAATGGTGAGACAACTATTTTCATGCAGAAAACATTTGGCCAAACAGTCTTTACTGCCTGTTGAAATTTATAAAATATTGCTCTTAAAACATTTTTCTGAAAAGTTGGCTTCATGTCCACTAGCCGCTATATGTTATAATGAGTATTTGGCTGGCTGTGAGAGGAAAGGAATAACAAGGATTAGTTTTTAAGCAACATGTCTTTATCTAATATACAACTGTTGAAAAATTGGAGGAAATATTTATTTCAGTTGTTGATCATGAAGTACATGATTAGGTGTAAGGGTAGAACCAGGAATTGACCAATTTCTTGGATTGGTTTGACCAAGGTTACAGAATATATTCATTGGTTGGATCAATCAAAGTCATGGTGCTGTGTCAGTTAGTGGTAGGGTGCATTGGTTGCTGAGGTGACATGGGATTAGTGCAGCTGGTAGAGCTGTGGTGGAATGTCTTTGTTACATTTATATTGGTGAGTGTCTGGAGCCTGGAGTGTCAAAGCTGATCTATTGGTTCCCTTGTGTGAAGAGTTGAGTGAAATTAGTCAAGCTTGGGAGTGGTAATGGTTGAATTGAGAGGAGCAGTTACATCAGTGATGGTGGCAATGCCCTGTATGTCAGTAGGTGGCCTTATGGCCCACAACTGCTTGTGGTCATTATGGGAGGCCTGCTTTTAAGCAGATCAGGCAATCCCCAGGGACATCTCCTTTTTCTGGTGGAAATGTTCACAATTAGCCAGTGTTGCTTTCATTGCGGGGGCTTGCTTTGTGGAGTAGACATGATGCTTGGAGCCTATGTGCAGAAGATGTCATTTTTATTTTGTTTTCTGCCTTCATGGCATTCACATCCAGATAGCATGCAGAATGAATCAGAAAAAGACCTAATTGCAACCGATTATAACATATTGCTTGTTTCAGTATTGATGGGAGTTTCCTTAAACTTTTGTTTATAGAATATCTACATTTTGATTATTTATTGATTGAAGTTTTGATTCAACTTGGCAGCCAATTAGAGGAGACCTTATTGTGCATGTAAAAAGAATGTCGTGTGTCAAGTAAGGTTGTGTACAAAGTGACCATCACACACATTATAACAATGTACCTGCCTATTCCTGATTTTTCATACCAGTGTTTTGGTAACACATTGCATCACTCTGGTCTCTCAGCTTCCTCACGGTTCAAATTTGACACTCTGATGTTAAAATTTCTGTTAGCAATAGGAAATCAGAGTAGAGGATATCATCTCATTCATGAGCAAGCCTTTGTTACACCCAACTTAACCCAATGTTTATTTTGTCCTCCTAATGGAGCAAACTTGTCTTTATGCCTGTGTCGCCCACTCAGATATTTCCTGTGGCTTTGATTTCTTTGTAACAACCACATTTAGTAACCTTCTACCTTGAGTGGCTTTTGGGCCTTGTATAAGGTGAAACTTAAAAACAAAAATACATTTCAGGCTGTAAATGAAATTGAGAATAGGATGGTGTAACTGATAGCAATCCAAAGAGAGGAATTTGCAAACTACTATGAAAATTGTAAATGAAGCTGAGATAAGTGTAAGATATCCCAAGAGGTATAATTTCAAGAGGATTATTTTAAAACCAAAACAAAATGGCTGAATAAGTGAGTTTACCTGCTATTTAATCCATAGCTGGTGGGGGAAAAAGATACATACCCTTTCCAAAGGATATTTTTGTAAAATGAAATGCAGCAGACTTGACTAGAATTTGACCTCAGATTGTCACTTATTATGCCACATGCTTGTGATATTGCAATTCGTATGAGAAGCTGGTATTAACAATAATAATGTTAATCTGTTAAGAAAAGGGATAATAATAATAATGTTTTTTTATAATATAAAGAAATGTGATTTGTTCATGGACTTTTATCTATCCTGTTGTGATAAGATATTCTGCTGTTACAGTAACAGGAAGCATTATTTGACAGCTCCAAGTGAGCGTACCTAATATTAACAAATATAACAGAATACCTCATTAGTAAGTAAGGGAGACCAGGCTGCAAATACATTTATTTTTTTAAATTATTTCTTTTGTTTTTGTTTTGTGTTAGCTTTGTATATTTTTTACTTGTAATGATTTAAAAAAAACAATTCTGTTGTGCATGCAACAATAGACTTAATTGTAGAGATAAAAATCTGAGATAAACCATGCAGAAAATATAACTAATGCAATTACAAAGTTACTTAAATATTGCCACCATTTTTAGCTATCCAGTTAAACTGGTACACAGATAAAATCCCTTAAGATAAATGTTTATGCTTGACTGGGCACAGACAATTGTTTTTTGTTGTTGTTTGAATTATGGTGAACTTCTTTCTTGCACTTGAGCCAACATGATTGATTACAATAGACACTGAAGCGTGATCAGGCAGTGAACTTAGGCCTTGAGTGATGATCACTGGACTAATGACAACAAACTTGATACTGATTTTATGATGACTGTGCTTAGTTTAAAGGTAAAGAGATGGAATTAGATCTACTGTCTAAAATTTAAATGCTTAGTAAAATGATTGCCTGACAAAAAAGCCTAAAGCAAATCATGAAACATGTTATAATTAAAATATAATTAAACCTTGTCATGGCTTGCTATGGGGGTAACAGATTTTATCATTTATTACTTATTTGAAAGTTGTGTAATTAGACAAAAACGGTTTTTGCCTACATGTTCACTCACCCACTTTTTTCTCCAACAGTTGTTATAGCATGTCAGTAAAAAGAGAAAATCTGATAAGGTTACAGAGTTCAGGGAGAAATGTATTCCTGTTTTTCCCAAAGTGGTTGTTGCAAAGTAAATAGAAATAATTTCCTATGCTCACAAAGAAGGAAGGAAATACTGGTCTGCATTTCACTTTCCATTAGATTTATTCTATGGTCTGCTGCAAGAGAAAAATCTGCCATCAGACATGTTATCTTATATTCTTTTGGATTATCAATGATTAAAGTTCATCAATAAGTTAACCCAATGTTGAAAAAGCAATTATTTTACACAATAAATATCATTTGTGATAATCTCTACCATTAATCCTTTCTTCAGTCAAAGAAATTGAACATGAAAGAATGAAAATTTCAAATAAAAATTCAGGTGTCAAGTTAGGGCTCATTCCCAGTATGTAGACCAATATAAAATAATACAAATATCTTAATTATGAAAAAGAAATATTTCTTTTTCTTTTCAATGGTTTTTGCTTGATGAGGTGTTATTTAAAAACCTCATGCTAAATGCTTTCCTCTCATATCCATTTCTTGTACAAATTATAGTTAGTAAATAAATTATAAGTATTTTAAAATGGGAAGTTACTTTTCAATTATCTTGTGTGTGTGTATATATATATATATATATATATAATGTTTTAATGTTATTGGTTATATCTTCCTGTTACTTAGGTATTTTTATGGGGATTTTAGGTTTTTATAGAGTTTGGGTCAATTGGATCTAAAAAGTCACTAAATTACCCGTTTTCTGATTGATTAAATGTGTTGTCTATATTCATTGGTCAGAAAAGATTATAAAATTTAAATTTACTTGTGCTGTAATCCACTTTTTATTAAACTTAAAATAAGCCACACTCATTAATATCAATATTAATGTTCATCTATTGTTTTTTTTGAGAAGTCATTAACCTCTTCAATACTGGGACATTAAAATCTTTTTGTATAGTTAGTTATGCATGCACATTGTTTCTACTATTCCATTTATAAACCCTCATAAATTCTAATCTGAAAGAACAAAGAAAACCACTTTTCAAACTGTCAATGGTAATTGTTCACTGATGTATCCACTAGACTAATTTGCATAAGTGTTATGGAAACTAAGTACCAAGGTGATACCAAAGTATATCAAAGAGTGGTGGGAGTTCTCCAAAAGCCAGTAAGTCAAACAGTAAATCATCTTGGGAATTTGATTGACTTATTTTTCTTCAGTTTTTAAATGGCAAATGACTAAGTGTTCACACTCATTTCTGAGTGCAAGTGAACGCTAAGGAATAAAAAACAAAAATGATGACTGTAATTATGGGTTCAAATCAATGAATGATCAGCCAAATCAACAGTTTTTTTTTTCTGCATTCAGCTGCCAACTATTTCTATTACACCCACTTGTTGTTTGCTTAGAATTTATAGTTGAACCCATGAAAGTTTAAATGAAACAAAAACTCCTTTGTGGATGTTTCATGTCAGATTACTGAGAATGTGAATAGCAGTGGCAATCACTGTTAACATTTTTTCCTCTAATTATTTGAGAGCCAAACACAAGTGTTATCCTTTATAATAAAGAGGATAGAAAATGAGGACCAACACATTAGAGTTGTGTGTGTTATTTTTCTTTATCTTTTTATTGATTAATCATGAAGCTGGAGTTGCTAGATTAAGGAGTGGCATTTTATTTTCCTTTTTTATTGTTTAGGGGCTTCAAGGACATGGTTCTTTAGTCATTTTTATTTTGTTTTCTGATATTTTTGGAGTTTTTTTATTTTTTGCTTTCAGGTTTTTAAGTGTACAGTGGGAGAGGGTATCTTTTGCTTTTACTTTTTACATTTTTTGTGGCTGTATGATCATGTTAGGAGAATTTTTATTTTATATTTCTTTTTTTAATTATATTTTCCTTATGTTTTGATGTGGTTGTTAGTGTTATTTTATACCTTTTTCATTGGTGAGTGGTGAGGGGCTACATTGTGTGTGTGTGTGTGTGTGTGTTTCCCTTTATGCTTTTTGTTTTTCTTTTCTTTTTATGCAGTGAATATTAAATCCTTTTTTTTTCTTTTTTTTTCCATTTATTTATTTTGGTCATCTCTATTTAAATGTCACCAACTGTAGATAATGAAACAATATTGATTGACAGACAAGCAAAATACAATAGGGTATGGTGTGAGGCTCCACTAGTAGCATACAGAAGTGGGGCAGAGGGTGTGACAGCCTCTATCCCCTGCAATCTATATCAGGATGGTGTCAAATCAAGGAATGAAATAAAAATTTAGTTTATATTTAATTTGAATAAAGTGTTACTTGAATCTTAAGGTCATACAATCAAGGTATTGGCCCCAGGCATCCTCAAACCTCTGTACATCACTGGGCTCCACTTATAAACTACTTTATCTTGAAAAACCAGCAACAGTGTAATTGTTACAGCAGAATTGTGGTATGCGCTACAAATTGGAGATGTTAAAATCAAACAAGTACAGAAATTTAAGTATCTGGGAAGTTTTCCAACAGATGAGAAAGAATTTGACACCAAAATCTGAAGGCATACCGTAGCAGCAAAAGATACCTTCCTAATGCTAAGTAAAGTATTAAGAAACAGAAAGCTTTCATTAGAAACAAAGAAAAGAGTACTGAACTATTACGTAATATCAGTCCTGCTATATCTCAGTGAATGCTGGACAATTTTCTCAGAGATGAAGAGACTTGAAGCAACAGAAATGTGGTTCTACAGAAGGTTACTGAAATACTTTTTTAGAAACAAAACAAGAGTGATGAACTGCTATGTTATATCAATCCCTTGTATAGCAGTGTATGCTAGACAATTTCCTCATGGAGGAATAGAAGACTTGAGGTGACTGAAATGTGGTTCTACAGAAGGATGCTGAGAATACTATGGTTGGAACATATCAGCAACAAGGAAGTTTTAAGGAGAACGGAAACAGAAAGGACACATAAAATCAGAAACTCTTTGTCAGGAAGAAAATGAATAATTACTGACACCGAGGTTCAAGCATAACAATCTGGACTTATGAATATGTTTTTCACCAGGTGTATAAATAGCAGTGTCAGGCTACTGACTGCAGTGATTATTGAGTGACTATTGAGTGTGACTATCCACTCGAATTAGTGTGAATTATTGTGTGTTGATGTTTTGAGTTTTGATTTAGGATTTACCAGATATTAAACCAAGCTGTGCTAAGGTATTCACTGAAATAGTTAATTTTCTTTGGTTGACTTTTGACTTTGTTCTTAAGTATTTATTTTTGGTTGTAATCAAATACTGTTTTATTTTAACATTGAAGTCTTGAGTTATACTTCATTATTGATGGCCACCATACACCATAAAAGTTTATATTTTCTGGGATGCATAATGAGAAAAAAAGGCCTGGGGAAAATGGGTAGCAGAACAGGGACTGGAAAGGAATAGTAAAAAGACAAACATTTCTAAAAGCTAAAGAGATTAGGAAGTTATGGAGAGCCATGAATTAGAAGAACAGGGACATGGAATCAGAGAACATTGCATCAGTGTGGCAAGCTAGTAATTATCAAGCAGGAAATGAACAAGTTAAATATTAACAATCCATGGGTATGTGAAACTAGGTGGTTAAATAGCTGAGATTTTGGGATGGACACAGGATCATATATGAAGGTATGAAGTAAATGGAAAAGGGAGTAGAATTTTTACTAAAGCAATGCATGAAGAAATGTGGTCTGAGATATTGTCAACTGTTTGACAGAATTCTTTAGTTAAGCTGAATAGGAAAGCCATTTAATATGTCTATTATAATAGCATAGGCACCAACAGCACAAAATGCATAAGAAGAAATGAACTTTTAGAGCACAGTAGATAATGCCAAGACTCAATACAAAATTACCATCATCATGGGGAACGTAATTTTAAAGTAGGAAAAGAAGGTTACTGTGAAATTGTAAGTATAAATTAGGATCCTGTAATGAGTACGGAAAAAAATTGGTTCAATGGTGCACAACAAATGATAAAAATAATAAAAAGCAATTGGTTTCAAGAATATTCTAGATACTTATGGACATAGTGATGTCCACAGAGAACCAGATCAGCTATATAACAAAGGTTTAGAAATGCAGTTTTACACTGTAAAACCTGTCGTAATGCTGAATGTGGGAGCAACTACATCCCAGTCATATACAAATTCAGACTTGATAATTATGGAAATTAAAAAATCAAAATGATGCCTAAACTACAATATGATAAACCCCTGAATAACCCACATTGCAAAAAGATGTATGCTGATAGTTAAAGGCAAGTATAATAATTTGAATGAGACAAGGAATTCAAAGTGGAACCCATTATGAGAAGCTCTAGTGAAATCAGTGAACATGATCATTTCCCACTCCCAAAAAAAGAAGACAGATGAAATTCTTGAGATGGGGGGAAAAAGCGACAGCGAACAATACCAAGGAATGGTACAGAATATAAAAAAATTAAACATAAATAGTAGAAAAAAAATACAGGCGAGGCAAAAAATGAATAGCTCAAAGAAAAATGCGACAGAAATAATGGTTCTCATAGATTTGAGGAGGACCTTTAACATTTATATTTAAAGTAAGATTAGCACTGGCCAAGATAAAGTGGAACAAAACACCAGAACTGGATAGGATTGTAATAGAGATGCTATCAGCCTTGGACAATTTTGTGATCAACAAGATTATAGGAATAATAAATATGGTTATTAACAAAAACAGACAAATTACAACTTGGAGATGCCAACATCAAACAAGTAAAATAAAATTAAATATTTAGGAAATGCTTTAACAGAGGACAGAAAGTGCAACACTGAAATCCAAAGCCACAATTGGATAGTTAAAAATGCCTTCCAAAAGCTACGCAAAGTATTAAGAAACAGGAAAATTTCATTAGAAACAAAGAAAAGATTACTGAATTGTTATATAATATCCTTACAGATGAAGAAGACTTGAAGCAACAGAAATGTGGTTCTACAGAAAGATGTTGAGAATATCATGGACCAAACACGTGAGCAACAACAAAATTTTAAGGAAAACATATCGAAAAGAACACTTGTACTTAACAGCACAAAGAGGCAGTTGAAACTTCTAGGGCACATAATGAGGAAAGAGGGCTTGGAAAATCTGATACTCACAGGACATATTGAAGGCAAGGGCAACAGAGGAAAACATCACATAACCTACCAAGTGAGCTTGACTAAATGAATGGCTACACAATGTTTAGGAGAGATAACAAAAGGACAGAACTTATTAAGTGATACAAAGGATTTGAAATTGTGGAGATCTATGATTGCCAACATCCTGAAGAAGACAACATAACAGAAGACCTTCATAGATTGATGTTTTTAGTGCTAAGAAATGGGGTCATTCATTGTATAATCAGCCTTATGTGCCACATTACTAAGCTTATCATCCAGATAAAGGAAAAACTGATCCAGTTTGATATTTAGGTAATATATTGTGATATATTTGATATATCTTCATTCAGTATATTATACCTATACAGTGAGAAACTAGAAGTTTTACCAGGATTTATTATTGATAGGTACAATCTTAACAAGATAGGATATGCAAATGACATGGTGTTGATGGCAGACACAAAATTGCAGAAGTCTAAAACAAGACTTGTAAAGGTTTTTTTTTGTTTGTTTTTTTTTTGTTTTTTTAAGTCATTTCATTCCAAGTAAAGCTATAAAGCCACTAAGATGCAATGGGATAGTGAGAGTGAAAGACTCTGAGGAAAAAAGAAAATTAAGGAAATATGATAATAAAAGAACAGAAAATAAATAGACAGATGATGACTTACATTACATTTAAATTTTTGATTGGAAAGCAAGAAGCCAGAAGTGTTCCACAAGTGAGAAGAGCAAGAGAAGAGATTGTTAGTATAGAACTTATGGTTATATCTAGTAATTTCAACTATAAAATAAGACCTAGCTGCCATTCTTGTACTGCACTTCAATTTGTAAAGTCATGGTATCAAAGACAAAAGAACATCAGGACAATTACAATGGAAAAAAATGTTTATTTACATTGTTCGGGCATTTTGGCCATCATATACTCAGGACTTTTTGGAATTTCAAACCAAACTATTTTAGTCCATAATCAGAACGATTAGAATTAGAGCAATCTACCCCCATGGACTAAATAAAGGGTTGGATTTGAAGTTCCAGGAAATATCACCTGAAGAAGGCTGTAATGTACAACAGCTAAAATGTCATGAATAAAGATGAGGACAATTGTCCAAATAATGTAAATAGTTACAATACATGATCTCAGAAACATAAACAGGTGAAAGATACTTATAGAAATTGGGAAGAAAGGACTCAGCATCAATTGTAAGAAGAGAAAATGTATGGTTGTCAGCAAGAGGAGCAGCCCAAGATTTCAGCTACAAACTGGAGATGTCGGAAATAAACAAGTACAGAAATTTAAATATCTGGGAAATGTTTTAACAGAAAATGTGACACTGAGATTCAAATGCACAATGGAAGAGCAAAAGATTCCTTTCCAAATCTAAACAACATATTCAGAAACTTTGGTTAGAAACAAAGAAATGAGCACTTAGCTTCTATGTAATAACAATCCTCCTGTACGGGACCGAATGCTAGGCAATTTCCTTACAGATAAAAAAGTTAAAGGCAACAAATGTGATTCTGCGAAAGAACACTCAGAATTCCATGGGTAGAGATTTTTAAGCAACAAGGAAGTTTTAAAGAAAGTGGAAATGAAAAGGACACTTGTATTTAGAATCAGAAAGAGACAGTAGAAATTTCTGGGACACATGAGAAAAACAGTTTGAAGAATATGACACTCACAGGAAAGTAACAGGAGCAGAGAGAAACATCAATTGACCTATAAAAAAAAACGTAAATGTATGACAAAACAGGAAATGGCTTGGTTAGTAAAAAGACAAACATTGCTAAGAGCTATAAAGGATAGGCAATTTTGGAGAGCCATGATCACCTATGGAATTAAGAGATAGAGCACATAAAAGAAAATTCTTCAAGTTTGCTCTACCCAAGTGACACAACCAACATTTTTATGAGTGTATTCCAATCATATTCAGCTAACCTTTTATTTTTTTTCTTTAGTGTTTAGTATGTTGTTGATATAGTATTTAATATTTCTGAACTAGAGGGGACATTTTATCACTGCCAACTCAACACCAGACAATCAGTATTGGCTGTCATAGTGTGCACATCTGTTAGATTGTCTTTGAATCATGGAGATTTTGAAAGTTTGGTTGTTTGTCTTATTAGTTACAATAACCTGTTTGACTGACTAATGTTTCATCTTCAAACTTTTCATCACACCGAAAATGGAAATTCTTAGTCAAAGAGGAAAAGAAAGATTTGCACAAA
>OZ038477.1:110228111-110440611 GCA_964036315.1 Acanthosepion esculentum | reverse complement strand
GGGAAGCAGACCCTCTTTTATACATGTTTCATTAAAGATGACTGGTAAGGCATTGTGATTAAGGTTTTTATTATATTTCTCTTATATTTATATGAGTGGGTTCTTTTTATTTTTTTGGACATAGTGTGCAACAGCTGTCCAAATGATCTGAGTTTCTGAGCACTTTCAGCTAATTTATTAGCCATTATCAAATTTGTTTCTTTTTCTTTTCTTTTTTTTGTCTGAATAGGTAAACATAAACATCCAAACACAATCAGCACATTGCAGCTGTGTTCATAATTGATATTATTGACAGTTGGTTTCTTCTTTTTTCTTGTTAATGCTTTCATTATTTTAAGCATTAATTTGCAATGCTTTCATTATTTTAAGCATTAATTTGCATTTAGATGGGTGTATTATGTTTGTATTTTCTATAAGAATGTTGCAGATAGGTTTGCAGGTTTCTCTGTTTATTTAAATTGGTCCCAACGGTGCTATGATCTGAGAGATGCAAAGTCTTCTTGATTGACATGTAGTTTTATATCCAATGTAATTATTCTTCTTGAATTTATTTTTGGTAGGAATGCAATTCTGTAAGGGGTATGTAAATTCATAAATAATATTAGTCCTATGTACTTTGGATGTTGCTGGGGAATTTTTATTATTGACAATGAGGCTAGCTATTTTAAACACACACACACACACATTATAATATATTGCACATATAGTGCTAGTGATAATAAAACAGTGCTCAATGTAATACAGTACAGCTATTAAGTAAACTACATATCCCTCACTCATAATACAACTGGGTGTTTCATGCACAATGCAATCTTGAAGTGCTGAGTATACGCTGACTGTTATGTAATTTATATTTAATACAAATATCTGGTTATCGTAATGTTGGTGCAGTTATATATCACACTGGGATTACAATTTTTGAATTTAAAAAAATATATTTGGCATTTAAAGTAAGTGGAATTTGTGTGTGTGTGTACATATATAGTGAGTGTGAAAAAAATATTTTAGAGTTGTAAATATTCGTTTTCATTTTTTATATTAAGCATAAATGGGGATTACTTGTTTTTTTTTTTAAAAAAAACAAAACAAATTTACATTAAAAAATAAACTGGATCATTGTATTTAAGCAGTTATTAATTTTTATGCTTACACGTAACCAATTCATTTCTCTTTAATAAGCTAGGGTTATTTTAGTGTATTACCATTATACTTTAATTCCCAGAAATATCTAGAGAAAGAAGTGCTTTTTTGTATTTTATATTGCCTAAAGTAATTCACTGGTGGTGGAAATGAAATTTCCAAGATTTTTCAGTGGAACCAAAATAAAATTTAACATGTATGCTAGCTTGGTATACAATATTATCAGTCATACATTGACAATTTAAAGGACAGATCATTATTTGGCAGTTTAATTTTTTTTAATTAATGTTGTCTTTGTTGGAAATATATTTGTTTAATACAATGTTATGTCAGGATATAGATTTATTGAGGTTTTTAACACATTTATAGCTAAAAAAAAAATTTTTTTTTAGTGTTGGTGAATGGTTAAAGTGCTTATGAACTAAATTTAGGAAAATTCTTTCGATATTAGTTTAAAAATTATAATTAAAAGGTGAATGTTATGCTTATAGTGTTTCTATTTATTTTTACCACCATTTTGTTTTTTCTGAATACTCTAAATTTACTTTATGGTTGCTTAGTTCTAAAGCTTTTATATATTTAATTTTATTGTTATCAAATATTCCTTATTGCTGGAGTTGGTAGATAATCTAACTTGGATTGATTTATGTAAATTACCTAGAATTTTATGATGTTGGCTTGATTCTTTAATCTGTAATCACAGTATAAAAATTTAACTGCACCAGCATTGCAATAACCAGATATTTTTTAAATTTAAATTAAGTAACAGTGAGTCTATACTCAGCACCTGAAGATTACATTGTGCATGAAACTCTGAGTTGTTTTATCAGTGAGGCATAAAAAAAAATATATATATATATGCACACACACACACACACACACACATATCTATATATATATATATATACACACACACACACACACATATCTATATATATACACACACACACACATATTTATATATATATATATATATATACACACACACACACACACATATATATATATATATATATATATATATATATATATACTTTCTACTCAATAGTCTCTAGAATAAATTGAAACATGACCATTAGCATGCATCCAGTAACCATTAGGTTAACACAATAGACCTTCTACCTATAATACCTTATTGGCCAACATATATAGTCAAACCAAAACACAACACACATGGTGTGAAGAGGGCATTTAAACATGAAACATGGTTGCTATTGACTTCAATGTCCACTTTTAATTTATATATTTATCTGAGGCAGTAGTGGATTTTTATTTATTAATCTGAGAGATTTTATTACTTAAACATTATTTTTAGTGGATACCCTTATTTGAGTAGACACTCTGTTTATTTTATTAAACAGTATATATATTTATTTTCATCTATTGGTCTGAATATTTAAGAAAGCTTATTAAAGACAATTCTGTGCTCTGCAGCAGGATTCAAACTTACATCCTACTTGGCAGGAGAAACCGTTGTTAGATATTCGGGCCTGTAGAAGAAAATATCTATGGTTTAATAAATGTTTAATAAATAAATAGGGCTTCTATTCAAATATTGATATCCACTAAAAATAATGTTTAAGTAATAAAATATTTATTTATACACACACACACACACACACACACACACATATATATATATATATATATACACTTTCGCACTAAGTATTCTTATGGCCTTTTACAAGATTGACCATATGTTTATAGAAATTTACTTAGATTTTTTTTTTATATGATTTATCTTAAACTTTATAACAGGAAAAAAATTAATTAAATATTTTCTGATAGAAAATTATTTTCATCCAATATATACAAATAGTTAAGTCTGGGAAATGTTGCAAAATTTAACTTCTAAAAATCGATAGAATTTCAATGCCTGAGACAAGCTCATTTTTTTTTTTTAAATTATAAAAATTCAATAAAATATTGAAATTTAATAACTGTGTGTACTTAGTGCACTGATAACTGAATTTATTTTTAAAAATCTTTTAATAAATAATGTAAATAAACTTTCTTTAAAAGAGATACCCCTTCCACTCATAAAATGTCACTTGATCATAAATAATTTTTTTTCTGTGTCCCATGCTCTTTCAGCATAGTGGATGATTATGGCTCTCCCAGCTTCTACTCTTCTGTTGCTCTTAGTAGTTCTTTCTGTTTGTGATACTTGTTTCTCTTTTTCTTTTCTTTTATACTCAGTTCAAGGCCCAAGAGCCAATGAAATTCAATAGTTACAGTCAGAATAGAATGAGGTGTGTGATATGAATGTAATAGCAAGTTAAGAATATGATTAATTGCTGTCTCTTGAAGTTTATTCCACAAAGTGGCAGTCCTTGGGGGGAGGAGTTAGTTGAACATTGGAACACAGGAAATTAGTGTAATTCAGCTCCATGTCAGTGGCATGATATTTTTCAATGTGTGCTGTGTGTGTTAATTTCTCTGAGCTTTCCTTTTTTATGTATCTCGAAACTTTCATCTGTCTCGAATTGTTACCAGTAGTTTCTCTGTAGTTCCTATTCTCTTTAGAACCTTCTCATTGATCACATTGTCTGTGCATGGTATCCTCATCAGTCATTGGTAGAACTATATCTTGATTGCCTAATGTCTTTTTTCTTTTCTTTTTTTTGTTATATTTGTGATGAAACTGTCCAAACTTTACTGCCATCTAGGAGGATAGACATAGAAGTCCAAAAAGTTATAAAGTTATTTAACAGTCCCTAGATACTACTCAGTTTATTTACTCATCTCTGAGTGTTACTCAGTTTCTGAAAGATAACTTTTGCTATTCTATATACCTTACAACTGTTAACCCTTAGTAAATGTTTGTGGAGACCAAACAGTGAATATGAGCAGAGTAAAGAAATGGTTAATTGCTGCTGCGAAAAAGTGGATCAATTCTACTGAGGCAGATTTTACAAAAGTTGTATGCAGGCTCTTATTCACTGCTGTTAAAAAAGGACACCTCATTAGTGGTGATTGGAAAATAAGAATTGTTTCTAAAAAATTGATCTATCCAATGGTGTTATTCTGCTCCCTTTATCTGTTTTAGTTTTTGTGTAAATAAAAGGAGGCATTAATTTTGGAACATCTTTCATTTAAACATAATGAGATATTATATAAATTGAAAAGAGAAATGCTTTTATTTACGATATTTTTAAACATGGAAGTGAGAAAAACATGTAAAAATAAAGTTTGTTTTTTCTTTACAGTGTAAAAATTAAATTATTTCTAAAGCACTTAATTCTTTTTTCATGTGATGATTTATTTTGTGTTTGACATTACTCTGTGACTCCAAACCTCCCTGTTGTGGCAATCAAAGTGGACATTAGTCCTCTTAGATCAAGTACTGTCCAGTTTTATTTCTTGGCATGATATCAACAAACACTATTTATCCAAATCCCTGAGTAACATCTAAACATTTGAATTCTCTTTTTTTTCTCACTTCTCTCTTTTTCTTCTTCTCTTTCTCTTCTTCTCTTTCTCTTCTTTCTTTCTCTTCTTTCTTTCTCCTCTCCTCTTCTATCTTTCTTTCTCCTCTCCTCTTCTTTCTTTCTTTCTCCTCTCCTCTTCTTTCTTTCTTTCTCCTCTCCTCTTCTTTCTTTCTTTCTCCTCTCCTCTTCTTTCTTTCTTTCTCCTCTCCTCTTCTTTCTTTCTTTCTCCTCTCCTCTTCTTTCTTTCTTTCTCCTCTCCTCTTCTTTCTTTCTTTCTCCTCTCCTCTTCTTTCTTTCTTTCTCCTCTCCTCTTCTTTCTTTCTCCTCTCCTCTCCTCTTCTTTCTTTCTCCTCTCCTCTCCTCTTCTTTCTTTCTCCTCTCCTCTCCTCTTCTTTTTTTCTCCTCTCCTCTCCTCTTCTTTCTTTCTCCTCTCCTCTCCTCTTCTTTCTTTCTCCTCTCCTCTTCTTTCTTTCTCCTCTCCTCTCCTCTTCTTTCCTTCTCCTCTCCTCTTCTTTCCTTCTCCTCTCCTCTTCTTTCCTTCTCCTCTCCTCTCCTTTCCTTCTCCTCTCCTCTCCTCTCCTTTCCTTCTCCTCTCCTCTCCTTTCCTTCTCCTCTCCTCTTCTTTCCTTTCCTTCTCCTCTCCTCTTCTTTCCTTTCCTTCTCCTCTCCTCTTCTTTCCTTTCCTTCTCCTCTCCTCTTCTTTCCTTTCCTTCTCCTCTCCTCTTCTTTCCTTTCCTTCTCCTCTCCTCTTCTTTCCTTTCCTTCTCCTCTCCTCTTCTTTCCTTTCCTTCTCCTCTCCTCTTCTTTCCTTTCCTTCTCCTCTCCTCTTCTTTCCTTTCCTTCTCCTCTCCTCTTCTTTCCTTTCCTTCTCCTCTCCTCTTCTTTCCTTTCCTTCTCCTCTCTTCTTCTTTCCTTTCTTTCTTCTCTCCTCAATCTTCTCTCCTCATCCTTCTCTCTTCTTTGTCCTCTCCTCTTTCTCTTCTTTCTTTCTCCTCTCCTCGTTTTTGTTTTTCATGTCTTATTTTCCTAACCTTATATGTATGTATGTAGGCATCTGTGTGTGTATGTGTGTGTGTATAACCTAACCTTTTAGTACACTGACAAAAGAAACGGGCAAATGGTAATATAAAATGTTACAGTTAATTTATATTTTGATGGGGAGATCTTTTGCCAGATCTGCTTTTGCTATATAAGAAAAAGGATTTGGTTTTGAACATTCACTAGAGACTAAACAAGGGTGAAAATATCTCTCAAAAATACAAACGAAAGAATAATCTATGTAAGTAGCTAACTGACTTTTGATTTCAAAATGGTCACTGAAAGCCCAATTTTGTGACACATTGATATATATTTTTGGAAAGTAATTTTCGCTACCCACATTTACATCTACTTTATAAGATATATTGTTTTCAGGTTTTCTAATCATTGATTAATCTCATGATGTAAAATAAGTTTTCAATCAATATTATGTTCAATGATCAGGATTTTAAAGTAGTGAGCCAATTCAAATATCTTGGTTTGATTATCAGTGAAGAGAGCTCTAGAATAGAAAGAATTTCAAGAGTAGCATAACGTCACAAAACTAATAATCATCAAGTAAAATGAGAACCTCTACTAGAAATTAAACATCAGACTGTTGCATGCACTGGCCCCCTTGGGCTGATACTATACCTGTGATTCTTAGACATGAACAGCAGAATTAAAGCAAAGAATCCAAGCATTAAAAATGAGAGGATACCCAACCATTCTAGGCATCTCTTACATAGACCAAATCACAAACAATGCAGTGGAAAAAGTAGGCCCACTGAAAGATCTCATAACCACCATCAAGAAAAGAAAGTTGTAAAGATATGGCCATGTCATGAGAACCAACAATCTTTCCATTACCATCCTAAATTGAAGTATTTTCGTTTTTTGTTTTGTTGTTTTTGTTTCCTGGATAATTTTGTTTTAATAGGTACTGTATGATTTTTTAATGTGATATAATACTCTACACCAAGCCTTCCAAAAAATTTTGAATTGCAACCACCTTATGTTATAAGAAACTTGGTAAAAGAAATTAAGTCCTTTTTTTTCTTTTATTTTTTTTCTTTTACCTAAGAAACCTCACACATTTCTGCTAAAATTAATCATTGTGGATTTTTGCTATGGAAGACAAGTAAAAAATCTATTGTAAAAAAAAAAAAAAAAAAATGTTTACACAATATTTATTCAGTGGAAATGCCACCATTTAAACACTTCATTCTTCATCTTTGCATAGTTTTTCTTTTAGTTCACAAAAAGAGCAGCTCAGAAGAATACGAAATTATTCATATATACATAAACAAAATAACCAGATAGTTTTTCTTTTAAAATATATAATTAGTTTGTTTCTTTTGTCAAGAATTACAATAAAAGAAAAAAAAATTCAGTTTTAAAAATTAAAAAAAAATTGTGAAAATTTTTTAAGAATTTTTAATTTCAATTTTATTTTTTTAAAGTCAAATTTAAAACCAACATTGTTAATATAAATTATATGAAGATATTGAGGAGTCATGACCCCCACAAGGGGAAATCCATCTCTATATTATAACATCTATTGATGATTCTCTTCTGTAATTTTTTCCACTGATGCTTGTAAGGTTCTTTCTACTCCTTTTCTACCAATATCTCCTCGACGTCATAGACTAGCATTACAGTAAAGAAAACTTTATTTTTGAAGTAATATAAAGTGTGTATAAAAAAAAGTTTCCTCTTGATTTGTTAGAGTTATCAGTTGATGGCATTTGTATGCTATATTGTGTACAATGTGGCATATGGTTTGTTAAGGACTAAGAAGTGTCCCAGGAAGGAAGCAAAACAAATCTTTTTCTTGCAACATCCTGCAGATAAAGAAAGAGACTTTTACTTTTCTTTTATACTGTTTTTATACACCACCTGTCATTAGCATAAGTTTCTTGATAGACAAGTGGGGTAATCTCACAAATTCAAACAAGGAAGAATGAAAATTATAGATGCTATCATTGCAATTTCTTCTACATGCTATGTCCATTCAGGATGTTGGTGACCATGTCTCTGCACAATTTTCTGTCCTTTGTAGTTCTTAGTAAATTTTGTCTTTTTACTATCTCTTCTAATCCCTGTTCTGACACTAATTTAAACAAGCTCATTAGTCAGATTATGTTCTGCTTGCCTTTGATCCCTTGCCATCAATACATCTTGTGAGTGTCAAATTTTTAATCCTCTTCATTATGAATCCTAGAAATTTCATCTGTCTCTTTATGATATTAAGAATAAGTGCATTTTTTTTCCCATTTTCTCTAAAACTTTACCATTGTCCACCTGTTCAATCCATGGTATTCTCAGCATCCTTGTGTAGAACCACATTTCTATTGCTTCAAGTTTCTTCATCTGTGAAAAGATTGTCAAGCATTCATTTTCATGCTGGAGGGCCAACTTTTTCCATAAACAAATAAAAAAAATCTGATTTCTCAGCATACCAAAAAAGTTATTTTCAAACATGTTTTTAAAATTAATATTTCATGACATTATTTAAAAGTAAAATTAGTATAATTAATATAAACTATACTTTATTTAAAAATAAACAGTATTTATAAAAGGCAAATTAAAATTTTCTTGAAATTTATCATTAATTGATAATTATTTTCAATTAAATTTTTGATATTTTTAAACTATCCAACGTTGATATTGAGATGTCATATTTTAATGAAACCTGTGACTAGCATATAAAATTGTATTTTCAGCTGTATAGCATACACCTCTAATTTAGCAAGGAATATTCATGGAAAACAGCTAATAATAATCAAGCATACTTATATATCAACTTTTTTTTAAAAATATAGCTTAACATCATCTCAACTTGTAATCATAAGTAAATTAGTTTTATACTAAATTTCACTCAATACATTTATCAAGAGTCAGTCCTGGTAGAAGGTTCTTGAACGACATAAGGGGTAGAAGGAAGTGAAGATTATGAGGATAAGGAGGCTAGATAGTGATTGACCATTGACTTAAAGTGGTTAAGACTGTAGTGTTCAGGGAAATATCCACATCGGTTTTCAATAAAGTGGCAATTCTCAGAAAAAAAACAAGTGGAACTTTCTACTTACTAATAGAATATGTTGAGGGGAATTATAATTTAATTCTGGGAGACAAAGTAACTACTACTAGGGATTGTGGGGAAGTGTTCATTGATGGTATCAAAATTACTCCACTTGTCTGCCAAAGAACGTCTGCTAACTGCCACTAGATGGTGTTTCCAAAAGTAGTATGTAAGAAAAGGACACAAAAGACTTGTTCATTTTCTTTTTTAAGATAAGTCATGCTTCACTTTACTACTGGGGGAACCTTTTGGCCTCCAGCAAATATGTTGCATTGAACACAATATTGTATAGTTGTTATGAATTTGAATCAACCCACAAAAAATAAAAAGGTGAGAAAGGTTTATAAATATAAAAATATAAATGTTTTTATTTTCCTTTTTTATACAACTAAATTTTTCTTAACGTATATGAATAATAAAGTTTTTACTTTCTTTCTTTGTAGTTGTTTGTTAAGATGAAAAAATGTGATTTCTTCACGTGTATGTGGGTGAAAAAATAAGCAACAGAGAAAATGATGAGGAAAGTGTAAATGTCACATAACTTGATGAGAAAGATGAATGAATGAAAGTATGGTAACCTCTTTGAAGCCTCCATCATATACTGTTGTCATTTCTTACCGGCTAGTCTGGTCTAAAAGCTTTGCTTAAATACTCTTCAATAGGATCACAAAGCATGTTTTTTATTGTTGGTGGGAACATGCCCCATTTTTGAAAAATTTTAAATAATTACTTTCAAAGGATTAATTTATTAACCAGAAGGATGCATGAATCCCCCAACTCATAAACCATTTGTCATTTGATGATTGACTGTCTTCACTCCACATAGTATACACTAGAAAAATGTCCTAAGCATACTTGACTAACACAAGCATATCCAATAAATGTGATTCCATTATATATATATATATATAGAGAGAGAGAGAGATAGAGAGAGATTCATCCACAGATAAACTCTTTTGCTGCATCACAGCTCATCAGTGTGGCTAGACATGCAATTGCTTCCAACTGGGGTCAAAACCCAACCGATATGAAATCAGTCAGACTCTGACCCTTAGGCCATCAGTGCATGTGGTGGAGAAAGGGAATTTTTAATGCATTATATACAAGATATAAGCATTACCAGCTACCAGAGTGCTTGATTCATACCAAAGAGCTTTTAGCATTAACGAGCAGCAGGCAACAAATTCCCTTTCTTCCAAAGTGCTCGACTTATGAGAGTGGGTGTATATAGTCATCCACAGACAGACTGCTGTATCACAGCTTATCAGTGTGGCTTGAAATGCGATTGCTTCAAGCCAGGATTGAAATGCACACACATACACACTTGTGTATTCTTCTTATATAGTTTGCTAAGGCAATAAAATATTATTGTTAACTGTATATAATTGTGTATTCATTCTTATACTTTCTTGTTTAAAGACACTTCAATGCATCTACTATCAACTAATATTACTGCCCTATCTTATCACAATATATATCATTTCAAAAAATGGCAGTCACACAGCAAAAATTGTAAATCCACTAAAGTGATTATCACCTAACTATTATCTTGAGTCTTGTTTCATTATTTTACCTACTTAGAGATAATAAAAAATAATCTTGTTTTGTTATGTTTGTTCTAGTATTACTTATTTCAAATCGGGAGGTGCTTTTAGTATTACTGTTTAAAGCTTAAAGTACATTTCAATATGGGAGACATGTATGAGCTTCAAACTATTTGTTGTGATATAATTATATTGATGGTTTGCCTAAGAAAAAAGCCAACTTCAGAATTTGATAACAAAAGTAGATACATTCTTCTTTCAACAATTACTACAGCCACCTCATTATTAGTTGTATTCCTCCAGTCTATTTGATGTAATTGTTTTTCTTATAATTTGAATTTTTTACTCTGTTTATAATTTGTTCCTGTTGTGGTTTATTTTTAAAATATTTGTTCACACAAAGCTGCATTTAATGTATTTGCTATGGAACTGGTCAGTTTTTGGTAAGTGATGAATCATTTAAAGTGAGAAATTATTTTTGTGTTTTTACTTTGAAAATAGTGAAGAAAAATTTAGAATCTCCAACATGTCTGTAACATGATATGAAAATTTTTTTTTAATCCCTTGCGTCTTAATGGCATTAATGCCTTGTTTGGGGTGAAATGATTAAAAACATATTCTGTGGTCTCAGACAGCAGACTCAAATAACGTTCAATAATATGAAGGGAGATAATTACAGTTATCAAAATATATTCATATATGTAGGTGAATGGGAAAATTGTAAAATTTATTAACAAATGTCAGTAACAGAAAACTAGTAAGTGTAATATAAGTTAAACTAATAGATAATCGTTTATATATATATATATATATATATATATATATATATATATATATATATATGATTTTTGAGTTGTAAAAAAGTATGTAAATTATTAATCTTGCTAGACAACTGATGAGAATAACAAAAAGATGATTTTGATGAAACAAAAAAAATTTGGCTCTCTCTGTTTGATGGTTAGATATTACTGTTATTTTTATTTTTTGATTACATATTACTATTTGTAAAATTTTATATTTGTAATTAATGGTAATTAGAAATTATTTTAGATTTTTATTTAGACTGAAGAAAGCTGCAGAAAATATTTTGGAATGACTTATTTTGATGATTATAACCATTTAATGACATATAATTTGATCTACTTAGAACTACAAAACATGTAACCATGTATATAGAATCCATTTGGTCAAATGCTTCATAGTAAGTTGGCATCATTTAAGAGAGGAATTCTCTGTTAGATTTTATAGCAAAGTAGGTGGGTTATGGGAAGGATAGACCAAATAGATAGAGAAAGAGAATACATATATGCTTTTTGATATATAGGCTAATTAAGAAATACATTTTCAAATTTTCCTTCAACATCTCCAGTTGCCTTGATCTATCCACTTCCCTTCTCCACATCCTTTCACCTTTCATTCCTATCTGCTCTCGCTCCAAATTTTCTGTAACCTCCTTGCCTTGATCGGTCCACTATCTTTCTCCAAATCCTCTCCTTTACCACTCCTATCTGCTCTTCCTCCAAACCTTCTGTAACCCCTTGCGTGCTAGTGGCTTCCAGCCTTGCTTGGGGTGATAAGCTTAAAAAAAAAAAAAGTTAGATACTTAAGAAAATATGACAAAAGGTGCAAGAAGAATTCCTCTCTTTGAAACATTTGACACAATACCAAATTGGCCAGTTTTAAGTCTTTATATTCAGATAAGTCTGCAAGCAAATTATTTAAATAAGACAATAAGAAATAGATTTTTTTTTTTTAACGAATAAACACACACACACACACACACACGTGTATATAACCAAATGGGTAAATATAGATAGATGTACGAGTGAGTGATTGGATTCAAATACATATAAATACTCTATACTGTAAGAAAAAACGGTGCTTAATGTTAAATAACAAAGCTGTTTCATGTAAAGAAATATATATAATACGTTATATTGAGCACAACTCAGTTTTATGTGTTCTGCATTCATCAAGCGCAATCAATATAACATGATGTATATTTCATATATATATATATATATATATATAAGGTTACACCAAATACAATGGAGCAAAGAAAAAAATTAAATAGAGCTATCATTTATAGGATCTATTTGGTAAAAAGGAAAAAAACTGACTTTTTACAGTGTCAGAATTTTTTAAATATACTTTTTTTTTTTTTAATTTTTTAATGGCAGAAATTAATATTAAACTATTACATCAGTAGAGTAGGTTTTCACGAATCGTTTTTATTAGTTTGGTTAACTGATTTAAGTTTTGGGAACGGCTGCCAAAAAAAGACTATTTTTTTTTTCTTTTTCCAATTTTTTTTTCTTTTTTTTTTAAAGTGAGATTCACCCTGTACAAGGCCCGGGGCCGTTCGAGGTAAAGGGTTAGATTAAGAAGAAGTTTATACGGATATGAGAGAAAGATAACGGTTAACCCTAGACTTTAAACTGGTTAAGATTGTAGTGATGGGGAAACATGCACTTGCGAGTCTGTTCCACAGAGCAGTAGTTCGCGGGAAGGGACTTTTACAAAATAAGTAAAATTTTGCTTTAATTAGTTATCTCCCTTGAGATAATAATCTGTCTAAATAATTGTTTATTTCGACTTGGATAGGATCATGATAACACTTATTCAGAAACATAATAATATCCAAAATTATAAGGGAATTATATTTCACATATGTAACAGACTGAAGAGGGCTTCAGAAAGGTTAGGTTTTGAAAGCTCGTTTGAGACAGTTGTTTGATGTTCATTTTTATAATCACTTCTTTTTTAATCGATTTCGACATCAAATGAAACGTCTACTTTCAATTTTATAATAACAGCCGAACACACTGCTTCTTATATTTAAAGGTATATTGTGATTCACGGAGGTGATTAGATTAGAGAAACCTAATGAAAATCAACGGCATGACAAATGATTCTATGAACAGCGAAAATTTTATACACGAGTTAAAGGGACGTCACTCTCCCGGATTAAAAAAAATGATTCCGTATATATACACAACAGCGGATAAATAGTTTGTTAGAAATGTGCTATTACGAAAATAAAACACTACTTGAAGAGAAAACTCCGGTTACTAATGTTTCTCGTGTACTGCATCGCAATTGATAGTTCTTATATTACTATTGTTGATGTTAATACTAATGCAACTGTTGACTTGCTTCTGCTGCATTTGTTCCGGAAGCAGTTGCGTGATGAAAGTTGGAAGGATTTGCTGCTGTTGTTATCGAAGTTAATGTAGTAGTAGCAGTTAATCGACATTTCTTCTTTTTTTTCTCTCTCTCTCTCTCTCTCTCTCTCTCTCTATCTCTCAAAACAATCTGAAAAAAATAAAGGTATATTTTTTTTTATTTTACTCTTCTTTTTCTTTGTTTTTCTCTCTTTCCTACTCTGACACATGAAGAATAAATTTGGAAAGGAGTTAAAGAAACAGTAATTCTGCTATGTTTTTAATGGGTGAATTTTTTTTTCTTACAGTAAGGTAAAAAACCGGGGGCCACTCGAGGTAGAGGGTTACATTAAGGAGTATTATATATGAATAGGAGGGGGTTAACTTTAGACTAAAATAACCTAATCTCAAGTATGCAGATACAAAAGAAAAATTATTATTAAAAGTTTGTGCATGTGTAATAATACTGTGACTATTTCAAGCAAAATAAAATGGGAAATTTTCAATTTTTTCCCACATCATATAGCAAATATATGGATCAAAAAAACCAATTCACAAACCAGCCCTTCAGATGTATCGTTTTTATCTCCATTGTTTAAAAATTCAAGAGTCCTTATCCAATCAAATTGTTTGTTTTATGTTTATATAGTTGAAAATATAGATTAAATCTAACAGTGTTTAAATAAGGAGCAAACCAAAAACTCCTTATAAATTTAATGTGTTGCTATTTAATTAAACTTGAAAATTATGGTCACTAATGCAATTTGATTTATTGAATTTTTTTCTTTTTATGTTTTATCAATATTTTGTGGGTTATTTAAGCTGAAACATTTTTTGGATTGTAAGAATAATTCTTTTATTGCAAGTGAATATTGCATTAGCAATTTATTGGTAATAACAATGATTTCTTGAGATATAGATCCTACTATTTAATCCATAGCTGGGGTGGGAAGATACAGATTTATACCTTTCCCAAAGGTATTTGCATGTCAGCAAATATAATTAACCTGAGTGGAACTCAAACTTGACACTCCTGTTGCTCATTCCAAGTTTCTATCTATTACACCACCACCCACACATCCACTAATGCAGTGTGGGATATAACAATAAAAAGTGAAAAAGCTGAATGAGATTGGCTGAGATCAACATTTAGATATATAAGATGTTAAAAGTTAAAGATAAAATGTTTTTATATAATAAATGTTTTGATGCAAACTATAAATGGCATTAATTGTATTTATCTCTGCACCTTTTACCACTTTATACACACACACACACACACACACACATATATATATTTTTTTTTTTTTTTAAGCTTATCACCCCAAGCAAGGCTGGAAGCCACTAGCATGCAAGGGGTTACAGAAGGTTTGGAGGAAGTGCAGATAGGAATGAAAGGATGTGGAGAAGGGAAGTGGATAGATCAAGGCAACTGGAGATGTCGATTGACGTTACACTTAAATAGTTGGAGATTGTATTTGTCAGGGAAACAGGAATAAGGAAGGGAGTTCCACAGGCGAGATGTGCGAGACATGAAGCTATTGGAGTAGAAGAGATGTCTACATCTAACAGTTTCAACGGTGAAGGGGTGGGAACGGGATGCCAGCCTCATAGGATGTTTAAATTCATGAGGCCTAGGAACCAGCGAAAGCAGCTCATCGGAACAATTACCATGAAAGTATTTGTAAAAAAGACAGAGCGAGGCAACGTCGCATCTGTGAGAGAGCGACTGCAGACGAGATGACAGATCAGGGCCAATTACATTGCATATCCGTCTCTGGATCTTATGAAGAACCCTGAGACAAACAGCAGGGGCTCCAGACCATATATGGCAGCAATACTCCATGCAAGGGCGAATGGTCGATTTATAGATTCGGAGGATCGATTCCGGGGAGAAAAATTTCCTGGCTCGGCACAGGGAGCCAACTTTCCTTGCGGTGGATGATGCAATTGACTCGATGTATTTGTTCCATCTCAGATCAGCGGACAGCGTGAGACCGAGCAGCCGCAGAGAGGAGCTCTCGAGAAGTTGGTCTTCAGACATTCTAATGGGATGCAGGGATGGATCCCTGTGGTGGTTAATAGAGAGCAGTTTTGTTTTAAAGGCGTTAAAGTTAACCATCCATTTCTTGCCCCAGTTCACAACTGATTGGAGGTCTTTTTCTAATTGAACTGCCAGGTTAACTTTGTCAGCATCACTAGATTTGTGTTTGAGGCAGGAGTAAATTGTGGTGTCGACCGCATAGATGCCGACTTGGGAATCTATGGCATCAGGAAGGTCATTAATGAATATGAGGAACAGAGTAGGGCCTAGGATGGAGCCTTGAGGAACACCTGCGTTAGTCGGATAGGAGCTGGAGATGAATCCATTGAGAACGACCTTCAATTCACGATTTGACAGGAATGATTATATATATATATATATATATATATATATATATATACACACACACTCACTATCAATAAAACTTTAGTATGAACAAGTTACTTGTAAGAACAAAATGTATTACCAATAAGTTTTGTCAATATGATTCTGATAAATATTTTTATATCTTGTATATATGTAAAAAATATATGTGCAGTGTCGTGTAATAGATACTGCCCTGCAATGAGAAATTGGTGAGCCAAGTTTGAATTCAAGTTGGGTTCATTAAATTCACTTATGCTGGTTTGATTATAGTGTGGAAAACCAGCCACACTTTTTGGAAGAATATAGCATGCCACAAGTTCTCCAAATGACCTTCCTTGGGTGCTGAATTCAAGGTTATCATTATCTTATAATGATTGCCAACCAAGTCCAGTATTCCCTATTTCCCCATTGCTAGAAGGAGACAAAGAAATGGTTTCATATCTTTCCCAAGTATATTTGCACATAATTGGACATAACTCAATTCTCTAATTTCTCATTCCAAGCCACTATCTATCTATCTATCTATCTATCTATCTATATATATATATATATATGCACAGTGGAGTAATTGGATTGAGGAACTGGAGAACTGAGTTTGAATTCCAGTCAGATCCATTACATTCACTTACATGCTAATACCCTTGAGAAAAGTATGAATCCTCTTCTTCTCCCTCCAGCTATGGGTAAATAGCAGGACAGAGTGGGTTCTCTAGCCTTGGGTGGCAACTGGTCTAGAAGGAAAAACTCTGAATTCAAAACCGGCCTGGAGAGGGTTGGGCTCCATCAAGCTATCTTTCCCAAGAAACACCACTTCTGCAGCTGCAGTACACATGGTGCCCCTATGACCCTACAGGTCACAGGATAAAAAATATATATATATAGATATGATAAAACTGGTTTTATTAAAGACCACTGAGAATTTCTTTTGATAATTTGTGGTGATTTTTTACATTTCATATAACATAATGGATATTTGGTTCTAATGTATGCCAACACAAAAAATTATCAAGACAAAACAATTTTTCACATCCTGATAAGAAAAAAAAAAAAAATTTAACAAACGGTTACTACAGCAAACAATCTATGTGGTCTTTAATAAAATCTGCTTTAAGGGAAAACTTCTGCCATAATGTACAAAATGCCTATTTTTATTTATATAAACAGAGATTTCAATAAAATATTAATATATATTGAAATGTAGATTTAAGATCCAGCCCCATTTATTCTTCCTCAAACATCTGTCAGAATTGCCTCTATATCATTATCAATGTAAACAGGAGAAATTACTACATAAACATCAAAGTTTATAAAGCTGTCTATGATTCAAGCTTTGAAGTTCAGCTGTAAATGGCACATCAGCAATAGTCGGCCCATATGTCAATGATTGAAGACCTTTATCATCCACAGAGCCTCCTGTTCAGTGAACTCATCTGTCCAACAGAACAGAGAGTCACAACAGAAATGCTGTAGAATCTCCTAAAAAGAATAAGACCCTCATCACTTGTGGAATTAACTCCCACCAACAGATAATAGTGGCTGCTAACAGGGAGGAGGCGGGGGCTAATGATGACATAAGGCCTTCCAGGCAACTTCAAATTCTGAAGCATACCACAGAACTAGTGCAGAAGAAATGAGACTATGCTGTAAAATCAGAGCTCCCTCTGGTTGCCAAACCTTCTCCTGCAGTCAGTGTGGAAAAACTTGCCTGTCCTATGTGACTATAATGAACTATTGAGGGTCCTGTTATAGACATGGTACCTACTCTTAAATTTTAATTATGAAATCCATACACACTTTTTTGTATAACTGTTGAAACACCACTACTCATACGATCACCTAAGTTAAGCAATGTCAATCTCAGTCAGTACCTAGATGGGTGACAACTTGGGAATATGAGGTGCTGTAAGCTTGGGTGGTGCAATGGATAGCGGCTTGAAATCAAAGAACTGAATTCCAATTCCATTTGGGTTCATTATATTCACTTGCATGCAAATACCCTTGGGAAAAATATGAGACCACCCCTTCTCCCCCAGCTTTGGGTTAATTAGTAGAACTTATATCAGTAAATCATTATCTCCAAAAAAATTCTTAGAATCTAAAAATATTTTCTGGCTTTAAATAACCTGCAAAGGGTTGATAAGTCATAAAAAAGAATAATTTTTCTTATGTAATTCTGGGCATGTCCATACATGGTAATGGTGAGATTAGCTGTTTCCATACAGAAAACATTTGGCATTTATCAACTGAACAGTTAGTGCCACTGTTCTGTAAAATATTTTTTCTTAAAGTTGTTTTTACAGAAAAATAGTCTTAAGTCCAAGAAAACTGTTATCACTATTTCTTGTATAGATGAGTTTCCTTCCTAACCTTTTGTTTATGATAGTGTGGAAAGTCAATATTTAAATTATATCATTATTTCCCTCTTCTAGTAACATGTGCTACTCATTTTTCTTGTTGCTGCTCTAAAAATGAATGATCATCTTGTTTTATTCCGTGCTCATATAGTTTGATCAAAATCCTGTGAAACAAAATATCACTTGAAAAATAGGAAAAATATCTCATAAAATCAAACATTTTTTTTTTTGTTTGATACAAGATTGCAATAGTCATATTTCCTTTCAGTTGTATGCATGTATACAAATAAAAACTGCCAGTTATAAATTTTATCTTCCCATTTTCTTTCTCTCACTCACTGAATCAACCCTAGGGACATTGCCTTTTCATCAGATTGGATTACAGATCTTTTTGTTAAATGACTCTCCATTTTATGATGTTTAACTTGAAGGCATTTTGTAAAGGTTTGCAAACATGGAAGTTTTCATCATCATTAAAAAATGTAAGATCTTGGGATGAATACACAAGTAGACAAGCACACTCGTGTGTGACCATGCTTAAATACATCACAAAATTAAATTTGGCTACATAATAGAAAAACAAATATGATAAATTTAATTTGTATAGTTTTTAATATATCCATAATTAATATTTACTCAGCCAAGCTGAATATGTCACAAAAGCAAAGGATGGGAAATAGTTACAAGAATATTGTATTTTACCAAACTTATAAGTGGAATGGGTTTGCTTGCTTTGAAAATCAGCATTTGAAATGTCTTTTACATGAGCTTGAACACTAAACCCTAGCAACATTAAGATACGAGGATTCAGTAGCTTTAACTCTGGATTTCAGAGATGGATAATCTACACATTACATTGATAGGTATGTAGATATTAATTTAATAACATTTGATTAAAGCTGCCAAAGGTGGCCTTTAAGCTTGATGTCAAGTCACTTCTGATAAATATTGGGCTGGAATAAGTTTGTATCATTTTTAAGTGAATATTAAAGACAATATTTACATATTTGTACATAAACTAATTCAATCATAAATGTGCCATTTTGTTCCACTATATTTCATCATCTTTGAAGCAGCTTCATGATTCCATCCTCACTTGGCTTCTTTCTAGGAGATAAACTTGTCTAAGTGTTTTTACAGGCTTCCAGAGAATTGAAGTTCTTCACATTTAAAACCCCTTTTTGTGGGGACAGAAATAGACAGAAATATTTAAGGTGAAAAGATCAAATGAGAACAGTGGGTGTAGTAAGACAATCCAGCCAAACTACCAATTTTGGACTGCAAAAACACTTGCAGTCTCATGTTGTCCTGATGGAAAACAACACTCTTGTGATTGGCCAGTTTGGGACACTTTTCATCAACTGATGCATTTAATCAGTCTAACAGAACAGTACTTGTCTAAAGTGAATCTGATTTTGTAGAAACTCATTATACACAATACCCTTCCAACCAGATAAACAACATCACCTTCTTAGGATGGAGTCCAGGTTTTGAATTGGTTAGCAGTGACTCATTTAATTTTCTCCAAGACCTTATTTGTTTCATATTGTTACAAAGAATAGTTATCATTGCCTGTGATTATTCTTTTAAATATATGGTTTATTTGAGTCTGACAGATTTAACAAAGTAAATTTGGCAACTACTCTCAAAAATGACCTCCAATTAGTTGATAACCGGAGCAAGAAATGGCTTGTAAATTTTAATGTCTCCAAAACAAAACTGCTTTCCTTTAATTAATCACCACAGAGGATCTTTTCTGCCTGCCATCAGAACAACACTTTGCACCTTCTTGGACTTATGTTTTTCACTGATATGAAGTGGAATTATTTTATTGAATCACTTGCTATATCTACTGTTAGGAAAGTTGGTTGGCTGTATTGTGCCAGACAATTCTTCTTGTTAGAATCCGTCTTTCACATTTATAAATCTATTACTTGTTTGTGCATTAAATACTGCTGCCATTTCTGGTTTGGTGCTACTTCTATATATCTCGAGATTCTTGACAAAATTCAAAGAAGGGTCTAGAATTTATTCGATCCTGACCTGGCATCTCAACTTCAGTCACATTTTCACTGACATGTCTTCTGTCTGTGATTTCTATAAATATTTTCCTGGTGATTGCTCTGAGCTGTTCTCTTTAGTGCACTGACTGCATGAATTGGTAAGTAGATTGTAACTAAGTTTCACAATTGTACTGTTGAACTAGTGAGATGCAACCATCAGTTCTATTCTAATAGTTTATTTTCTCACCTGTGGAACTCACTCCTGATTTTTTTTGCTTTCCTGACACCTACAATCTTCAAAAATGTAAATGCAATGTCAATCCCCATCTTCTGTATTTTTGAAACTTTATTGCTGCAACAACCATAAACTCATGAAGTAAATATGTTTTAATGGTAAACAATCTGGTGGCAAGTGGACAAGTTCAATGGAAGCCTTGCTAAATCTTGGCTTAGATGGCAGATAATCCAACACAGAAAGGATTAGATACTTATAGAAATAAGTTATCATGAGCACTTGATTTTGTTTGACATCACTTATTACTGTTAAAAATAAATCTTGGATTTGTTGATATTAAGATCATTTTATTTTTATTTTATTTTATTTTTTTTAACTATTTGAGTACTTCAGATATGCCTGAAACATGGTAAACAAATTCTGTCTCCTACACATTCCAAGACCAGTAATAAAAGGATTATAGTTACTTTAACCCACTGCAAAACTGATTAAAAATATTAAGCTCAATACACATTCAAGCTTCATGCCAGAACAGACATTGGCACTACTTAAACTGACTGGTCTGCTTGTAAAATAGAATATTTTTAAACAATTTTTGTAGATTATTATTTGACCTTCCTCAGTCCGTGGCATTTACCAAAATCAAAGAATATTAATTACTACCATTTTAGAAGAGAGTCCTGTTTATAACAGAGATACAGTGTCAAATCAATCCCTGACTTCTTAAATAATTATCTGTATTTTATTTTTATTTACAAATGTAAAGGCTTATGGCCATATCACATTGAAACACCAGTACGATCTCTAAAGTTGAGCAATGTTGAACCTGGTTAGTACCTAGAGTGGTGACCATTTCGGATTACTAGGTGCTGTAATGGATAATGGCTCAGAATTGTTAATAAGACAGCCACTTCTGGTTGGGTTTCTTATATTCACTTATTTACAAATACCTTTGGGAAAGGTATGAAACCACCTCTCCTCTCCTTAGTTATGGGTTAATTAATAAGACTTGTACCATTAAATCATTATCTCCAAAAACAAATTTTTATACTCTAAAAATATTTTCTGGCTTCAAATAACCTGTAAAGGAAAATGAATGAAGCTATCAAATACAAATGTCAAGTTTAAAACTGCATATGACGAAATATTAATTATTATTAATAATTACATATATATTATTTATTAATAACTGTGAACAATAACAAACTGAGAAAAGAAATTCTAAAAAAAAATAAAAAATCAATAATTTTCAACTCTGACAAATATGGCTTGATAAATCTCGAACAAATTCATATCTACAAAAATTATTCTCCCAAAATTCTTCCCTAATTTTTGTTTTTGAGTGAACTAGTTAGTTCAAGTAGTTTTTTATATATATATATATATATATATATGTAAAAAGTTATCTCATTGTTGCATTAAAAAGCGTCTGTGAATGTTTACTGCATTAAACATTTTATTATAAGGATATGATTTCTCTCAATCCCAAAATATTAGGCTTACAAAATAGTACCAAGATCAAAATATGAGGATTTCCGTGTATGGTAAAATATCATGGGGAGGGACAACTCACCGACTGAATGCCAGGACAACTCGGGACCAGAAAAACATAACTTTTTTTTATAACCCAATAAAAGTAATTTATTTAGGATTTAAATCTTAATTAATGAATATTTTTCTTCAAATACGGCATATTGAAAACGCATTACATAAAAATATGAACCAGTTTTTTGTTAATTATTTTTAATAAAGTAAAGTGTAAATTATTAAACTATTTTTTATAAAAATATTTTAGAATGTTGATTTACTTTATTAAGTAAATTATATTGCAATTTACTTTATTCAAAATAATTAAAAACAAAAAAATGCTTAATTTTGTTTTGCATTTTTTGATTTACTTTATTAGAAAATAACTAAAAACAAGTGTGTTTTATTGAATTATTTTTATATATTAATTTACTTTATTAAAAAATAAATTTCTTTACAATTTACTTTTATTAAAAATAATTAAAAACAAAAAACTTATTCATATTTTACATAATGCCTTTTCAAATGCCTTATTTGAAGAAAAATATTCACTATTTAAGGTTGTAATTCTTAAGTTACTTTTATTTGGTCATAAAAAAGTTAAGTTTTCTGGTGTTGTCAAGTGTTGAGTTGTCCAACACACAAAATTTCAGGCTTATGGTATATAATAAAAGAATGCTAAATTCAAAATACTGAGATGACATGTTCAAAGGATTAAAGAACTGTTGTGCAAATAATTGGTGCTTTCTTGTTGACAATATTGGCAAGTCTTCTGCAGCTGCTGTCTGTGGTTTGTGCTTGATCACGAGGAAAATGTTCAACCTCTACTGTTGAATGTCACAGCATCCTTTATACTTGGAACATTGGAATCACATGATATTTGTGTAAATCAAGATTCAGCAAAGCCTTGAACCAGAGTTGAACAAATAGCAATTACAAACTACTGTAGTAGATTTCAGTAGACATTTAATGAAAAGATATATTTAAATATACTAATTTATAAATTAAAACATATATCTAAAACATTGTAGATAACAAAATACACACCACTTGTACATGGCATGATGTGTCTATTTCAGCTTTATTTTTTGATCAGTATCCTTCGACAATAATTAAATTGACCATTTTCATAAAATTTGCATGTATGGTCTACTTAAAAATCACCCATTCATTTACTGTTAACAAAATAATAGCCTACCTAGGGCAAAGGCACATAAGTCTCCTTAATTTCAAAAGAGTCTGCAAAATTATTTTGGTAAGGTGTCACCATCAGCTACCACATCATATTCTCTTTAATCTTGACCGTTGTTTGAAATGTCCCTTTAGAATATTGATTTTTAGCTTTGGGAAAAAAAACTATAAGTTGCATGGAACCAAATTTGGACTGTACAAAGTCAGTATGTGGGTTATGCAATGTTTTGAAAAAAAAATGTAAGACAAATAAGGGAGCAGAATGGTGAAGATATGAGACAGTAAGCAAACTCACTTGGTAACTCCAAGGAAAATGTCTGTTCACACACCAACAGTAAGGTCCCCTCTGATTGCCAAGTTGAATCAAGAATGCACAACTGGTTCTAAAGATATTCAAATGCCTGTAAGATTTCTAAATGAACCTTCTATGGTATGTGTGTCTCAGAGTGAGCATTTAATTTATATGTATGAATGTAATCAATATTTCTAGTGGGTATATATATATATATATTTATATAAGATAACTGTATTTATGTATATAATGTAATAACTATTTGCTACTGTCACTTAAGTACTCCTCTTGAGACGTGATGGAGCCATTATGTAAAAGATTCTGGGAACTTGTTTTCCATGATTCCTTTCAATAATGTAGTCACAATTTGCTGTATATCACCGATATCAGCAAATGTATTGCTTTTCAGAACATTTTCAATTTCAATAGCCAAAAGTCATGGAGGTGGGCTAAGTGTGATGAATAAGGTGGATGACTGATTTTTGTAATTGCAGAAACTTACAAACTTCTCATGCATCATTTTTCTCCTTCCTAAATACTTTATTAGAATCCACCACACTGTTTCCTCATTCCTATTCAGTTCTTCTGCTATAAATCACAGACTTAATCTTCAATTTGATCACACTGAGGTTTGCTCTGTCCATATTTGAATCTATTCTTTATGCTTTTGACTGTTCACTTTTTGTGTCCTAGTGTACACTTTGTCATAATTCCTTAAAATTGTGTGTCACTTATAGCAGGTTCACCATGTCCATTTTAATAAAGGTAAAATTTTACTATCACTTTTACCAATCTTCACACCAAAGATGAGGTTAATATGCTGCTCCAGATTCCTTTCACTTATTTTCTACCACCAGTATAACATGAACATTCATAACTTCCTCTACTGCTTGGCAATGAATAACTCCTCTGTTCAGTGCCTCAGGAAAAGGAATGTTGGAACATGTCTTGACATGGTTAAGTACATTTACTTGACACAATACTCTAGTGACATGCTGATATCATTCCAGGAAGTAAATTTTGTTATCTCTCTCTCTCTCTCTCTCTATATATATATATATATATATATATATATATATATATATATATATATAATCTCACAGAGTGTGATGTATAAATTGGTTTCTAAATTACTCAAAAATGAAAATAACACTAATATCTCATTTTAACAAATATATTTACCAAAATTACACAAAAAATATCTTGAAATACTAAAGAGTAAATTTATTCAATAAAATCATCATTGGCTTCAGCCACAGCCTCCCAGATGACTTTGGAATCTCCTGCAGCTCTTCTGGATGGTCTCTTTAAGTTGGTGAATGCTGCCATAATCCTTGCTTTCAGTTCATCTTTAGTGTTACAAGGAGTTTTGTTGGTCTCTCGCTCAACTGCAACCCACACATAATAATCAAGGGGATTGCAGTCTGGGTGGCCAGATGTAAGGAGTGATGTGGTCGCAAAAATTGTCTCACAGTCATGACTGGTCTCTCCTGCTTGTGTGACATGGTGCAGAACCTTGTTGCCAGACATATTGTCCTCCAGAAGCTACCCCCTTAATCCAGGGCAGCACTACCTCCTCAAGACACTTGATGTAGGCCTCCATATTGAGTCTGAGGCCCTCTCCAACAAATTTGAGAGTTCTTTTCTTATCAGAACTGTACTTTCATAATCACCATTAGACTCATCCAACTCTTTCTGAAACCTCTGCAATGTCCTCATATTGACATCCAAACACTCTGAAAAGTTTGTATTGAAGCTTCCAATGTGAATATCAAATAGTACAGCATGATGTTTCCAAATTTCTAGCAGAGTGAATTGCATTACAGTGCTTTTTTTCTTACAGATGGTGCCCAACTGACCCTACTATACTGTGCAGTCAGCAAAAAAAAACAATGCACAAAATTAAAATATAAAATGGCGACAATTTACCCAGAGCACTATATATATATATATATATATACATACACACACACACTTCAGATTTAACTAAAAATAAATCTGTAAGGACAATATAAATAAAGACAAAAGGAAAACTTATCTTAGCCAATGTGTTCCATCCCTTGATGGACTTTATCAAGGCAAATATAAGGATTTTATTTTGCAATGGGCATTCTTAAATTTTAAAATTTTGAAAAACATTTTTACTTTTTGTTTATAAATACTTGTTGAAACATCTTGGCTTAGATAATTTTTCCTTTTCTCTTCACACACACACATGTGGGGTATAGTAGTACTATCATTTAATATTTCTCTAAATCGTGGAGTATAGTTGTATTGTTTTTTAATATTTCTCAAAATCATGAATGTGGACAGGAATGTTCCTTTAAATGTTGGGAGATTGAACTATAACCATTTTGTTAGTCTCCTTGTCAGAGTGGTGTGTGTATGTGTGTACTTTTCAAATCAACTGTGAGAGTGTATATATATATATATATATATATATATATATATGCACACACAGTTTGGAAATGTTTTAATTTCACACATTTTACAAAAATTTATTTAAAAAATAGTTTCTCCATTATAACTATTGTGTGTACAAAAAATAAATTCAGTTTCATTGGTAAAACTAACACTTTTCTCGTGTTAATTCTATTAAACAATATTCTTAGTATTTCATTTTACTATCTTCTGCTATCTTTCAAGAAACTTCATAATTCTGTTTTCTAAGAATGTTTAATTTTTTATGTAGAGAATTTTCAGTCTTCTAGGTAATTGAAATAATCTGTAAAGGTGTTGTCTAGTGACAAAGATAAATGAATAGAAAATTCCTAGACAAGTTGTAATAATTTTTTCCCAATCACAGAAAATTATTTTGATGCAATATTATGCTCTTCCTCATAACTAATTTTGGATACCTTGTATCAATTGCTGGTCTGATTCAAAACAGTACTTTTTCTCTGGAACAATCTTATAGTAGAGGGATTCCATCCAATTCCAACTGTCAGTGATTTGTATTTCTAAAAAGTAAGGTACACTTAATTATATAAAAATTATAAAATTAAAAATAGCTTCTTTTTTTCTTTTTTCTTTTTTTTCACCCCAAGCAAGGCAGGAAGCCACTAGCATACAAGGGGTTACAGAGAGTTGGAGTGAGAGCAAATAGGAGTGATAGAGTAAAGAATGAAGAGAAGGACAGGGGATAGATCAAGGCATCTGGAGACGTCGATTGACATTACATTTGAATAGTTGGACATTATAGCTATTAGGGGAAACAGGAAAAGGGGAGGGAGTTCCACAGGCGAGAGGTGCGAGACATGAAGCTATTGGAGTAGAAGAGATGGCTACATTTAACAGTTTTGACAGTGAAAGGGTGTGAGCAAGATGCCAGTCTTAAATTCATGAAGTCTGGGAACCAGCGAAAGCAGCTCATTGGAGCAGTTACCATGAAAGTATTTGTAAAAACGACAGAGGGAGGCAACGACATGTCTCTGAGAGAGTGACTGCAGATGAGATGCTAGATCAGGGCCAATTACATTGCATATCTGTCTCTGGATCTTATCAAGAACCTTGAGACAAACAGAAGGGGTACCGGACCATATATGGCAGCAATACTCCATGCAAGGGTGAATGGTTGATTTGTAGATTTGAAGGATCAACTCCGGCGAGAAAAATTTCCTGGCACGGCACAGGGAGCCAACTTTCCTTACAGTGGACAAAGCTATTGACTCAATGTATTTGTTCCATCTCAGCAGTCAATGTGAGACCGAATAGTCGCAAAGAGGAGAAGTCGAGTGTCAGACATTCTAATGAGAGGGCAGGGATGGTTCTCTGTGATGAGTAATAGAGAGCAGTTTTGTTTTTGAGGTGTTAAAGTTAACCAGCCAATTCCTGACCCAGTTCACATGCGATTGGAGGTCCTTTTCGAGACGAACAGCCAGGTTGATTTTGTCAACAACACTAGATTTGTTTTTGAGGCAGGAGTAAATTGTAGTGCCGTCCACATAGATGCCTACTTGGGAATCTATGATGTCAGAAAAATTGTTGATGAAGATAAAGAACAAATTAGGGCCTAGCATGGGACCTTGGAGAACACCTGCGTTCATGGGTTAGGAGCTGAAGGAGAATCCGTTGAGAACAACCTTCAATACACAGTTTGACAGGAATGATTGTATTAGGTCAAACAATTGACCTGAAATTCCATAACCCTGAAGCTTGCAAAGAAGGCTAGCATGCTAAACCCTATCAAATGATTTGGAGATATCTAGAGCCATGGCACAAGCTTCTCCATTATTATGAAGGGCTTGGTAAACAATTTCAGTGATGGTCATAAGCACATCAGCTGTAGAATGGGCAAAGCGGTAACCATATTGCTTGTCGGAGAGCAGATCATGGGATGCAAGGTGCTTAACCACTCCAGCGTTGATTAAAGCTCCGAAGACTTTGGCGTTGATTAAAGCTTCAAAGAGGGGTAGGAGACTGATAGGACGGTAATTAGAAGGGTCAGAAGGGTCACCAGAGTTCTTAAAGACAGGAACAATGGATGAGGACTTCCAACAGTCTGGAAAACAAGATTCGTTGAGGCAGTAGTTACATAATTTAGAGAGGGCAGGGGCCAGTTCAGGCGCACATTTCTTCAGGCCAATGGCTGGTATCCCGTCTCCACCACTAGCCTTGTGGAGGTCTAATTTATAGACAAAATCCCAATACCGATGATGGGGTAATGTGCAGCTCGCTCAATAGAGCCTCAGTTCTAAGGGGGGAAATCGGGTGTGGATACACCGGAAGGGTCGAGCGTTGAATTGAGTGAGAATTTCCGAGCAAAGGGGATGGAGGTAAAACATAGATCAAGAAGAGAAGCCTTACCATCCCGGTTGTAGGGAAAACATGTGGGGAAGTTGACTATCTGCATGAGGGATTGAGAAATTGAAAAATTAAGGGTTTGAATGCCTGCAAGGTCAGTAGTAGCATTTTTAAGCCACTTGGTATGATGGGCGTTAAAATCACCAAATACGAATATGTGAGCAAACGTATGGAGAGAGAGAGAGAGCCTTGTCAATGTTGTCAGAAATGCTTTCAATTATACCACAGTCTTGGGAGGATGGTGAGTGATAAAGGAAGAAGAGATAGCTTACATCATTGAGAAGAGATAGCTGGAGACACATGTACGAATGGTCTGGAGATTCAAGAGACAACTCTCTAGCCAGCGGGAGATGGTCCTTGACGTAAATCCCATGGCCATGCATGTGGGTTTGAGAGACTTTTCTAAGGAGGGGAAGGTAGCCGGGGATCGAGAAGTTAGAGGAGAGGATAGACGAATCAAGGTTGGTCTCACACAGAGCCAGTATATCCAGGCAGTTCGCAATGAGGAAAGATTCCACACTGCAGAAATTGGTTCTAATGCCATGGATGTTGGAAAATGAAATGTTAAAGGGTTTAGGTGAATTTTAAGGGCTGGTTTAGGTTTTCTTTTTGGATCGTCATTAAAAATGATGTGAAATTGTGGTTGTAAAAATAAGAAGGCCTGAAGTAAAAGAAGCAGACGGTTATCAACCGTGAGGTGGGCAGAGAGAAGTTGGCACAGCCTGCAACATAATGTGGCCTCAGGGTTTCCCACTGGAGGTGAATGCAGGGACACCTTTCCATGTGCGACATGGCACTACAGACACCCTGGTATTGTACAACTGTTGATCAGTGGCTGCTCAAGACGCTACACAAGAGTTAGGACTTCTAACTACCAGTCGGAAACAACAGCCAGAAAACTGTCAACCATGTACCCTCAGAATGAAGAGGTAATGCCACAGACTGCACACATCATGATAGAAACATTGTAGCACTAGTACAGAGGCCAGGGAGAAACAGAGGGAGAGTTCTGGGAACCCCTTCCTAAACAAGAAAAAAGGTGTGAGTCTCTACTCTTGTCCAAGAGAAGTGGGAGGAGTATTGACCGGATGGTAGAAAAGCCTACCTATTCCTATTACATATAACACAAATGACAACAACAACAAAAAAAAAAAAAAGAGAAACCAAAAAGAAAGGCAGCAGCTGATAAGGAGTCCAAGCTGACACCAGAGGACGTATTTACCGAGGGGTAGGACTGGGATGTTATTTGTATTTTTCCATTCCCTTACATTAAGTTTTAACTTAGTATAAGTCCCATTGTGCTATCCTAAAAACAAATTTGGTTATACAGCATTGTGAATATGGCATATGATTATATTACATATGGTGGTCAGTGATCATATTCGCCGTCTTCCATTCTCATGGTCACTTAGTGAATAGTTAATGCTGACTTTTTATCACCACGCACTTTCTTTCAAAGAACGCAGAGCTGGGGGAGGGCAGATGGTCATTCCGTCTACCACCAACAATGGGCTTGGGGTACTTGCTTTCAATAAAATGGAAGAAAGATATGGCCAAACAATTTCCACGCTAGTCTATTTTATCTAGCAAAATATTCATCCCACTAGAACATAAGGATATTGATGACGTAGGCTCACGTGCTGTCGAAGACGATTTTTTTTATTGACCATAGCATATTATTTCAGTGATATTATTAAGTGCTTTAGGGAGACCCAGTGAATTTGTACCTATTTTAAGGAACACTTGCAACTCAGAAGTAGTCATTTACCTTGCAAAATATATAACATGGATATGTAAAATTTAATTTGCAGAAATCTCTGTCTACAAGAAAATGACATGACTCTTTCAGACAAAATATTGAGTAAAGACTAAAGTTAGGCAGTACATAGTGTCATTTGCAGCTGCTTATTCAATGGAAGCCAGATTTTTACTGAAAAAGTTCCTTCTTGTCAGCCAAGAAGAATTAAACTGTTTCAAATGCTAACTTCAGATGCTATTTTCTGCGACTGCATCTTATTCATATTTTGAATTAATATAAATTAATCAATTAAACAATAAAGTGAAAAATTTTCAGCATAAAGCTTCAACACCAGCTTCTGGCTCATTCAATCATTCACTGTAACTTTTCAATGAATTGCATAAAACATTTTTTGTATTTCTATTACATTTCTTAAAAACAATGTGCCAGAAGTACTGCATATTTTTTTTATTATTTCATCCCAAGCAAGTCAATAATACCACTAAGATCCAAGGGTTTAGTGGGGGGTGAAAGAAAATAATACAATAGTGGGGAGAAAGTATAATAAATGAACAGGATTCAAGACAAGATGATTGATGTTGCATTTAAATTTTTTGGAGATCATAGATGACAAGCAGTAAGAAACCAGAAGGGAGTTCCACAGGTTAGAAGTGCGAAAAAAAGAATTATTAGAGTAAAACTTAGTTGCATTGATTTATATCAACAGTGAAATGATGAAACCTAGCTATCAATTTAGTAATACACTTAAATTCATACAGTTGAGGTACCAAGGTGGAAAACTCATTAGAACATTTTCTATGACAATATTTATAGGAAAGACACAGGGAATCCATATAATAGTGGTAGAAAATGACTGAAGCCAAGTTGCCAGATCATGATCAATAATAGGACAGACCCTTCTTCAGTTTTGCCAAGAATCTCTAGATATATAGCAAGAGTGCAAGACCGGAGGTGACAACAATATTCAATGCACAAATGGTAGATTTATAAATGTGCAAGATGGATTCTGGTGAGAAAAGATATCTGGCATAATAGAGGGAACCAACTTTCCTAGCAGTAAACCTAGCAGTATAATCATTCCACTTCATTTCCATAGAAAACATGAGACCAAGAAGGTGAAATGAGTTACTCTCCAGGCGGTTAGAATCAGCCATGCTGATAGAAGTTAAAAATAGTTCTCTAATATGATTAAAAGATAAGTTTCATTTTAGAGGTGTTAAAATCTATAAGCGCTTTCTTGACTGAAGATCATTATCAAGATCATCTGCCAATTTTACTTTATTGGATCTATTGCATTTACTAGTTGTCTCATCAGCATAAATATAGAGTTTGGAACTGATAACATCGGAAGGTCATTGAGTAAGATAAAAAACAAAGAATGTTCAAGGGTAGATTCCAGGAGGACCTTACATTAATATGAAAGGATAAAGAAGAGTGGCTGTTCAACATGACTTTTACTACACAACTTGTAAAAATTGGATTAGATCAAAAATTTGACCAGAGAATCCATAGATCTTCAGCTTGTAAAGAAGGCCAACATGTCAAACCCCTGTAAAATACCTTTGAGACATGTAAAGTCCCAGTCCAAGCCTTGCTATTTTTATCTAACAGTTGACAGACTCTTTTAATAACAACTGTTAATATATTGACAGTTGACTTAGAGAAGTGAAAGCTATATTTTTTATCTGAAAGAAGGCTGTAAGTAAGATGCTTAACCAATTTGGAGTTAAGGTCTCTAGTACTTGGCTAAAAAGAGGTACATAGAGGCTGATAGGACACTAATTCAAAGGATTAGAATGTTTGCCACAATTCTTAAAGACAGGAACTATAGAAGAGGATTTCCAACTAGCTAGAGTGCAAGAAGTAGCAAGGCATCTGTTGTAGTTTAGAGAGAGCAGGAACCAGCCCAGGGGCTTATTTATTTAGAACAATTGCAATTACTGTCAAATCTGCATGCTTTGTGGGGATCTAATTTGGAGATGATAGTAGAAAACATGGATGGAGTTATATGTATAATGCAAAATAAAGATTCTGTTCTAGGTAGAAAATGAGCCAAAGAAACTCCTAATGAGTTGTGAGCAGAATTGGAAGAGAATTTATGAGCCAAGCATTATGCTTTATCAGCAGAAGTAGGTAACATTTGAAATTGATTGGAGTGAGGAGGGTTTGAAGATTTCAGTAAACAAAACATACCAATTTTGACATTTTTTTTTTATTTAAATACATGCTGATTTGACAAATATCACAATCATTTGATCTTATATGCAATTTTCTGCTTGCAAACTTGCAATGTTAGTTCAAACTAAACCCTGCTAATGCAATATAATGACAAAATAGAAGCAGCATTTTGGTTAACCAATATGCAGAAAGTTATCTCAGTCTGTGTTCTATTTTTAAATTAGCCAAATCTGAGTGCAGAATGAATCTCTTGGTGCTTTAGGACATGTCTGTTTCTTTTTGTAGATAAAGCAATCCCTCAAAGCATTGGTTGTTAGTTTATTATCTTTTTTTTAAGGTTATTTACTTGTCTCCCCGCAGTGACAAGATGTAACACACAGTTTTTGTAATGTAGAACTGCCTTCAGCTAATCTAAAAATTTCTCAGTCCATTGTCACACTGGCGTCAATATTTCACTGATTCTTCCACTTTTAGAGTAATGAGGGAGATGCTGTCACAGGGTTGGAATCCCCAAGACTGAGTATCTACTCCATTAATTATAGAGTACACCATAATTGGAGTATTGTGACAGAAAGTTGTTCTTTTTACTTTTTTTTTTAAAATGTACAAATCCATACATTTAATTTTCCTTACTATATGTCCAAAAATAGATTTGGTGAATGACTTCATCAATCAGAACATTTTAACAATTGAAAATAAGTTTAAATTTGCTCTCTGCATATTTTGTTAAAATTACCATAAGAAAATATCATTTGATCTTTTACACAATTTTCTACTTCACTAAGATTACAGTTTCAAAACTTTCAAATAAATGTTGAAAGTTATTTTCTCTTTGGCACCTCTGCCTTTCATTTGTTCAAGTTATTATTACCATAGAAATAAATTATAACCACTTATACAATTTTAATTATTGAGGTTACTTTACATTAGTCAAGCTATGATAGAAGGTTATATTTATTGAGTACATCTTTGATATGCCATGTTCTTTCAGGATGTTAACTATCATGGCTTTCTCCAATTTCCTGTCTTTTGTCGCTCTTTATAACTTTTGTCTTTTTGCCATCTCTCCCAAACCCTGCTCCACCATCCATTCACTCACCCTCACCAGGTGGGTCATGCCTTACTTCCCTCAGGCCCTCTAATGAAGTATACTGTAAATGGCTTGCAATATCAATATGCCTTTCTTTTCACTATAAATAGCTGCTTATATATAATCTGTATGGATGTACAGGTAATGTAAGGTGAATCATGGAAAATGGAATAAGCAATCTGAGTTCAAATTCCTACCAAGTCTACAACATTAATTTTATGCTAAAAACCTTTTGATAAATTATTGATCCATCTCCTGCCTCAGTTGGCTACAGGTTAAATACCTGGATATACAGGGATCTCTTCTCAGTCTTGGAGAAGGACAACACTGAATTCAAACTGTTTTTTTGTGGAACTCACAACTCCATGTCCATACTTGCTGTGCAGTGTTTTTATGGCTTATGTTCATATAAGATTCTCCAGGTTTCAGACAGATATACAGTATCAGATATTATTATGCAATTCAATGTTTTAGCAATAAAATCGGGATTAACCATCTGATGTCGGTCCAAATTTTCAAAATATACTTGAATTAATAGGAACAATATATTGTGAGTTTCAGCTTATAATACCTATCCTCATTAAGAATTTTGAATGTTAACATAATGAAGGCAAGATTATTTTTATTTGTGAGTAAATATAAGCAATAGAAATAACACAATGTCTCTTATTTCTGAATAAATTATAAAGGGTTCCTTGACATTCTATAACTTTCATCAGTGCTTCAGCCATTGGTTTCAACTTTTCAACTGTTTTTGACTTTAACATGCATAGACATAATTTAGCTTGAATATTCTATTATATAAATTATTATTTTTTTTTTTTTTTGTGACAGACTAGAAGTTTTCTATTGTATTAATATCTGGAGAGACTAGGGAACATCCCATTAATTTGATCTCTTTGAAACCTTTTTCTTAATCTCTTTTCAAGGGGACCAGTAATCATCTTTGCTGAATTTAAAGCAGCATTGACTTATATAAATATACACTTTAGCTTAAAGCTTCTCTATTGTAAACTACCATTCAAAAATGCTTTGTCTAAAAAAATGATTCTTTACATTTTTCTAGATAACATTATCAACTTTCAAAGGACTTATAATTTTATTGCTGACAATAATAAGCCCAGGCATGAATTCACTGAACCCTGTTGTTTCTCTTTGGGATATCTCTTCAAACATTTTCTTGCTTATCAATCAACTCTTTTTATTTATTACTTTTTTTCTCAAATCTTTTTGTGACAGGCATGAAAACACCCACAAATGTTGGGGTGCTATTAAACAAAACCTAATTTAGTTTACTCTTTATGACATTACTGAAGCCATTTTTTTCCTTATGTTGCTAATATTTTCAATTTATTTTTTCATTATTCTTTGATCTTTCTTCAATATCCTTTTGTTCTCATCACTCAATTTTAACAGTATTATATTTCTCTTGGAGATTATCTTTTCTATGACTCATAACAATCATTATACGTGTAATTTAAAAAAAATAAATATGAATTCAGTCACATATATTAATTTATTTATAATATGATGAACAATTCCCGAGTTGTGCAGTTAAATCTGACACCACCAAATTTGTTATTGTAGATATTTCTAATAAAAGCAAATATTGTAATTTGGAATTGACATGGTATATTTATCATAATATATGTATAAGATAAAGAACAAATAGGAAACGTTTATCAGTCTAACAGGTTCTAGTATTTTTACTTTTATATTGTTTGATTTTCATTGGTTAATCATGTTTAACATGCTGTTATGGTGACCTATCTACATTAGAATGAACTCTTCTTCCTTCATAAATACTAATCTGTGAGACTTCCTAGGAGGCAGTCGAGACACAGAGTAACCTGACAGTTTGAACGGACCTATCTGCTGACTAATAACATTCTTACTTTGTATATATCTGTTATTTCAATACATTTGTTCAACCTACATTTTTCTTTCTGGCCCCTAACAGGCCACAACACATGCATTCAACTTATTGAACAAACATTAGTATAATTTGTGGCATTTTGAATTCAAAGAAAGAGGACAAATCCATTCAAAGTTTCAAGAAATGAATGGAATCCAAGCCTACCTGAAAAGTCATAAATGTTGCTTGAAATATGTAAGTGTATAATAATTTTAGTTTGTCTATGTGGGATTCAGATGATAATGTATATTCGTGTGTGTGTGTGTGTGTGTGTCTTGTAGACATTGGTGTGTTTTGTTTACATACATACTGTTTTATATAAACATACATTAGATGCTTTATATAAACATACATTAGATGCTTTAAGAATGGATTCAATAAAGTTTAGTGATGCAATGTTTTTAATGTGTGCTTATAGTTGGCAATATTATTAGTAGACTCAAAACTGTCCAAGATTTTTTATTTGAAATATTTGATAATGGTAATATTAGCCGTTTCCCTGCAAGCAAACATTTGTGATTTATTGACTGAGTAGCATGCATTGTTTTTGATTGAAATTTATAAAATCCTTCTCTTATAGCAATTTTTCAAGAAAATAAGTTTTCAAGTTCAGTAGCTGTTATCACTCTTTCCAGTGTTGATGGGGATTTCCTTCCTAACCTTTTATTGTAACTAGTGTGTAATGCCAACATCTTCATTATCTCATTATTTTCTCTTCATGATACATGGGCTATCCATTTTAGTTGTTGTTGCTGTTGGTAGTCCTCAAGTGTTATTGTTTCTGTTATTTGGTCATTTGGTAGATTAAAATAGGCAATAGTTAAAATTATTCAAAACTGAATTAAAATTTTACAAAATTTCTATCTGCAGGGGTAAAGAATTAAGTTAATTCAAATTTTTAATAATGGTATTATTAACTGTTCCATCCAGAAAACATTCATCATTCATTGACTGAATAGTTAGTATTACTGTCAGTACAAATTTATAAAATGTTTACAATTTTTCAGGAAAATAGTTTTTTGAAGTCCACTGTTATTGCTCTTTCTATATTTTCTTTTGTTTAGGGTAGTGTCAAAAGTCAACATCTTTATTATTTATTTTCCTTTCTAGTTACATAGGCTATCTAGTTTATGTATTTAGATGTATTTTTTGTTATTTGATGAAATTCTTTGTGATTCTTTAGTACCAGTCTATTTTAGTCATCAATGCTACTGAATTCAGTGTTGCTTAAGCATAAAAAGGGATAAGAAAAATGCAAAATTAAACAGTAAATAAATCTTTTATTTTAGACTGTATTCAAGAATTCTACCAGTTCAGTTATATTGAAATGTCTTTCTTGTCTCTTTGTCAGGCACAAGCATAAAAAAATAAGCAATCAGTTAAATAACTTAAATACTAATTTTTGTGCAAAAATCAAGCACCCAGAGTACTGGTCAAAATACTAAGTTACTTATAAAAAAATGTTTTATGCATTACAATTATATGCTATATTCCACTTTGACATTTTCAGCTCTCAATGGGATAAAGAAAAAGGCTTCTGAAAATTATAGTCCATAAGAGAAACAAAAGACTTTGAATATTTTATAATCTGTTCTCATCAGAAGTAGGAATATGCATACAGTGGAGTGGTTATTGCTGCTAAAAATGAAATTGGCATGCTGAGTTTGAATTCCAGCCAAGATCATTGGCATTCACTTCTGCAAAAATACCATTGGGAAATGTATGGATTTATTTATTCTCCCTGCAGTTATGGATTAAACAGCGGGGCAAACTAGAAAGGTATGAATTCATGTCTCCTCCCATCTAGGGTTAAATAGCAGGGCACACTAGTCTCTCTAACTTTGGTTGGCAACCAATCTAGAAAAAGGAACAACTGAATTCAAAACCTGGTTGGATATGGGGTTAGCAACTTCACTTTGTAAGCCTGCTTGCTATGGAAACTGCAGGAGTAACACTAATGTAGTGAGGCTGTGGCCCTATATTCCACATGAAATAAGGACAACAGAAATAGATAAAGGTTATGTGATATTAGTCTATAAGGATCTATGTTAAGCTTATGCCAAAGTCTAAAATGGTATCTGTTCCAAATGATTCATAAAGTTAATGCTGTTTGTATTTTTAGATGTTTTTCTATACAGTTAACATATAAATTATCCTAATCAAATCCCAGTAAAGAAACAGTTTTGAAATCTGAATAAATATTCACAGCTCAGAGGTCGTGTTAATCTGCAGCTTAAAAAGGAAGCTCTGTTCTTTTGCTAGTCTCTCATTAACTCATAGGTTAAGAAAAGATGATTCAGCATGTAGGTCTCAGGTGTTTCATAAAGAGAAACATCATGGTTATACTTACATTTGTGTCACTGATGCCACCTTGAGAACACTGCTCATACTTCACTATAATTACTCAGCCTTTGGGGTAATCTCCACATAGATACATTTGTGCATAATTTTAGCACCATCCATGTTCCATACAAAGGCACTCTCTACTTCAGCTACACAAGTAGCTGAGAATCCGAATTCTTATTGTCCTTTTGTGGTAAATGTTAATTCAGTGTGGGTGAGTCTATATTATTTAACCCCCCCCCCACTTTCTTAATTTAGAATATTTTCATTTACTGAAAAATTTGGGGTTGTGCTGAAGACCCATACTGTCAAAAATTATGGCAGATTTTGTTAAGTACTTAATATTATTAGTTTTTTACATGTGAGCTTTATATATATATATATATATATGTTCTGTAATATGAACAACAATGGAATCCAATACATTTGTCTGATTTTCTTTTTCTTGTATCTTGATCAGAGCTGGTACAATGGTCCCCATCAAATCAATGATACAGACCCCATGAATCTATGATACAGGTCTCCCTCTCTATTACATATCAATTTTCATAAAGGAGTATTCATATAAAATACAAATTTTATTCTAAACTAATCATGTTCAATAATGGATCATACGTAATATAGATGAACAATTCAACTAGAAAAATTGAAAATAAATACAGTGTATCTAAATACAAATTAGAAACATCTCATAATAGATCATTCCATCTTAAAAAACTCGATAATGTTTTATGGTAGTTTTTAACATCAACTTGAGATTTTGAAGAATTTTAATACATTATGAATAAAAAATAGTTAATTTTATATAGTTTTATTTTTTATTGTTTTTTAAGCCTAATTTTGCATGAGCAAAATAAATTCATATTTGGACAAAAAAATAATTCCAGAATGGTATCCAAATCTGCAAAGAGTTTTTCATCATGTAATAGTCAGTTGTGTTTAGTTTAATTTGTAACATATATAAATGTAGGTAGTAAAAAGCAAATGTTAAGATAGTGAGGGTCAAAGAGCACTGCCTGGGTTCTCCAATAAGGCTTATGTCACCCATTCAAGGGGTGTGGCATAGTACACATAACAAGAGTATATCTCATTTGCAAGAGAAACCAAGCTGCTAATAGATTGCTTTTTATTCCTTTAGTTTTTACATTAATGCTCTTTGGATATTTTTACTTTCAATGATTTTATAGAATTAATTCATTATACAAATAAAAATCTTAGACGACATATGCAGAAAATGTAACCCATGGAATTTTGGTATGAGCAAACTATTACATAAATAAATCTATATTGTCAGGGATATAATTCTTGTACGGCAAAAAGTTACTGAAATTACAAGTAAAAAATTTATTGACATAAATGTGATACTGCCCTTGGAAAAAATATTTTTACATATATTGTAGTCATCCTAAAAAAAGAAATGGTTATGTGCATACAAATAAGTTTCAAATTAAGATAGAGAAGATTTATTTTACAACTGTTATGGAAACAAATTTGGTAAGTCACTTAATGTAATGTTTTCTTTATTAAATATATTAAGAGAAAATGCTATTTTTATTAAATAATGTAGTTATATACAACCAAAAAGGTCAGTCTGTTTAATTTTTTTTTTTTAATTATTCCAATTTTTGAATAAAATGTACATTGAGAATAAAATTATAGGTAAACTGTCCAAAGTTCATGTTTTGTTCCATTTTTGTCCAAGTAATACCTTGCATTTTAGTGGCTTTATTGCATTGCTTGGAGGTGAAATGATTTTAAAAATATACTTTTGAGCATCTTAGTCCTTATTAAGAAATGGATGTGCTTGCTGTCTACATCCTATCATTTTTTTCTTTTTTGGGGGAATGCTGGAATTCATATTAATGAAAATATGCATATATCATATATTTTTGAATTGGACATAGTCCGACAATTTATTTAAAGACATTTATAATATGTTTAACGTTCTTTTTATAGATACAAGTATTTAAGCAAATAAATTATTATAAAACAGAGCATTTTCTTAAATACTTGTATCTATAAAAAGAACGTTAAACATATTATAAATGTCTTTAAATATATCATATGTGATATACGTAAAAGAAAATAAACAGCATTAGAAAAGAATATATCAAATATTGACATTTAATAAATTTTTGCTCACTTCTGTTGTTCATAGCCGTGCTTGGATGAAAAGTGTGGTCATCTCATCACACTACAGAGATTTTATCAGTGACTATAGCTTAGCTAAATACAGCACTCCCCAGGTCCAATAGCCACTATATTTCCCAGATCTCACCCCTTGCAATTTTTTTCCTTTTAAAAAATCAAATCCCACTTGAAAGGAATAAGATTTTATGGTGTCAGAGAGAATGCATGAGGCAGCTTTTCATTATCCCAGACAAAGAGTTCCAGGAATGCTTCCATCAATGGAAACAATGCTGGATAAATTATGTGACTTCAGAAAGAGCCTACTATGAAAGAGATTAAATGCCAAATTTGTGTGTTGCAGTTTTCTTTTTATAGTACCACTCCTGATATTTTTTTATCAGACTTCATATGCCTATATAAGTATATACAGGGGTTTAAAAAAAAATAAGACTACTTATTTTTCAACATAATCTCTTTACTTGCAAATGCACCCAATCCAATAATAAATATAAATCATATAGATTGAACATTGTAAAGTGAAAATTTAAAATCAAATTGCCATTAACACGTTTACTACCAGAGGTCAATTAAGAAATGCCAACATTAAGCAATAAATTTCTTTTTTTCTTATGATTTGATTTATAGTTTCAACTGAAGTCTATTGTTTTCACACTAAAAGTATCACTGTGAACCAACTCTTTATTGGCACCCATAGATAAAAATGTATTAGGAAATGCCAACCATGAGTCATCTTGTGCCTTGCAGTCAATGGGTTAATAACTATATGTCAGGCTATGAACTTATGTCCCCTTGCATGTATGTGATAGAAAGTGACAATCAATATTTTCTAGAAAAATTAACTGAAACATCTGAGCTAAGGTGAACCTGTAAATACATAAATTTGTCTTTTGTTTCTTACATGAAAGCCACGGCTGCCAAACAAAGCTACGTTGACAAGTTAACAATCACCCTGAATAAAGATACTACCATGGAAACACAAATTTTAATGATAGGCACAAAAAGAAAGGAATAATAATTACTTACAAGTGACAAATGAGTCATTAAATATCAATTAAATTTCTCATGTTGATTTATTTCCACTCAAATCAATAAATCTCTAAAATTAATATCTATTTAGAATACAGTGCATCTTATGATATAAAAGTTTAATTCCTCCTTCCTGTAATTCCGATTATGATTAACTATCCAAGTGTTAGAAACATTGTCCAGGATCTATGAAATCCTCATAATTAAGAATCTTCCAAATGGTCTTAAATATGTTGGCTGTTGACTCGTTAATTGAGTATGACTATTTGTAACATGTTAACATACAAGTTAAAACAAGTCCATTGATATTGTTTACATTATTTAAATACAGTTTATTGTCTTCATCTTTGATGTTGCTATCAGAACATTTCATCTGGACAAAAATCTGGGTAACCTACAGGGAATTTCAAACTTATTTAATCTACAGGAGTAGATTATTCCTATTCTGCTGCCCATGTCTATAGATTATCTAGTTATTATTTCATGGTGGAGAGCAATAACTGAGCAGTGCTAAAATAAGAACTAGAAGAGATATACCTGGACAATCTACACCTGTAGGTTAAATAAATGGTTAGGTTCCAAATTCCCTGTAGGTTATTCAAATCAACATACACTTGATGAAAGCTGGAGGGAACAATGACTGAAATATTGTGATAATAACAAAAATGAGGACAATAGTCCAAATGTAAATAAGTCCTCATTCCTGAAATTCAGATACTGCATTTATAATTTACACTGTTATTTTGATTGTCTGGTTTGTTTTCTACGGCTTATCAACACTTTGCAGGTTATTTAAAGCCAGAAAATATTTTTACATTGTAAGAATTTTTTTTTTTTTTTTTTTTTTTTTAGATAATAATTATGATTTGGTGATACGAATCTCACTAATTTACCCATAACTGGGGGAGAAGAGGTGGATTCATACCTTTCCTAAGAGAATTTGCCTGCAAGTGAATATAACAAACCCAACTGGAATTTAAACTTGGCTCATTGATTAACGATTAAATGCCATTATTCATTATATCACTCATACATTCAATCTTACAGCACCTGGTATTCCAAAGTGGTCACCCATCTAGGTACTGACCAAGCTTGACATTGCTTAACTTTAGTGATCATACAGGAACTTGTGATTCAAAGTGATATGGCTATAAGCCTTTATACTGGATAACTTTACATGAGACTTGTAGGGCAGATTTGGCTCTTCAACCTTGGTTGACAACCTGTCTAAGAGAAGGAAAACTCTGAATTCTCAAAACTGGGTAGTTGAAGTTCATTAACATGGGAACACACAGGATTTTCTTTCCTTTAGATGACTGAGAGAAAACCAACCCTTTCTGAGAGTACAGAGTTTGGGAACAGGGTAAAATAACCCATTCTATAGAACAGTTCAGTTACAAAAACTTGACCAAGAGGCCTTATACTATGAATCACCTGGCAGATAGTCACAAATCATACATATGTCACACAATATTTTTGATTAAAGTTTTATGTAAAATACTGTATACAATTGTAATATGATACAAAATTAAAAATTAATACGAATTACTGATGGCAAGAGGGTCAGCAGGAAATGGCAAGTAACCTATCTAATGAGATTAAATAGATGAGAGCAAGGAATGAGAGGCAAAGAAAAAAGGTAAACATTACTAAGAGTTAAGAGATAGGAAGTTGTGGATAGCCATGAATGCTCATATCCTGAAAAGACATGGAACTTTTTCTTGTCAAAGTCTATCTTGCACATTTACAAATTTACCATTTGTCCTAGCATGAAATACTGTTGCCATATCGGGTGTGCTGCTCCTGCTATTCATCTCGAGGTTCCTGACAAAATCCAAAGAACGTTCTGCAATATAAACAATCCTGACTTGGCATCTCAACTTCAGTCACTTTCTCACCAGCATGATATGGTTTTCCCCTGTTTTTCTACAAATATTTTCATGGCAACTGCTCTGATGAGCATTTTTCCCTGATGCCCCAACTACATGAATTGGCATTTAGGTCCCACCCTTTTACTGTTGAAATAGCTAAATGTAACTGCCACTTCTAATCCAACAGTTTTTCTCACACTTCCTGCCTGTGGAACTCACTTCAGTTTACTTGCTTTCCTGATAACTACAATCTTCAAAAATTTAAATGCATTTTCAATCGCCATCTTCTATCTTCTTGAATCCCATTCATCTTTTATCCTTTCCTCAATCCCCACTGTACCCAGTCTTTTCTCTCACTTTCACTCTCTCTAACCCCCTGTATACTAGTGTTATTCCTGCCTTGCTTGGAGTAAAATGATTTAAAAAAACAGAAAAGAAACTACCGAGATTAAATTAATTGGGAAGAAGGTCAGTGCACTTTTAGGCATAGGTACTACTGAGCATTCGATGCTGATCACTTTTGGGAGGCTATATTTGCACATACATCCAGGTTCTAATAACCTATTTATATTATCAACTTCATTGAGCTTTGTTTGGTAGTATTGTAGATTTTTGGAGAACACCAATGCTCAGATGTAAGACTGTGTTGTCTAATTCATGCTGATGTCCTCCTTGGACAAAACTTTACAAAGGAACATCACAGCATCTGTGTAAGTTTCACTAGCAAGAAACCACCATTAAATGCAGGTGGATTGGCTACCTTTTCTGTTTCCCTTCCTTTTTTGCTAATCTTTTGATTATAGCCCAATCATTACTAAGTCAAGGAAATACAGTTCTCCAGGTAAACACTTTATAGCAAGTTAAGTAAAGAGGCCACATAGAGACGGGATAATTGAGCCAAGCACATCCCTTAGCAAGCTCAAGTTGTTGTGGCCACTAATGAGCAATACAAGAAAAGAAAGGTAGTTGATTGCTCTCAAACTGTGAACCGTTTCATGCTGTTGGATCCTTATCCAGTACCTAAGGATTGACAAACTGGCAATCACTGTTGCACAATATTGATTCTTTAGTACAACTGATTTGAAATCCACCTAAACTTCAAGTCCTGATACTTGAAACCAGCCTAAGATGGCTGTTGATGTCTGTGATCAGCTATACCAATTCCATCAGATTCCATTTGAAGTAACCAATGGATTTGCCTTCTTTAAATGCATTATAGACTCTTACCTAGATAAGTGTATGTTGGGGGGTGGAATAAGGAAGAATGTGACATTAACCTCAGGAGATTTTCTGAGTTTATTGAGACATTTAACTTGTATTACAATTGTAATTAATGCCAGGTCACCCACTGTAGCTACTGCTACAGATATATGTAACCCAGTACTATCTGCTGTATGAGCCAGTTATTGGTAACTAAACTGCTTCCCCCACCAGGATTTGCTGGTGAAGAGGGTGGCTGGAAAAATCCAATAGAATTTTAAAAAAAAAAAAAAAATTCTCTCAAAGGGAGATTAACCTTTTATGCAAGTTAAACAACTATCTCACACAATGAGTTGGACCAGGCTTTATAGCTATATATACAGCCAGTGTGATAATGTCACAGTATTGTTGGGTGGAGGGCACTGAAGTCAACAGCCAGGACAGTTGATGGAATCAATTACCACATGTCCATAACCAATGCAAGACTTCATGCTGGAGGATATTGGCTTTGGTTTGACCTGGAGAGGGATGAGCTCTGTCAGGTTTCCTTGCCTAAGACATGCTATGCATGAATTAATAACTCTTCAGCTGTCAAATCATTTTCTTTAGAGTTGAATTCTATATGCCATTTTATATTTTAATACCATTTTCACCAATTTGCTAATTATTCTGGGAAGATTGCTACCCTCAATCAAATTAAGATTTTTACTAAACTTGATGGCAGAAAAGGCATTGAAATCTTGGAGAGAAAAATGTTCTATTGTTGATGAAACAATTTCCTTTGTTGTAGAGATGGCTGCATGTGATTACACTGTTACTGTCATTTTATATCAATCAGTTGCTTTTTTCTTCAAGGACATTAAATGCTATTGAACTGAAATACTCAGATATAGAAAAGACAAAATATGTTCTGGTTCATGTCTTGTGCAAGTGGAACTTATATATACAATCTATCACTAAGGATACTGGTAAAATGGTTGGTTCCTTATACTTCAGAAAGTACTCGACTACTTGAGCCACTCAAGGTAGATGGTTACTGAATGAGTTCGTTGTAAAGGTATACAAGGAGAGAGATTAAGAGGTGTACATTATGAAGTTATGTAGGATAATGACTCTGAACTTGAATAGGTAAAGACTGTAATGATCAGGGATGAATACATTCCAGAGTCTGTTCCACAATGTAACAGTTCTAGGGAAGAAGCAGTCAAATGTTGGGACAATGGATTACAAAGGGAATGAGGATGAGTTGATTCTGTTTACATAGCATGGTGGGTCCTATTTTGTAAAATTGTCATCTCATGGCAGAGAGTTGTTGAATCATATTTGCTGATTTAGATTATCAAATATTTCAATAGCAACTTATTGACATATCAAAAAAACAAATTATCCCTGGGCTTTACTTCAAATCTCATATTTATAGTTATAAAGATTTTGGTGCTCTTTGGTCTGATTGGTTATTTTTGTCACTTAATTAAAATTTCTATAACTCTAATCCTGTTTATTCTTTTAAAAGTCTTCTGAAATCTTTACTGTATTTGACAGCATATAAGATGCACGTGTGTATAAGGTGCACTCCAATTTCAACAGAGCAAATCAAGAAAAAAATCAGCTTAGTCTATTTATGAGGTATTATTTTGGTTAAACAAGCCATGATTACAATTAAACATAAAATAATAGGAAAAAAAAAGAACATGATCCTATAAAAACTTTATTATATCCAAAGATAAGAAAACAAAACGAAAATCAAACAATTATTACAATTGAGCAAAACAGCACAGTTACCATTGAAATTTGATTCATCTTCAAATGCATAAAATTCGTTGTCTTCATTACCAAAACTCTGATACTCATTTTCAAGACTACTATGATCGTTGTTAAATAATGCATCATCTTCTGTTCCATTGAGAGTATTGCTAATGCCACACTTTTTAAAGGCTTTCACAACAATTTCTAGTCTAATAATTATCACAAGCTTGCTTCACCCATTTGCAGACTTCTGCAATGCTGGGCCTTTTTATTCTTCCTGTAAATGTAAGGTTGTGATCAGGCATTGCCATCCATTGTTCCTTCATGTTTAAGTCTAAGCTAATAGGAGTTACCAGGTAGCTAATTTCGGCTGACTGTTGTGAATTTTAAACCTAAATATGGTATATAAGACACAGGAGAATTTTAAAAGATATTTTTAGTAAAAAAAAGTGTGACTTATATGCAGTCAAATACAGTAGATTTTATCAACTGTAATTTAACATTCTTTCTTTGAGCTCTGTTTAGCAAATACTATTTAGTTTTTGTTACTCTGCTGGTACTTTTGCTGGGAAAGTTTCAAAGCAATAGTAAGCTGACGCTTCAGAGTGGCCATTACTCAACGAAGTACTTCTCCTGGGGAAGCGATTTATTACCCGGTGCCAGAGGGGCTTGATCAATTTTTCCATGGTATTACCATTAAATCCACTTTAAACTGACCTTGTGTCACATTTGGTAGCGATGTGGGTGCACTGAAAAAAAACCCTGGTATCAGTTTAAAATGATAACTTCTTTTCCCCATATAATTTGATCATTTTGCTTCAAGTTCATATTTTCTTGATATCAGATGGAAATGTTGAAATTTCTTGATATGTTTCAATGAAATTTTCCAAAATTGCATTTCATAATTACATATTTAGGTACAAGTAAAAAAAGGCATTTGATTAAACTAATGCCAGGTGAAGATGGCTTGACTGGGTAAGTAAACATTATTTTTAGCAAACCATACCCAAAAGACTTAAGGTTACTTCAAAAGTGATGCCTCCAGTTTGATGACTGTGAGTGGTGCCTCCAGTTTTATTAGGAAAAGTTTATAGTATTGTTTCTTTCTGAAACTCGACTCCAAATGATTTGCTCATTTTTTTATCACAAATAAAAAATTTATTGGCTTAAATCAGCATCATCTCATAAAAATAAATATTTTACTTAATTTTGTAAACAGCTATTTTCATTTAAATTTAACACCATTTTTTTAGTTATTATGTTTCCACCTATCCATTCTATGACCTTCTTCAGGTGAATTACCTGCATGAAAAGTGGCAGTCTCTTTTAATTCGTGAAAAGTCACGGAGATTTGGTACAATGGAAAAGAAATGGACATCGTCATACAAAAAATAAAATTATGAAACAAGCTGTGTTGCATGCATTGCTATTGAGATATTTGCTACCATTTTGTGGCTTGCACTAGTAAAAAAAGAGATCAGTCTTTTAGGCATATAGTAAACATGAAGAAGGTTGTTGAATGTCTTGGGGGCCAAAATGAGCTCAGTTGTCTGAAAATCTCTTTGAATGAAAAATTAAAATTGTAATTAATTTTTTTGGATGTCTTCACTTTTTAAAAAATTTTTCCATAGTAAATTTTTTTTTTTTTAATTTTCCAGGAACCCAGAGCAAAGGAAATCGAGAAGACCACATCTAAGTCTGTAAGTACCAATTACTGTTACTGTAAAAAAAACAAAAAAAAAAACTGTAGAAAAGAAAGTCAAATATGATTTGATATAGTTGACAAAGAGTAACATACCTGCTAAATCTATTTCCTTTTCAGGAGTTGTAAATATATATATATATATATATATATATATATATAGTGAACTTTCTCGTTGTGGACAACAGATGAGGGCTCAGTAAAATAAAGAGATGCTCAACTTTGATAGACACTGCATGTCTTCCAAGGCCTGCAGGTGTTTTTGCAAACTTTTAGAAAAATGAACAATTGAGGAGTACTTTTTTTTTCTTTTCTTTTTTTCAGATTTCTTGGAAAATATCTACAAAGTCAGCATTTCCTTTCTGTATTTTATTGTAGTCCTCTAACAACAATTGCATCAACAACAATTGCATCAACAATATTGGTTAGGATTAAACTTTCTCCAATAAACTAGCTTGACACTTATTGCCATCTTTTATAGACCCATACTCTCATCACTTCTTGTAACTTCACAGGGCTAATCCAAACTGCATAGGGGGTCATACCTAAGAGATTTATTCTCTTATTTCCAACTGTGTACAAATGTTCACTTATCATTTGTCTCTAGGTAGGAATATCTATGTCCAATTAACTGTTGTTTTTTTTTTTCTGAGGCTATCAGAAAGGAAACAATTTACAATACTCTTTGTTTTATGGAAAGTTTAAAAAAATATAAAACAAATCTTTTTGGGGAGAACAACAAAAATATATTGATTAAATTTACGTTATAATAATTCTTAGAAATTCCTATCAATTATACTTACATATGAATAGAAACTTTTTGATTCTCCGAAGACATGAATTATATATTTTGAAAAATAATACCTGAATATATAATTCTGCTGAATTCTTAAGTGAAAATACCAGATCTTAAATTATAAACAGAACCTAAGAGATAAAATCTTAGATAGCTATTATTATTTTACATACCGTAACCCTGTGTGTATATGATGCAGTTTTTTTATCTAAAATCATATCCCAAAATCTGTTGTCTTATACTTTAGTTTCACAACCAATCCCATTTTTTCCAGGATTCAAAATAGACAAAATGGAGTCAAATTGGATTTATATGTTTACTAGAGGGATAATTTCTATCTAATGGCATTTTGCAACAAAAGGAAATCTTTCATAATCTTTCTCTAAGTCCCATATAATTTCATACCTTTTCCAGATTTCATGGAGTCTAGACAGCATCTTATTTTGATTTATTTTTCTCAGTGTATTTTGGCAATTTAGTGGTTTTGTACCCCAACAGTCATCATCATGTTTCTGTAATGCTTATGAATTACAAAATTAAACAAAATTTTCTATTTTTTCTCATCCTTTTTCACGAGTTCTGTTCATTTTACTATGCTGTAAAATTGGGTGCATTTTATACATGAAAATAAGCTTTTTATATCTAGAATTTCTCTGTTTTTTTTTAACTGCATCATATATTCCCTAGGGATCTTTACACAAAGAATTTTCTTTTTTTTAAAGCAATTGACCCCAAGCAAGGTTGGAGCACCACTAGTACACAAGGGGCTACAGAGAGTGTAAGGGAAAAGACTGGGTGTAGGGAGTGTTGAGGAAAGGATAAAAAGAACAACAGGGATTAAAACAACAGGGATTAAAACAACAGAAGATGTCAATTGACCATTATGGTAATCTTTTTTTATGATAATAATGTCCAGTCAGTTAATAGATATATTTAATATTTATTTAATCAGTTGGTAATGACCACTTTACTTGTGAAACAATCAGTAAGCATTCAGTTTTGAATTCTACATTCACACTATGTAGGATGTTATACATAATACAACCATTTTCTCAGATCAGTCATTAAAACTGGCTTTGAGCAAATTAAGCCTCTATATCTTAAAGAGGATCACCCTTCTTCAAAATTTGTAAACTGGCACTACAGAATCACAAAGAACTGTACCAAATAACAAAACACATCACTCGAAGACTTTTCATATTATTGACTGGGGAGGCAATCCCAGTGTGCAGCCCTTTGGAAAGTGCCTGAAAGTCATACCACATGTTGGCCAAAGTCTTGTGATTGAAATTGGGTAGGTGGAACCATTTGGAAGCTGTCGATAGTTATATGAAAGCAAAATCACAAGACTTCATGCCCATGGCTTTGTTCAAGAAACTGATCATGTCAGATTACACACTCTCTCAGAAAATATAACTACGGTTTCCTCAGCATAGTTGCAGTATAGATCACAACCATTTACATACAGTAAACTGTTTTCATTGACTTAACAGCATTACTGTCAGTTGAAAATATTAAAATCATTTTAAATCGGATTTTCAGGAAATTATGCTCCTCGTGTTCACTATCTGTTATTGCTCTTTCCTGACCACCTCTGCCGACAAGGCCGAATGCTTCGCTCGAAAGTTTTCTTCCAATTCTATGCTTGACTCCTCTGGGGTAAACCTTGCCCGACTTCCCTCCCAGAACTGAGGCCCTACTGGACAGCTTGCACATAACCCCGTCGTCGGTACTGGGCATTATTTCTAACTTAGATCCCCACAAGGCTACCGGCGGTGACGGAATACCAGCCATTGTCCTGAAGAAATGCGCACCTGAACTGGCACCTGCCCTCTCTAAATTGTACAACCGCTGCCTCAAGGACTCCTGTTTTCCTGACTGCTGGAAGTCCTCTACCATTGTTCCTGTCTTTAAGAACTCTGGCGACCCCTCCAACCCTTCTAATTACCGTCCTATCAGTCTCCTTCCCATCTTCGGCAAAGTCTTTGAGGCCATTATCAACGCTGAAGTGACTACTCACCTGATATCCCACGATCTGCTCTCAGACAAGCAGTATGGTTTCCGCTTTGCCCGGTCTACTGCCGATGTGCTTACGGCCATCACTGAATTTGTCTACCAAGCTATCCATAGTAACGGCGAAGCCCGTGCCGTGGCCCTTGACATCTCCAAGGCATTCGATAGGGTTTGGCATACCAGCCTCCTTCGCAAGCTCCGGGGTTATGGTATCACAGGTCGATTGTTTGACCTAATTCAATCGTTCCTATCAAACCGGGATTTGAAGGTTGTTCTCAATGGATCCTTCTCCAACTCCTCCACCACAACAGTGGGCCGGGGGAAGGGGTTTTTGTAGGAGAAAGTCCAAAACAAAATGGCACCCACAAGACAATAGTCTCTGACCACAGAACTTTTCGAGCCGACAAGTTTCCATGGAGGCAGTTGACGATAGAAATAAACTGAAAATCTCAAACATTGGCTATTAAGTGGACTAACAGATTATATTCCCAGTGGTCTATATTAAAAACAAACAAAATTGGAGAAGGGGAAAAAGAGGTTAGCAGGCGTTAGTTTTTATTTGTGCTTTTAAAAATGTTCAAGTGATGTGGTTTTGTTATTTGGTAAAGCTCTTTGTTCATGATTTTGTAGCACTACTCTCTAAGATCTGATGAAGAATTGACCCTCCCACATTCTTTTCCCCAAAAATGTTTGCAAAATATCTCTGTTATTACATATAAAGTTAATAACTTTGGTCGGATAAAGATTATCATGATATCATAGATTCTATTTGGTTATCTCTTGTATAACTCCAGGATACTCTGATATTAAATACGAATACAGAAGGATCTTAAATGTTGGAAAATATAGTAAAACATGTAAATATAGTTATAAAATGATAATGAGATTTGTATAAAATGGATCAGATTAATGTAAAATATATTTTGAAAACCTCTGACTACATTACACCCCCCGCTTCATGCATATGTCTGATAGGCAGGTTTAAACCTAAAATTTTTTAGCTGACTTTACAAAGTGAATTAGATTTAGAGTGGACGTTCTATAAATTTTACAGTTGTCAATTTGCTTATTTATTATTTGCTTTTATTTATTTCAGTGATTTACTTATTTCATCAATATTTTTATTTTATTTTGTTTTTCTTATGATTTGATTACTATAAATCTCCTTGTCAATAAGACTGATGCATTTTTCCATCAAACATCCTAACCAAAAGAAAGCATAGTTTTATCTTTCTGATTGGTAAATGAAATTCGGTCAGTGATTCAGTGGATCAGTGATTTTTTGTTTCACTCTGTTGCATCAGGAGGAAAAAGGAGAAATAATAGTGAAGATAATTTTTATGTTGGATTCAAATGACTGATATTTTATCTTCAAGAAATGCATCACTCTCAGTGCTCTAAAGAATGTTACCATTACATCTTGGAATTTACACAGTGGAGTGATTTACACATACACATATAAGAGCAGTAGAATTTAAGGCTCTGCCAAATCTTACATGTGTGGCATCCCATGGCCTGGCTTCCTGCTACCTCAGTGGGAGATATGAAGCTCTTGGTCTCTTTTCTCTCCCAGGACATGAAGGACACAGTTTTTTCCTCTTCTGACACCATATGCTGGACCTTTTCAAAAACAGTTTCTCAAGTTTAGACAAAATAGTTTTAATTTTCTTTCCTTTAAAGAGATTTTATTTTTTTAAATTGAAAGAAGTTGTATTGTCTATGATATATAGTGCTATAAAACAGTATTAGTATACTGAGAAAATTGTTTCTGGAAAAAAAATTATTTTTAATTTGTTTTGGGTATATAATCTAGCTTTAATTGCTAGGTCATCCACAGAAAATTTGTATCCACGTTCTTACAATGTTTCGCCACTGTTGGCAGAACTTCTATTATTACAATGTGGGCTATTTAACAACAAAAGTGATTGAAACAAAGAAAATGAATCTAAATGAAATCGGCTAGATTATATACCCAAATAACATACTAAAAAAAAAATTATTTTTGTATTTAAAATTTCCAATGTCTCTCATTTGAATGTGTGTATTTGCATCAATGTAAACATAAACTTAGTCCAATGAAGTCCTAAAGGACAAAATACATTACACAAAAATTTTTTGCACCTTGTCATGCTCCTTTCCTCTAAAATTGTTCTTGATATATAAAAAACTAGATATTGCTATCCCATACATTTTATTTATATATATATATATATATATATATATATATATATATATATATATATATATATGAACAATTTTACTTAAATTCAAGGTCTTTTGCCGGATTTTTTTCATTGTATTTTTCTAATTTACAAATAAATTATTGTACACCCAAATAAAAACTTTGGATAAACTGCTCAAAGTTCATGCTGTTGATCTATTACTTTCAAATATCTTGGTTATTATCAAGAATTAAAGGATATCAGTGCGGTATGCAAGATTATATTGGCGGCATCCTGCCATTTTGGGGAATGCTACATTTTAAATTAAAAAGCATATGTATCATATACATGATGTCATGTCAAGTTTTTTCATTAGTATGAATATGTCATCAATATATCAAACATATATTTCAGAGATTCTGTGAAATTATTAAATGTTTTGTTTTGGATAAAGTGGGACCAAGAGGTAAACCTATGCTGCAAATCTGTGTAAATGTTACCATAATGATCATAAAAAAGTACTTGGATTGTGCAACCTAGAAGAAATTTGTCAAAGTCTTTATGTACCATGTCCCCTCAGAATGTCGATGATCATGGCTCTCCACACATTCCTGTACTTTGTAGCTCTTAATAAATTTTGTCTTTTTGTTATTTCTTCTAAACCCTGTTGCTCCATCCAATTACTCAAGTTAAATAAGTATGTTATGTGTTGCTTTCCTCTATCCTTCTTGCCTTCAATCTGTCCTGTGAGTATCAGATTTTCCAAGGCAACTTTCCTCATATGTGCCCTAGAAATTTCAATTGTCTTTTTCTGCTGTTCAGTACAAGTTTCCTTTTTTGTATTCATTTTCTCTAAAACTTTGTTACTCATGTGTTTGGTCCATGGTATCCTCAGTATCCTTCTATAAAACCACATTTCTGTTCTTCTTCATCTTTGAAGAGATTGTCCAACATTCACTGCCATACAGGAGGACATATATCATGTAACAATTCACTACTCTTTTCTTTGTTTCTAACAAAGTTTTTCTGTTTCTATGCTTATATACATTTTGAATTATGTTGATAGTTTATTTGGGGAGGATGTTGATTATAAAAAACTTTAAACATCTAAGAATAATGCCATTTATTTGAAATTCATTGATGGAATTAATACTCACTTTTCTGAGTAACTGTGGCAGGGTCATATGATTTAAAGTCTTGGATAACAGACCTCCTTTCCTCACTCTTGCCAAGCTTCACAATACTGTCCTCTTGGTAACTCAGACCACTCTGTGGTAGCTATCCAAGCATCCATTAAACAGGAACCCCCCCTATCTATAAGACCCCTTTCTCAGCATTATGGGACACCCCATATATATATGGAGTGTCCCATAATGCTGAGACACAGCAAGTATGTTGGATTATACAAATGAGATAGAGAACCAGATATATTTATTACATAACTGATACACAAGTCTTCAACATATTATCTAAGATTTTGCTTTTTCCTACAGTTATCTGACATCTCTTTTGCTGATGTTGGGCCCTCATAATGTCTATGTTTGAAATGAGAGAGTGAGCTCATGCATGTTCTCTTCCTGGTGGTGACCATCACATATTTGGTACTCTGTCATTTCTCTAATCCAAGATATTTGCATGTGTCCTATCATTATGGGACCCCCTGTGTGTGTGTGTGTGTGTGTGTGTGTATATATATATATATATATATATATATATATATATATATATATATAAAACTTCAGATGTTATTATAGTGGACACTTTGTATTTGAAATAGATGCCCTATTTTTATTTATTAAACAGTTTGTATTACCCCTGTTGGTCTGCTTATTCAAGAAATCTAAGAAAAAAATAATGTTTACCAGTAGGAATTGAACCTGCATCTCTCTTTTGTAGAAGAAACTACAATATGAAACTAATAGGTAATTCAGATATGAAGAATGTCACAGTAATCAAGGCTCTATTTTCCCCATTTAAGGAAAGAACATCTTTCTCACCTTATTATTTTTCTCAAAAGCCCATAATAGCACAGTTTTATATATATATATGATGTATCAATATATAATTTTGTATAACTTATCAACAGTATTTATAAAAATAGTATAACGAATTGGGAAAACGTTTTTGTGACGTGTTTCTATCAGTAAAAACAATAAGAAGTCCTTCTAAAGGATGAAATGTGTTATATAGGATTTTTCCATTTTGTCATTCAATTACCCACTATTGTTCTGCTCTATAGAATTTATATATCATATTCTCCCATATTTGCTTTCATCTACATAAAGCCTGATTCACACATTGTGAGGAATAAACACATTATTCATGGCTTATATGACACAATGAACACATTAACTATTAAACCACATTGACTACTCCTAGTTTTCCACATGAGTCCTATTTCACAATTTCAGAAAATTGAATCCCACATAGCTACAGAATAACAGAATGTGAGTATATAAGAATGAGAGAATGCCAAGTCAATAGGCCATTTACTTCCTGATAATCTATCATCCATTATTAAGAAGTTATAAATGTTCAATTAAGCATACTCAAATAGGCATCTCATTGGCTTATACTTTTGCTTTCAATTTATTTGATTGGAGCAAAATAAGCTTCTCCAATTGGAAGCTATCCAATCAGGTACATCATCACCATGGAAACTATCAAAGGAAAAATTACAGTAATTGGATACCTGTAATTACCAAATTCGGTAGCTTTCTTCAATAAAAAAAAAATCTCAGAAATATTTATAGATTTTACAAAAGGCTGCTACCATTGAAATCATTTACACTTTGCAGCTTGTTTACAGTGCATCCTTTTAAATATTCAGATATACAAAGTAGGAGCAAAAATTTGGGGAAACTTAAGACATCAAATGGATTCTGAAAAAAAAAAAAAAAAAAAATCCTAATTGCCTTGTGAAGTGATTTCAAGAGATGTGCAAAACATTCAAAAAGATACAAGTTCCATGAAGTTTTGGGTACTATCACATATATAAATGAAAGTATACATCAGGTGTAGGGACACTTAACTGTAAATTAAAAAATTAAATGTTTTTTTTTAATTTTCTAAAGTCATTTATATAGAGTAATTAGTCAGAGTTAAGTGTAATTGGCACAAATGCCTAACAAACAGAACTGACAAAGTTTCCAATAAACAATAGCAAAAGAAAGAAAAAAAATAGGGCTAAATAATTACTAAAAGTCTAGTCAAAGCAACAGTATTAAGGCAAAATGTTCAAATAAAAATTGGGTTGACACACAAAAGGGATACAGTCAAGTGATTGTAGCATTCTGACTTTTAAAACAAAAAAGAACATAAGTATGGTTGATGAGACCAAGAATTGTATCTTATTGACTAGGAAGAAATCCCAGTATGCATCTGTATGACTTGTCTATAAATTTGGGTAGGGGATGTTTTTAGCAGTCATTCCTATACAATTGAAACCAAAAATTTATACGACAAAACATGCATTATCAAAATTCTAAGCAGTATATATAGGGTGATACCCTGAAGATTGGAGCTACTTAACAGCTTTCTAAAAGAAACATAATCATAACTTTTTCATAAATTAACAGAAATTTTTTTTTTTCTCATAATTAATTGAAAAATGTTTGTACAAATTGTAAGTGGTTATCTAAGGCATTGCAGAGAGAACATACCACAGGACATAATTAAAAACAAAAAGTTCAGAGAGAATCTTTTTAACCTCAGGTGATGAATATTTAATAGATAATGAGGTTCTTTATTTCATGGTGGATTAATTTCAAGAGATACGTGAGAGATCTGTCAAGATATGAGAAATGTGTAATTTGAGAGCTGAACAGATTGTTGTCTGTTTAAATTTATCCACCCTTTTGGGTATTATCTCCTTTATTCATATATATCTGTAGAATTTTTATAAGATTAATTAAAATAATGTAACTTATGTAACTAATAATAATTTTTTGTTTTAATTTTCTTTGTTTCATTTCTACACCTTTTTCATCAGATCATTTTTATGGCTGTTATATATATATATATATATATATATATAAACAAATCAAACAGTGTTCAGTATCCCCAATCCAAATTATAATTTCATGCTAAGCAATTCACAAATAACAAGATCTGAGGATATATAAGTATTTTGTCATCTAATGATCACATAGTGTGAAAGGCTGTTATGATTTTGATTCAAATCCATGAGCACTGTTTTGCTAGTATTACATCTCTTCATATAATTTCTATAGGCATTGAGCAATTTAGGTTTTTGTGTAGGTGTCTGTTTTTTTCTTTTCGTTTTGTATTTTTCCTAGGTCTTTTTCTTTTTCTGTAGTCTTTTCATGTTTTTTTTTTCCTTTGACAGGCTTAGTTTTGGTAGGGATGCTGTTTTTTTTGTTTTGTTTTTACATATAACCAAAGGACAATAATGTTTCTTTTCCAGGAATGTTGTGCATGAGTATTTTTTAAGGAGGTATTTTTAAAAGATGTGAGGCAACAGAAATATGGTCCTGAGAAAACCATACATGGAATATATGAATAACAACAAAGCTTTAGAGAAAATGGAAAGAAAAAAAAGACTTTTTTTTTTAAATCAGATGAAATTTCTAGGGTACATAATTAGGAAAGAGGGCCTGGAAAATTTGATAGTCACAGGACTGGTTGAAGGCAAGAGGGAGAGAAGAAAACAATGTATATCCTACATAACAAGGTTGACTAAATGGATGGCAGAACAAGGTTTAGGAAGGATAGCAAAAAGACAAAATTTATTAAGAGCTACAAATGAGAATAAATTGTGGAGAGCTATGACCGCCAACGTCCTGAAGGGACACAGCACATAAAAGAACACAAGTTCAGTTCTCCTCTTTAGACCGACCTCTTCAGAATCTAGTGGTTAGGTGGCATCCAGGATAGCTGGTGAAAGATCATTTGAAGTGAATGGCTAGACCATAATACATCCTCCACACACACATACAAGGTGTATCAAAAACACTTTTACTAAAATTTTTAAGGGCAGATTCATCACACTAAACAAGGACAAAAGTCCATATAAATATGTCTGCAAATCCTTCATTTTTGAGTTAAGTTTAAAGAAAGTTTACGGTAGAGATTGCGCTATATACGTGGATATACGTTTATATGGACATTTTACCTTGTTTTGGTGTCAAGAACCACGCCAAGGTTTATAAAACTACTTTTGATACACCCTGTATATTCCCAAATACATCTACACACATGAATTCTCCAATTAAAAGATACGTACACACATTGTAGTTATACATCAGGTGATAATTCTCTTCCTACCACCACCATAAAAATTTACTACATAAATAGGAAACATTTTTAAAAACCAAGAAAACTTATCTGATAATTGCAGCATGAAAATAGATAACAAATATGGAAACAAACAAGAGATACATGTTGTTCTGTGTTTTGATAACAGGAAATTTGTTTTTTTCCAGTTATTAACGATAGTATCAATACATAACTTTCCCAAAGCTTTATCTTACCAGCAAAAGAACAAAAGAAAAAAGAATTTGTTTATTATTTACAGAACTTTTCAATATTTAGAAAAAGAACACAATGCTTTTTTTTTTTTTTTTTTTTTTTTTTTCAGGTTCCTTAGAAAATATTCACTAAACAAACGTGTAAATTTTCCCCCTTTGGAGTTTGTTGTATTCCTCTAATAGGAAATTTATTAACAATATAGGTTATGATTACACTTGTCTATACACTTTCTCAAACAATTTCCCCTGATTTTTATTGTCTTTTATAGATCCATATTCCCAACACTTTTTGTAACCTTACAGACCTAATCCAAACTAAGTAGGGATATGCAAAAAAAAAAAATAGTGTTGAATTTCTCAATGTGTAGAAATCTTCATTTACCATTTGTGTCTAGAGAAGAATTTGTATGATGTCCAGTTAAAATTTTTTCTTTGACAATCTGAGGGGAAAAAATTCTACAACATTGTTTCTTTTTTGGAATACATATGGAACTAAAGAAATTTGCAGAGTATGTATGACTTTAATGGGAGAACAATAAAATATACTGAGAAAATTTAATAATTTTAATAATTTTTACAAATATTTATCAATTTCAGTCACCTGAAAGACCCCTTCCTACCTCCTATAAGCTTGGCTGATATTAACATCCATGGGAATGACTTATTGCACTGTCTCAGGGTAACATTCTTGGCTGACATGAAGTGAAAAGATTATATTAAATCCATCACTAGGTCTGCTGCTAAGAAAGTTGGTTCACTGTCATTCTAGAAAACTTTTTTTTTTAAATCTATCTTACATATCTATAAGTTACTATTTGTCCATGCTTTGAATATTGCTGCCATATATTCTCATGCTCCTACTGTATATTTAGAGATCAATCCCAAAAAAGAATCAGCAATATTATTGGTCCTAATCTGGCATATCATCTTCAGACACTTTCTCAAAACTATAATGTAGCTCCCCTATGCCTTTTCTATAAATAATTTCATGGTAATTGTTCAGATGAATTCTTCACTATGATACCTAGACTTTATGAAATTAACTGCAGTATTAGATTGGATGCAAACTTTCAATTAACAGTTGGATTGGCTAGATGTAACAGTAAGTTCTATGCTAACAGCTTCTTTTCTCACACTTCTCACTTGTGGAATTCTCTTCCGTGCTTTTCAGCCGACTTTGCATTTAAATTTTTGAAGATTAATGTCAATCACTATCTACTCTTCTTGATTACTCTTCTATTGTTCTTGCTCCTTAATAATGTTTCTCTTTTTTCTTATTCTTTCACACTCAGTAACCCCTTGACGTAATAGAATTTTTTCTCTTTTTCTTTGTGTCCATGTGTGTGTTCATTGTTGTTGTTATTTCTCCTTTTCATTATTTCCTTGTCTCCTTATACTCTCTCCCTATTTCTTTTCCTCCTTTCTCTGAGTGTCAATGATAATGGAACATATATATATATACATACACACACACACACACACACACACATATACTCTCTTTCCCTTTCTCTGATCAAGTTTAATTATTTTATTACCCCTCAACCAGAGGAACATTTTTTGGCAAGTCCAAGATGGATTCAGATGACTACTACTAAACACAAAGACAATTCAAGGTTTAACATAGGAAGAAAACATTCATTTCTTTAAATAACATGTTGAACTAATCATTCTTCATCTGAAGAAAATCACAAGACCCAAAACACATGTAGTGAAATATACTGAATAAATTATGAAAAAATCCACATAATAATCAAAAATACACTTTTCTCTCATTGGAACAAAAATAAACTCTCCCTTATATATATATATATATATATATATATATATATGTATATATATATATATATATATATATATTTCCAAATGAGAGTGTAATGACCCTGTTTTGGACAAAGGGTTCTGGAGCTGCACACGCACACACCAAGAGTACTTGATTAAATAAGGAGTTGAAATTTTAATGTTAAATATGAAAGATTGAAACTTATCATTTGTAATGTATAACGTGTCATCATTTGGTCAACACCTATCTCTTCTTACATTTATAAATGTAAGATTCGCAAACACTTGTCTCCACAATTCAAGTAGCATTATATCTTGTCAAGATCTCAAAATCAAATATCAGTGCTTGATTATTAATAAAATAAGAGGACCTTATCTAATGTGAATTAAAATTCCATCATTGGCAGTGTATCAAGACACCAAACCAACTGAAGTAAAAATGTCATGATGAATTTGGCAATAAAAAAATATTTAGACTTTTAAAAAATGTCAGCTAAATCTTAATAAAATATTTTAGAAATGAAAACTTATCACTAGTGATCTTTCTTAGCAACAAAGCCTCAATTGTATTATTGAAATGTTTAAGCATAATATACAATATAAGTTTTTAACATGCGACATTGATGTGTTGGCATACATTAAAAACAGTCTCAGAGAGGAGAGATATTTTAAGAAAGAATGTCTGACAGTTTTGACTACTACAGAAGAAAGGGAAAAAATCATAAAGACAAAAACAAATAAGGCTTTTAAAAGATACATCCAGTGTAAGGAAAACATAAGCAAAATTAAAAACAAAACTCTTTAAACTGAAATTATTCAATTGTATATTAACTGATGAAGTGCAAAAACTGTATTTTCTGGATGCTGATAACAGTATTTTCAGTGTTCTTTAAAGGTCATTGTTGCCATGAACAGATTTTTCACTGTTTTTTCATAGTTATTGTTAGTTTAATTATATTATTAAAATAGTTTCTTTATTGTCCTTTAATGGTTATCATTCCCTAGAACAGCTTCTTAACTGTTTTCTGATTGTCATTGTTTCTTAAATAGATTCTTCCTATTTTTATTTTTTTTTTATTTTTTATTTTTGCCTAAACCAGTTTTTTTTTTCTGTTCTTTACTATCCATTGTTCCAAAGAATGGTCTTCTTCCATGTTCTTTAATAGCATTTTGCCAATAGAGGTAACTACTTTTTGCTACTTGAACCTGGCTAGATAAGATAGTTCTTGGTGTGTGGTTTTCCAAAGTGCTCACTGCCCCTTTCTCTTTGTTATCGACCACTTCTCCCCAACAGTATTCTTTGTTAAATAAATTTCTCATACTTTATTGACAAACCTGAACAAAATCAAAATATAAAAGATTATTCGTTATTAATGTACTTCGTATTCCACATATTGCCAGGTTACAAAAATGTGCAAATGTCATTGACTTTCAAAAGGTAAAATGTTCGCACTGTTTCCTTTCTCTGATTTAATTCCAATATCTTTTATTAGCCAAGCAAAGAGGACTGGTTTATTTTTACACAGTTCGAATCACATTTAGTCGCTGAAAACATTTTAAAATCATTGCATAAAAAATGTTTAATTTTTTTTTACTTTTTTTAATTTTTAAAATAATTCTAAGCAGTAAAAGGTCAAAAAAACCCTTCTTTTTATTCTCTCTTTACATTATCTCTGCCACTCTTCTAATTCTCTGCTTTTTTTTCTTCCCTGCCTCTTTCGTTCTTATTTTCTGATTTTTATTTATTCCTTTACTTCTCCCTCTCTTAAATTCTTTCTTCTCAAACCAACCTTTTTTTCTTCCATACTTGAACATTTTATCCTTTTTTATTTTCAATTTTTCATCATAGAGTTTTTTACCAACTAATTTCTATTTCTTATTTTTCTACCAAATTTACTGATCTTTTCGTTTATCTCTTTCTATCTCTATTAGTTCATTTCCTATTACTTCAAGTGCTTTTTACATGTAGAACAAAACATATGAGTATCCTCTTCTCTTTTTAACCTCTTATTTCTCTCCTTCAGACTTGCTCTCTTTCTTCCTCTCCCCAATTTCACAGTATCTCTTTATGCTGATATCTAAATCTCAACTCTTTTTCTTCTCTTTGTTACCCCAACTCTTCTTGCCCATTTCCTTTCTCTTAAAAATGGTTTCATTTGTCTTTACGAAATTCTTCCATCTTTGTGTTTATTCCTCGCCTCACCAATATTCAATCATTTTATAAATCTATTAATCAATTCCTCTTCATCACTCAGTAATTCCATCTTTCTTTGATAATTCACTCTATATTTTTTTAATATCATTTTTTGCATTTCTATTATTTTCTTCAATTTCTTTTGTGTGGAATTGGATTTGTTTTTCTTTCTTCTTGTTCTCTCTTTGTTGGCCTTTTCACTTATTCTGACTTTGATTGATATTCTCTCGTACTCTTCATGCAAGTTTAATGCTTATTTTTATTGGGATGGCAGGAGGGGACACAACCTGCATATATCCACAGATTGCTGGATAGAAGAAATCAGACTAAAAACAGACTCAGATATAAGGTAGATCATAGGATACAAGAACAGACTGAGGCAGATTTCTATATTAGTAAAAGACAAATGAGAACTGAGAAAAATAACTATCACTAAAATATGTTCCATTACATATCTTGAGGTATACATATATACTGGTATTGATACACATAAGCAAAAAATGTGTATATATGTGTATATTGCAATGTGTATGTAGGCATTATGAACATAAGCAATATTGCTTGGTGACTGTCAGTTTCACACCTTAATGAAGTTTTCAGACCAGGTCTGGATACCTATATCTACATAGATGTCTAAACACTTTCCTTGATATTGATCATCCACAATTAACATAGTATATTTTAAACATACAGACGCACACACATACCTATACATACATACGTATATATATATATATATATATATATATATTAGTTGACAGATTTTTTATTTGAAATAGATACCCTATTTTTATTTATTTATTATAGTGATTGAAAAATTATGGAATTTTGAGTTGATCTTCCATTAGTATGGCTGGTGCCAAGCTTCAGGAGAGTGACTCATTGTGCCTTCATGAGTTAATGTTTTCTGCTGTGAAAAGATTATATTTAATCAATTATTAGATCTGCTGCTAGGAAAGTTCGTTCTGTGTGCCGTATAGACAGATTCTGTCAAAAAAAACCCAACTATCTTGCACATTTACATGAATTTAAACACAGTAATAGATTGGCAGAAAATCTCATCATTTTACATTTGGAATTGCTAGATGGAAGCACACGCTTTCTGGTATCTGTTTCTTCTCTTACACTTGGCATTTGTGGAACTCTCTTCTGACTTCTTGCTTTCCACTCAACTTTGATCTTCAAAACTTTAAATGCAATGTCAATAATTATCTTCTGTATTCTTAATACCTGTTCTTTTATTGTTCTCTCTCATTAAGTGTTTCTTTTTCATATTATCTCACAATCAGTAACCCCTTGTCTTAGTGGCTTTATTGCCTTGCTTCAGGTGAAATGATTAATAAAATAATTATTGATCATTTTACTTAATAAATATCACTCTAGTCTTACATTGAGCACTTTGTTATCAGAAATTCAGTTATATTTGGTATGTTAAATTATATAATTTTACATATATCATTTGTTAGTATTAATAGATAGCATTTTATTTTCTTATATAATATTTCTCTATATACCTTGAGATATATATATAGGTTTTTATACACACATATATGGTCAAAAGTACCTGTATGCTTGCAACTGTGTGTTAGCAAATGGGTATTTATATTTGTATTGAATATATATATATATATATATATATAAGTGATTGTGTGTATGTATATAGATAGCCTGAACATAGGAATTAACACTGCAAGTGTATTGTTAGTTTCATGACTCAAAGTAATCTTCACATCAAGTCTGACAGTCACCATGCAGAGTTGATCCCTATGTCCACACTGACTATATAAATGCTTCATCCCCAATAATATTAACTTTTCATATTGCAATTTTTAAGCATACACACATACATACATACATACATATATATTTTGATTAGTATAGGGTAAGACATCACACATTTATATATAGGGTGAGGCAAAAGTCAAGCACCATAATTTATTAAAATAATAATGACACATGAAAATTTTATTTGTTATACGCACTGTTCAAAATATTCTCTTTTTTTCAAAACGGATTTCAATTCTGTGCCTGCATGATTCATTAACATGTCAGAGTTTCCTCTGTCATTTTACTGCATTCATATTTAATTCTTTCTTTAAGTTGCACAGTATTTCTTGGGCACGTCTTATTAACTGATCTCAAATGGCCCTACAGAAAAAAAAATCCAAGGGCATGAAATCTGGTGACCTCAGTGGCTACTCAACAGGACCTCTTCAACCTATTCATTAGACTCTATGGTGCACAACTTTTGCCTCCCCTGTATATATGAATTATCTCTGACAGAATGATTAAATAAGAAACAAATAGAAAAAAACCATTACAAATTTGACATGTTTTGCTATCTTTACTTTAGCTTCAGCTTTTAATGTTTGATTTTTTAAAAAAATAAAGATTACAAAACATGTCAAGTTTGCTTACTTGTCCCATTATTTAAGCATTTTGTTGCATTTAATTTTCACCTCATATGGATTAATATAGGCTTTTTTTTGTGTGTATATATATATATATATATATATATATATATATATGTGCGTGTGTGTGTGTGCACACACACAAGACCAATATATTTTTAATCACTTCATCACAAGCAAGGCAATAAAGCCAGGCAATCAGGGTGCTCCACAATCCCCTGTCTTTTGTAGCTCTTAGTAAATTTTTATCTTTTTGCTAGATCTCCTAATTCCTGTTCTGCCAACCAATTACACAAGTTTGTTAGGTTGGTTATGTGTTAATTTCCTCTCAATGTCAAATTTTCCTAGCCCTCTTTTCTCATTATGTGCCCCTGAAATTTCAACTATCTCTTTCTGATAAGTGTAAATGTCCTTTTTGCTTCCATTTTCTCTAAAGTGTCATGTTCAGTCTATGGTATTCTTATCAGCATTCTTCAGAAACATATTTATGTTGCCTCAACTCTCATATCTGAGGAGATTAGCCAGCATTTATTGCCATATACGATGACCAATATTACATTTTTAAAATATTACAGTTCAGTACTCTTTTCTTTGTTTCTAACAAAATTTTCATGTTTCTTAATACTTTGCTTACCTTTAGGAAGGCATCTTTTGCTATTCCAATGCACCTTCAGATTTCAGTGTCAAATTTTCCATCCTCTATTAAAACACTTCTTAGATGTTTAAATTTTTGTACTTGCTTGATCTTGGTATCTCTAATTTGTAATTCTTACAATTGATGTTTAGTCCTTTCTTCTCACTTTTATTTACTACATTCTGTAGGAACTCCTTTGCATTCATTTTTCTATTTGTAGAAAAAAAATAGAATATTCTGCATTCAAAGTAATATTGTTTTACTTTTCTTTTTTGTTTTAATTTTTTTGAAATTTTTTATTTCACTGACTTCTTTGGTCAGATAATATGCCATTTTATTTCTCCCCCCACAAATGTTCTTTCACCATCTGTTTTGAAGATTACACCTACCTCATTATCTTTGTCTTGTACCTCATTAAACATAAGCAATTCAAACAGCAGCTGCCAACATTACCTTTTCTTGCTCTGTCATTAAACCAACAAATATTCTCACCTTTGTCTTTGAAAAACCTGTTCAGCCAAGTGTTCAAATTACTCACTTTTTCAGCTATTTGTCCATTCTTGTACTTTTGTCTTCTTTCAATCCGTTTATGCATCTTTTGTGAAACTGTATCATTAAATGTTATGTTTCACCTTCTGACTTCCTCTTGTATTAATTTCCGGGTGTTAGTTTGTTACTGATGAAGTGTAAAAAAAAAAAAAGTATTTAGAGTATCAAGTTGGTAAGCAAAATACACAAGAGTGCTTGACCTTAGCAATTGAAAGTTAATCTTGTATGTCTGAAACTCCAAGAAAGTTTTTTTTTTTTTTTTTTTTAATATTTTCTGAAATTTCACCCAATACAAGGCTTGAGGGCCACTCTAGGTAGTGTTACATTCAACAAAATAGTAATACTGAATTTGTGATGTGATTCAAATGGAAAAATGGTAAAAAAAATGAAGAATATGAATATTAGGAGGAAAGGTGACAATTGAACTTTGACTCGAAAAAGTCAAGATTGGAAACATTCACACACAAGCTTGTTCTGCAAAGTAGCAGTTTGAGAAAAAGCTGAGTAGAACTTTTTCCTTACATTTGAGATAGGGAGGAAATGAGGGTTTTTCAACACTGCATTGTGTGTCCTAGTTGTAAAGGTCTGGTCTGGCAACCAGTCATTATGACAAAAATGGCAAATTATCAAATAATTTAGTAGTTATTAAATTTAGTTGATTTATATTATTTTATTAAATTTGATAAATTTTGTTTATATATATATATATATATATATATATATATATATATATAAAATTTAAAAATAAGTTATTCCAAAATTCGCTTGAAGATGAAACAGAACTAATGCTTTTAATTTAATTACATAATTAAATTTGAAGTTTTTAGTTTCAGTTTTTGAAACATGGTAATTTCTGTGCAGCGAAGAAAACATATTTTAAAACAGTTAATTTATAATATTTATGCTCTGTAAATTTACATTGAGCACTGTTTTGTAAAAATAAAAATATCAATAAGAACACCGTATTATATATCTTACTGTTCTTTCTTTTTATTATAATATATATGTGTGTGTGTGTGTGTGTGTGTCTGTATGTGTGGCTAGAAATTGCAGATTGTGAAAAAGTTTGTGCTAGATAGTATAATAAACATGACAAATAGCTATGATGATATCTCCCTCTGAATCAAGAAGGCCAGTAATGCTTTTAGAAAGCTGGATAGATTTCTATGGTATCAGCATGGAATTTCAATTGAGACAAAGTTGAAGGTTTATAATATTTCTGTTTTGTCTTCATTGTTGCATACATATGACACTTGGCTCATATTACCAGAAACACATGAAAAGGCTGGAATGATTTCACTAACAGTGTCTATACTGGTTTTTCTAGTGGCAAAGATACATGAGTAACATTGATATCCTCAAACATGGTCAATCTACCAGTATATCACTGGTAATTTAGCAATAAGTAATAATATACAGTAAATAATATTATTCTGTGCTTTTTTAATTTCTTTCGCCAGCCAACTATACCTACATTCTGTAAGAAGCATATCTGAACAATCTCTTTGTATATCTATCTATCTATCTATCTATCTATATATATATATATATATATATATATATATATATATATATAAAAATAGGAAAGAACATGTTAGGTAAATAATCCAGAGTTCTTTAGTATTTTTTGTTTTTATTTTTAAAAAACAGTGCTCCATACAGAACTAGAGCTTAAATTATAATTATTTTTAAAAAAAATATGATTCCTTCGCTACATAAGAGTTCTCAAGTTTCAAAAACAAGAGCTGAAAACCTCAATATAATTATTAAAATTAAATTGAAGTTGGCACCATAATATGTTAAGTGTCTAGAGAATTTTGTTTTATTTTATTTTTTTTTTTTTTTCCTAAAGGGCTGTTTTGTACATAAATGTGTTGCACTGAACTACAATTTGTTCTTTTGATGACTTCATAAAGGGTTTTTCTATCTTATGATTGGGTTAAGCTTTTAAACCTTTTATTAGACTATGAAATTTAATTTTTTTTTATGATAATTATTTAATGTGAAAATTTGTTGATGTCGGCAAAAAAACGTTAACTCATGTCTATGGTTTAATAAATTTTCATTATTTAGAAACTTAATAATGTGTAGTTTTTCATGTAGGCATAAAGGGCATTGGTCATCCCAGGTTTTACAAGTTCTTGTTCTATTTATTATTTTCCATTTTAAGTTTGGTGTTTTAGTCATTTCTTTTAAATGCCAAAAATATTTGGATAGAGATGTCTGATTTCTATTTCTAATATTATTGAAGGATCTTTTGTGTTGTCTCCATCTAATTTTAAATTCATTCTTTGTTGAACCAATGTATATCCTTTCAGTGTTAGGACTCTCAATGGATGAGATAGTGCATTGGTATACCACAGATTTTGTGCAGCATTTATTTTCCAATGGAAAGTCTTCAGGGTTTCTACAATTATGTAATTTTTCATTATTTTTGTCTAATTTTAGTTTAGTATTTTTATGTGTTTTGGCATGCGTGTTTTTCCAGGATTTTATTATGTTTTTTTATGATTCTTTCTAGATTTTCAGTGCAACTGTAACTTAATTTTAAGGTGTTTTTATTAAAGATCTTGCTAAGTCTGCTATTAGTAGGAAAGTGTTTTTCAATTAAAGCTAGGAATTTATGTCCTAGCTTAGTACTAACCAATTGCTTGAACAGAGGGGTATACCAAATGATTTTTCTTTTCCTGTTTGTCTTCTGGTTAGTACTATTGTTTCTATAATTTATGTTAGCGTTTTTGTATCCGCTATTTTTTAGGGCTGTGTTATAAAAATTACCATGTTGTTGGAATATTTCCTTATTAGCAGAGTTCATGCTGATTCTTTTCTCTATCGATGTGGGTATATGCTTAATTATAGATGGAGGGTGGTTTGACTTAGGGTGTACATACAAGGGATTAGTGTAAAACCTTACAGAAAACCTGACACTAATCCCATGAATTATTCGATTTGAACCTTTTAAAACCCTTTATGCTACAATTAACACCATCACTTAATAAGACACCAGAAGTGTTGAAACAAAATGACTATTTTTGTAGTGATTTTATAACATATTTATGTTATAATTTTCAAATAAATTATATATATATATATAATAATAATTAGGAAAAATCTGACATTAATAAATTTATTTCGATGAATATAATTATATCTCATCAGGCCATCTACATTTATTTTCATAAAATGTTGTTGGTCTGATGAGATGAATATACTTATATTCAGCAAAACAAATTCAGTACCAACACTTGATTTTTAAGGTTTTTGCTAATTATTATTATTATAATTTGCTCTGTATTATAGACTGAGTTCTCATATGGACTAAAAGTCCTCTTTGGAATAATCCCCCTACCAATTACAATTTTCTATTTTTTATATATATATATATATATATATATATATATATATATATATATAGTTTGGAGGTGCTAAAAAATTTGATAGCAATTTTTTTTTAAATTGCTTATTGGCTGAACCAAGAAACTTTCTGCTAGTATGTGTGCAAGTAAGATTATATATAAATTATTTACTAATACATTTTACAAGATCTAAGAGTTGTAGGGGTATTCACTCACACCTTAGGAGTAGTGGTAGTAGAGTTTTAGGCTTGTTTTTACAAAGATAAAAACAGTATAAATAAATGTATGTAATACAGAGAAAGCATGGCATATTGTATGGTAATTTCATACAATTTTATTTATGTATTTGTGTATGTATTTTATGTTACAATTGTGATAATGTTCATGTTATAAAAGGGAGTAAGCTACTCCATAATATTACAACTCCTATCATGAAGGGAAGTTACACCCGTGTTGTCATCCCGACAGTTCTCGGGAGAAGAGAGTGAATCTCATGTCTTTTGGCGGGATGTCCGTATTCCTGGCAGGAACAGTTTTTGTTGCATGCTGGGAGTAATTTTATGATTTTTACTTTTTATTTAATTTATTCTAAACAAGGTTTAAATATTGTTTTATTTTATTTCATTTATAATTTTCATTATTATTTTATTTATTTGTAACAATAATAATATCCCTACAGAGTTAAATATTTCTAACCAATATATTCATGTTCCTAACTTGTGTAAGAACTCAAGCAATGGACAGATAATGAGTCCTGAGAAACATAATGGTATCAATGGTCAGAACTTGTGCTTAACATAAAAGGATATTCAGATTAGATTAATTGAACTGCTTCCTTACAAGATGGTCATATTGTATCAATTGTGCCCTGTTAAGTAGTTCAGAGATGATGAATTGCATTTGCGGTTAAACTTCACAGCCATTTACAAGACAAAATGAATGGATCTCAATATATTACATACTGACTCAGAACTTTTGCTTGAATCATATTGATATTTAATCAGCCCCTTTTATTATAGCACAAGCATTAAGCATTGGATACCCAGAAAGAACTCAATAGAGTAGTTAGTAATGGTTAGTGAGATAAGCTTGATAGAAACATTACTTCACAGGATAACACTTCTTAGGTTGGATAATATTAATCTCAAAGCAAAAATTATTAGAAAGTGATATTTTATATTAAAATGCTCATATTAAAAAAAAATAATAATTTAAATTAAAACTGAAGAAATTCAGTAAAGATTTTTGTTTTACATTGAAAATAATCTTGGTATTGTGATAAAAATCCACAAATATTAGATGAAAGAAAAATGAATCAAACGTTAACTATAATGAATATAAACATAATTTTTTAGCTTATTTAACATGAGATGACATTAAAGGATTTAATTTTAAAGACATTAAATCTATTAGGTATATCTCCAAATCAGTATTAATTTCATATTTGATAATTGAACAAATTACACATTTGAAAATATGTGCCAAATCTTCAAAGCTACCAACTCAATTATTCATTGATTTCTGTCTGGCTAATAGATTTCTTCACATGCTCACATTGTACCATGTCTTTTCCAGATATGGGCAATTGTAGCTCTCTACAACTTCCTGTCTTTTGTTGCTTTAAGAAATTCTTACTTCTTTAACACACTACAGGTTTATGGTGCTTCTTGACCAAAAAAGAATGAAAACATGCAGTTTATATTTTAGTAGCAGGAATTCATTTAAACTGGTATGTCTGCTTAGCATTTTATTGTATTTTTCCAATTTTCAAATAATTTGTTGCATATCTAGATAGAATTTCATGATTATGTTCTGTTTTTGTCTAAGTTGTTACTGGGAATTTCATGTTCTCATTACTTTCAACAAAAATTTGTTAGCTGCAACTTAGCTTTTGGGGTAACTTTACAATTCAGTTTAAATTATATGGGTATCATATCAGTCATGTGTAGAACAATTTCACAGATTTTGATAATATCAGAAACAGTCATATAGATACTTTAGGTATAGTGGTGGAAATAAGTATTTTATAAGGATTGTAAATATTTAATGCACATTTTAACAACTCGCATTAAATATCTTTCATCACTGAACAAAAGCAAGAACTTTGAACAGTTTATCCACACTTCTTATCTGGAGGTGCCACAATATATTTTAAAATTGGAAAATACAATAATTAAAAATGAAACTGACCTTGTCAGTTGAACTTAATACAATTTTTTTTAAAACATGTTTGACACTTCAGTAGGTTTGTGTATTATATATATATATATATATATATATATATATATATATATATATATATATATATATATGTGTGTGTGTGTCTGAATATTGCATTGATATGTGAAACTGAAATTCATCATGCAGTGTTGATTCTTATGTCCACAGTGCCTGTATCAATAAACACCCTGTGGCAATCTTGGATCTTCATTCCTGTAAAATAAGTCTCAAAAAGGACGGTTTTCCCTTGACACTGCTATTATTTTAACTATGTTCATTCCTTGGCAATGTTTATAGTAAAAAAGTGATAAAACCTATGATGAAAGTTAATTTCTACATTTGTTCTTGAGACTTTATATATTAAAATATCAAACATTATTTATTCATTAGATTGTTTATTTACAAGAATAATTTTATATTTACAACATTCTAAAAACTAATTAGAATTAATCTAATGCAATATTTACCATTTACCAATTTATAAAGAAATAGATATAAAAACAATTTTAACTCATAAATTCATAAACATTATTATGAAAAAATATGTGAACACACTATAAGGAAATCCTTATTTATCGTTTTATAAAACTTGAATCGATTGGTAATTGGCTGGTGTTTCGTCGACCATTGCAATAAAAATAATGGAAATAAACAATCTAATAAATAAATCGTTTTATTTTTGTTAATTCTCAAAAACAAATAAAATGTATAAATGCACTTTCATATGTTTGCTTTTATTAAAATTCTAATCATCTCTTTTTAAATAAACATTTCTGAAGAATGAAAGTATTTGAAATAATAGTGGTGTCAAAGGACACGGTTTTTTTGCAGTCATGATGGTCCAATTCCTCTACAAATATAGCAAAATTTAAACACCTACAAATACACATATGTCCATGTTGTATACTTATATTTTATATATGTGTGTGTGATAAAATATGGTTTTTAAGGTATGCTATATTTATGGGGTGAAGTGCTTAATATCTGGGACAGAACATATATAAATATAAACAGTGTGGACATAGGTATTAACACTGGATATTGGCAGTTTGTTTCATGCTTAATGATTGCATTTTGCTTGACAATTGTGTTTCATGAAACAGATCATCACCATCCAGTATTAATACCTATACTCACACAGAAGAAAGGGATCATCAGCGATCAGGAATTTCTGCAAGCATTACTTACAGAATAGGGCTATTATATGTATCTCTCTCATATATACATAACTTGTATATGCAGAATACTGAATTTACTATATACATCCATCTGTATGTACAAATCAGTGTCTGATTCTGTTAAGAGATGAAAAGAAATAAAAACAGCCATTAATCAAAACCAAAGAAAAACCCTTTTTTGATATTCTCATTACTCTGCTGTATTTATTTCTCCTTGTCATTTTATGACAGACATCAATGTTAACATTGCACAAACTTCCAAACCATTCCTTTTATTTTATTTATTTTATTTTTTTTTACTCAAATTCTAAAATGATAAACCATTTTAAGTGCCATGAAGATAAAAAGTAAAATCTAACCAAATAAAATTTCTGTCAATTGATTTGACAATTCAGATCTGAATGATATATTCTTCAAAAAAGAAAGAAAAAACGATTTTCTTTCCAGGCTATTACACTACTTCTTGTTTAATCACTCTAGTTAAGCAGTGCTGAGCCCAGTCAATACTTAGACAGGGGACTACTCGGAAACCCTGGGTTCTAATAATAGGCATATGTTATTTTTGGGCTTTATCTAAAACTTTTTACCTATATATTAGGAACAAATTCTTCCCAATAAATAGAGAGAGAAGTAAATGAGAGCCCTCTTCTGTAACTAATACTTGGAATATTTATTCATCACTGGCATCCCGTCTTTTAAAATGAGAAAAAAACAGGTTTCAATCATCAATTTTTATCCCCCACTATCAGAAATATTTTGTTTACAAAGGCGAAAATGACTAAAGGCAAGAAGTTTGTAGTTGAATAAATTAAATAAACAATGATAAGAGAAAATATTATCTTTTTTTAAATGCCATCACTTCAGGATGTAGGATAACCATGGTTCCCCTATGATTCATTTTCTTATTTGTGAATTGTAATGTTTTCTTGAAGTTGATAGAAGAGTGGTTTTCTGTTGCTTTCTCTACAGTTTTGAATTCAGAATGCTAACCACCCAAAGCTAGAGTAACCAGTCTACACTACTTTCTAACCTCTACCTAGGAGTTGAAGATATGGATTCTTACCCTTCCCAAGGGTATTATAGTAAAAAATGAACCCAAGAGACCAGGTTGAATTTCAAATATAGCTTATGCAAAAATGCAGCTATGATTAATGTTTCCATTTTTTTTTTTTTCACCTCCAGCAGCCAAAATGTAATGTATTGCTATAAACATGAGTTATTCAAAGTTTTGACAGATTGTTTTCCAATAACTACTGTGCCATCATAAATTAGGAGAGGGTTTTCAAAAACATTCTCAGCCCAACCAAAAACTGAAAAAAAAGTTTGATCTTTGGTCATATTTTGAGAAATAGATGGGCTGAAAATTTTTCAACATCTACTCATGCTTAAACAGCTAATATATTATCCTAAAATTATATAATTTATTTATTCAGTTTGTCTGATGATCACAAATAGCGTGAAACCCAGGGTCACAAACTCACACCAATCCAACTAAATATGTTAGCTCTATCACTGATATTGAGCACTTTCCAATAAGTACCATGCATATATAATATATTAAAAACATGCATGCAAATATATATATATATATATTTGTGTGTGTGTATGTGTTGAGTAATGCTGCTTTTCATCTTAAATCCTGCACAGGTCTGACTGGCATTCACTTGTCTCCAGCAAACAGTAAATGAATGCTTGTAACAATGTTAGAAAACCTTTCAAAATGAATGTTCACAAAAGTATAGCTGTAATTGATTTTATACATACATACATACACACACACACATACATATATATATATATATATATATATATATATATATATATATATATATATATATATGAAATGGACTAAATACAATAATTATTTGTATTAATTACATTTAGCGGCCTGAATGGCTGAGGAATTTTGGTAAATGTAATTAATACTGTTTATTATAAACAGCATTTACTTAAATAATTGAATCTATAAAAATAACATACAAACAGAAAATGTTTTATATAAATATATATATATATGTGGACAGTAAATGTTTTTTATACAAGTTTCATTAAAGGGAACTGTCAAATTATTGTGATTAAGCTTTTTACTCAATTTTTCTTGCATTTGTTCAAGTATTTTTTTCTGGGCCTGAAGGATGTAAAACCTGTTCAAATGTTCTATATATCTGAGCACACTCAACTGTTCTATTAGCCATTATCAAGGATTTTTTTAAATTTTTAACTGAATATGTAGAATTTTATATATGTGTATCTATAGTTATGGGTAATTTTTTTTCCAAACAAGGGCAAAATGTTATCACCGTGTTCATAGTCGATATTATTGAGTGCTGGAATTTTCTTTTAATTACTAATGATTTCATTGTTTTTAACCATTTCATATGGATGAGGCTATTATTTTCATATTCCACAAGAATGTAGCAGACAAAGTTTACACACACACACACACACACACACACACACACACACACACACACACATATGTGTGTGTGTGTGTGTGCAAATAAAATGCTTTTATTTTTTAAGTTAATTGAAAAATTTTCTTTTCTTTTACAAAGAATTTAGTTTCTTTATATATCTATCACGTTAGACTGTTTTTGTCTTGATTTCACATTTTATGAATATTGTGCTATAGTATTTTTCAAAATGTGATTATTACAATAATTCCACGCAAATATTTACCTTGCTATAATTCAAGAGGATCAACAATTATAAATTATGTTTATATATTTCCATCTTACAACAGCTGCTTCATTCTCAAGTACTCAGAGTTGAAATGCCACATGGAATATATATTATTAATTTTTTACACGCATGAAATATTAACTACATCTGTGGAAAGCAATAATTTATATATTTATCTTTCAAGTAATACTAAATGAATTGAATTCTTATTGAGTTTTCCTTTTCTCTCTTTTCCTGTTTCCCCATTCGTATCAGCATTCTTTTCCTGTCTCACCATTTGTTTCTTCATCTCTCTTTTCCCGTCTCCCCATCGTTCATCTCTCTCTTCCCGTCTCCCCATCGTTCATCTCTCTCTTCCCGTCTCCCCATCGTTCATCTCTCTCTTCCCGTCTCCCCATCGTTCATCTCTCTCTTCCCGTCTCCCCATCGTTCATCTCTCTCTTCCCGTCTCCCCATCGTTCATCTCTCTCTTCCCGTCTCCCCATCGTTCATCTCTCTCTTCCCGTCTCCCCATCGTTCATCTCTCTCTTCCCGTCTCCCCATCGTTCATCTCTCTCTTCCCGTCTCCCCATCGTTCATCTCTCTCTTCCCGTCTCCCCATCGTTCATCTCTCTCTTCCCGTCTCCCCATCGTTCATCTCTCTCTTCCCGTCTCCCCATCGTTCATCTCTCTCTTCCCGTCTCCCCATCGTTCATCTCTCTCTTCCCGTCTCCCCATCGTTCATCTCTCTCTTCCCGTCTCCCCATCGTTCATCTCTCTCTTCCCGTCTCCCCATCGTTCATCTCTCTCTTCCCGTCTCCCCATCGTTCATCTCTCTCTTCCCGTCTCCCCATCGTTCATCTCTCTCTTCCCGTCTCCCCATCGTTCATCTCTCTCTTCCCGTCTCCCCATCGTTCATCTCTCTCTTCCCGTCTCCCCATCGTTCATCTCTCTCTTCCCGTCTCCCCATCGTTCATCTCTCTCTTCCCGTCTCCCCATCGTTCATCTCTCTCTTCCCGTCTCCCCATCGTTCATCTCTCTCTTCCCGTCTCCCCATCGTTCATCTCTCTCTTCCCGTCTCCCCATCGTTCATCTCTCTCTTCCCGTCTCCCCATCGTTCATCTCTCTCTTCCCGTCTCCCCATCGTTCATCTCTCTCTTCCCGTCTCCCCATCGTTCATCTCTCTCTTCCCGTCTCCCCATCGTTCATCTCTCTCTTCCCGTCTCCCCATCGTTCATCTCTCTCTTCCCGTCTCCCCATCGTTCATCTCTCTCTTCCCGTCTCCCCATCGTTCATCTCTCTCTTCCCGTCTCCCCATCGTTCATCTCTCTCTTCCCGTCTCCCCATCGTTCATCTCTCTCTTCCCGTCTCCCCATCGTTCATCTCTCTCTTCCCGTCTCCCCATCGTTCATCTCTCTCTTCCCGTCTCCCCATCGTTCATCTCTCTCTTCCCGTCTCCCCATCGTTCATCTCTCTCTTCCCGTCTCCCCATCGTTCATCTCTCTCTTCCCGTCTCCCCATCGTTCATCTCTCTCTTCCCGTCTCCCCATCGTTCATCTCTCTCTTCCCGTCTCCCCATCGTTCATCTCTCTCTTCCCGTCTCCCCATCGTTCATCTCTCTCTTCCCGTCTCCCCATCGTTCATCTCTCTCTTCCCGTCTCCCCATCGTTCATCTCTCTCTTCCCGTCTCCCCATCGTTCATCTCTCTCTTCCCGTCTCCCCATCGTTCATCTCTCTCTTCCCGTCTCCCCATCGTTCATCTCTCTCTTCCCGTCTCCCCATCGTTCATCTCTCTCTTCCCGTCTCCCCATCGTTCATCTCTCTCTTCCCGTCTCCCCATCGTTCATCTCTCTCTTCCCGTCTCCCCATCGTTCATCTCTCTCTTCCCGTCTCCCCATCGTTCATCTCTCTCTTCCCGTCTCCCCATCGTTCATCTCTCTCTTCCCGTCTCCCCATCGTTCATCTCTCTCTTCCCGTCTCCCCATCGTTCATCTCTCTCTTCCCGTCTCCCCATCGTTCATCTCTCTCTTCCCGTCTCCCCATCGTTCATCTCTCTCTTCCCGTCTCCCCATCGTTCATCTCTCTCTTCCCGTCTCCCCATCGTTCATCTCTCTCTTCCCGTCTCCCCATCGTTCATCTCTCTCTTCCCGTCTCCCCATCGTTCATCTCTCTCTTCCCGTCTCCCCATCGTTCATCTCTCTCTTCCCGTCTCCCCATCGTTCATCTCTCTCTTCCCGTCTCCCCATCGTTCATCTCTCTCTTCCCGTCTCCCCATCGTTCATCTCTCTCTTCCCGTCTCCCCATCGTTCATCTCTCTCTTCCCGTCTCCCCATCGTTCATCTCTCTCTTCCCGTCTCCCCATCGTTCATCTCTCTCTTCCCGTCTCCCCATCGTTCATCTCTCTCTTCCCGTCTCCCCATCGTTCATCTCTCTCTTCCCGTCTCCCCATCGTTCATCTCTCTCTTCCCGTCTCCCCATCGTTCATCTCTCTCTTCCCGTCTCCCCATCGTTCATCTCTCTCTTCCCGTCTCCCCATCGTTCATCTCTCTCTTCCCGTCTCCCCATCGTTCATCTCTCTCTTCCCGTCTCCCCATCGTTCATCTCTCTCTTCCCGTCTCCCCATCGTTCATCTCTCTCTTCCCGTCTCCCCATCGTTCATCTCTCTCTTCCCGTCTCCCCATCGTTCATCTCTCTCTTCCCGTCTCCCCATCGTTCATCTCTCTCTTCCCGTCTCCCCATCGTTCATCTCTCTCTTCCCGTCTCCCCATCGTTCATCTCTCTCTTCCCGTCTCCCCATCGTTCATCTCTCTCTTCCCGTCTCCCCATCGTTCATCTCTCTCTTCCCGTCTCCCCATCGTTCATCTCTCTCTTCCCGTCTCCCCATCGTTCATCTCTCTCTTCCCGTCTCCCCATCGTTCATCTCTCTCTTCCCGTCTCCCCATCGTTCATCTCTCTCTTCCCGTCTCCCCATCGTTCATCTCTCTCTTCCCGTCTCCCCATCGTTCATCTCTCTCTTCCCGTCTCCCCATCGTTCATCTCTCTCTTCCCGTCTCCCCATCGTTCATCTCTCTCTTCCCGTCTCCCCATCGTTCATCTCTCTCTTCCCGTCTCCCCATCGTTCATCTCTCTCTTCCCGTCTCCCCATCGTTCATCTCTCTCTTCCCGTCTCCCCATCGTTCATCTCTCTCTTCCCGTCTCCCCATCGTTCATCTCTCTCTTCCCGTCTCCCCATCGTTCATCTCTCTCTTCCCGTCTCCCCATCGTTCATCTCTCTCTTCCCGTCTCCCCATCGTTCATCTCTCTCTTCCCGTCTCCCCATCGTTCATCTCTCTCTTCCCGTCTCCCCATCGTTCATCTCTCTCTTCCCGTCTCCCCATCGTTCATCTCTCTCTTCCCGTCTCCCCATCGTTCATCTCTCTCTTCCCGTCTCCCCATCGTTCATCTCTCTCTTCCCGTCTCCCCATCGTTCATCTCTCTCTTCCCGTCTCCCCATCGTTCATCTCTCTCTTCCCGTCTCCCCATCGTTCATCTCTCTCTTCCCGTCTCCCCATCGTTCATCTCTCTCTTCCCGTCTCCCCATCGTTCATCTCTCTCTTCCCGTCTCCCCATCGTTCATCTCTCTCTTCCCGTCTCCCCATCGTTCATCTCTCTCTTCCCGTCTCCCCATCGTTCATCTCTCTCTTCCCGTCTCCCCATCGTTCATCTCTCTCTTCCCGTCTCCCCATCGTTCATCTCTCTCTTCCCGTCTCCCCATCGTTCATCTCTCTCTTCCCGTCTCCCCATCGTTCATCTCTCTCTTCCCGTCTCCCCATCGTTCATCTCTCTCTTCCCGTCTCCCCATCGTTCATCTCTCTCTTCCCGTCTCCCCATCGTTCATCTCTCTCTTCCCGTCTCCCCATCGTTCATCTCTCTCTTCCCGTCTCCCCATCGTTCATCTCTCTCTTCCCGTCTCCCCATCGTTCATCTCTCTCTTCCCGTCTCCCCATCGTTCATCTCTCTCTTCCCGTCTCCCCATCGTTCATCTCTCTCTTCCCGTCTCCCCATCGTTCATCTCTCTCTTCCCGTCTCCCCATCGTTCATCTCTCTCTTCCCGTCTCCCCATCGTTCATCTCTCTCTTCCCGTCTCCCCATCGTTCATCTCTCTCTTCCCGTCTCCCCATCGTTCATCTCTCTCTTCCCGTCTCCCCATCGTTCATCTCTCTCTTCCCGTCTCCCCATCGTTCATCTCTCTCTTCCCGTCTCCCCATCGTTCATCTCTCTCTTCCCGTCTCCCCATCGTTCATCTCTCTCTTCCCGTCTCCCCATCGTTCATCTCTCTCTTCCCGTCTCCCCATCGTTCATCTCTCTCTTCCCGTCTCCCCATCGTTCATCTCTCTCTTCCCGTCTCCCCATCGTTCATCTCTCTCTTCCCGTCTCCCCATCGTTCATCTCTCTCTTCCCGTCTCCCCATCGTTCATCTCTCTCTTCCCGTCTCCCCATCGTTCATCTCTCTCTTCCCGTCTCCCCATCGTTCATCTCTCTCTTCCCGTCTCCCCATCGTTCATCTCTCTCTTCCCGTCTCCCCATCGTTCATCTCTCTCTTCCCGTCTCCCCATCGTTCATCTCTCTCTTCCCGTCTCCCCATCGTTCATCTCTCTCTTCCCGTCTCCCCATCGTTCATCTCTCTCTTCCCGTCTCCCCATCGTTCATCTCTCTCTTCCCGTCTCCCCATCGTTCATCTCTCTCTTCCCGTCTCCCCATCGTTCATCTCTCTCTTCCCGTCTCCCCATCGTTCATCTCTCTCTTCCCGTCTCCCCATCGTTCATCTCTCTCTTCCCGTCTCCCCATCGTTCATCTCTCTCTTCCCGTCTCCCCATCGTTCATCTCTCTCTTCCCGTCTCCCCATCGTTCATCTCTCTCTTCCCGTCTCCCCATCGTTCATCTCTCTCTTCCCGTCTCCCCATCGTTCATCTCTCTCTTCCCGTCTCCCCATCGTTCATCTCTCTCTTCCCGTCTCCCCATCGTTCATCTCTCTCTTCCCGTCTCCCCATCGTTCATCTCTCTCTTCCCGTCTCCCCATCGTTCATCTCTCTCTTCCCGTCTCCCCATCGTTCATCTCTCTTTTGTCAAATTTGCATAACATAGATATATCACAGTCTGTATTATTGTAATGTACAGCAAGAGTGTGTTGAGGTTAGTGGAAACACCTAACTGATTGCTCTCCCAGCAGCTATGGGGATAATAGGCACAGAGTGGGAAGAGATGGGAGATAACAAAAATAACACTGTCTAGGGAACAACAGCAACTTTAGGAACAAAATGCCCATGGGACCGACTTCACAAGTCACAGTGTCTTGCCAACTAATGAGTACTAGTTTTCCTGCTGCTTTTATTGTTATGAGGCATCTTAAAAAGACCCAGGTCTTGACCAGTTGCAGAGAGGCTCGTATCTTGTCATACCAAGCTGTCTCACTGCTAATGGGGAAAACCCGGATATAACTGGTGTTGACACATATTCAGACACAATCCGGGACCTCTTTTACATCTGTACTGACCACATAGATATATCACTGTCTATTGTGTGTCTATATATATATATATATATATATATATATATATATATATAGTTGCATACACTCCAACTGTGAAGTATGGGGCCTACAGCCCCAATACAGTAGTCATTGCTGCTATGATTTACATAGCAATAAAATTTTTCACATGTTAGAGTTGAACAGTGCCTTACTAGTTATGCTGTAAATGTTAACCAATTGATATCATTCAAATTTAAGCATGTAGCAAAATTTTAAGTGTTGCATAGATTAATGGTTAACACCTTGAATAATGGTATTGCTGGGCCATGATAAAATTCCAGCTGTGTCAGTTGTTTACTTTCATTAATGCTTTTTCAAAAGACACAAATCAATCTCTTCTCCTAGGAATAGGTTAAATAGTAAGCAGCCTGAACTCTCAAATCTTTGTTGGCAACAAGTAAAGAAGGACAACTCTGAATTTATAAACATGGAAAATGCAGCAGGAACTCTTTGTACTTCTTTGTGCCATGTCCCTTCAAGACATCGGTGATCATGGCTCTCTACAACTTTCTGTCCTTTGTAGTTCTTAACAGTATTGTCTTTTTACTATTGCTCCTAATCCCTGTTTTGTCAACAATTTACACAAGCTTGTTAAATAGGGTACTCACTGTTTCCTTTGCCTTTCTTGCCTTCACTGTACCGTGTGAGTGTTAAATTTTCCTATCCCTCTTTCTTTATTATGTGTCCTAAAAATTTCAGTTGTTACTTTCTGATTCTATGTATCTTTTTGTCTCAGAAACTTTGTCATTGCTCAGTTTATGGTATTCTCAGCATCCTTCTGTTGAGCCATATTTTTGCTGCCTCAATATTCTTCATCTGTGATGAGATTGGCCAACATCCTCTGCCAAACAAAGGTCATGGTATTGTTTATTGATATTAAAGAAAAAGAGGCTGTCCAGAAAGAACCTGATACTTAAATCAAAAGCAGCTACAGTTTTCTTCATCCAATTTTATTCCCATGTATAACGTTTACACTTAGTAGTAGTAGACATAATAGTCTTAAGGGATACAAATTCAATTCTTTCTTTTTTAGAAGATGATTTTTTTATTTTCAGATATTACACTGAAAATAATCTAGGTATTGCAATAAAAAGAAACAAATATCAGATGAAAGAAAAAATAATCAAAAATTGATAATACACACCTTATTTTTTCTTGTTTTTTCAGCTTATTTAGCATGAGATGATTTTAAAGGTTTTAATTTTAAAAATATTGAATCTATCAGTATTCATATTTCATAATGGATTAAAATTTCATTTCATATTTAATAATGGAATGAATGACTCATTTGAAATAACATTGTACCAAATCTCCAAAACTACCATTACTACTTTCTGGTTAATAAATTTCGTTACATACCCCCTCAGTGTTATGCCTTTTCCAGATGTGAGCAATTGTGGCTCTCCACAATTTCCTGTCTTTCATTGTTTTCTTCTTTACTACCAACCATTCCTCCTTTACTGTCACCCATTTACTTAAATTTATCTAGAAGATTACTCACTGTTTTCCGTTGCCTTCAATGTACCCTGTGAGTGTTAAATTCTTCAAGCTTTCTTTCCTCCTCATGTTTCACAACTGTTCCCCTATAAAAGCTACTTGTATGAAGATGTTGTTCTGCTATTTGGGTTCTGATTTCAATCCCTTCTGTTTTACAGTAAGAATTTTTGTTGTAGCCCAGGTTGAACTTAACAAGATACAATCACATAGCTCACAGCTAAAACTGGAATCTCCACTTTTGATAATTTTTATGCTAGCTCATTCTATTTTTGAATTGACCATCAAGACATATTCTTGAAATCTGACATTTCCCATGCTTATGTACAAGACAATGTAAAGTAGCCTGTCTGTTTACTTCTGTTATATTTTATCATAAACTGAGTCATTGTCAATAAATATGCACCAAATCCATTTGTGTTGCCACAAGATTTCATCTTATCCTTCATAGGAGGAGTTAACACAGTAAAAATGTTCTTTTTATATTAGTACATTTAACATTTAACACTTTGGAGACAATTCTGTTTATCAAGTAAAAAGGTTTTTCTTGCCACCACAGGCAATTCCAATTTTAATGTTTGAGTCCTCATTCCCTGCTGCGACAACTAAAATATCCTTGACTAAGTTACTAGTGTAACTGAGGGTCCTTGAAAAGCAATGCAGTGAAAAGGGAAGTATTACATGTAAATAATGTACAGTACTAATTTTTTAAAAATATTTTGTGGGCAATCATGTCTCTCCACAATTTCCTAATCATTGTAACTCTAAGCATTATTTGTCCTGTTATTTTCCTTCCCAGTATCTTTTTTTGCCATCCTTTTTAGGTATGTTACTTGATGTTTTCCCAGCACTTCTTGCCCTCAGTATACCCTGTGTGTGTTGAATTTGCCACTACTTCTTTGCTCTTTGTGTCCCAGAAATTTCCCTTTTGTCTTTCTGATTCTGTCATGTTGTTTCCAAATTTCTGGCAGAGTGAATTGTGTCATGGTGCTCTTTTTCTCACAAATGATGCCCAACTAACACTTCTATAGTGTGCATTTGACAAAATCAAAAAGAAACATGCATGCACGAAATTAAAAATATAAGATGGCGACAATTTACCCATCGCACCCTGTGTATTCAAATATGGTGTGTTTTTTTATGATCATTTTTCTTTTAATACAAAGAATAGGCCATTGCACTATATACAGATAATTTTTATGAAGAGGATAAAAATCATACATTTTCAGATACCGTTTACACTATACACAGGTAAATATTTTTCTGGAGGGGGGTTAAAATTCATATAAAAATATTCAGTGGCAGCACTATACATGAAGACAGCTTATGCATGAGTATATACATTTTTGGTTTGATTTTTTTTTTTATTTCATCAAGTGTAAACTCCAAGATTTTCTTTTGTTTCTTGTCTTACTAACAAATAGAAAATTAATTTAAATTTTAATTTATAAAAATTAAGGTCAGCTTAGAAACAAAAAAAAATACATGTTGAAATGCCAACAGATGGAAAAAAAACTTCACAGATTGTTGACATAGTCAGGCTTAAGCAAAACTGTTAATAAGGTCCCTTTCAAATTTTTTCGAACTCCAGTTTTAAATATCTACTCTTCATATTCCATGTTGTTCTCAACTCCCAGGCATGGTCCTGATATTTCTTTGATTCTCTACTCCCCTTTACATTTAGTGGTTGCTCTGCAGGTTGATATCATAAACTATTTTGTGAATTTTGTTCTCCTTGTTTGCACATATACCATTTGTTTTTATTGTCAAATTCATGTTTGCTTAGTTTTCCATATATGACTAGTTCCACCCTGTTTGTATCTACATTTTTATTCCTATAATAACTTCTTGCATATGTTTATGTGTTATGCTTTCAGATAAATTATTTTGCCTACATGAAGAACATAAGAATCTTTTCTTTTACAGAAGCAAGCTAGGTGCATTTCTAGGTGTATTTGTATTGCCAGAACAAAAGAAGCTTAGATTATTTCAAGGGTAGAACAGGGGTTCAAACAAGAAATATTTCAATAAATCATATTGTGTTTGTGTCAATCTCTATGCCTTCTCTTTTTCTCTATATTTGTTTCCTTTCTTTCTTGCAATCTTAACTTTTTTCCATTATATTCATTTTCTTTTACGTTTGACAGCTATGCTTTACAACTGGTCTGGATTCCATAATCATTGCTTAACTGACAAGATGGACATGCTGTTGCCAAAGCTCAAAGATATTACATTTTATTTCCCTTGTATTTCCTTAATATCACCTCACTCTTTTTATTTGTCTTGACATGTCCCCGCTGCGTCTCCTTCCATCCCGACATGTGCCCGCCGTGTCTCTCCTTCCATCCCGACATGTGCCCGCCGTGTCTCTCCTTCCGTCCCGACATGTGCCCGCCTCGTCTCTCCTTCCGTCCCGACATGTGCCCGCCTCGTCTCTCCTTCCGTCCCGACATGTGCCCGCCTCGTCTCTCCTTCCATCCCGACATGTGCCCGCCTCGTCTCTCCTTCCATCCCGACATGTGCCCACCTCGTCTCTCCTTCCATCCCGACATGTGCCCGCCTCGTCTCTCCTTCCGTCCCGACATGTGCCCGCCTCGTCTCTCCTTCCGTCCCGACATGTGCCCGCCTCGTCTCTCCTTCCGTCCCGACATGTGCCCGCCTCGTCTCTCCTTCCGTCCCGACATGTGCCCGCCTCGTCTCTCCTTCCATCCCGACATGTGCCCGCCTCGTCTCTCCTTCCGTCCCGACATGTGCCCGCCTCGTCTCTCCTTCCGTCCCGACATGTGCCCGCCTAGTCTCTCCTTCCGTCCCGACATGTGCCCGCCTCGTCTCTCCTTCCGTCCCGACATGTGCCCGCCTCGTCTCTCCTTCCGTCCCGACATGTGCCCGCCTCGTCTCTCCTTCCGTCCCGACATGTGCCCGCCTCGTCTCTCCTTCCATCCCGACATGTGCCCGCCTCGTCTCTCCTTCCATCCCGACATGTGCCCGCCTCGTCTCTCCTTCCATCCCGACATGTGCCCGCCTCGTCTCTCCTTCCATCCCGACATGTGCCCGCCTCGTCTCTCTTTCCGTCCCAACATGTGCCCACCGTGTCTCTTTTTCCAAAAAACTAAATACTATACACTGCCTAAAAACCATCCACTTTTTCTTTCTTACTTTCTTAACACTTTCCAATTATTTCTCTTTTAACATTTCTTCCTAGCCCAACTTTTATTTATTTTGGACATTAATTTTATATATGTAAATTTATATTTTTTATCTGTATCATAGTAATTGCAGGAATATACATATGACAATAACAATATCTGTCTTGTCAACACCCATGTAATTTCCAACGGTACATATAGGGCCTGCTATTATTATTATTATTATTATTCCTTACCTAAAGTTTATTGCTTGTTTTCTGTTTGGAAATTAATTTTCTGTTTTGAAATCTATGAAAGAAAAGGTTGCCAATTTGTATTTCATCTGACACAAGCGCAAAAGACTAATCAAAATAAATAAGTTTAATTTTATTTTTGTTCTAACAATAAAATTATTTTGATAATTCCATGCTGACAAAAAATGTTCAGTAAATAAGGAAACTATGCTTTTTATAGTTTTGTTTACCATGTCCATTTGAATAAATATCAATCAAATGTCTCTGTTATGGAAGGAGATCTTTTGTTTAAATTACTTCATACATTTATTAACTGATTTATCTATCCCTGTAGGTTTGGTCTTATCTCACTATCACTTATCATCAGTTATATCTATCATCCATTGTCACAAACTATCATTCCCCTGTATCCAGTCATTTCTCTTTCTCTTTGCTCATAACCTACCCTCTCTCGCTCACTCTCTGTTCGTATTCAACCTTCTCATGCTCACTCTCTGTTTGTATTCAGCATTCTCTCACTATCTCTGTCTGTTCTCTCACTCTGTCCGTATCCAAGGCTTTCTCACCCTATCCATATCCAAGGCTCTCTTGCACTCTCTCAGTCTGTATCCTTGCATTTTCCCACTTCATTTCTCTCTTTCCCCCATTTGATTCTCACTCTGCACCCCCCGTTCGTTTCTCGCCCCTCTATGTCCCCCCATTCGTTTCTCGCCCCTCTATGTCCCCCGTTCGTTCCTCCCACTCTGTCCCCTTTCGTTTGTTTCTCCCTCTCTCTGTCGCCCCCATATTTTTCTCCCTCTCTCTCCATTTGTTTCTTTATCTCTCTCTTCCCGTCTCCCCATTCGTTTCTTCATCTCTCTCTTCCCGTCTCCCCATTCGTTTCTTCATCTCTCTCTTCCCGTCTCCCCATTCGTTTCTTCATCTCTCTCTTCCCGTCTCCCCATTCGTTTCTTCATCTCTCTCTTCCCGTCTCCCCATTCGTTTCTTCATCTCTCTCTTCCCGTCTCCCCATTCGTTTCTTCATCTCTCTCTTCCCGTCTCCGCATTCGTTTCTTCATCTCTCTCTTCCCGTCTCCGCATTCGTTTCTTCATCTCTCTCTTCCCGTCTCCGCATTCGTTTCTTCATCTCTCTCTTCCCGTCTCCGCATTCGTTTCTTCATCTCTCTCTTCCCGTCTCCGCATTCGTTTCTTCATCTCTCTCTTCCCGTCTCCGCATTCGTTTCTTCATCTCTCTCTTCCCGTCTCCGCATTCGTTTCTTCATCTCTCTCTTCCCGTCTCCGCATTCGTTTCTTCATCTCTCTCTTCCCGTCTCCGCATTCGTTTCTTCATCTCTCTCTTCCCGTCTCCGCATTCGTTTCTTCATCTCTCTCTTCCCGTCTCCGCATTCGTTTCTTCATCTCTCTCTTCCCGTCTCCGCATTCGTTTCTTCATCTCTCTCTTCCCGTCTCCGCATTCGTTTCTTCATCTCTCTCTTCCCGTCTCCGCATTCGTTTCTTCATCTCTCTCTTCCCGTCTCCGCATTCGTTTCTTCATCTCTCTCTTCCCGTCTCCGCATTCGTTTCTTCATCTCTCTCTTCCCGTCTCCGCATTCGTTTCTTCATCTCTCTCTTCCCGTCTCCGCATTCGTTTCTTCATCTCTCTCTTCCCGTCTCCGCATTCGTTTCTTCATCTCTCCTTTTCCGTCTCCCCATTCATTTCATCATCCCTCACTCCCTGTCCACATATTTTTTTCTCCCTCTCTTTCTTTCCTCCCATTCATTTCTCGCTCTCGTTCTCCCTCTAGCTGTCCCCGGCCCCATTCATTTCAATCCCTCTGTCACCACTCCTATTCGTCTCTCTCCCTCTCTCTCAGTTGCCACCCCCATTGGTCTCTCACCTTCTCTCTCTGTTGCCGCCCCTATTTGTCTATCTACCTCTCTCCTTTCTCTCTCTCTGTCACCACCCCCATTCATTTCACTCCCTCTCCCTCTTTCTGCTTTTCAAAATTCTATATAAATCTCATCTTTATCTCTCTCGATGTATATAATATATATATATATATATATTTTCCATTTATACAATTTTTACCAATGGTAAATGTGGTCTTGTACCAACAAGGAAAAAGTGAGCATAGTAAATGCTTATCAGTAAGTTTATATCAATATATATCTGTCTAGGAATAAAAAGTTGTCATTTCTAGTATCAGTGTGAAGCCAAATTTTGAGATACTAATAAAAGATGTTGCCAATGATTATGGTAATTATTGGTTTTATTTGTAAGTTGTGGACATAAAAAAAGTCTTACAAGTGTCCACTTTTCAATTAGGTTTTGCAAAACTGGATGGTAGACCACTTAAAGGTGTAAATATGTGTCAGAATAAATAAGATAGCCATTACTGTGTCTATATACTTGTGTAATTGTATATGTATCCAATAATAATAAGGGTGCATCTATGATGGTGTGTTCAGGAATATATCCATATACATTTATACATATATATCTTAATATCAGCTATATATATATATATATATATATATATATATATATATATATATATATATACATATAAGGTTATAGTTGTTTCGATAAGAGAAAAATGTATATTTTTAAAAAGAGAAACCACAAATGTTTTTGGTTATAATTTGGATTTGTCTTAGTGTATATATAATATTTTATTCTTCATATTTCTTGCTACACGTGTTTCCTAGTCTTGTAACCTTCAGGCAAATAAAAGGAATAAATTTTCCTTATGTTCTTTTAATGTTTCATTGTTTTCTATAGTGAGCCTTGATCTCCTTTCCTGGACTGTTGGCAAAAGTGAATTTCTGCCTAAGTGGTAATAAAATCATTAGGTTTGGTCTGAGTGGTGGTGATGATAGATGTGTTGATGAGAGATGTTTTCCTATCCCTACATTACCCTTGAGACTGTCAAATCTATTTCCATTTTAGTGTATCATGTGTGCATGCGAGTCCCTGTTATCTTGCACATGAATCAGCATACTCATATATATACATGTGCACATTTTTGTTCTCCATGGATACCTGTTTGTGCATACATACATGTATGTATGTGTGCAATGCAGTCTGACCAATATATATATATATATATATATATAATATGCTGATGAAATAAATTTGAGAGACCAAAAAACAATATTAATGATAATAAAAATATTTATTGTATATTATGAGGCATTTCAACCAAATAAAAGCATGATGAGAAAAGGTGTTAAAATTCATATATATTTCTTTATGCTGGTGAAACTCGTGGAGATATATATATATATATATATATATATATATATATATATATATATATATATGAGAGAGAGACTCGTGTACCTGCACATACATATGCATATATCTATATACACACACACATATATATATGTATGCCAATCAAGTGAAGAAAATGAGAAAATCCAACTTTTTAAAGGCTTGTGTTTATGTTTATTTTAGTTTTATTTATTTACTTATTTACAAAACAAAATATTTTAATTCTTTTTCATGATAAAGATAAATTAAAAAGGCAAATAAAACAAATGTTAAGTTCCTAAATTTTACATTTTTAATAACATGATTATCCTTGGTACATTCTATGCACTTTAGAGTTTAATGCATTGATATTAGAAGAGAAAATAAATATGTGATTCATTCAAATAACTACAGTGCAAGTTGACCTCCATTAAGATCATAGTTCACAACTCTACACTGAATTCAATAACCCTTTCCATGGCTATATAGTATGAATGTCATCAGGGCTGCATATGTTTTGCTTGCCAACTATGACTGTAGGGCCAACTTAGCCCTTCTATTTAATCCATAGCTGCGAGAAAAGAGATGGATTCATATCTTTTCCAAAGTTATTAATATGATGTATTTAACTGAAATTTAAATACAGCTTTCCAATTTCTTGTTCTGAACTGTTAACCATTACACCTGCACATTCAAAATAATCACAAATGGTAAAAATTAAATAAGAATAAACTTGATATTACAATGCTGTTTTAGCAGCAGAATGTCGTTATAAGGAATATGGCACATGCCTGGTTATTTGCTGGTGAGACACTACACAGAGCTGGAGTCACTTGTTAATCTTATAATAATCTTACAAACTTTATTTCAAACACATTTCCAGACCTGCTAGAGAATGTACCCCTGCTAATACAAAGATGCAGGTGGTTCATGCATGATGACACATTTTAGTCACATTGTTTGCAAGGGACTGGCAGACATCAACTATGAAAGATGGACATGTAGGGGAGGACTTATTCCATGGCCTGCACATTCCTTTGGATTTTTATCTGTTAGAATACCTAAAACAATTGGTTTCTGCAGCAGACATTAATAATGAAGAGATGCTTCAGCAATGTGCCATGAGGGCCCGTAAAACCGTTCAACACAATATGGGAGTATATGAAAGGGTTTGCCAGTCAATGATCTGACAGATATATGTGTGTGTAGAAGCAAGCAGAGTACATTTTGAACTTTTGTTATGAGTTGTTGTATTAAGGTACAACAATGGCCTTTTATGTTATGTTTATGAGGACATTTTACCTTGTTTTAGTGTCAGGAAACTGCTCCCAAAGTTTGTAGATATATTTATGATGCACTCTATATATTGAAAATTTCATGAAAATTTTTCTCATCCGAATGCATCTTGCACATTTATAAATCTACCATTTGTCTGTGCATTGAATACTGTTGCCATATATGGTCTGGTGCAAAATTCTTGACAAAATTCAAAGAAGGGTCTGTAATGTAATCGATCTTGACCTGACATCTCAACTTCAGTCACTTTCTCACCGATGTGACATGACTTCCCTCTGTCTTTTCTACAAATGTTTCCACGGCAACTGCTCTGATGAGTTTTTTTTCCTTGGTGCCTTGACTACATGAATTTTAGTTCACAACTAGATTGGTAACTCAATCTCACCAATTTACTGTTGAACTATCGAGATGCAACTGTCACTTTTTCTTTCTATTTCTCACACATCTCACCTGTGGAACTCCCTTTTGTTGAACATTTAAAATAGGGAGGCAGACTGACAGAGATTATTTGTGCGTCTGTTATTTTTAATAAATGCTTGAATCCTTTTTCTTACTATTATGAATTAAAACATCTAATTCATATAACTGAAGAGATAATTTACCACTTACTTACCTATTTATTGATTACCTATTAAATATCTACTATTAGTGAATAAGCAAAGGTGGATGATGTACTGCTGATACAAATAGACTATTTTCTTCTCTTAAATTCACATGGATATAAGAAGTAAAGAAATTCCTTAGAATAGATTGGTAGCTATTTGTTGTACACAAAACACTGAATAAAAATGCTTGCTTGTTGGCTGTCTGGCTGGCCTCCACAAACTGAGTCTAGAAAGAGACCATGGCAATTTCACTCTCTGATCATACACGGCATTTACAATGATAATGAACGCCCACTTTTAAAACTCGATTGCTTCACTCATTGGAACAGCCATTCTCTGTACTTGCTTATATATTATTTGATCAGTGTTATTCACTTGGCTTTTATTTCTTTTAATGCCAAAACCTAAAGCAATTTCTGTTTGATTTCTTTCCTTCCTTAGATTCACTCTTTTCTTCTCTTTTACTTTTATTCAATTCTGTTTCCTTGACATTTTCCTTCCATTTTTGCTTCTCATTTTTTCAATTCCTTTGTTTTTGTTTCCTAATCTTTTTCTCTTTCCACAACCTTTCATTTGTTTTTTTTAAGTTTTAATCGATCCTTTCTTTCTTTTGCCTGGGCACATATGCTTTCTATCTTTCTTTTCTTGGAAAATGTTGCTTTCCTTCTCTCTGGACCTTTTTGCTTTCCTTCTCTTTTTTTTCTCTGAACAGTGTTGCTTTCCTTCTCTCTCTCTTCTTGGGACAGTGTTGCTTTCCTTCTCTCTCTCTTCTTGGGACAGTGTTGCTTTCCTTCTCTCTCTCTTCTTGGGACAGTGTTGCTTTCCTTCTCTCTCTCTTCTTGGGACAGTGTTGCTTTCTCTCTCTCTCTTCTCGGGACAGTGTTGCTTTCTCTCCTTCCTTTTGACACAATTGCATTTTTTAAACTGATTTTTTATGTACTCATTTCCTCATGTGTGCTTTCAGATTTCTCAGATATTGTTTATATATATATATATATATATATATATATATATATATATATATATATAATGATTTAACTTTATCAGAATTTTTAATCTGGCCTCAACATTTATATTTTAAGACCAACTCGTCATCTCTTATCACAGGGCCTTTTCTCAGACAAGCAATATGGCTTTCATTTCTCCAAATCAACTGCTAATTTACTAACAATAATTGTAGAAAGAGTCTATCATGCTTTAGATAAAAACAGTGAAGTCTGGGATGGAGCATTGGACATCTTGAAAGCCATTGACAGGGTTTGACATTCAGATCTTCTCCACAAGCTGAGAAGCGACGGTATTATCAGGCACATTTTTGAGCTGATCCATTCGTCCCTTTCAAATTGTGAAATGGAAGTTGTCCTGAATGGCCACTCATCTAACTCCTGGGTTCCATCCTTGGTTCTACATTGTTTTTAAACTTCGTTATCAACCTTCCCAATGACATCAGCTCTCAACTTGACATCTATGTTGATGACACTACCATTTACTCCTGTCTCGATAGTAAGGCTGATCAGTCAGACAAGGTCAAATTTGAAGCCAATGAACAAAATAACCTCAAGACTGTCATCAACTGGGGCAAAAGATGGCTTTTCAATTTTAATGCCTCCAAAACTAAACTGCTCTCCATTAATTATCTGAAAGACCCCTCTTTGCCTTCCATGGCTGATGCTATCCTTCAAGAAAGTGACTCATTGTGCCTTTTCAAGTTAACATTCTCAGCTGACAAATGGTGGAAGGACTACATTGAATCCATCGCCAGATCAGCTGCTAAGAAATCAGTTTACTGTATCGAGCAAGACAATTTTTCTCTCTAGAATCTTTCTTGCATATTTGTAAGTCTACCATTCTTCCATGCTTAGAATATTGTTGACATATATGGTCCAGTGCCCCTGCTATTGATTTGACTTTTGTCCTCAGTTTTCTTCCTTCTTTCTCATTTTTCCCTTTCCTGCTTTCCTTTTTAACACTATTTCTCATTTTTCTTGTCTTCCCACATTTTACCTTTTTTTCCCTGTCTGATTCTTTCTGTCTTTATTTTCCTTCTTTCTCTTCACTTGTCTGTAATTTTTTTTTCTTTCTTTTATTCACCTTCTTTTTTTTTTTTTTGTTCCTATTTTATTCTTCACCATTGAAAACTTGAACAATATGTAACTGCCACTTGCACATGTACTGGATTCAAACCATTCATTACAACTGTTCTCACTCTCTCTCTCTATCTCTCTCTCTGAGAAAATCTCTTCCTGTCTGTTAGAAAATAATTTCCACTTTCTATTTCTCAATCTTTTCTCTTTCCCAATGTACTCTTCTATGCTTCTTTCATTCTTGCTCCCTTTTATTTTTAGTAGTATGCTTTATTTACTAGTATGCTTTATTTACTGTCTGGAATAGTTGTGCTAGTGGGAATTTTGTAAAATAAGCAGGAAATTCTGGATTTCTGGAACAAAATAATCATGTCACAAGAAAATTATTTAATAAACATTCCATACCAAATAAACATTGTGTTGAGGAAAAATTGAAAGAAATTTAATCTAGGCACTTAGATTTGGAACACAAAAGAGATTATTTATTACTCTTTCTCTTTAAAATATAAAATGAGCACTTTGTCTCTCTCTCTCTCACATACACACACACATATATATAATCTGTTGGATTAATAAATAAAAGATCTACCATATATATATATATATATATATATATATGGGGTAGATTTTTTATTACTCAGACATTATTTTTAATATATGCTCATATTTGAATAGACCTATTTCATCTGCCGCCTTGAATATTCAACAAATCTTATTAGACAAAAATATACTCTCTTTGGCAGAATTCAAATTCTTTCTTAACGTCAGGATATGAAACAACGGATATGTCTATTTCAAGAGTCAGAGAAAAAAAATCTCTGTTGAGAGGTATGATTCAACTTTACTTGGTCCTCAATGCACTCTGTAGCCAAGAGGTCAAAGCACATCGGATCTAATGACAATTTCCCTGAGGGGAACACTGGTTCGAATACTGCCAGCGACCACATTTTTTCTCTAATAAGATTTCTCAAATATTCATGCCAATAGACTAAAATAAATAAATATACTGTTTAATAAATAAACAGATTGTCTATTCAAATACGAGTATCCACTAAAATAACATCTAAGTTATATATATATATATATATATATATGGTGAACTCTCATGAACGATAAATGAGGGTCAGCATTGGATAGTGCCTTTTGTTTTTTTACACATCCATGCTAGCAGTGGGGGGGGGGGCTATCGTGGAGAAATATATGCATAACTGTGTGTGAACACCTCCTCCGCAAATTAAGTTCATCTTATTTTTAGTAACTTTTGTGCCGCACTAGTTTGATTTACATGCTTGTAAAATTGGAACTCACTACCTACCAGGACATGGACTCATAACATTTTTTTTCCAGCCAATCGTCTTTCTCCATCGTTACTCTTTACGCTATTTACCTTTTTCTTCTTCTCTCACTTTCACTACTTTCTACTTTAAATCTCATCCCCCTCCCACATCTACTCTTTTTTTCTCATCTTCTCTTTCTCTGATTATATTTTAACCCTTACCCACTCATATGATTACTTCCTTTTTTTCTTGTTTTTTTTTTTTGTTTTTTTCATCTTCCCTCTCTACATTTCTTTCATTCTCTCTACTCTTCCTATCGTTTGCACCTTTCCTATGATCCACCCTTCTTTCTCCACTTGCTGCCACATCTCTAACCATTAATGTTGTTGCTTCTGCTTCTGCTGCTATTAAGACCACTATTTCATCCAGTTGTGATAAGAATCTCTCCGGAGATGTCCAGGTATCCGATGTAATAGAGATACTTTCAGCTGAAATATTAACAACATATAGAAACATCAGCAACTGAAATGCTTCATGCTGCCCTTCATTCAACTCTGGATTCTACTTAAAAAAGAAAAAAAAAATGAACTGATATTTATTGATACCCCAAATTTGGATCTTTCTCATACTTCATTTTAGTTCAAATATTTTTCTCTGGATTCATTTGTCTAATAATCTTAATTTTAATCATCCCTCTAGGATTAATTTGGCCATCAATTTTTATTTTTATGTATGTGTGTGATTTTTAGATATTTCCAAATGTGGAAAATGATGTTCTTTATTGAAAAGTTATTTTTCTTATAATTTAAAAATACTTCATATAAAATGGGAAAATATTAGGATATAAATTTTTTAAAAATTCATCAGTGGCACCTAAATTTCATCCTCTGAGAAAAACTTTTTTGAACTGGCAGGAGAAAATTTTCATCATTTTCTTACAATGTGATTATCCGTTTATTTTATTTTTGACTTTTAAACAAAGTATTTTTGGGGGAAATAATTTTTTTTTACTTATCCTTCTTAATCAGTGTCAAATAAGACAACACAAAAAATGAAAAAAAACTAATAAAACTAAGGACCTCGTGCTAGTACAAACAGCTGTGAATTTTAAACCAATTAGAAACAGTAGATGAGATTTCATGTGAAATTTCTTTATAATTTTTTTTTTTTTGTGAGATGAGTACAGATAAAAAAAAATACCCTGATTCCAAGTTGTTAACAATGACTCTAAAATAACTAAAAAAACTTTTCACCTGTATAAAAATAAAGTATAAAATGAAGCCACAAATTTAAAAATTCTGAAACCCCAAAACAGTATGAATTTCAAATTGTTGAGCAAAAAAAAAAAAAAAAAAAATTTTAGATCAGTCAAAATAATTATTCACTAATTTGTCAACCTTATATTTATGAATATTATAATAATATAGATTGCTTTTTGTCTGTCCTTGCACCAGAATTGGCTCTGCCAATCAATTAACGGAAATATATTTGTTTCCTTCTCAATTTGATTTCAAATTTTATGAGCTGACTTCAAACAAAAAAGAGAATTGATTAAATTATATCTAAGAATGAGACTAATTGAACAGAATAAAACCTCTGAATAATATCAATAAAATTAAAAGAAGGAATTGCGCAAAGGTGGTGGAATGAACATTTAAAAACTTACATCTGGAATTTTTAGAATAATAAATACACTGGAGTGAAAAGAAAAATAACTCAAGCACCTTACAGAACAATGGATATATATGTGCCAAATACTGGTAAAAGGATTATAAATACAAACAGTTAAATATCGTGACAAGGGGAGACATCAAGGTAAGTCAGGTCATATCTTCCATGTTAGATTTTTGCTTATTTAGAACAAAGGTAATTCCAGAAAACTGGTTAATCAATACTTAATTCATGAGATAGTGATAAGGTTATTGATGAAAATCTCTCGGTATCTAATTGTATTCTTTTCAGAAGAAACGAATTAAAGTAGCCAAAGTTGCACTTCTGTAAGGAAATTTTGATTGAAAAATAATGAATGAAAAATGCAAAAGAAAAAATAGAAAAGAATATAACTGGTAAGAAAGGTGTAATATTTGTTGTGCAATGTTATTAGTCCTGACCTGGCATCTCAGTTTAAGTCACTTTTCTACCACACTATAATGTAGCTTTCCTGTTCCTTTACTATAAATATTTTTGTGAGAATTTTTCTGATAAACTTTCATATTCTGTACCTCATTTTTACAAATTTAAGCACAGTACTAGATTGGCAGCCAAGTCTCATCATTTTACAGTTGAAATTGTTAGATGTAACCATAAGTTCTATGCTAACAGTTGCTTCTCTTGCACAAAACTTGTGGAACTCTATTCCAGTATCTTGCTTCCCAGTCAACTTTGATCTTCAAAAATTTAAATGCAATGTCAATCATTATATTTTGTCTTCATAATTCCTATTCTTTTATAGCCTTCTCTCTTGAATAACTTTTCTTCTTACTCTTTTACTCACAGTAAACTCTTCCATCTTAGTAGCTTTATCACCTTGCTTGGGGAGAAATGATTCTTCTTCTATGTGCCATGTGTGGCTCTTGGCAGTTTTTCTCACTTTGTTAAAGTCCCAAACCTGCCATCAATTCACATAAGCTCATCAGGGATGTGGCTTGCCACCTTCCTCTGAATATATTTTGTAAGGTTAAATTTTCCAAGTCATCTTCCTCATTATGCATCCAAGGAATTTCAGCTGTCGCTTTCTTGTTGCTTACTCACTCCATCCATAGAATTTTCAGTATCCTTCTGTATACCTATGTTTCTGCTGCTTCTAGTTTTTTCCTCATCTGCGGTGAGATTGTCCAACATTTCTTGCCATATAATCTAACCCTTTTTTCTTTGTTTCTAACAATTATTTTTTCCATTTCTCAGCACTTTGCTTCACTTTTGTAATACTTCTTTCACTAGTCCAATGTGTGTTTGGATCTCAGTGAAATAATTAAAAGGAAAAAATATTCTTAAAAAATGTCATGACTCTTCTGTTCCAGGTCAATATACTTCAGAAATTATGATTTCTCTCTCTTGTGTGTGAGTGTGTGTATATATATATATATATATATGAAGAAATATAGTCTTAAGGTATGCTATATTTATGGAATAATGTGCTCAATATCAGAGATAGAGCGTGTGTAAATATAAAAGTGAACATTGAAGTCAACACTTAGAGGCAACAGTCTGTTTCATGCTAGACGCAACTGTCAGGCCATTTATATATATATATATATATATATATATATATATATATATATATATATAAATAAAAATTTTAAATTAATATATTTGATGTCCTGAAGAATCTAAATCTTAGCATGAAATATTCATTAACAATTTTAATCTAAAGTCTAAGTTTAATATTGGTTAGTCATATCCCAAGTCCTGTAACCTATTAGCATGGTGGGGTACTACATGTACTGCAGCTGTAGCAGCAGTTGTGTGTCTAGGGCAAGGTAATTACATCCCTCTTCAAGCTAGTTTTTAATTCAGGCTGATTTTAAAACCCTTCTCTTAGAGGGATTAACATTGCAAGTCAAGAGAGCCCAATCAGCCTTACTATTTAACCTATAGCTGGGGAAGGAGTACATGGATTGTTATCTTTCCCAAGGGGATTTTTGTGAAAGAGGACATAAACTGGGTCAGAATTCAAATTGGCAGTTTGTTGATTTCTGTTTCAGAGTCACTGACCAGCACATATATTGATGAGAAATAAGATTTCACAAATTATTTCTGAATATGATTTGTAAATCTAATTAGTAAGTATTCATCATATTTGGCTAAAGCTCAAATAATCATTTATTACAAAAGTACTATCATTAGTCATGCATGGGTCTTCAATCTTGACCTCAAAAGTCTGAACAAGTAGCTATTAAAAACAGGAGTTACTTTTAAATTTATAATACTTTTTAATATACATCAGGGACACAGCAACCAAACTCTACCACCACTCCCTGCAAAATGTTTGTTTGGGTTCCTCTTTAAATAGTTTCCTTAAAATAATTCTTTAGCAGCAGAGAATGCCAAGTGCAAACAGGCTATTTTTTTTATTATTTAACTGCATGTTCTACTGCTATTTAGGGGGTTTAGGGATCACTAAACATAACTGTGTACATACGTAACAGGTTATACATTTAATACAAAATAGTCTCTAGTAAAATGTCTAGCCAACAGATTCATGTTTGTCCCTTTCACAAATATGAAGAATTATATTTTTGTCCTCACTGGCTCGTGGAGCAAGGCATTGTAAGAAAGCTTCCCTTAGCAGAATGATCTTAAAACTATCTTCTGCTTACCTCCATGACCTGCTGGAAAAGAGTGAAAAGATTGCAAAATAATTATACTTTATAACAATATGTTGTTAAATGTTATCCAGCCTGTAACAAGAGTAAATTTCTATTGTTGCCCACTTGTTCAGACTAGAACATAACACTGAGCTTTGTTGTCCTTTCAACCCACTTTGCTCTATTAGAGACTATTTGCTGTTGTCCACTTGTAATTTTGGGCCATTTTATCTTTTTCTTTCCAGCTAGGGTCAATCTTGAGGCAATTTTAGGTCTTGTTTTACTGGACAACTTCAGGATATGACCAAGCCATCATAACCTATTTATTTAATATGAAAGTTAATATTCTAAAATGTTTAACTATACCATTCTTTATTAGAGATGCTGTTAGGCCACTAAATATTAAAGGTCTTTCATATATTTAAGTTTCAAACCAACAGTTTGAGATGATTATTCTTTTTTGGAGATAAAATTCTCTCAGGACGTCATTATTCTAAACATCACTTTCATTAAATATTCAGTGTTATTCACCCCACTTAATTTTGGCTGTGAGCATTCTAAGACAGTATTTCATTATTGAAACTTATAAAAAATATCTATTTGAAATTATTGTGGAACATCTTGGCAATCTTAAAAACAATCAGAATATGCAAGAATGTTATAAAAATGCATAATACAATGAAAGAGTTCATTAAAAAAAAATGTAAAATTTAATTCTTGATATTTCACAAGAAAGAGTTTGGATCAATAAGTTTATAGCCTGGTACATGTCCTAAACATATGTCAGGCTCGTTGAATTTTGATTTGAAATTTTCTCAGTATATTTCTTATTCTATGTGATTAATACCCACCACTGATTTGAGTGATTTGCACACTGAGTGCATTGACAAGGAAGATGATTATGCTGAAAGATATTGTTATTTAAAATAAATGCTATTCCATCATCATTAGATTATTGACTAATTGATGTAGCTGACTACCATATTTTTATAGAATCTTTCCTCTTACAAAAAGGAATCTACATTGGCTTCATTTAATCAAAATTCAGCTGAAACATTTTTGCATCTAGTAATTGTCTTAGGTGTTAGAAATGAGGTAAAAAATAATTAAATATAGAAAATAGAGTACAAGTTTCCTAATGAAATATTGATTTTAAAGAAATGTTATTTACTTGAATTTTTTTTTATTCATGGAATAATTAAATACATTTTAAAATTTTCTAGCTTATACATATTCATTGCTAACAAAAAAAATTTCAATTTTGACAAATTTTATTTCCAGTGCATGATTCTTAAGACTGTAACAACTTTTGATTTCAAAACTTTTATCGCGTAATTATAGAACATGTATGCACAAAGACTTCAATTAATTTTTTTTAACTTGCATCTCTAGCAAATAACTCCTCGGTATTAATCAAAATCTCCTGTAATGTGTACTTATATGGGAGAAAAAGATATCTTATTTCATGATAGATGTCTACTCATATTGAAGAAAAAATATCTTATTTCATGGTAGATATAACCCATATTTTCCCCAAAGTATGAGAATTTGATGAATTTGTAATAAATTCATATAAAGAAACATGTTGTGATCTGGATGAAGTTCCAGGAACATATCATCTGCTTGTGTGATGGGATTTCTTATATGCTACAATGAATCACCTATTCAAATGAAATGGATTACAATTCATATATGATCTTTTTGTATATATATATATATATATATATTCAAATGTTGTTTTTAGAGGATATCCATATTTAAGTAGAATGCCCAGGTTTTAAACAGTGTTTATTTCACATACCTGCCTAGACATTTGAGAAAACTTAATAAAAAAAATGTGCCCTTGGACAGGATTTGAACTTGCATCCCCACTTCATAGGGAAAAATACTGTCTGATTTGGTATAATCTAAACCACTTGGCTATAGAGAGTTTCACAGCCAAGCAATTTCTCTTTGCTTTAAAGCATTTCGCCTCATTCAGATTTTTCTCAAATGTTATATTTGTTCAGTTTTGTTCTATTCAAATACAGATATTCACTAAAAATGATGTTTGATGTATTAAAAATAAAATTCCATTAATTCTTTTGACCATGGTTTCACTTATGAAAGACGATGCAGGTTTGAATCGTCTTCAGTTACAAGATGTGTCTTAGTGACATGTCTGCTTTCCCCTCCAGGGAGACGACTTGGTCTCTGATGATTCAACTTTTTAGTCTCAGCCAAACCATGTGGCACATCGCATAAAACACACCACAATATCTCAACCAGAATTATCACATGAATATATACCTTTATTCAACACATAAAAATTCTCTGTTCAACAAGTGAGACAATATCACTAGAAACTTGACTCTTGTAAGAAACGTATACCCTACAGTCGTTACAAGTTTTTCGAAGAAACATATTATCAATCAATCACCTTTTCACTCTCATTAGTAGGTTATTACTTAATTGAAGAACTAATTTTTCTCTCCTTTTCTGAGTTATGTTACATTTGGTTCTGTCTATAAATATAGATGATACTAATAATACAACTGTAAAAAATATGTGGAAATTACAAGAGTTTAACATGTTTTTTTCAGGCTAGAACTGCCAAAAAGCACTCCGTAGATAACTAGAGCTATAATATTCAATAAATCATGAAAAGTTTGAGGTATCTGGTTAGCCAATGCAATAGTTTTGCAGCAAAACACATCTGGGCCAGATGTTTGATAAATCTATTGACTTATCAAACACATTTGATAAAGGTTTTTGATAGATGTTTGATAAATCAATAGATTTATCAAACATCTGTACCTGATGAGTTTTATTTTTTTAAACTTTTGAGTCAGCTAACAAGATAAATCACTTTAAATTTTCTTGATTTATTGAATATAAATATAGACATAAAATCCATGTATGTGTTGAATTCATTTATTTTGAAAATGTTGAAATTCAACTGACTGGCATTGTAGTCGGTAACGTCTTTTCATTAAATATGAATTAAAATCTTTAACAGAGTAACAGCAGCAATTGAAATAACATAATCCTTATTTATATCTTCAAGCAGAATGTCTTTAAATGTCATTGTGGTGTATTTTGAATAAATAAAATACAGATTTTAAAAATACATATATCTTCATGTCTTTTAAATTGTAATTTATCCATTTGCAAATCCTGCATTGATTAAAAGCACAATCATTAATTTTGAAGAACTTCTGGAATGATCATCTGTTTGGTCAGTCTTTTGTTCATTTTTTTAACTTTTGACTCCAAGAAAAATAATTAAGTAATTATTGACTTGATTCTTATCAAGGCAAATTAATTCCAATTTTGTTAAAATCATGACGTTAATCATATCTAATAATGAATAAAGACAAAAGGAAAACTTAGCTGACGTATTTTGTCCTCGGAGGGACTTTCTCAAGGCACATGCAGGGAAATTATTTTGTAACAAGTATTTATATACAACAGCAAAAATGTTATTAGTTTTTTAATTTAAGTCCACTCATAAATATTCATCAGATTAGCTGAAAAATCAGGCAAGCTATGGAGGATACCAAGTGACACAACTCAGTGTCTAATAAACAAAAGTGAATAAATGATGTTCTTGAAATTTATTTTTTTATGCAAATTAGTATTTAAATTATTTTTGTTTGGGATTAATTTATGAGAGATATATTTTAAATATCATGAGGATGAAACATGTTGACTAAGATAAGTTTTCCTTTTGTCTTTATTCATATCGTCTTTTTACAGATATACTCTATCTGAAATTTTACATATCTAATAATCTCATATTCATTTTGGTTAGTTTGTCTTCTGTTTTATTACTAGTACATCTTAAACATTCATAAGTCTACCACTCATCCATACAGTGAATATTGCTGTCACATCTGGTCTGATGCTTCTGCTATACATTTAGAGATTCTTGATGAAATACAAAGAATCTGCAATGTTATTGGTCCTAACTTGGCATCTTGACTTCAGTGCCTTCCCCACCATCATAACATAGCTTCCCTGTGCCTTTTCTATAAATATTTTCATGCTGATTGTTTTGATGAGCTTTCCTCTTTGACTCCAAGACTTTATGAACTGAAGCATACTACTAGATTGACAGCAAGCCCTCCTCATTTGACAGTTGAAATGGCTACATATAACTGTAAGTTCTATTCTGTTTGTTCTCTCACACTTATTGCTTGTGGAACTCTTCTGGATCCTTGCTTTTCAATCAAGTTTGATCTTCAAAAATTTTAAATGCAATGTCAATTATCATCTTCTGTATCTTTAATTCTTGTTCTTTTATTGATCTCTCTCTTCACTATTTTCTTTTTCTCATTCTTTCGCACTCAGTAAGCCCTTGCATCTTAGTGGCTTTATTGCCTTAATTGTAGTGAAATGATCAAAACAAAAAAATATATATTTTTGCAATACTCAGATACTTGTATGAATAATATGGTTTGAAAAACCTGAATGTCACTATATGATCAAATTTACCTTCACCTGTTGTTTGGTTTCTCTGGTTAAATCTTTAAGGTATCATCTTTGTTAGATCACCTACTAAAAATATTGGATGCAAGTTCAAATCATGTTGCTGCTTGTTTAACAATAATAAGATGAAAGAAAAACTAGCTAAACAATAAATGCTTGATCTCATTAATGCAGGCTACTAAAGACATGGACTAGCCAAACATAGATACACGTTTCTAAGTCAATCAAATAATATTGATTAGCCATAAAGGAGTATACACTATTGAATCACCCTGGTTATCTAGTAACTTCCATGTAGTGGCAGTGTGCTTTGAAATTGGTGATTATTTTACAATTTTTTCTTAGGTAGCTGACTGAATTTTAATACAGTGACAACTGAGTAGAGACTTGTGAATGTCCAGAAGGCTATTCTTGAGTGATGAAAAATCTGAAATCAGAGATATGGATGAATTAAGTTCCAGACATGACTCTGGTTTTTACAACAATGACAGCAAGCTAAGTGCAAGAAGAAAGAAGATGCTGAAGTTATGTACAAAAGGCAAGAATATAATACAATTATACTTGAAGTATATTTTACATTATTTGGTAATTTTATTGCATTTGGTTCCTGTGGAATTAATCAAAACTAGATATTTATGAAAAAAAATGACTCTGCAGTATATATAAATCATAATCCTACTGGGTTCACCTGTATAGATAGATCACAAGATGCATTTAGACTTATCTTAAAACTGGTAAAATGTAGAAATCCAGTTTGAATATGATAAATAATTATTGAATAACATAGATAATTTTCTATTTTAGTATCATCATTAATTGACCTGGAAGTAATTAGCAATATGTAATTTTTTTGTGTATGTGTGTGCTGTAGATGTAATCTAAATGTGTGGCAGGGTGTAATGGATAGTGGCTCAGAATGAGAAATCAGAGCACCAAGTTCAAATTCTGGTCAAATTTATTACATTCATATATGGACAAATACATTTGAGAAAGAGCTATGGGTTAAATATTAGATCAGTTGGTCTTTTTAACTGTGGTTGGTAACCAGTCTAGAAGGACAATGCTGAATTTCAAAATGGTTGGGCATGCGGTTAGCAACTAACTCATGGCTAATGTGCTGAGAGCTGTGGCCTCATACTTCTCAGGTAGTCTATAAGACATTAGTGAGAGGTAGTACCTAAAATAAATATATACACTGTAAAGAAGCGTGCCCAAATAGCGTTATAGTTGGTGAAATACTTTTGATATGTGGATCATTGTATTTTGGGAAGTGTATAGAAAGTGTTATATACACTATAGATGAATAAGTATCCATACCATGCCCTGAAAGAAAAGAAATATAAAAACTGATTCTCTCTAACATAAATAAAGGATTTTATAATTTAAGTAAATTTTTTAATAACCTTTTGAAGCCAGAAGCACCAAAATGTGCTTACAACTTCCTGTGAGTGCATGAATGTGTCCACAATTATATATCACTATATTTACACCAATCACATGATCAACTAGAAGTGCCAAAATTGTACAACTGTTAAATGTAGACGTCTCTTCTCCTCCAATAGCTTCATATCTCGCACCCCTCGCCTGTGGAACTCCCTTCCTTATCCCTGTTTCCCTGACAACTATAATCTCCAACTATTCAAATGTAATGTCAATCGACATCTCCAGTTGCCTTGATCTATCCACTATCCTTCTCCACATCCTTTCCTTTTTCACTCCTATCTGCTCTCACTCCAAATCTTCTGTAACCCCTTGTTTTGATCTATCCACTATCCTTTTCCACATCTTTTCCTCTAACACTCCTATCTGCTCCCGCTCTAAATCTTCTGTAACCGCTTGCGTGCTAGTGGCTTCCAGCCTTGCTTGCGGTGAAAAGCTTAAAAAAAAAAAAACTTCTACATTTTCCAGAACCATAACTTATTTCCAAGAGGGATAAGTTACATATATATATATATATATATATATATATATATATATATATATATATATATATATATATATATATGAAAGGGAGAGGCATATCAATAAGTTTTCAATTAATGATGAAAAAATAAATTTTATATAGCATATTTATACTTTAATATAGCTACTCCTGAAGTTAAGTGCATTGACAAGGAAGATTATCCACCTTTCTTGTACAATCACCAAAATTAAGCCAAATCAAGCCTGGTCAGTACCTAGATGGGTGACTCTTAAGAATATCAGGTGCTGTAATCTTAGATGTGTAGGTGGTATAATGGATGATGGCTCAGGATTGGAAATCGCAGTGCTGAGTTTCAATTCCAGTCAGGTTCATTATATTCACTTACATGCAAATACCCCTGGAAAAGGTATGAATTCACCTCTTCTCTTCACAGTTATGTTAATTGGTAGGAGTTGTATCAGCAAATCATTATTTTTTCCCAAAAATCTTACCTTCTAAAACTTTTTTCTAGCTTTAAATAACCTGATTAATAGGTTAATAATATGTTGACAGGTCATAAAAAACAGTCGACCAATTATACAGTGAAAATTTCAGATTAAAATTAACCTAATAACTACGTATGAAGTTATGAACTTATTAATCAACCATATGTATGGACACCTTTGCTAATTTATTTTAGAAAAATAAGATAAAAACCTAGATTTGCTAAACATCTTTGTAACTTTCAAGATGTTGAATATATATTTAAATTTCTTTTGGAGAACTGTAAAACCTTATAGGATAGTAAGTTATTTGTTACTTTACAAGGCCAGTGCATACTATGCCCGAATACCCTTACTGAGTGGAAATCAGGCCTGATTGGCAGCCCAGGGTAGTTCTTTGTGACCCTTACTATCTTATCAACATTTGCTTTTTTTCTACCTACATTTATATATGTTACAAATTAAACTAAGTACCAGTGACTGTTAAAGGATGAAAAATGTTTGTGGTTTTCATCTTATTTTGAGGACATTTTTTTTTTTTTTATCCAAATCCTTGAATTTATTTTGCTCATGCTAAGTCTAAAAAAAAACACTATATAAAATTCATTATTTTTTATCTATAAGGTTGAATGTGGTAAAATTCAACTTTTTAACAAGAAAAATCTCAAGCGGATGTTAAAAATTGCTACAAAATATTGCTGATTTATTGAAGATGGAATGATATATTATGACATGTCTCTAATTTGTATTTAGATACATTGTATCTATTTTCAATTTTTCTAGTTGAATTGTTTACCTATATTGCATATGATCCATTATTGCCCATAATTAGATTACAATAAAATTTGTATTTTATATGAATACTATCTTATGAAAATTGAAATGTAGTAGATTTGGGGTGGGGGCATATTATAGATTCAGGGTGTGCCATATCATAGATTGGGTGGGGGTAGATCATTGCACTGGCCCTGTTACTTTTTATGCAAATACATTCTTAGATCTCTGAAATCTTTAAATAGGGATGAGAACTGAATGAAATGAGATTTACCTAAAATAATCATCAGGAAAAAAACTTTTTACATGACTTGAGTGAAATAGAATAACCTTCAATTAGATTGTCTCACCTAATTCCTTGTAGAATTCTTTCAGGTTAGCAACAGTTAAATTCAGCAACTTTAAATACGACATTTGCTCACAATTCTTCCAAGAGTGTTGGGAATTCTTGTATGAATAAAAGAATTAATTTATTGAATAAATATAATATGATAAATATAACTTTCAACTGTGATCCTCTTCTGTGATTCTTTCCCAGTGTTCCAAACTCAGAAAGAAGAAGATGAAGCAATCTCAGTTCACTGTATTCATAAATCTATAAGCACATGTTGATTATCCATTGCTTGGCTGATACGATGGTATTCTTTTTTATCTGTCTCATAAAACTGCATTATCCATTGTACCCAAAGGTAAATTACATTGTGTCAATGTTATGACAAAAAGGCTCAAAGGAATTCTGCTTTTATTCATTCAACTTGAAAATTATGCATCAAGGTATACTGAACGACCTCTGAGAAATTTTGCCAACAATATAAAGATTTTTCATATCTTCACCAAATACAAAGCTCATAAGCTACTCAGGGTATAAGGTTACAGAAACAGATTTGAATGGATCTAAGAGGGGTATGTTAGAATTGAAGATTATGCAAATATCTCGGATAGATAATGTTGACACTATACTTGAAGAAATTTATAGTATTTGGGGAAGCATCACCTCAGGAGTTCTATAATGTGGTGGTTCTTCGGTAGAATCTTTCTTCTTAGAAAAGAAATATGAAGAGAATAAGGGTGATTCAATCATGTGAATGTAGCCTGGTAGGTGTTAGCTTTCAGGAACATATGATTTCTAAAAATGAATTTTACAATCAATACTCTTGAAGAGTGGATATAATTCAGCAAAATTCAGAGTAGAAAAAATAAGTGAACATCTTATTACACACACACACACACACACGTGTGTGTGTGTAATATGTTAATTGTGTGTGTACACCTACATGTATGAACGTATGGATACGTAGGTAGAGATATATATGCAGATGTATTTATGTGTGTGTGTGCATATTTCGATATATATGTAGACATATAGCTGTATATGGGTGTAGATGTACGCAGGTATGTATAATCAACCGGAGGTCCGAAGAGTGAAAACGGAATTTTGTCTGTAAGTTTTCATCAGGCTTTTATCTTGTCAGCGGGATTTCCCCAAAATTCCTTGTGTTGGTCAAACGGTCTCATTTGGGATGGGGGCGGGATGAAAACAGGCCACCCAAGAATCATTTAGCGAGTCCGATAAATTTATGGGGGCAGAGATTGTTGGTTTATGACTTGGCCCGGCTAGACAATATGTTTCCGAACGCTGTCTCCACTTAACTTCAGGGAATCCTAAAATCCTTCTAATGTTATCTTATCTAAACTCTTCCTTTATCTCATTATAGCGAATTTAGCATTGGTTTTGAAACCGGCTGTCCTAGGTGTGCAGAGGTAGAGGTATATATATATATAGAGATGTGTGTGTATTGTGTGTGTACGTATGTGTTGTAGGGGTCTGGGCGGGAGTATAAGATTTTATCTCCTATGGGGGGGTGTCACCGAGAAATGTACACTCTTCTGGTATATCTTTGAAAATACGCACCCTTTTCTCACTGAAACCCCTTTTTAAATCTTCCCTCTGTTAGATTTTAATGCCCTCTCCACCTTCGGACCTCCCTGTCTCTCTCGTCTGTTACCCCTCTATATAGATCACGGGTCCCCCCCACACTATCACACATACTCTCACCAATTTTTCCCGGAGTCGTTGTTCCATTTTCTTTTTGAATCTGTAGGTCTGATGAATTGGATCGTTCTTACGATTCCAATGGAATAAATTATGACCATGGAATATTAGTGTTTAAGTCTTTTTATTATATACTTACTCTGTCCTGGACATCGAGTTCTACCTGAATCATATCCTCTTGGAATTATTTTTATACATATATGTATGTGTATATATAATTGCATATGTATGTGTATATTCACCACTAATATTGTATATATATATATATATATATATATATATATATATATATATATATATAATATATACACACACACACACACACTACAGTTCAAAGCTTGAGACCACCCCTGGTAATTTTTTCAATAAGCCCAAAAAGTAGTTGTTTTGTACTTTAAATAAGAGAAAATTGTTATACATGGTTAAAAAAAAACAGACATGGTGTTTTATTAGAAATTTTATTATGACAAAAACAAAAAGTATTTTATGATTAAATTTTGCTCTCATCTTCACTTTTTTATAATTTTTCCCTAAAATTGTTTCATAATATGTATTTGCATATATTCTTTTCCTTCACATACATACATGCACACACACACACACACACACACACACACATATATATATATATATATATATTTTCAAGCATGTTTGGTTGAATAATCTAGACATTATGTCTATTTTTATTTTAATCCTCTCAAATTCACAGATCAATTTCTTAGTATTTTTATTAAACTGATTATGAAAGGCATCATAGTTCTTTTCATTCCTTTTATTTTCTAGAGTACTTTCAATCTCATTCAAGATCATCTACAGGGGTGAATTGCTAAAACAAAAAATTAATGTAATTGGTAGTTGTGAATTTTTTTGTAAATGTATATGAAATGTGCACTGTTATAGTCAATTTAAAAATTAACTGTTAAGAATATGTAAGGGAGGTAATTTATATATTTTATTATTAATCTTTTAAAATACACAAATTGAGTATCCCAAAACATTGCTTTTATATACATTTTAAAATATTGCTGCTATTCTCATAATTAATCTTATTTAGTGCTTCAAGAATTTGAAGTTTTTGTTTTTTATTTTCCTGTGGGAGTATACATGTATTGTCAATTAATATTTCTCTAAAACAGGAATGTGGACAGGAATGTTCTTTTCAGTAGAACTTGAATCCAATTTGTGTAATGTAAGCCTTCTTGATAATTTTGTCTTTGTGAAATCAACATATATATATATATATAGAGAGAGAGAGAGAGTATAAAATATGGTGGATAAAAATAAAATACTGGTATTTTTAATTTCGTGTTTCATTCTATTGTTTAAGAAGAATTCACGTACATCAGTCTTGTCAAGCAGCATTTGTGTGTGCAATTCACATGTTTATATGTATCATAATTCCAGTTTGTCTATGCAGGATTGTAATATATATTAGTTTGTGTTTGTATATGTGTAGTAAACATCTTTATCCATGTTTTGTGGTTGTCCATGAGTTTATTGAGAGGTGTTTTATATGATGATGAAAGAATTTAAGTTGTGGTACGAGATAGACATATCCTAGACTCTTTATGGATTTTATAAAAGTTATATATATATATATTTGTACACATAATTTTAAGGATAATTTGCAATTATTTATTCCTTATTTACATGATTGCATTAAGTGCTTTTGTCAGAAAGATTAACACAATAGCAGCCACTGTTATTTGTGTTAATTGATTCACTCCACTTATGAATGATAATGTTCTATTTACTTCTCTCAGCCTCTTGTGCCAAATATTGATCTTCAAGTCCATCAGTATATTAATATTTGATATGCTATGCTATTGTTTCTCATATTAGATTAGCTTATTTTGTTTTTTTCAAAAAAAAATATAGAAAGTCAGACTCTTGACCTTCCTGCATTTCCATCCTCTTTCTGTCTATCGAATAATTTCAGAATTAGTAAGACATTGAAAAGGAAAACCTGTAAGATTTTGAATATTCATTATCATTCCAAGAGCTGTTTGAAATTTGAACTCATTCTTTGTGTTGCTTTTGTTGTTACTACAATATTTTGGGCCATTCTATTCTGCAAGCATATATTCCATAAGTGAACAGAAATGGTGACAAATATACTCATAGGTTGAACTCATTCTCAGCATGACAAGCTACAAGAATGTAGTATTTTGAACCCAGCTAACAACGTATTGATACACAGGGATGCCCTCTAATCCCATCCTTGTTGAATTTCACACACACACACGCACCAAAATTACATATAGGTCTAACAGGTTTTCAGTAATATTCCTTTTCTATTATTTGGACTCTCATCCTAGAGAGAGTAATGTCACTTCTCTCTTCCAATATAGTCTGTGATACCAAATTTTCTTATCTCTTTTGGTATGGCTCATATTCCTCAAGTCTGATGTAATGGTCAATTTCTCTTGTAAATTCTTTCATCTCTTAAAGTTAACCTCATAGAAACAAGCCAAAAAATTCAAATCTACTTTAGTTAGCCTTTCTCATTGTATTTCACATCATAACTGGTTATGAATATAGCAGTTTTTCTTTCATTATTTAGTGAGTAAATGTCTGCCAATTGCACAGTAGGGTAGATCAATTTTGGAACTGTGGTATTGTATTCAGTTTGAAAGTTGGTGTTTGATGTGATAAATAACAACACAAAATATTTCCTCCAAATCATTACTGTTTTTTGAGGAAATCAGTTTAAAGATTAAGTTTAGGTTCAAAATCATACTGTTGGAATTTCATTCCAATGATCAGTGAAAGCCTTATAGCATAGCTTTATAAAATTTTAATTTACTGAAGCTTTACAAATTGTCTATGGACAAGATGCATAGCACAAGCACATTATTACTAAATAATTGTGCCATCAGATAAACTCTTCATTGACTTCAAAGGGAAATTATGCTGAATAATTTAGTTATATTATGATGTAATATGTTATATGGCACAGTAGCTTTAGTGTGATTTTCAGTAAACAATACAAATTTAAAACATTTTCTTATAATTTGTGCCCAACAGTATTGTGGTGTTATATACATTTTTATCTACTTCTTGTTTTTATTAATCATGATCTAAAATTATCTAAAAAATCTTAATCCCTGAGTTGCCTTTTTTGTAATCTTTTTACAATTTTTTTTTTTTACACCATTTTATACTTATCAAATACAGTATAAATATTACATATCTTGCTTGTGGTGATTCATAATTAGAATTCTGGTTTGAATATATTTTCCATTCAATGTATTTAATACAAAAGATGAACTTCATTTGGATTTATTCATGAAATAGTAAAATTTTGAAATCTGTAATCAAAAACCTGTGGAAATTAGGTATTTCTGTACATTTTTCAGAAGATATTTAAAAGTAAATGCTCAACAATTGGTAAAAGCTATGAATCTAAACTTTGGTTTCAATACTTATCATATCAAACTGCAGCTGTTATTGTGAGTGCAATATTGATTTTCTAAAAAAGAAGTGAAAAATCAACCTGCCCTATTTCCCAGTCTCTATAGCTGGTTGATTGACAATAACCAAATCAGATTAGGATGAATGAAAGTTAAACAGATCATAGGTAAATCCGTGAGGCCCAAGTATTTCTGTTTAACATGAAATGAATCCACAATCATTATGTGAAACCACTTTGTTGATATCTTTTTCCGATATACAGTTCATTCAACTATTTTGCATTCCTTCTGTATATTCACATACTTGTAAAATTCATTATTATGAAGAATATTAATATTTCTTCACTGGCAATAAATGTCAAACTTGATCATTTTAGGTACTGGTTTAGCAAGGTTTATTATAAATTAGGAAAGAATTTTTTTTTTTTTTATTAGTTTTCATGAATAAAAAATAAAGAAGTGTTAAATTACTGTTTAATTTTTTTATTACAATAAAAAGGGACATTAAAAAGAATAATGAAAAAGTTTAAACTACTGACCCGGCTTAATGTTGTTTACCTTTGATGATTGGACAAGAACTGGGTAATTCAATGTGATATTGCTGTAATCACATCCATAGTATAAAACATAAAATGGGAATTTTTTTTTTGTATCTTGGCAACGCATGTCTATATTACAGTCAATGAATGATGCAAATGGTGAGAAACCTGTTGTGAACCCACTGTATAATGTTAGTTTGACATCATCAGGATTTTGGGTTGTTCCTGAAACTGAAAGATGCTTTCAAAAATTAATGTTTTTCATACAATACCCGAGATAACATTGCTATACATGTGTAGATCAAAAATAAGAAACTTTCTTCATGGATCGAATAAAGACGTGAATAGAAATTTGGGAGAATATGTACAGCAACAAATGGTGACAATTAAAAAATTAGTAATTTTGAAGAGAAAAAATTTACATTTTGATACCATTTAAATTAATCTATGTAGTCTCAAATTTGTTTTATAGAACTGGAAAACTTATTAATCAACTGTTTTAATTTTAAAGAAAAATAAATGTATTTGATTTTGATACCAGTTTTATTATTCTGTCTAACCTAAAAACTATTTTATAGAGAACTTATTTATCAATCAACTCTCATAATTTTGAAGAAAAATAAGTTACTTAATTTTGATAATTTTCTTTATACTATCTGATTTTGTTCTATCAGATTAAAGAACCTATTTATCAATCAAACCATATAATTTTAAATAAAAATGCATTTCATTTTGATACCAATTTCTTTATTCCATCTGGTCTTAAACTTGTTTTATAGGATTAAAAAAACTTATTTATCTATCAACCTTGTAATTTTAAATAGAAATATATTTGCTTTTGATACTAATTATTCTGTCTGGTTTGAAATTTGATTTATGGTAGTGAAGAACTTATTAATTGTAATTTGAAATAGAAATGCATTTCATTTTGATATCAGTTTCATTATATCATCTGGTTTTAAACTTGTTTTATCGAAATCATGTCAATCATCCCTCATACTTCTTATAGCAATCCTGATAATTTCAAGCAAGCAAGAAATTTTCAAACTTCAAGAAACTCTTCTAAGTGATTTTGATTTACATTTGTACAATTATCTATGCCAACAGGTAGGTAAAAACAGAATGAGTTAAAGAATGAAATTTTAACAAAAGCAACAAGATCACACATGGTGCCTGAAGTATTGTGTAGGAGGATTGTTGACTGACAGCTTTTTGAACACAGGTGTATTATACAGATAAGCCAAAGGAACCACTGCCATAATTATGCTTGGAGCACAAAAGTAACAAAAAATAAAAAAGAAATAGTATGAAATCGGTTAAAGAACTCTAAAAAGAATCTCACTGTCTTATCAGACAGCAACTGCCTCGAATTGCTTCATTCAGAAGAATTCCCTACCTCTAAATAGGATTGGTATTAACAAAAGCACCTATAGATCAATTTGGTTCTACTTTAAATGGAAATACTCAGTTGGCGACATCAGATTCTTAGAAAAAAAAATATGGGCAAACTTTTCTGTTAATTTTTTTAATTTTTTTTTCTTTCCATTTTTTTAAAAATTCTTATCAATGTTTTAACATTTTTTGCAAGTTTGTTTTTTTTGGTAAATTTGTTAAAAAAAATAAATTGAGTAAAATGACAAAAATCATTTTTGGTCAGTTTCTTTTATTAGTATTTTTACCAGGAATTGTTCATATTTTTTAGTTTAATGCTAGCCTGCTCTTATAAAAACTCTTCAGAAATAGTTAAATAATTAACTCAAAAACCAAATCAAGTTCCAAAAATGAAATTTTACTAATGTATATAATACACTAAAAATACTAAACTTTCATTTTCTACATATAAAAAGAGACAATTACAGAAACAAAAATTCAAGCACTGTCATGTGTATAATGTCAAAATGACAAAATTTTATCTCTTATTTTGTTACGTATCTGAAGAAATTTCAATTAATTCTCTTAAATCTCAAAAGGAAAGTAAACAAATTTTCCATGAAGTCTTTTTTAGTTAAATTAAGTTACAAGTTATTATTGAATAATGTAAAGGAAGCACCTGACTGATTTGATTTTAAATTTGAGCTTCAATATTTTGTTGTTTTACCAAACTAGGCTAAGTTTGTTTTATATATAATAATGACTGCTTCATTTTTTTTTTTTTTAAGAATACCTGTCTGCAGACAATCTATTGCTACTTCATCACTACTTCCATGGCAAATGCTCTGATAAACTATTTTCTTTATTTTCACCAGTTCAGACCTTTACAAGTAAGACCTGCATGTCATGTACACAGGAGTAAACCACCTTCATCCCCTTTGTATTCTATTAATATGAAGGAAGTACCATTCGGACAGCTTCTTCCCAAAAGCTGCTGCTTTGTGGAACACACATCTTGGTATGTTGGTGGTAGTTGGCAGCTTTGTCACTGCAGCATGTTGGTGGTAGCTGGTGACATTGTTACTGCAGCATGATGGTGGTAACTGGTGGGTCTGTCACCTCAGCATGCCAGTGTTAGGTTGCAAGTCTGACTTTGTGACCTCAGAATAATTGCCAAATGACAGCTCACACCTATGAAGGCAATTGTATTTGTTATGTGACGTCTCTTACCATCTTCTGGGGTCTGATGTCAAATCAATTTGAGTTGATACCAATATAAAATGAATACATTGAATCAATAGCTTCATCTACTGCAAGAAAAGTTGATCTCTGTCATGCCAGAAATCTTTTCTCATCTTAGTCCATCCTTCAAATCTATAAATCAACCATCCATCCTTGCACAGAATATTGCTTTCATATATGGTCTGGTGGCCCCGTTGTATGTCTCGAGGTCCTCAACAAAATCCAGAGAAGAATATGCAATGTGAGAGGTCTTGACCTGGCATCTAGTCTACAATCGCTTTCTCACAGATATACCATGGCTTCCCTCTGTCTCTTCTATAAGTATTTTCATGGCAACTGTTCTGATGAGCTACTTTTGCTGGTTCTCAGACTGTATGAATTTAAGCAAGCTACTAGGCTGGCATCTCGGTCCCTCCTTTCACTGTCAAAACGGTTAAATGTAACCATCTCTTATACTCAAACAGTTTCTTCTCCCACACTTCTCGTCTTTGGAACTCCCTTCCCCTTGCTTGCTTCCATGATAACTATAATCTTCAAAAATTCAAGTATAATGTCAATTGACATCTAATACCTTGATCTTATTCCCCATCCTTCTCTCTATCCTTTCCTCAAACACACCTCTTTACTCTTTTTCTCAATCCTCCATAACCCTTTGTGTGCTAGTGGCACTCCCACTTTGCTTGGGGTGAATTGTTTTAAAAAGAATTATGGCACACACACACACACACACACACACACACACACACACACAATCTTAACCTGCTCAAGTCTAGGGTCAACTGTTATCTTTTCCACATATCCCCATAAACTCTACCTCTTACGTTGTAATCCTCTTCCATGAGTGGCTCTTGGGCCTTGTATAGGATGACCATCATTGCAAAAAAATTATATACATTTGATCTTGAATGAGTATTCATTAAAACCGGACCATGTATCATTAAATTAACCTAAAACCAGTTTTTTTATCCACATATTTCTTTCTCAAAACTTAAAATCTCTTTTTCAGTTCCATTCTGATCCATCTACTTTCTATAGATATTCTGTAACATTTATTCTTGTTTTCTTTTTATTTCTATCCATTTCTATCTTTCTGTTACTTTATTTTCTCTGCTCTTTGTATTTCTCATTCAACCATTCCTAGAGTTTTCATTCTCAAGCAGACAATCCAAAAGCCAATTCCATTCCATTCAAATTCTCAGATATTCTCTGAGAAATTTCTTTTAAAAAAACATGGCTGGCAAATGAAGCCATCATTGATCCAAATGACCTAATAATGAAGTCTCTTCTCACTTGAAGCAAACAAAAGCATATACCATATACTGGCATATTTAAAACCAAAATACCAAAATGGAACAAAATTTGAATTTCCTTCCATCTTGAATTTTCTATTTGTTTCCAATCTACTTTTTATTTATTTTGCAGCAGAAAATATAGCTCAATTATTATTTTTTATTTTATTTTTTTTTACTTTAAATGAACTGAAATCAGAAAGTGTACAGTGAACGAGTGCATTCAAGTCATTTCTCTGAATGATTCTACATCAAGGAACAAGGGATCTTTAATCATCTCTTAATTGTTTCTGTCTGAGAACAGAGTGCAAATGAAAATATTTGAGATATGCCCAGTTCTGAGAAACTCTGCCTATGGCAGCAAATCCCTCATTGCACTAAAGAGAGGTGGGTAACACTAGCAATACCATCACCAGTGTAACCTATAGTTGCAGGAAGTGAGCAATTTTTGGCCCTGGCCTTGGTGCATATGCTCAAGCACTACACTACATTCTTTGTTGGAAGGGAGCCATTAAATACTAAATTTTTCTTCTATGTGCCATGTCCATTCAGGATGTGGGTGTCATGGCCCTCCACAGTTTCCTATCCTTTGTAGTTCTTAACTGTGTTTATTTTTTTCTAATTGATCCTATTCAAATCAGTCGTTAAAACACCAAATTCTATTTTGCATTTTGAAAGTAACTACAATATTTGCATCATGGATTCTTCTGTGTTGGAGCTAAAATCTTCACTTTAGCCAAGGCTATGAAGTCCACATTTTGCATAATTTTTTTCACAGAAAATAAATATCAAGTGATCTTCTTTCATGTGCCATGTTACTTCATGACTTGAGCGATTATGGTTCTCCACAATTTCCTATCATTTGTAGCTCTTAGTAATGTTTGTCTTTCTGCTATCCCTTCCAAGGTTATTCACTATTTTCCTTTGTCTCTTGTTTCAATATGCCCTGTGAGAGTTAAATTCTCTAAGCTATCTTTCTTCATCATATGTCCAAGAAATTTCTACTGTTTCCTCCTGATTCTAAGTATAAGAATCCTTTTTATTTCCATTTTCCTTAACATTTTGTTGCTCACATGTTCAGTTCATGTTATTCTCAGCATCTTTCTGTAGAACTACATTTCTGTTGCCTCAAGTCTCTTCATCTGTTAGGAGATTGCCCAGCATTCACTACCACATATCAAGAGTGATATTACATAGTGTGAAAAAATAACAATATACAAGTTTTTTTTTGTTTTGTTTTTTACCATAATGCAACATGTAGGATGGCACCATTGAAATTGTTAAACAAGAGGAATAAAAATACTCATCCCACCCATAAGTCAAATACCTAAGGAATTGTTAATTTAATATAAAATTGGTATACATCACCACTGCTTCTGAAGTGATCTTGATAAATTATTTATTTATTTGTTAATGATGTTATTTTGAACAGGATTCACCTTCATTATGTATTCTGTCCATATCCAAAAAAGGAGTAACCATGGAGACATAAAGTCAATTAAGTTTCCATCTAATTGCTAAATGTTGTTTTTGAATTGTTAACAGCACTGATAATTAATAAATTACTTCAAGGTGATAAAACAAGATTTACATGGATATCTGCATTCTTTGAGAAAGATTAAATCAAGCAATGTGTCAACTCTAAGAGAAATCAGTAATTTTCTTTGAAGCAAATTCTTTATCCTAAAAGTAGAAAATGAAAGAAACATGTTTATTTTTACACCCAGCAAATTTTTATCACCTCAGTCATAACTATTAAGACGGGTTCTCTTGAATTTTTTGTTTGTTTCTGATAGTTTCTAATTATTTCTTATCAGCAATTTAAAAAAGAAATTAAATTGTATTGATATACAATGATTCTCATTAAACAAGTTGAAAGTGGAAGAATGAACCTTTAATTCAGCATAACAGCTCAGAGCATTTAGAGACAACACTCTTGTCTATCTCTAGTCTTGACCAAAATATTTTGGCCTGGATGAATGTAGGTTGAGAGCTATAATTTATTCCTTTCCTTAATTGTTGGTTGAAAGGAGGAGCTCAAGCTCCATAAAAGAGGAATCATTTTGCCAATTGTCATTGATAACTGTGTTATTGGTGTCCTTTTTCTCAGTTCTTAATAGTATGCAGTTATATTTATCTCCTATTGAGTTTAAGTTTAAATGGTTACAAGTTCATTTTACTTTATATCCCTTTATACTGATGACCTTATGATCAAGAAGGGATCTATTTATAATCCCTTCCTCTTTAAACACACATGCTTCCTGATTTGCATCAGTTATAGGTTACTGGATGCAAATCAGGATATTGAAATATGATTAAAAAGAAGTATATTCTCATTGCTTGAAACAAAACTTGTTTAAAAATGCTTAGATAGAAGGCAATTTTTATTCTTTTATTTACAAAACAAGACAAAGTTAATTTCTTTTTTAAATTGCTGATTAAAAATAAGAAATTATTAGAAAGAGACAAAACATTAAAGAGAACCAGTCTTAATGGTTATGACTTAGGTGAAATAAATTTGAGAGGTGCAAAAATAAACAAATAAGTTTCTCTCCATTTACTCTTTTGGGATAAAAAATTTGATTTTCATATCTGGACATTCATTGGTTTAAAGAGGATTTTGAATATTTTCTTTTAAGAGTTTATTTTGATAACAGATGTATTTACAACATTGTTATGGAAAGTCATTTCAGCTTTTCCATAATTTGGATTCTCTTAAGAATTTTATTTCTAAAACATTCTAGAGACACTGCTAAATTTTTCAACAACACTTTGATTATAGCATACTTGTATTATTTCACACTTTTTTTTCATCTTGGTTGATACAGATATTATTATAGACACACCATTTTGGCCAATACCATCTGGTCATTGTCAGTTGTCCATTGTTTGTATCTGTTGATTATTATTATTGTGTTATTTTTGTCCATGTGACACTAGTTCTTGTTGGTTTTTGTTGAACTGTTGCTTCATTAATTTTTTACCATTATCTTCATTTTTGTTATTTCTAATGACAGTATTTCACAATATTTCTGGAGAAGAATTCCTGCTGTCACTTTTCGAAGGGAAGTGTCAGAAAAGGATATGTTCATAATGTATCTTACTAGCATCCCTGTTATACAAACACCTGTGAATAATAATGCAGTCTTTTTTATATGGAAAAGTGAAGTTGGGCTTACCTTAAATAATTGCTTTCATAAGATTAACAATGATATAAGCACAGTTTTAAAGTTGAAATTTGTAATTAAAAACAAAGTACAGATAATTCCTTCTTGTTTGACATTGTAATTATATTGTGAACAAATCCCATTTCCAAAATGATAAAAATATGAATACTTTCTGATTCTAACAAATGCCATGACTTGAGGAAGGTGTATTGAATGCTCATCTTAGAAAATTTTTTAAAAAATTCCTTCCCTATTTTTATGAGCACACCAGTCAATTTAAATAGCACTGAAAAAGGATTGTAAATTAGAGTACCATATGTACTCTTGTATAAACCAACTTCAAGTATTGGGTGACCCCGGATTTTTTTAGCATGAATTTTAATCCCTCCAAAAAAAATTATCTGTGTATAGTGCAACCCATCATCAAAAATGCATGATTTTTTACTCTCTTCAAAAAAAAAATACCTGTGTATAGTGCAACCCCCTATTTTTTTGCGTAAAAGAAATGATGATAGAACTTTCACTATACTCGAGTATATACGGTATTTGAATTTCAACATTCATCTCTGCTAAACTATCAAAGCATAAATAAAATTATGCAATCACTTAGCCATCAGAACCTTCATTGGCAAAACCCCAAAGAGTATTATCAGATTCTCAATTCAATTATCAACAGTCAGTTCTCTTTTCATATTACACTGCATGTATTTTAACTGATTTACTCACTTTTGTTCCTACAACCTTCCATGTTATTAAAAGAAACATTTATCTTAATTCTTTGAAAGAATATTTCATTTATCCTGTTACTAATCATAAGATCTATATTTAAATTTATCACACCTATTTTAAACATTATTCTATTGAGTTATTACTAAAGTCAAATGTGTTGCATTCAAGTTCAGTTTTTCAACTTCTACTATTTCTTATGTACAAATATGCATGTAATAAGATTAACTGCTTTCCTTAACCTAAATATTCCATTTTGTCTAGTTTTCTTACATTTTTTTCAAATCCTTTTTGATTTTAATGATTACAGTGTAAGCCATGTATTACAGTTGTAGATAACATAATCAAATAGTTATCATTTGGCCCTTAATATCTCAACTTGGAATTAATGTTTTGTTAGATATTTTTAGATGAGAAATTATTTCACACTTTGCTATTCTGACCTACAAGCTCACCTTGGTTGTTATACTCACAGCATTTTGATCTCTGATAAATTTTATTCAACTTTTTAAATGAGGAATAGTCATTGTTATATGCTTTGCTATTCAAATGAATTTGCTCATCATGGTTATTATACACACAATGTTTTAAGCCTTCTTCAGTTGTCTGTCCTCATATTTGTTAATGTTCTTGGAATTTCAAACCAAACTTTTAATTCAATTCATGGGATAGATTCTTCTCATTCTTCTTTTCTATGCTTAATAGATATTTTAGATCAGTTAACATTCACCAGTTTTATTTAATTTTGTGTTGCGTGTCCATTAATTCCACTGAACCAGTATATATGATTTCCATCACTACCAGACCCAAAGATGGGACTTGGAACTACCAGAGAATAAGATATGTTTTAATCAACACTTTAATCTATGAGATTGTATCTGCATTATATGCATACAGAAAGTAGAAAAATATAACCTAACATTGCGAGATACTATCAGATCATAACAAAATAATTTTATTTTCCTATTTTCTAATTTGTTCCATGCCACACAGAAATGTTCTTCCTAGAAAACAACATAATCAAGAAAACCTGATTTACCAAGTGTTATGGCATGTTATAAGGAGCTTCCTTTTTCTTTTTTTTAAAACTGTTGTATCATGTCACACTTTTTCCCTATGCAAGCAGTTGGATGAATGAATGCCTGGCAGGACAGTTGACTGGCTCCAACTGTATTTCCAACTCTTGTTATTAATCAGTGTTTGTTGTGAAGCAATATGTTTTTAAAGCTGCTGAGATTTGTAGCTAAAAATGCCTGATCAATGACCTGTAAATTATCATAGCAAAAGGTAAATAACATTTGTTTTTATGAACTGTTTATTTTTAACATACATGCATATATACAGATACACAGGTAAATGATGCATACATATGCACAGAGCTATCAAATGTTTGCACACACACACACACACAAACATATATATATATATATATATATACATATACATATATATATATATATACATCATTATTTATGTGCTCTGTCAGTTCAGAACATGTGTAATCAGGACTCTCCACAACTTCCTGTTCCTTGTAGTTCCAAGCAGTGTCTAATAGTGGAAAACAATTCATGTCTAGTGATAGGAAAACATGCATTATTCTATGTGATGTATCATTTCAGGATGTAGGTGATCATGGCTCTCCACAAATTCCTGTCCTTTATTAGCTCTTTATAAATTTTCTATTTTTGTTATTTTTCCTAATCTCTGTTCCATCATCCATTTACTAAAGCTCTCTAAATATATTATGTGCCATTTTCCTGTCTCTCTTGCCTTTAATTTGTCCTGTCAGTATCAGATTTTCCAAGCCCTCTTTCCTCATAATCCCTATTAATTTCAGCAGCCTCTTTTTGATATTAACTATAATTGTCCTATTTTCCGTTTTATTTTCATTTTCTCTAAAACCTCACCGTTGCTCACATGTTCGGTCCATAGTATCCTCAGTATCCTTCTGTAGAACCACATTTCTGTTGTTTCAAGTCTCTTCATCTTTGAGGAGATTGTCCAGCATTCACTGCCATATAGGAGGACAGATATCCCATAACAGTTCAGTATTCTTTTTTTCGTCGATAAAATTTTGCAAAGAATGACAGTTTCAGGCCACACTATATGACTAAATTGTAGAGAAATTATATATACCTATTCAGACACATACATACACACACTTGTGTGTGTGTGTGTATATATATATATATATATACACACTTCAAACATTGTTATAGTGGACATTCCGTATTTGAAATAGACTCTCCATTTTTTTAATTTATTAACCAGTGTGTATTACATTTATTGGACTGCATATTCATGAAATCTTAGTGAAGAAAATGTTCTCCTGCAGGGATCAGATCTGCATTCACTCCCATTTTTTCTATACTAAGATTTCTCAAACCAACAGACTAATACACACTGTTTAACAGATAAAAAATTTGGGCTTTATTTCAAATGCCACATGTTCACTATAATAACATTTGAAGTAATAAATGCCAAATTAAAAATAAAACTACATATATATAATATATATGCATGCACATATATATATGACCATTTTTGTTTAAAGTTGGTGTTTTCTTGACTTCAGATAAAAAGTTGGAATTTTTCACTATATTTCAATGAAATTTTCACTTTACAAAACTATAGTTTATAATTATACTTGAGATATATAGAAAAAACTAGGCATCAGTTTAAACAGACATTAGGATATGTTAAATAATGTAAAATTAACCATCTTTTTGCACTTAAAATGGTGTCAGGATTGCATTTAATGTTGTTTGATAGTTCATTTTCCTGTTAAAGTTGGTTGTTTTTTATTTTTTCATATGCCCGATTTAAAACATTGCAACAAATACTGTAACACAGCTTTTTGAGTGTGACACCACAACTTATTCAAATCAGTACATCAACTTTTCTTGTTCCTCTGGAAGACATCACATAGACTTTTGATCTTTTGATTCCTTGCCATTCACAACATTTTCCATCAGATGAGCAATCACAAAAAAGAAAAGAAAATGAAGAGAATGAAGTAAAATTTTAGGTATCCAAGTTTCCATATACTTCATTTTGCTACTGAAAACTTTAATCTCCAGATGATTGTAACTTGGGAAAGGAATGAAAGCTGTTCTCTTTTTTTAGCAATCCATGGAGATGGATATGGCTTTTGTTGCCTTTCTTCAAACACAAACACGTATCACAGCCTCCTTTTTATGCATGGTAAACCCTATTGCTTTTCACCGAACAAGGAGTGAATAGGACATTAGAGTTGCTTTTTAACAAAAGACTCACATTAAAAATAAAGGTGATGAGTATGTTTTTGAGATTGGATTCTGGCAAAGTTTATTGACTCATAGTACACACATCTTTTATTAAGATCACAGACAGTTTGTTTAGGGAAGTTTTTAGTGATTACTCTCTAACTTTCATACAAAGGAACAGATATTTGTTTCTGGTGGGTGTAAAATTTACACATGCATATGTTCAAACACTTTCAAATATCATTGGCCATTTTTAAGACTTGAATGTATGATTTGGAAAGATAAGAAAACCTGTATATATTGGCTTTTCTATCATGGTTTATGCTTAGAACATTATAATTTTAAGTTGTTTTTGTGTTGATAGCATTATTTGTGGTGCTATGTAGGTTGGACTTGTTTTTATTCATTGTTAATTAGATTATTTAAATACTATATTTATTCAGCTGAAATATATTTTAATATAGTGTATTTGTCTTTTATTATTACAGTTTCCAGTTTTTGCAGTTTTTTACAGTGTGTTGTATATATTTATACTGTCTATGAGCATCTGTCTGATATTGTCAGGAATATTGAGGGCCTTGATTGTTATGCTGATTGATATGGGCATTTACGAGGACCTGGATAGCTATGCTGATTGGTATGAGCTTTTATAAGTTCCATGATAGCTTTACTGATTGGTATGAGCTTTTATTAGGGATTTGATAGCTATGTTGACTGGTATGAGTTTTTATTAGGGCTTTGATAGCTATGTTGACTGGTATGAACTTTTATTAGGGCCCTGATAGCTATGTTGATTGGTATGAGCTTTTATGGCACTGTCATTGTCTGATAAATGGCATGTTACAAGAGATGAAAGCTTCGAAGTTTGTTTGTTTTTTACCAATGTATATGTTATAGGTATTTTAATATAAGTAGTATTATGTTCTGTTGCTTATTGCTTCTCATGTTGAAATACCAAATCTCATCCAATCACCAAAGTTGATCAATGTTGAACCTGGTTAGTATTCAGATGAGTGACTACTAAGGAATACCAGGTGCTGTAAGCTACACAACAGCCTTAGCAAGCTAGCAATGGACACAGTCTCGCTACCTATACAAACATAGGTGGAAGTGATTCTTGACTGACAGGTCACAAGACCTACCTGGAATTGGGTGAATAGTGAGCAGTGATGGTGCTAGGGTTTCTGGCAGCCTGAGAAAGCTGAACTTTGGTCCCCTTACAAGTATATTTTTTTAATTTTCAAGAAGAGAAATAAAACTGAGAATGTAAGGTATCAAGTTTATTACAATATGGAACTTAGTACAAGCTAAAGAGAACATTCATTATCCTACCTAAAACCTTTTTTTCTAGCCTTTACATGTGCAAATCTTTTCATCACCCTTTCTACAACTCTCTTCTTTACATGATCAGTTTCTATTGAAAAAATAGTCAAAGAATTTAATCTGTCTTCAGTTATAGACAGCCACTAGTATGTTTTTATAAACTTTAGTTTTGGAGGATCACAAACATATAACATGGTGACGTGATGGCATCCTGGGCAACTGCTCAAGTCGCCAGTACCTTGAGCCAGCCCTGGTCGTGAGTATTATATTGAGGCAAAAGTATGATTGCCTAATGTTAGAAAATCCTAGAAATGTTTTTCAAATTGGTTCTACACTTTATTGCTTGTGAAATCAACTGTTGTACATCATATAACTTTAAAAAATCAGTAACTCAGAAAATAGCTTTCACATGAAGTTATAGAAATAGACTTTGGTCAGTATTAAAACTATATCCTCCCAATGTCTGTTTAAATTGATGCTTTTTGTTCCAGTTATTTTAACCAATTTACTTAATTTTAGTATTTTTGTCATTTAAAATTATAGTTTATAAATATAATTCAGATACATAAAAAAGTGGGTGTCAGTTTATACTTATGTCCGGAATATATGGTTAAAACACATTTCTCTGCTCAATCTATACAGGGAAATAATTTTAATACAGTATAGTCTCTGCTAATGAAAAATAGATTTGTTGTAAGAATTTTAAAATGAGAAAAATTAAGGCTAAATTCAGAAGAGCCTTAAAGATATTTCTCTGAAGAGAATCTATGATTGAAAACTTTCTTTGATGGTATTCAAAAGAAAGTCTTTATTATGAATTTTTGGAATCTTGGTCCACTGTTACTGTTTAATGCTACAGTGAGAATTGGCTCACTTTTGAATGATATATTGAAGATCTTTTACTGGACAAGAAGTAATACTCATCTTCATGTTATGTGATACAGCAAATGCTTATATAGTTTGGATGATAAATTCTGTAACATTTTCTAAACCTATCATTTTCTGATTATCTCTTGGTTCCATCTATACAATCAATTTTGTCTGGGTAGCAATTCAAGCAGGTTCAACATATTCAAAGATTTATCAAATGAAAGCTGAAATTGCTTCTTTTTTTTAACACTATAAATGTATTTTATGATGGAATACAGAATTTACCTGCTCATAAGAGAACCAACGGAAATACTTTGATGACTGAACACTGAAGTCATGAATTCATATGAATAAAAGATTTTGTGAAAAATATCTTGGAAACTTTTGCGTGTGTCTAATATTAAATATCATAATTTCAAGAATGATATAAAAAAGAAAAATGTTACAGAATCTGCAGGGTGTATCAAGTTATGAATAAGATATTCTTCCAGATGATATTTATAAAGAATTGGAGAGTAGTAATAAAAGCAAATAACAATAAATTAAAAAAGAACTAGACCTTCTGTCAATATAAAAAATAGAATAGTGAAGTCAGTCAAGTTAAAGAAGTTGATCTTCATATTCATCTATTAATATCTTTTTGAGAAGAAAATATATACTGATTATTAGTCTACAGCTAAGCACTTCCTGTGAACTTCCTTATGCCATTTCCGTGTTTCTCCTTTCACTCTCTTTCTGGATATAAATCATGTTTGTAGTGAAATCAACCTCTTTCTGGATTTATATCCAGAAAGAGGCTGACTTCACCACCAACAGAGTAACATTTTAATAGAAATAAGAATGAAATGCAATAAAAGCTGTTGAATAGTTATTTTGAGCATTGGGCTTTGTTTATTCCACTCTCACTGCCAATCACACACACACACACACACAAATTGAAGCAACCAGGAGAAATTCCTACACATAAGATAAGTGTACAAATTTATTTATTATTAAATCTATACCTTTTGATATCAAACACTTCCAGAATTACAATTTTTGGTGAAATACAATCATTATAATCCAAGTATTAGAAATCATATGCTTCCAGCTCCATACTTTCCAGCCAACTTTAATATGCAAAAATTTAAATACAATTTCAATTGCTATCTACTGTCCTCCTGATTACTCTTTCCTCTTCCTGCTCATTATTAAGGTTTCTGTTCCTAATTCTTCCACACCCTGTGTCTTAGTGGCTTTACTGCCTTGCATGGGTTATCAATTAAAACAAAAATGCTACGGAACCATCCTGGGCATCTCCTACATTGACTGCAACAACAAAAATGCTACAGAACCATCCTGGGCATCTCCTACATTGTCATTTTTGTTGTTGCAGTCACAGTGCAAGACACTTCAGAGAAGAAACAGTCCTGTTGGAAAACCTGATATCCATTGTCAAGAAGAGGTGGTTGAAATGATAGGACCATGTCACAAGAGCCAACAATCTTTCCACTGCCATTCTACAAGGTACCATCTTAGACAAAAGAAAATGCAAACAGAGGGAAAATTAGTCTGACAATGTCATTGGAAGATCCTTCAAAGACATTGACACACAATATGTGATATGTTAAGGAAACTGGTCATGTACTCAGTCATGTCTGGTAGCCTTATTAATACACTGGGTCATGGGGCTGATGATGATGAATCTTTCTTGTTATATATTAAAGTAATTTAGCAAACAGAGCTTACCTGTGTCACAAGGCCAAAAGTATGAAACAACAAGTGAGGATCAAACTTACTACTCAGTCAAAATTGATCTAGTGTGACAAGCTTGCTAAATATTGCACCCCATCAGTGTCCATTGTTATATATTATATAAAGCAAGGCCATATTGAATACACATGTCAGTTTTCTGTATTGCTATCTATGGAAATACTACTGTTGATATTATTTTCATAATCCTGATGTTTAATTCCTTTTACTGTCTGAGCATTTTGATTTGGTTAAATTTCTGATTCAATCATTTGAAGCAAATGAATGTAGTTGTTTAGTTTTAATTAAATCCCTTCATTGTACTGTGGATCAGCAGTAGGTAAGTCATGCAAGTTTGTAAGGAATTACAACAATAGATGTGTGTGGAACAAGGTGATTCTCTAGTGATTCTGATCAAATATTTAATTAATCAGAATTTGGAATTTTATACATTTATTTAAGGGGAAAAAAATCTAGTTTTTTCTTTGATCAACAATATACTACACTGAAACATTTTAATTCACAATTTTCATTTCACAATTTTAATTTAGCTTGTTATATGTTAAGTGTCCTAATTAAGATGTTTCTTTTGGTGTGTATTTTTATTATTCTTTCATTTTATTTTTGTTGACAATAATTTCAAGAAGGTATCTAATTTCCTGGAAAAAGGCTGTCAGTTTTATTTTTCTGGGATTTTATATTTATTTTTCAAATCAATTTTTACTATAATTTAACATTGCACTTTAAATGTTTTAATAATATGCTGTTTTCTTTCCCTTTTTTAATTTTAATTCATGTTTCTGGCATTTCAGGATATTTTATCTGTACACTTGGTCATATCTACTGTGTTGCCCTTGAAAATGCATTATTTCAAAGAAATATTAAATTAAGTTTTCATTAATGAATAGAAGAGGAACTCTTATACAGAATGCAATATTGTCAATTATTTTCTGCTTATGATCTGGAAAATGAATCACAATGGCAAAGAACTTTCTTCAGGGTTTGAAATCAGATATCTATTTAAGGTTTTTGGGATTTTGCTGTTTCCTGTTGCAGAATGGAAACTTAGAAATTTGCCTCTTTTCAATGATTTTCATATTTCTTCTTATTCCTAATGGTGTTATGGTATGTTGGTTAATAAAGTGTTTTTGTCATCTAGTGGCTGGGAGTTCAATTCCTGAGTTTAACTAACAGAAACAAACAAGAAATAGCATCACAGGCACAAAATAACACAATAAACAACTTTTAGGTTTCATATATCTTCATGATATGGGCAATCATGGCTCTCCACTACTTGTTCTTTGTAATTCTAAGCAATGATTGTCTCTTTACTACCCCTCCCAATCCATGTTCTAGAATCAGTTTAAAGAAGTTCATTATGTAGGTTAATTGATATTTCTCTTTATCCCTTCTACCTTCAATATGTCTTGTGAGTGTCAAATTCTCCAAGTTTTCTTTCCTCAGTGTGTCCTAGAAATTTCAACAGTATCTTTCTGATTCTAAGTACAAGTGTTCTTTTTGTTTCTTTCTTCCCTAAAACTTCCTTGTTGCTTACATGTTCTGCCCATGATATTCTCAGCATCCTTTTGTAGAATCACATCTCTTTTGCCTCAAGCCTCTTCAGCTGTGAGAAAATTGTCCAGCATTCACTGCCATATACAAAGGGTGTTATGACATAGCAACTCAGCACTCAGTCAGTCTTCTTGTAATTGATGGTTAGTACTTTCTTCTTGCTTTCCTTTACTATCTTAGTTAGGAGTTCCTGCAGTTTATTTTCTGTGCTTCCCATCAACACAGTTTCATCTTTGTGTCTTATGTTGTTAATAATGAACGTATATGATATACTATATCAGCCAAAGTAATGGACACCTGAAGATGGGTCTTTTGTTGAAATATATCTATAAGATGAGGATAATTGTTCAAATAAATTGAACAAAAATTATTATCTGAGTTTTTGAGAAGTGTTGGTCATAATATCTTTTCTTTTTACTACATTTATCTTTTATTTTTCACAGTTGTTTATCTTGTATATTCTCTGATCTTCCTCACGTGATTGTTTCACATAAATTTTTTTTCTACCTTTTTCTTTTGATAATCCTTTATGCAGAGAATGTCATAGTGTTAAGGCACTTGATTACTGATTCTTTCAGTTCATTTGATCATTCAGCTATGGTTGTGATACTGTATCTGTTTACTCTTTCAAGTTTAATTTTCTTTTTACTTTGTTTTATTTCATTTATTATCGTTTGTCCCCAACTGTAAGCTCACTCAAGTGAGAGAGGTGTTTTCCATTTCTTTTTCTTTTTTCCTCATCACGAGCTAGATGTGTTTCGATCAGTCATCATTGCAAACAATAACAAAATTGTGAATAGTCTACCAGGCAGAATTGAATGTTAAGAGAATGTCAAATGAAAATAGTTTGTATGGATGTTTTGGAGCATTAGTGTTTTTATAAAAACAAACTCTGAACAAGTCATAGTCAAAAGAATACTGTGATGAGTTTATTGATTTATTGAGCTAACCTAAAATAAAATATAAAATATAGTTACATCCATTTACACATGCAAATATATAGGGGCATTTATCTATTTACAAGCACAGCTACCTGCCATATGTAGTGTAATTATTATCAAGTTAATCTAAAAAAGAAGTAAGTGTTGCTAAGGAGTCTGAGCCTTAGTGAGTATTCCACTTTTATAGCCAAAATAGATTAAAACTTAGCTAAGGAATTAGAAAAATGCCTTCAAGAAACTGAACAGAATATTAAGAGATGGGAAAATGTCCCTAGGAACAAAGAAATGATTGCTGAGCTGCAGTGTAATATTTAATCTCCTATATGGCAGTGAGTGTTAGACAATCTCCTTACCGATAAAGAAGAGACTTGAAGTGACAGATGCGATTCTATCAATAAATGCTATAAATACCATGGACAGAACATATGAGCAATGAATAAATTTAAGTTGTTGGTTTCAATCCCTATTAGGAATGACTGCAAAACACTTTCTCCTTCTCAATTTATAGGCAAAATCACATAAATGCATGCTGGGATTTCCTTCTAGCCAATAAAATAGGCCAGTTCTCTGTTTTATCTGCCCCAGTCCCAGTCTATCTTGTCTTGAAGTCAAAAGGCTAAGTTCGTTTTTTGAACTTGCTTTTAAGTATCAACCCCAATTTTTAGTTTGTGAACTTTTTTGCTATATTACTGTTGCTTTGCTTTATTACTGTTAATTTGCATTGCATATATTGTTTGCTTGCTTTATATTATTTTTTGCCCTGTTCTTTTCCTTTTCTTGTTAGTGCTTATTGCAATCTTTGTCAAATCTGTTTGTTTGACAGTTCTGTCATTTATTTACATTTACCCATGGTCACTCACTCTGCATAAGTAAAACAGGAACTACAAGGAAACTTACTTCTGAGACACAAAGAAAAAAATGGGTTTGGAGAATTTAGCACTCACAGGAAATGCTAAAGGAAAGAGAAGCAAAGGGATACAGTAAGCTACTTAATGATTTTCAGTAAATTGATGGCATAAAAAAGATGGATGATAATGGGTCAAAAATTACTTAGAGCCACCACAGAAAGGAAGTCGTGGAGAACCATGATCACCCACATCCTGGACGGACATGCATATAAAAGAAGATCAGCAAGCAAGAAACAGTTAATCTCACAATTTATTATTACAGTTTAACTTTTACTAAATGTTTTAGTTTAGCCCTGTGTCAATATTTTAAGGCTTTCCTCATTTAATAGTGATTAACAAGTTATTCTCACAAAAAACTACTTACGGATTTGATCCCGACTAAGTTTAATAAATTACTATACTGGATATTATACTAAAACAAGCCCGAGAGTACTAATATAAACTCATTGGCTGGATGCTAAAAAGACATAAATTCTTCTTTTTTTTTTTTTGTGAAATGAGGAAAAACACCTTAATAAAAATGCATAATACTATTTTTTTTTTTTTTTAAAGTCTAGGTCCTAACTTGAGAAAAAGTCTTTGTATCAGAATATTGTCTCAGTCATTCTTACAGTGATCCATTTGCTCATTTCAAAAATGGAATACCTATGCAAAAAGGGGATATATCAACTGTGAAAATCACACAGACGTTACACATTTACATCCAAGGTACCAGAGGTTTAAAAAGTTTAAATCTGAGACAATAATTCTATAGGTAATCAATATTTGAATAATAGATTAAGTTCTATTTTTATCCAATTCACTGTTTATTTCTGTCACAGGAAAAACAGAAAATGAATTATTTCTATCTTTCATAATTAAATTTAATCAGTCAATCATCTTAGAGTAAAACAAATCTTTTTTGGGTGATTTTGAAGCGGATATAAGAAATGGAGGAAATTTAACAGTGAGGAGACTTATACAGCTTTCTTCCTCTTTTGCTATTTATGTTATGATATACTAATGAAATTTATATCTACACGTTTTTATAGAGCTGCTTCAAAACATTGTAAAATATACATATAAATATTTCTATATACCAAAATCAGTTGGTCTGTCTACACACACACACACACACATATATATATATATTAAAAAACGAAAGATGGTCCACTAATAAATATCATTAATCTTATTGCCAATATTATCATTTTGTTGTCTTTTTATTACTCAAATTTCATTAACCAACCAACTAAATCTCTCTCATTTATACATACATACATACATATATATATATATATATATATATATATATTAACCAAATAATTAGATAATAGCAACTGTATATACATGTGTTAACATGCATACACAGGTAAGTGAATAAATATTTACTTAATTTAATATAAGGTGTAAACAAAACAATGCTCAATGTGGTTAGACAGAGCTAAGAAATATATTTATTAGTAAAGTTACATATACCTATGTTCATAGTGCAACTTAGTTTCATGGCTTTACCAACTCATTGGTCCCAAAGTTCATGCTTGATGAGTTGGTAAAACCATGAAACTTTAAGTTGCACTATGAACATATATAATATATATATATATATATATATATATATATATATATATATATATATGGCCGAGTAGGTAGAACATTTGCATTCTGACCATGAGACATGGGTTTGAATCTCACCATGGTTGATTTGTCAGGAAGGAGATTCCATGTCCTGATTTTATCAAACTGGAGTGGTTGATCCCAGCATGCCACACCTTTTGGAAAGTGCATGAAAACCATACTACTGGTTGATCCAAGCCTTGTGAGTGAAATTGAGTAGACGGACGGCTGTCAATAGCTGTGCTAGCATGTGGTTGAGGGTTTGAGCATGCTGTCCTTGTTCAAATTGCTGATCATGCTACATAACATGTTCTTTCCCAGAAACTGTAACTAAGGTCTGCTCAGCATAGTTGCAGTATAAACTACAGGTAGGCTCTGTGGGTGTTGAACAAGCACAAATGTACCTGAGTAAGCATGTGCAATAGGGATTGGCTAGTTACCCTAGTAGATGGGTATCCTTAAATACAAGTGGCTAGCTATATATATATATATATATACTGGGTAAGTGAATGACCAAATGTAAAATCTGATAAGTGGCATCTAAAATGTATAGAACGTTTAACTTGGAGAAAATGATATAATCAGGACATTGATGTTCCACACTAATTCAAACAAAACTTTAGGAAGATAGCTCCCTTCAATACTGGAAAGCATGATAACAGTGGATATGAGAAACTTATTTTCCTAAAAAATTGTTTTAAAAGTAATACTAGCTGCTTCGTCAAATTTTTCCTTGTAAGGTAATGGTTAATATTACCATTATACACTATTACTTTTTATCAAATCACATTCAGTTGATAGATGCTTTGATTGCTTGAACAGACAAAAACTGGAAGAAATAATTAAGTATCTTTTAGCAAGACTTGGAATTGCCTCACACACCTCATGAGCCCATCTTTCAGGATGTAAGATTTAATGTTTTGGCACCATTGAAGTGTTGGTGATTAAGTAGAGCATAAATTTTAATCATTCTACCATTGCTTTTAGATTCTCTATACCAGGTTTATTTTGTTGGGCTTTTGTTTTTAAGCCATATCCCTCTAGGAGATGAACAATCATGGCTCTCCACAACTTTTTTTCTCTAACATCTGTAAATTATAAATTGCAATTACTGTTCATAGGGAAGACAGTGGTTTTGTATTGCTGTCTCTATAATTTTTAATTATCATTTTGATTTGTTGCCTGACAAATGTTAGAGATCCTAGTCAACCCTACTATTTTATTCTGAGTGGGTGGACTTGAAGAAAAGATGGATTAATGCCTTCTTCCAGAGGAATTAGTGTGAAGTGAATGCATTAACCAATATCAGAATTTAAAATCAGCTTACCAATTTCTTTTTACACACTAATAACTGTGATGCCATTGGCACATCCATCTTTATTTTAATACTAAAATTAAGGTTATATTTGATTTCTTTTTCTCCTTAAGAAAATGTTTCATCCCCAAAATTTTTAAATATCTCTACAATTATTGGGCAAAATTTCAGAAGTAGTAATAACAACATGAGCTTGGTTTGGAAACACTGAAATGGAAATATATCTCAGAAGAAAAAAATTTGCAACAGAATGATAGTGACAATAAAGCCTATTTCAAGACCAAGTTGAAGCAAGATGATCACTTAACAAAAGTATCTGATTGCCACATATGAAAGGCTTGAACACATAAAACTGCAAGCTAAGAAACATAGGAGCAAAGGAACTGATTAAACAGTTCATTTCGCACAGAAACTAGTTTTGTCTAACTGTGGAGGATGACTTCTAGCAGGCTGGAGAGCAGGGAGCAGTGAGGCAATAATTGGAGAGTTTGAAGCCAACTTGGGAGCACATTTATTTAGGACAATAGCTGGGATCTTATCTCTGCTTGCCTTGTAGGAGTCTAATTTAGAAATGATGTCTGAGATCAGTTATGGTAGAACCTTTGTCCTATTAGGGAAGTCTGGTGTGGGTACTCCAAATGAATCGAGTGTTGAGTTAGAGGAGAATTTCCAAGCAAAGCATTCAGCCTTATCTGCTGTAGATGTCGGTACTTCAAATTGATTGAGTAGAGGAGGGATTGAGGATATGCTGCTGTTCGGCACACTCTTGCAGAGCCGCCAATGCTCTATAAAACCGAATTTGCAAGATGCTATACATTAGTTCATTCTATCAGCCAGTAACAACTTTGCTTCTTTGAGGACATGCTTGCACTCATTACAAGCAGAGACAAAGAGACGTCTGTTGCAATCAGATGTCTCACTCTGGTAGAACTGGAAGAAGTGGTTCCTGTGGGCTGTGACAGACAAGCATGTAGGTGAAAACCAGGAGATGAATGAATGTGATTTAATTTGATATTTCCATTTCCCACCTGTGTAACTCCCTTCTGTTTCCTTGCTTCACTGATAAGTACAATCTTCAAAAATTTAAATGCAATGTCAATTGTCATTTTTTTTTTCTTGAACCCATTCAGCTTTTATCCTTTCCTCAGTCCCCTCTATACCCAGCCTTTTTTCTGACCTTAATTATCTGTAATCCCCTGCATGCCAGTGGCATTCCCACCTTGCTTTGGATGAAATGATAAAAAAAAAACTTTTATAGGAAATCTTACCTCTGTGTAAGAAATGCAGTTGGTGTATTTTAGGCCCTGTCACAAGGGGTGTATTTTAGGACCTGTCACAAGGTATATAATATGATTGAGTAAACTAGTAGTAATATTTGTTGGTGCAGAGTTTTGCAATAAAAACAAAAAGATAAGATGGAATATAACTAGGTAGAATAATAGAACCAAAGGAAATAGTTGTAAATTGTTTTTTTTTTACCTGAAATGAAGCAATTTTTAAAACTGATCCAATAATGGTCATTTTAAGCAGCAAGATTCTAATTTGGAGGCAGATGTTTTTGTTTGTAAAATTTATGTTTAATGTGGTACAAGGCAGTAAATATCTTTTTCACAGCAGTAATTGTACATAAGACAAGCTTGTGAAATGCTACTCAAGAGTAAGTTGTCTCTTGCCTTTAAAAGTACCTCCGATCTCAGATTGGCATTGAATAAATGTAAGAGAAATGATCAACTAGTTATTGACATTTTAAACCTCGGCACTTGTCAATAATCAATTAATTTTCATTGGACTGAAAAACTACTGGGATTTGCTGTCATGTGCCTGATAAAAAAAACTGTTGTATATAATGAAGGCAGTGTGTCATGTCAGTTTTTGTGTTGCAAACCAAATGAAAAATACTTCATTAAATGTTTGTTGATAACAACGGAAGTGGATTGGCAAAGCAGGGTGGAAAATTGTGTGTGTATGTGTGCACATGCCTTCAAGGAAAGTCTTAATGAAATGAGATTTTTTTTCTCCTGTTTTTTTCTTTTTTTTTGTGGAAAGAAACATGCATAAACAGACCTTGAAATAAAGAAGGCAAAACATGTTGCTTTCAAACTAGAGTCCGTTTTGTCAAATGGGAAAGGAAAAATGGCCACTTTGCCATTCATTCATTTACTTGTTAGAACATTCTTGCTGATATGGATAAAATAAAAACACATAAAAAACAAAATATAACATCAAAATTTAATTTTTTCCTCATCTTTTATATATATATATATATATATATATATATATATCCATTACGACTGATACTTCATTTATTTTATTAAATTTTTTTAAATTTTGTAGTTTCTGGTTGATCTAATATTCAATTATTTTAAAACATTCAGCCCTATTATTCAGGTTTGTCAATTTCTTTCTTCATCTTTTCAACTATTCTTTATTTATTGTTTTTTTTTTCTTATTTTCCATTTTGTTCTCATTAACCTTTTCTCACCAAACTCTTTTCTTTCAACCTGCACTTAAGTGCTACTTCATTTGTTCCTGCTCCTCCTTCCTTTCTTTTTAACTCTTCTATGTCTCCTCCTCCTCCTTTTTAACTCTCTCTCCTCCCCTTCTTGTGAACTCTGTCTTCTCCCCTTCTTTTTAACTCTTTCTGTATTCTTCTCCCTTGTTAATTCTCTCTTTGTCTTCTCTCACTTCTTTGTAACTCTGTCTCTTCCTCTCCTGTATAATTCTTTCTCTCCTCCTCTATCATTTTATTAACACTTCTCCACCTTTTACTTTTTCTTCCTCCTCTCGGTTTTTGTCCTCCTCCTCCTTCCAGTTTTTAACCTCTCCTCCTCCTCCTCTTTTTTGATTCCTCATTTTTTCTTGTACTCTTCATCCTTCTTCTCTATACTTCTACTTTGCTTGTTTTTCTGTTCTTACATCTCCTACTCTTCATTTACTTTCGTTAATTAGCATCAAAATTCAAACCTGATTAAATCCTTGTGATTAAATAAATTTATAAAGTCATTATTTAAAATTTATTCTTTCTTAATTTTTCTTTGTAGATTGACCAGTATGACAATATAAAGAATATTAGGCAATAATAATAATAATAATAACAACAATATCAAAAAGAAGCTGCCATGATGATGATAAAATGATCAAGGCAGACAATATGAGAAAATCCGATAATTATGAAAGGTTTAATTAAAAGAAAATTTTCAAAAAGGCTGAGATCACCAAAAAAGAAATTGATGAAATTTCTTCCTTAATGGAATCTAAGCTAAGAATGTTTTTGTTTTTTTTTTAATCAAAATTTTCTCTCTCATTCCTGATGTAAACAGATTGTTCCATTAAGTTTTCCTTTTTTTAAAATCACCTCATTATATGCAAGGTAGATTGTTTAAAAACTTTTCAGAAATAACAATAATTATAATAATCACTGTCAATCATAGAAGACAATGCAAAAAGTATTGACTGTTTTTACTGGAAATGAAGAAACTAGATAGAAACCAGAAGGACACTTACACTTAAAATCAGAAAGGTAGTTACATTTCTGGGGCATATTATGAGGAAAGTGAGCTTGAAATGTTTAACACACACAGGACATACTGAAAAACTGAAGCAGATTGAAACAACAAGTCGCTTACCTGATAAGTTTTGTGGGGATGAATAATAGTGAGGACAATGGTAGATGGTAAAGAGTCTTACAGCTGCAAAGAGCAGGAAATTATGAAGTAGTATCACTGCCAAACTCGATAAGTACAGAAAATGACAAAAAAATATGGAGTGGAGATATGGCCATTAACCCAATAAGAAAATCCAGGACATGGCACATAAGAGATTTTTAATGTTATTTTACCCAATACAAGGCCCAAGAACCAGTCAAGATAGACGGTTACTGAGTAAGATGATAAAGGAGGAGGAAGTTTATTTTTTCTTTTTATTTTTTCTTCTCTCTCTCTCTTTCTCTCTCTCTCTTTCTCTCTCTCTCTCTCTTTCTCTCTCTCTCTTTCTCTCTCTCTCTCTCTTTCTCTCTCTCTCTTTCTCTCTCTCTCTTTCTCTCTCTCTCTTTCTCTCTCTCTCTCTCTTTTCTCTCTTTCTCTCTTTTTTCTCTCTCTCTCTTTCTCTCTTTTTTCTCTCTCTCTCTTTCTCTCTTTTCTCTCTCTCTCTCTTTCTCTCTTTTTTTCTCTCTCTCTCTTTCTCTCTTTTTTTCTCTCTCTCTCTTTCTCTCTTTTTTTCTCTCTCTCTCTTTCTCTCTTTTTTTCTCTCTCTCTCTCTTTTTTAGTAACTTTGGGAATCATTGCTTTTTGTTTGTCACAGTTGTGAGAAAACTCTCTAGAATCATTTCTTTCTTGCTTTAGTTGATAGGTGGTAGTCTGTTGGATGGCAGTAGGAAGATTGTTAGCTATGATGAAAATTTATTTTTTATCTAACTAGCTCAAAGACAAGTCGTTCAAATCAGTAAAGAAATAGGAAATTATCTCAGACAAGTCATTTTTTCTTTCTTTTCTCTTGCTTTTTTTTCTTTTCTTTTGCTTTTTTTTCTTTTCTTTTTGATATCTCTTTCTTTTTAGTAACATTGGGAATCAGTTTTTTGTTATTTGTTGCATTGTGAGGAAAATTCTCTAGAATCACTTCTTTTTTTTATTATTTAGTTTTGAGGTTTCAACAATAATCATAAACTAAATGCAAAGTCCAAACTTCAATGTTTACAGATAGTGGGGAAGTGATCTCGCTCACTATTGGCTGGATAGTCCTACCCCTGATGTGTATGTTGGTTTTAGTAGTCATTTTTCAAAAGCAAAGTATCTACAACCTCAGTCATTATTTGACTTAACAAAACAAATGGCTACATTTGTTTTTATTATATGCATTATTATTCAGGCCAGCATGTTCATCTTATTTGTTAAACTCACAACGTTTCAGGCATTGGACACACTGTCCTTTTTCAGATGTCTTTCTTTGTACTCATGGAGAAGGGGTTAAATATCATCAAATAAGATAATTCAATGAATAAAAACTATCAGCCACTAACACAGTGTTTCTCAATCTTTTTAAGCAACAGCACACCTCGGAGCAAAAGAAAATATCATGGCACACTTACCAACATTTTTAAAGGGTATATATTTAAATATTATGAAATAAAACCATAGATTTAAAAAAAAAAATAAACTTGCAACTATGAACTTACTTTATTTCAGTGTTTCTATTCAACTATTTGGGCAGCTTATTTAGTGTGAAACCTGTGCCTGGTGTTTTTCCACAATTAATTCATAATTCAATGTAACTTTGTAAAAATTTTGAATTAAACAATGTTGAATACAATTATATGAAAAAAGGTCAATATTCATTTATTCAAATATTAAAAAAAAAATACTTTGTAAAAAGAAATCAATATTAAAACAAAGTATTTAAAATAACATTAGTGAAAAGAATTTTCTGAAAAAAATACTTATTCATTAATTCAAATACTAATGCTGTACCATTACTATTCCTACACACACACACATATATATATATATATACACACACACACACACACACACACAGTGTCAATATTTTGCAGCACACTAGTATGGCACGGTGGTTGAGAATCATTATCATCTGTAATTAACCGTAAGTATATGCAAATTAGATTTTGGGTTTTGCTTTGGAGTTTTGGTGTTTGTTTTGGGAAAGACAACCTTCTATGATTTTGAACATTTATTTTTAGAATTGTAATAAAACCATAACTTATGAAACTAATTTATACATTATTTAACTGTAATAAAACCATAACTTATGAAAGTAATTTATACATTATTTAACTGTAATTAAATATAACTACCTCAGATTACTTGTTTTAATTTTCCAAGCTGGGACTGAATTTACTATTCAGTTTGATTAAAATTTTTTAAAATAGCCTTTTTAAAACAATAAAAATATGTCAAAAGAAAAACATCTTTTTGACATACCCTGTTTTTCCTGATCCCCTGTTAAACTTTGCTAAATTTGCCTTCTCTTAAACTGGTTGGCACATACAGAATCCAGTGAAGGTTAACAGTAATAAAAACTAAATAGAAACATTAATATTTTTCAACAGTTTGGACTTTCACTAATGCTTTGGCAATTTTGATTATGTAATATTAGTCTACCTATATGGCAGTGAATGCTGAACAATCTCCTCAAATGAAGAAGAGACTTGGGACAACAGAAGTGTGGTCTTATAGAAGAATGCTGAGAATACCATGGAATATTCAGTACTCTTTTCTTTGTAACAAAATTTTCCTGTTTTTTAATATCTTACTTCACATTTGGAAGGCATCTTTCACTATCCCAATGTGCCTTTGGATTTCAGTGTTGTACTTTACATCCTCTTTTAAAACACTTCTCAGTTTCTTCAAAATCCTTTTTATTTTAACATATTTGCTTAATCAAACTGTTGACTGTTGTCACATTTGGTGACATCAAACTTAAATCTTATATGTGTTTTATGTTGTAGTTTTGTTGAAGTTATATTTTGGAATACAGTTTGATTTCTTTAAGAAATTATAGGTTTTATACGGATTAATATCATACAAGAGTTATTTCATATTGGTTGTTGATTTTGTTTAGTGGTGTATCAACCTTTGTGGGTTATTTAATACAGAAATCGAAATATTTTGAATGCAATTATATGCCTTCAACTACAGATAAAATGTATTGTTAATTTTTTCTATAAATGTATTGCTGGTATTTTTACTATAATAATGTATTTTTATACTTTCTTAGTGTTTTGAGTTTTGTTTGGGAGGATTCACTATTTGCTCATAACAAGTGCTACCACCTGAGGTCAGGGTGGACCTTGGAACAATAGCAATTAAGAAGTGGTTCCACACTCCAGAAAACCTCCAATCACCTGATCAGTGACCTTGCTGCTGGATGAAGTTTATTGCCATACCCAGGACTTAATAGAAAAAGTTCTTGTGAAGATGAAAAACTTGTTGGCAAGGTTTACAAGTTATTTTCCAGTTTTTCTACTCTGGAAAAGGAAAAATCAAGAAATTTCTTAAATAAATAATCTATTTAATTTTTGTTTACTGTATAACAGAAACTGGCAAAGTTATCTTTGAAAAGAAATTTTTTTTTTTTTCCTTTTTGAACAGCATAAATTTTTCACTGCCAACTCCATCTAAGCAATTTTTTTTCAATACTTGCTCATTGATAACTGTCTGTCTTCTCTATGGTCCCATCATAGAATTCTATCCATCTTTGTCAGACTGTAGTTTGAGAAGAAGAATATTGTTATATGTGGCAAAGAAAACAAAGAATAAAATGCAAAGGGCAAAATTCTCTCTGCTCCCAAAATATATCTATTGAATTCAGAAGATATTGTCATAATTGATGGTTTTACTTCATTTATTCTTTGATTGGATTTTTTTTCTTTTGATTCTTTCAGTCAATATCTTGTTCAAATCATTTTATTAAGAAATTTAAAATTTACTTCATATTTATTTTTTCCTTTTTCTTCTTTCCTTCCTTATAATTTTGCACTCTACTTCACTCTTTTATTTTTCTTCCTTTCTTTGATTTTTCAGATCTTTTAATTCATTACATAATTCAGTTTTTTACTCTTTTTTTTCAATAATTCATCTTTTTCTTTCATCTTCAATTCTTTTGTACTTTTGTTTTTTTTTTTTACTACCTTCTATCTTGAAAAATATTCCATCCTTCCTTTCCATTCTTTTGTCCTTCCGTCCTTTCCTTTCCATTCTTTTGTCCTTCCGTCCTTTCCTTTCCATTCTTTTGTCCTTCCGTCCTTTCCTTTCCATTCTTTTGTCCTTCCGTCCTTTCCTTTCCATTCTTCTGCCCTTCCGTCCTTTCCTTTCCATTCTTTTGTCCTTCCGTCCTTTCCTTTCCATTCTTTTGTCCTTCCGTCCTTTCCTTTCCATTCTTTTGTCCTTCCGTCCTTTCCTTTCCATTCTTTTGTCCTTCCGTCCTTTCCTTTCCATTCTTTTGTCCTTCCGTCCTTTCCTTTCCATTCTTCTGCCCTTCCGTCCTTTCCTTTCCATTCTTTTGTCCTTCCGTCCTTTCCTTTCCATTCTTTTGTCCTTCCGTCCTTTCCTTTCCATTCTTTTGTCCTTCCGTCCTTTCCTTTCCATTCTTCTGCCCTTCCGTCCTTTCCTTTCCATTCTTTTGTCCTTCCGTCCTTTCCTTTCCATTCTTTTGTCCTTCCGTCCTTTCCTTTCCATTCTTTTGTCCTTCCGTCCTTTCCTTTCCATTCTTTTGTCCTTCCGTCCTTTCCTTTCCATTCTTTTGTCCTTCCGTCCTTTCCTTTCCATTCTTCTGCCCTTCCGTCCTTTCCTTTCCATTCTTTTGTCCTTCCGTCCTTTCCTTTCCATTCTTTTGTCCTTCCGTCCTTTCCTTTCCATTCTTTTGTCCTTCCGTCCTTTCCTTTCCATTCTTCTGCCCTTCCGTCCTTTCCTTTCCATTCTTTTGTCCTTCCGTCCTTTCCTTTCCATTCTTCTGCCCTTCCGTCCTTTCCTTTCCATTCTTCCATCCGTTCCATTCTTCCGTCCTTTCCATTCTTCCGTCCTTTCCATTCTTCCGTCCATTCCATTCTTCCGTCCTTTCCATTCTTCCGTCCATTCCATTCTTCCGTCCATTCTTCCGTCCATTCCATTCTTCCGTCCTTTCTTCCGTCCATTCCATTCTTCCGTCCTTTCTTCCGTCCATTCCATTCTTCCGTCCTTTCTTCTGTCCATTCCATTCTTTCGTCTGTTCCATTCTTCTATCCTTTCTTCCTTCCATTCTTCTATCCTTTCTTCCTTCCATTCTTCCTTCCTTCCGTTCCGTTCTTCCTTCCTTCCGTTCCGTTCTTCCTTCCTTCCGTTCCGTTCTTCCTTCCTTCCGTTCCGTTCTTCCTTCCTTCCGTTCCGTTCTTCCTTCCTTCCGTTCCATTCTTCCTTCCTTCCGTTCCATTCTTCCTTCCTTCCGTTCCATTCTTCCTTCCTTTCATCCATTTTTTCCATTCTTCTTTCTTTCCATCCTTTCTTCCTTCTGTCTTACTTTTCTATTCTTCCATTCACGTTTTGCTTCCTTTCTTCTCTTTTCTTTATTTTTTATCTGTTTAGTTTTCATCTTTCCTTCTTTTTCTCTTTTCCTTCAGTTTAAATTCTTTTTTGTATCTTTTTACAGCATTTAATTCATTCATTTATTCCCTTTTTCATTTTCCACCATTAATCTTTCTTACAGTCTCTTTCTATTTTTCCTTTGTTTCTCTATCAATTCTTTTACTTTCCTTCTAGACCCCTTTCTCTCTCTCTCTCACTGTATTTGTACAATTATCATCATCAACAGCAATAGGAATAACGAGAGCATCTGACACCACAAGGATGATAGAATCACATTGTTATACATGCACCTGCAAAGTGATGCATTGCTAGGGGCAACAGGTCTCAGTTTATGGGAAATGAAACGGAGAAAGACATACATACAAGAATGACAGGAAGTAGTAAGCAAAAAGTAGACTGGCATGAGGAGATGAGAAAAACACAAGATGCAGGAAGAGGTGGGTAACTGAGTCAAGGTGTCAGTAAAGGATGGTGGTGAGATCTGTTTCTCACGGGTGTGGTCAGGTGAGTGGGTGGGGATGGGATCCAGTAATGATAATGCAATAAAGATGCCTTTTGTCGCACTGCGACTGGATTCGCGAAAAGAGAGCAATATGCATTTTGCATCATGTGTAGCCCAATATAATAACTTCATCCATGCATACACAAGTGCATGTATGTCTACAAACATACTTGCTTATCAGCAAAATATAAGGTAAATAAAAAGGCTTTCTGAATTGTAATCTATTTTAAAATAGCTTCTAAGGGAGATAACTTTCAGATATTATTCAGACATGTTTTTTACTCTTTTGAAAATATCCTATAATTAATTTCTAGCTTGAAAAGATTGTATTCATTAAGTATTTGTCCTGTTATAAATGAGGGTCAACTGGAAAGTTCATAGGCTGACCAAAACATAGAAGTAAGTAGACATGTAAGTGTACCAGAATACAACTTCTAGTTGGACAGCTGTTGTATTCTGGCATACTTGCATGTCTTTTAGCCTACCAGCTGGTGTGTCTACTTACATTTATATCTTGGTCAGCCTATGAACTTTTCAGCCAACCCTTAAAAATTTGACGTTTATGAAGGAAGAGTGCTCAGTAACTCAGGAAGCATTTATAGATATAAACAAGGCACTGTAATCAACACTGCATGATAGCTATCAGTTCCACATTTCAGTGCAATCTTCAGAATGAAGATCACATTGAAGCATGAAACACATGTACACACATACATATATGAAAGATCTATGTAATTGTTTTTTTCTTTTCTTTTTTTCCTGTCTACCCCACTATCTTATTGTTGCATTCTGTCTCATCTTGGGATCCCCATGCTACTAAATAAAATGGTATCAATAAAAAGGGTCATTTACTTCTAATATTCATTTTAGTAAGTGTGGCAGCTTGAATTCTAAGAGGCAGCAGGAGGAATGACATCACAGGAGAACATGTCGGACATTAGCTCAGCATCCCTCCATAGGTGGGCATTAGCTGGTTGTAAACCTGGGTGTGGAAGACATATCATCACTTCAGAATACTTGAGACCCTCTGTTGAATTTGCACTATATTGGACTTACATTCAAAACCCACACAAAGGCAATCCACCACTGTTAGAATACCCTACCCACAAGACACTCCTGCCAATTATTGACCATTCTGGCCCTGGCCTTCACATTCTGTAACATTATGTCTTTACATAAAACTTAACAGCAACAGTGAACTTGTGCTAAAATAAAAACTAATTTGTTTTTTTGCAGTTTCACATTTTTCTTTATCAAATGAATCCTAAGGAAATGAAATTCATTTCTGATTAATGTTGAATTGACATTTATGAAGATAAAAATTAAGATGAAAACACATAACGCAAGTATAGTAATGCCATTCATGATTTAACTTTTCCTCACTTATTTTTACTTCGTTAAACTCACGGCATATATAACTTTAGAAAAAACTTTCTCAATTTCATTCAGTACTCAAACGATTATCTTAATACATAAAGGAAAAAACATCAAGCATACCTAAGCTTTTATGCTAATATTTCTGAATTTCATTCAACAGAATTATATAGGAAGATCAACTTCAAATTATGTATATTGTATTTGGTTTAAGGTTGTGGTGAGTATGAAATAATAGCTTCCTTTACCCACTCCTTTTGAATTTGGACAAGCTAAGGAAAAAGACTGAAAGAAATTCATGAGCTTATGTGAAATTTTCTTTATCAATGAAAACCTTGGCTTCACAGAGATTGGCCAGTGAGGTGAGGAAAAGACGAAAACAAATTTGCAAACCTATGTGAAGTTTTCTTTGGACCAATGAAAACAAAGTTTTCATTGGAATTAGCTGTTGAGCCGAGAAAAAGAAAAGAAAATAGCAAGCCTATGCAAAATCCTGTTTTATATAAAATAACGAAAAATTTAAATCAACAAGAGAAGAGTATCTGAAGTCATGTGAAAAGTTTCATTTCTGTTCATGTGTCCAGCATTCAGATTTTTGTCAATGTCAAATTACTCACTAATTATATTATTGGCCTTAACCAAGCACATGGCACTTCAAAAAACTTTTTCAACAATCCTACAAAGCTCAGTATTACAAACTCTCTCTCTTCATCTACTTTTGAATGTATGCAATCATATATCCCTTCTGTGGGCAACAAACTCTCTTACCTTTGTTTTAATATTTTTGAATAATTATCTTGTGTCAGATCATTTAATCTGCTGTATCAACATTTTCTCTTCATGACAATTTGTTGAAACTACAGATTTTAAAATGTTTGTTTATTGTCCTGAAACAAGCTGCTGACACAACTTCAAGTGTTTAAATTTGTAAATAAATTCCTTATCTTGTTTAGTTAAAATTACCCATGTGTTTCTTCATCATTATCTGCCTCCAATAACCTTCTTGGCATGGGTAAGCCAACTGTTCATTTTAACCACGAAGTCCCATGCCACTATAAGGTCATTGTTTGAAGTCAAAAAGGTGTGTTGATGAACAAAAAACACAAGGCTGAATTAGTTGAAAGAAGCAAGAAAATTAAATGAGAGAAATTTTTCTATCAGGAACTTTTTCTGAAAAAAAATATAAATTCAATGAATATTCTTATAGTCTCTCTAAAAAAAGGAAGAAATGTTTGAACTTACTCTGTCAGTGAGTTAAAAAGTGAGTGAGGTGTCTTGCCTAAGCCACATGTTCCAGAGCATTAAATTTAGCAGCTTACCAGAATCCCAGAATGGTATGAAAGATGGCTAGTCTTTTGGGATTTACACCATGAATGCTCCCAGTTTTTTCATGCATCCATAAAAGCTTTAATTTTTTCCCTGCCAGAATTTGCTGTGTTACTATATTACTATATATTATAATCTATATGTACAGGGTATCCCAAAAATTTTTTATTCTTTAAATGACAATATATGCAGTGTTTATTGACTTACAAACAAGATTAATGGTTAAAATGAAGAAATATTAATGTTTATTGACTTACAAAGAAGACTAACAGTTTAAATTAAATATTAAATAAAATGCATGGATCTGAAAAAAATTCAAGAAATTATAGGAAGTCAAATAGTAAGTACACCTTGTAGTTAATCTGAGTTTTGACTTAATAATTTTAATGGAATTTCCTATATCATTAAAGTGAATCGAAGTTTTAAGTTATTCACTACAACTAATTTTTAGTTCATTTTTAGTGTAAAGTATTTTCAAGTGGATTTCTGTTATAAATAATTTGCAACACATTTTTATAGTAAAATAACTTCCAATCAATTTTTACATATGCTTTTTGTATTTGCTGTGTCACACTATATGTGTAATATTATCATTGTATATTAGAATTGGGAACATATTACTAAATCTCTTGTAGGTAACATTAAATTTTATTCAACTCTAGACTTTGTCAGTTACTGTCAGCCAGTGTGTGTGTGTGTGTGTGGCCTTGAGCCCTCATCTTACATTCTTGTGTGTGATTTCTGAGAGGGAGATGTTGTTCTACTGCTTCTCAATTGATAATTATGTATTTACCTGTTATAGGGTTATTCCTAAATGCACACATATCCGGCACAGCTGGATCTATCATGCAGCCAGGAAATCAACTCCCAAGTCAACCCTTGGCTTCTTAGAAAATACTGAGAGCAAGGCTCTCTTGTGACATGATCTGGGGTGAGGCACATACTTCATATGTAATCATTAGAATGAATCAAATATTTGACTTATTTAATAAATCCTGTCAGTTTTATCATAAACAGCTATTTACTAAATATAAGTTAAATAAAAAGTATTTTTTTAATCATTTCACCCCAAGTAAGGTAATAAATCCACTAAGACCCAATGAGTTACTGATTGTGAAAGAATACAAGAAAAAAACAGTATTAAGGAGAGAGAACAATAAAAGTACAGGAATTAAGAAGACAGAAGATAATGATTGACATTGCATTTAAAATTTTGAAGATCAAATCTGGCTGGAAAGCAAGGCATCAGAAGAGTGTTTCACAAATGAGGAGTGTAGAGAAGAACTTATAGTTATATCTAGCCATTTCAACTGTAAAATGATGGCACCTTTCTCCCTATCTGGTACTGTGCTTAAATTTGTAAAATCTAGATACAAAAGAGGAAAGCTCATCAGAACAATTACCATGCAAATATTTTAGAAAAAGCACAGGTAAGTTATGTCATGGTGGTGAGAAAGTGATTGAAACTGAGATACCAGATCATTTTCAATAACATCATTATTATAGTATTACTGTATTGATTTTCTGGATCATTTTTAAATATTATATCAATATGAAAGATATAAAAGGTGGTTTGTGTTTTAGAAATGGTAGATTTCTATCTTACACTTTAAATCATTGTTTTAGATTGCTTAAGTTAATCTAAAAAAAGAAATCAAATATTACTTGGTCATCTTGTGATGACATGACTCTTTCCTGAATATTTTCAAGGAAAAATTCTCATCAGTGTCGGCATCTCTGAACTTTCCAAATTAAATCACCTGTCTTGTAGCTCAATCAATTGTGGCTTGAAAATATTTTTTTGACTTTAAATAACCTACAAAGAGTTAAGCTATAAAATGATGAATCAATCAAAATACAAAAGTACAGCAGATTTTCGTCAGTATAAAACTGACAATGATGAAAAAAAGAAATTAATTTTAGGTGACATTCAAGGGGATTTCTTCTAGCTATTCTGAACTCAGAAAATACTCCATAAACATGTAGTGAAAAGAATTCAAGATTATAATCCTGATTAGTTTAGCTTATATAGATGACCACATATATTTTGTCTTGTATAGAATCTTGTAAAAAAAAAAATTATTTGATTATATAATTGTTAATTTCTATATTGTAGTTTTTTATTTGATTAGTTTTCAAAATGTTACTTAATTTAAAAAATATTCACATACCAAATAGAAAAGGATTTGCAAATGTTTCAAAGTAAAATGAATTCTATAAATCTCAGCATAAATCATTATAGTAGTAACTTCTCTGGCCTTTTTTGAAGTATAGAAAGCATCCTGTAATCACTGAAACAGAATCACTGCCTCCAGAATTTACTTGCTGACTTTCATTGATCAGTACAGCATTTATTGAGATTTAATCATATTAATTATATATACTAATTATATTAATTATCCTTTTTATGTACTTTGTAATGTGAATGGGTATTATTATCAAATTAATTTTGCTTAGGTCTTCAACAGGATTAGGATTTTAAAAACAAAATAATCATGTTTCAAAAGGCCTGGCTTTTACAATGACCACTAGATAATGAATCCAACTTAAAAGATCTGTTGAAATTTATGTATGACTATAAATGTTGAATCTGAGTTGTCTCCCTTAATAATGGCCTCTTTGGAGTTTGTCTAGGTAGGTAGCACTGGTAACTAATTTACATAGCAGTTATGAAGAATGGCTAACCTCATTGCTATATAAGTTAGCTACTGAAAATTAGTTAATGTTGATTGTATGCAGAATTCAATTCTGAAAGTACCACTAGTAAGAGAGTGTTGTTAATCTTATTGGTGCCATAAAAAAAGTTTTTATAAGGTTCATGCAGCTACTTTTTTAATTTACATATAGAAAACTACATTTTAATTGACTGATTTGTTTTTTACAGCTTGTTTAGTGTGTAAACATGGCCAAATGCAAAATAAGTAACAAAACTGCCTAACAAACAGAATTTGCAATAATAAGAAAAAGAAAAAATAACAGGTCAAAAAATAATATAAAACAATTAAACAATATATGCAAAGGAAATTAACAGTAGTAAGACAAAGCAACAGTAATATGGCAAAAATTTCACAAAATAAGAATTGAAGATAACACACAAAAACAAGTTTGGACAAGCAAATGTAACGTTCTGACTTCATGACAAGACAGACCAAGTCAGATAAAACAGAGAACTAGCCTATTTTATTTGCTAGGAAAAAATCTCAGCATGCATTTTTGTGCTTCTGTCTATAAATTTGGGAGGGGAAAGTGTTTTGCAGTCATTCCCACTGAGATTGAAAACAACATGGCTTATCAACCTTTTTTCAGTTTATTTAAAACCAGAAAGTATTTTTTAGATTGAGAATATTACAGAGATAATAATGACTTACTGATACAAGTCCTATTAATTAATTCATAGCTGGGAGGAGGAGGGGGTGGATTCATACCTTTCTCAAGGGCATTTGCATATAACTGAATATAATGAACACAACTGGGATTGGAACTCTGCTCACAGATTTCCAATTCTGAGCCATTATCCATTATACCACATGAACATTTAAGCTTACGGTACCTGGTATTCTCAATTGGTTACCCATTTAGGTGCTGGCCAGACATGATGTTGCTTAATTTTGATGATTGTACAAGAATCGGTATTTCATTATGATATAACTGTAAGTCGATCCCGCATTTTATTGTTCCATGAAAACTATTGAAACAGTTGTGTGTTGAATTCAGAAACAACAGAAACAGTTGGTGATATTCTGTGATATAATTGTTTTATGGAGAATTTGCCTGAATCATTGAAAAAAATTTATGCAAGTGAAACCTGTTGTTAGTATTTAAATTAGGTAAGGAAAAAATCTCATCCTCTTTGAAAGAAGTTTTCCTTAGTTGTTTTAGAAAGGGTGAACTTTTTCCATTGGAAGAACATCATTAAATTTTTCATTGACAGAATTTGATTGACAAACAAGAAAGATATCAGGCACGTGTACAAAAAGAAATAAGATGCTGAGCTGAGAATGAATGAAGGAATTTGGCAGTATTTTTTTTCCTTTACTAATTCTAAGCACATTGTCTTTATTTCTTTTTCTCTGCTGTGTTCTACATTTGTCAACCAAATTCTAGAATTGATCATTAAAAACAATTTTCAGAATTAAGTTCCACAGTAAAAATGGAAAGAAAATTTCCAAATATAGTGCAAATTTCATATCAAATAATGAAAACAAAATTAGAAAGCAGAGTTCAGAACAAAACTAAATTAAATCCTGAAAAGAAAAAGACAATGATAATTAACATCACCTGGCCTCATAAGCTTCCAACAGTGAATTTGATCATTGCTAAGAACTCTATAGATATTAGCTTGAGTCATAATTTCAACTTTCTTCTTCAAAAAATAAAGTACAATTAAATTTTATTCCATTATGCAATCACTATTTTCAATAATTTGTTGCCACTTATCAGACAACTCTTTGATACATTTTAAATAAAATTCTGCATTTTTTGATGGGAAAATAATTTTGACAAACTTTTGAATCTGGTTTTCATTAGAGAAAGTGTTTTGTAGCAATTGAAAAAAGGTAATAATCAGTGCAAGGGCAACTGATTGATTCATTTTTTATGGCTTATCAACCTATTGCAGGTTATTTAAAGTCAGAAAATATTTTTAAATCTCTACTCTCCAATTAACAATTTCCAGCCCATATTCATTACACCTCTTGCACATCCAAGCTTACATGGTAAAGTAGGTCAAGTGAATATGGCAGGTGGGGTAGACCAGACTGAGTTTCATAATTTTTTCCTACTTTATTCTTGTTGCTATGCATTGTCATCAAGAACAACATTTTTCCTTTAATCCATTGTATATGGTAATCATCAGGCATCTTGATAGCCATGTGCATGAAACTTTAAGTAGCATCAAGCAGTGAAGAACAATTACATAATTCTTTTACCCCCCCCCCCCTTGCATGTTTTTCTATAGAGCACTGCAAGAATTTGGAGTTTTTGTTTTTTTTATTTTCATGGTGGAGTATACTTGTATTGTCAAATACTATTTCTCTGAAAAGTGAAAGTGGACAGGAATATTCTTTTAAATGTTGTGTAATAAAACTGGAATCCATCATGTGTAATGTAAGCCTTAGATGATGGAAAAGAGTTATTGCAAATGATTAAGTTGGCTGTATTAAATTTAGTAATATAATTAGTTTTATTTGTTTTACTTGGATCAGTGGGGGATATATTAATACTTAAAATTAATACTGTCCAAATGTTTTAAAATGTTTAGAGTATATAGTTTCACCATGATGCAATTCACTCCACTAGAAATTTAGAAACAGAATGCTGTACTACTTGGCATTCACCCGGAAGCTCCAATATGAACATTTCAGAATGTTTGGGTATCAATCTGAGGACAATGCAGAGGCCGTGGAAAGAATTAGATGAAATTAATTACAAAGGTGTGACAACATTATGCCTCTATTCATCTTCCCATAGGGCCTCAGAATGAATACAGAGGCCTACATCAAGTGCCTTGAGTAGGTAGTGCTGCTCTGATTCAAGAGGGTGGCTGCAGGAAGACCCTATGACTCTGCATCATGCCACACAAGCATGAGAACCCAGTCATGGTTGTCATACAATTTCTGTGACCACATCACCCCTTACATCTGGCCACCCGACTCCCCAGACTGCAATTGCCTTGATTATTATGTGTTGGGCACAGTTGAGTGACAAACCATCAAAACTTCTTGAATCACCGAAGATGAACTGAAGGCAAGGATTACGGCAGCATTCACCAACTTAAACAAGGAGACTGTTCATAAGAGTTGCAGGAGATACCAAAGTCTTCTGGAGGCCATGATTGAAGCCAATGTTGATTTTATTAACTAAATTTACTCTTTAGTTTTTCAAGATATATTTCTTAAAATTTTCATTTTTGTATAACTTAGAAGACAATTTATCCATCTCACCCTATATATATATATATATATATATATATATATATATATATATATATATATATATGTGTGTGTGTGTCTGTAAACTCTTTCAAACACATACAGTACATTTACAAATTTAAAAATAAATAAAAACAGCTATTATACACTTTGCCATAGAGCACTAGTAAGTAGTCTAATCCCACACTACTATTGCAGTAAGTTCAATCCTCACTAGGTACTCTCCATACATGGAAGCCTTGTTCTGTACTCAGCTTTCTAAATAGAGATTTTTAGAAATACTTTGTTTCTTTGTACTTCTCTTTATTGAACATTTTACAATGTTTGTGGCAACCCTGCATTAAGCAAGGTGCCTTTTGTCAATGATATTTGTCTCTGATACATTTTTTTTCTTGCAATATTTCCAACTTTTTCATTATTATAACATTGGAATCAGGCATCAACATCAATGCAAGTCACTCTAAAAGCAAAAAAGATTATTATTTGCTCAAGGCCCTGATGAAGGATAGCATTTTCCTTATCAATAAAGTTTTTTCTTTTTTTAATTAAGGTATATATATATATATATATATATATATATATATATATATATATAAAAATAAAATATAATTTTAGTTTATTGTCAAATTTTTTAGACTTAATACTGTTGCACATTCAATAAATTATGCTACAGTGTAAATATAACTTTTATATGCACTGGAGAACCCAAAAGATGAATGTGACTCATTTTAATTTAATATTTTCAGAAAACAAACTCAGAGATATGTCTGCATTAATATTTTTAAAATTGTTTATGAAACTGTTGTATTTAAAGAACACAAAATTTAATCAAAATTATTAATTTTCAGAACATGACCAAATTTTACATAATTTCTACTGAATTTATTTGCTTGTTTCTTCCAACAAAATTTACAGTTGGGGTAGAATCTCAAGTGGATGAAAATTATTTCTTGACACAGCATTGTAAATTGTTATGTATAAAGTTTTAAACCAGTATAATTTATATTTTCAGCTTTCAAAACAGGTTAATTTATGGTACCACAGTTATAAAATGTGTATCTGTGAAAATATATTATTTTCAATAATGACATGGTTTTAGCATAGGTTTGGTATGCATTGGGTCAGTACCTAAGCAACTTTGGTTCCAGTAAAGCAAATGAAAGATAGACATTTAGTAAGTGTCCATATGACAAATGCTACTGAGTTTAGTCATCAATTCACAGTGGTGACCTTTGTATACAAAAGCAATGTTTGGAAAAATCTAAAGGTTAAAACCAGGATTAAATAAATAATGCATGAAAAAGTTAAAAATTATATATTAGAAAATAAATGAATTTCATTTTTTTTATAAATAAATCAACAGGTGATGATTCATTTTACTCTGAAAATTAATCTAGAAAATTTAAAATCAATTAAAAAAAATTAGAAACTATAGCCAGCAATTATACAATTTTGTAAGAATTTGTGCCATTAGAGTTTCACAGCCAACAATAGTATACATTTTGTCAAAATTTCATTGATAGAGCTTCATAGCCAATAATTATATAAATTTTCACAGAATTTCCCTGATAGAGCTTCATGACCAAAACTTGTATACATTTTCACAGAATTTTTCTGATAGTTTCATAGCCAACAATATTGTAAATTTTGTCCAAATTTCATTGATAGAGCTTCATAGCCAATAATTATAATTTTTTTTTCAGAATTAAAGTAGACAATGCTTTGTTCCCATTATGCTTTGTTCAGACCATTTTTCCCAGTTTCTTTTAAGTAAAACTAAACTCATCCAAACAATTCAATCATAATAGTAACAATTATATAGAATCAAGAATATTTCAGTAAAACACAAATGCTTTGAATTTGTTGTTTAATGTAAGTCTCATTCATAATCTTTTCTTTAAATCTGTTTTGCTAATGTGTTTTACCAAACAGAATATAAACAATGCTAACCAAAATACATTGGCAAAATATTCCAAGGTTGAAAGAAAACACAAAATTGACATAAAAGAGACTTAAAGCAAACAACACACTCTCTGCACTCTTGTTCCACTGAACTATTCTTGATCATAAATTTAATCTGAAATACACTTTATATATAAACAAAGAGGTGCGGAAAAGTTCTCAGCTCTATTTTACTCCTAAGATCTGTCCAAATGACCCTGAATCAGATTATTTTGGTTAGGCCAAGTTTTTTCAGCATTTTTGGTGTGTGTGTATGTATATATGTATGGGTGTGTGCATAAAGAAATCAATTCAATTATAAAAATTTTATATTGTAGAAAATTATTTCAACTCTTTAACATGTTGACTGCCAATCCAAAATCAGTATGGGGGTAGGGGGCATGTGAAGGCCACTGTCTTATTTTTCATATTTTTAAAAGATTTCATAAAAGTATGTTATGATTTTATGCTAATATTTTCTGAGAAAATGGCCAGCAAAGTATTTTTTTTCTTAACCTCAGAAGCCAAGTAATGGTGATGGCTACTTTCTTGCATGAATAATATTCTTTTTTGGATTTTCCTAATTCTGTATATAACATACATTATTTTCATGCCATTAGACGTTTCTCAACAAGTAGCATTATTATATCATATAAATGTGATTTATATTTTATAATTAATAAATCACTGCAATGGTGACAAAATTAATTCTGAAAATATTACTTATATTGTAGTTAAATCAACAATTTTTTTCATTGAACTTTTATTATACATTTATAAAGCATTCAAGTAAAAGTTAAGAGAAGCAGAGAGCCATTTGCATTTTCCCAAAATCTCAGAGGAAACCACAGACATAGGCATAGTGTCTACAACATTTGGTGAGACAAATTAAATGAAAATATATCACCAGTATCTGGAAACATGGTGTAAATTGAAATGCCACATCACTAATATATGAGGTCTGATAAAAAAAAACATACACACTAAGTTATATCATTCTCGCTCACTTGTGTTGTTTATAACAGAAGGGAAATGTGTAGAGTGTGGTCATTTCACCACATCACAGTTTCCATCAATGGTCATGGTTTGTGCAGCAGTTTTTTGCTGAGCACAATATTCCCCAGGTAAGACAGCCACTATATTCCCCAGATTGAAACATTTTCCTCTTCAAAAATCAAATCCCTCCTGAATGGAATAACATTTCAAGATGTTGAGGAAATCCAAGAGAATAAAGCATAAAGTGCATTCAGAAGGGGACTACTTCAGAAGAGATTAAATGCCGAATTGGTATGTGTTGTAGTTTTATTTTTATAACACCAGTTCCGATACTTTTTGATCAGACCTCATATGATGACATGGCAGTCAGTGTGTTAAATAATTTATATTTACATATCATTTATTCATTCAAATTAAAGTAAATTTTCAATTAATCCTACCTCCTCCTCAGATAATTACAACCACCTTTTGTTTATTCTATCCCTGCCTTTGCCTATTAGATTTTGAAAAAAATTCCAACCTGTCTTCTATTCAAGTCCTGAGAGTACTTCCTTCTCTTGTGGAATATAAAATGAAGCAACATGCAAAATATAAAGAAAATCCTTCCTTCAAAAAAGTTCCAGTTATTTCAGGATGATGGTAGAGTTTGGATGTGGTGTGGACTCCGTTAGGCACCATGCAAGTTGGTGATAATTCCATAATGGTGTAGGGTGTGTTCACATGGCATGGGACATGTCCACTTAAAAGTGTCATTGATTGATGAATACTATATTGCACTGCTTTGTGGTCATTTCTAGACACTCATAGACATCATGTACACTAACAGTGATAGGTTATTTCAGCAGGATAATGCAGTGCATCATCAGTGGCCCAGAATTGTTTTCAGGAGCATTCTGGAAACTTCTAAAAAATGGCCTCCATGTTTACTTGATATGAACCTTGCTGAGTAATTATCAGACATGGTGGAGATGTCTATTTGCATGCAAGATTCTGCACCTTATATTTTGTAAGGTGCAAAATCTTGATAATGATGCCAATAACTATCGAGACAGTATAGCTTAAAATTTCTTTAGAAGTCTGTTGACCAGTTGGGGAATCAATGCACTTTGCCAAGTTAGGGGGAATCCTACATAATAACAGGCACCTATATCATGACTTTTAGTACATCAGTGTGTATATTACCTACACAGACCAAATGTTTTCTCAGAGTTATGCACTGAGGCCATAACTAAAACTTTTCCATGATTAATAGTGAGCAGCAGATGGTTGAAATTAAATTCTAGTCTAGACAGTCTCCAGACTTGTCTGATGTACAGAAACTAAGCAAATTCAGACTTATCTAAAAAGATATGTACCAAAGAATCTAAGATTCTATCTACCACTTTAGTTACTCATGGTTTTCTCTGCAGATAATTCCCAGGTTTAAAAGGTGGCTTGCCATCATTACCCATACAATGAAAATAATGCATAATTTTTTTGTTACTTCTTGAATTCCCATCTTATTGAGCAAAAACTCGGTTCTGATGGGCCAAATTGACTGAAACAATTCTCTTTCTTTCATTAATTGAATGATGATGCTTACATTTGCAAATAGAAATCCCAATTTTGATGCCATTGGGCACTGGCTCCTTGTAAATTTTCATTAACCAACATAGTCTTTCTTTAAAATACAATGATTCCAGCATTTCTAGTCTATGCAGCATTGTGCAGTTATTCATCTTGCATTCATCAGTAAATGTCAATCGATCATTATTAAATATCAGATGTGAGTAAAATAATGGTTTTCATTTATACTTAAATCTCTAGATGTATAGGTTTTACTGTTACAGTAGGAGGTGTAATGGTTATCTGAAAGTGGAATTGGCATGCTGAATTCAAATTCTGGGCAAGTCTGTTGAATTCACTTTTGTATGTATCTATTTCTTCCCCAGTGAAGGGTTAAACAGCAGAACAGACTGGACTCTATAGCTTTGATTGGCAATTAGTCCAGGGGAAGGTTAACTCTGAATTCAAAACTAGTTGGGCATGGGGTTGCATGAAAGGTTCTTCAGCAAAGAATAATGGTTAGCAAGGCTAGTCTGGTTGACATTACTACTGAGTAATTAGTTCAATCCTCACTGGGTACACCATATAAAATTAAACTCAGCAAATTTTGACATATAAAAAAATCAGCCATCCAACTGTTACATAAAGTAATACTATTATATGTGGCCCTATATATGTATGATTCAGTTTACACTGTGTCATTATTAACTACTTTTAATTTTTTGTAAAAAATAATGAAGAGATTCACAGAAATATTTGCACTATTGATGTACAGGATATTTTACATGCAAATTATAGTAGATAACATGTAACTCTTACAATGTGGTAATAGTTATGAATTTTACATGGATTTTCCAAATTTCACATTATTAACCAGGTTGTTGAAACTAAAAAAAAGTAATTAAAAATTACAATTACAGAATATGCCCAAAGTTTACAAAGCAAATCTTTTGAACAAATATTGAAAACAATGTCATTGTAATGATAAAATGCAACAAGACAGCATTTAATGTGAAATGAATGCTCTGTGTTCTAAAACTTGATTTAAGTCATTTATTTGTTGATTTTGTAATCTATTAGATTTCTTAATATGAAACAACTTGCACATCATCTAGAATAACATTCCGAAGTTAATCTCATCCTAGGTATAACAGTAAACTACATCCAGCAGCAAGGGCTCTGATCAGAAGGTTTTGAAAAGCATGGGACCACTTCTTAATTGTTGTTCCCCAGGGTGGTAGTACTTCTTAGGGTTCCAGCTATGGGCAAATAATTAACCCCCCAAACTGGGGTCAAAATACTATGAAAGTATAAAAATAGATTTTTATAGTAAAAAAACCCTCTTTACAAAAATATGTCAATGAGAACTTATCTGCAAACTGACTTTTTACAAAGAAAAAATATTCTATTCATACAAACTTTACCTAAATATCTTGTTGGCATTAAATAATCTATTGAGGCTGATATGCCATAAAACAAAATAAACCAAACCAAAGTTAATCTTTGCTTATAAATTGCTATCCACCAATGGGAATTTTCGTCTTCAGAATGCTCTGCAAGTTTAAGGTTGAACAAACTAGCCACTTCAAACATGTTTGTTTGAAATCTGTTTTATTCAGATATTCATTAGTTTTCCTCATCAAATATAATGGAACATTTTTGTACATAAAAATAATTTGGGGGAAATCATTCAGCTTAATTAAACCACTTCAAGTGTCTTCAAAAAGTCAGTGCATATCTGAACTGTCATCTTAAGACCATTTGGAAATTGCAATGTACCTGCCACATCACCACCTTTTAATAATCACATTGTCCCTGACATGTTGATGTATCAACCTCTGTGAGTGGGTTTCCTACATTAACCACCCAGCCTTTACTCTCTCTGCCTGACCCCACTGAGAGTAGCATGTTATACATCAATGAAAAGAATATTTGAATATTTGTTACCCATTTCATTCAATTTCACTTATGGATGTATTTTAAAGGTGATTGGCCTTCATGTTTTGCCTCATATTTTCCTTAGTTCTTTGTAAATAGTTTTGTATATTTTTGTAAATTTTCATTGGGGTTAGATTTTTAATTTGTTGTTTTATTCCCCTCCACCACAGACAATGAATTGTACATATGGGGACTAGTTAGAGATTTTTGCAGCATTATGGCGGATGATGTAAGAATGGTAAGATTGCGTTGTTTTGGTAAAAGAGATATTGTATATTTGGGTCAGTGTTTTGTGGCTGGCTAAGTTTAACGTTAAGACAGAAGACCATCCTTTTCCCTTTTTGACCTTGTGCTACATTTGTATCATTATACAAAGGAATAATATTTTGTGCTATTGCTATAATGCCTGAAAATCTCATCACTTAACAAAGAGATCTTTTATGACTTCACTCTTGATACATGAATCATGTCAGACCTTCATCAGTCATCTAGGATTTTTAGTTAAATTTTTCTTGTTTTGTTGGCTTATTTGTTTTGTTTGTTTAATGGCATATCAACTCCCTATTTGATCATTGAATGAAAATTTAATTCTCTTGAGAGCTTTAAATTAATAAAAATGTTATTTTGATTTCATAATTGAGTACATGGTAGATGATACTCAGCTTTTGTACATATATATGTTTGTATTGACATAATTAATCGAGGTGGTGATATGTGTGTTTTATGTCGTATCTTTGTTGAAGTTATATTTTGGAATACAGTTTGATTTCTTTAAGAAATTGTAGGATATTATATGGATTAATGTCATGAAAGAGTTATTTCATGTTGGTCACTTGGTTGATTTTGTTTAACAACATATTAACCTCTATGGGTCATTCAATGCAGAAATCTAATTATTTTGAACACAATTGCATACCTTCTACAGCAGATAAAATGTCTTGTTGGTCATTTTGCTATAAAATGTCTTGTTGGTCATTTTGCTATAAAATGTCTTGTTGGTCATTTTGCTATAAAATGTCTTGTTGGTCATTTTGCTATAAAATGTCTTGTTGGTCATTTTGCTATAAAATGTCTTGTTGGTCATTTTGCTATAAAATGTCTTGTTGGTCATTTTAATATAAAATGTCTTGTTGGTCATTTTGCTATAAAATGTCTTGTTGGTCATTTTAATATAAAATGTCTTGTTGGTCATTTTAATATAAAAATATATTTTTATACTTTCATAGTGTTTTGCTTTTTTGTGCGGTTCACTATTTTCTCATAACTGGGACCCTAACAGTTGCTACCACCCCGGGTCAGGGTGGACCTGGGAACAACAATATTTAAGAGGTGGTTCTACACTCCTCAAAACCTGCAACCTCCCAATCAGAGCTTGCTGCCAGATGTAATTTATCGTCATACCCAGGATTATGTTTTGTTGGTAATTGATCATCATTTTTCCTATTTTCAGTGTTGTTTTAACATTTGAAATTTCTAAATTTATTAATCATTTCTCTGTATTCTGTCAATCAGACTTATAACCAATTTTAAAGATTAAAACTTGCAATATGGCCCTTAATTTGTGATTTCAAAATTCATGTTAATTTATACAAGTGACTTCTATATCTGCACAGCACAATGTTAATTTATACAAGTGACTTCTATATCTGCACAGCACAAACAAATTCCAACTTAACTTAACAGATATAATAAACCTTTTAGGTTCTAATAACAATTGTGTATGTAAATAAAATATAAGGTGTCTAATAATGTATATACACAAAATATAAGGTGTCTATATAATGTATACACACACACACACACACACACACACATATATATGGTGAAATGTTCTTGTGTGTGTGTGTATATATATATATATATATATATATATAGTATTGCAATATGCATAATGTAAACAATTTCTTCTATCTCACTTCTCAAACTCTCTACTGGTTTTGTGTTTTCCAATCAACTTTGATCTTCAAAATTTTGAATATAATGTCAATTGTTATCTTCTGTCTTAATTCCTGTTCTTTTATCGTTCTCTCTCCTTAATATTTTCTTTTATACTCAGATTCTCCCACACTCTCTAACCCCTTGTCTTAATGGCTTGGGGTGAAATGATTAAAAACAATATTATATATGCTGTTTGTAGAAGTAGTAATAGTAGTGTTTTTGAATATTTTAAATGAAGCCTTGTTATAAATTTTTCAACTCCTATTTCTTTTAATTTCAATCAATCTTTATTGCAACTCTCATACTACCATTCTACAAGTTAGCATGCATGAAGACACCTAAATTGTCTTATATTTCATTGAAGTCATCAGAGATCTCCGGCATCAAGCAGAACTGTTTTGGTGTTTATCTAGCACCAAAAAGAACAATCCTAGCCAAAGATCCTGAGTGATTTTTGGAGTGTATTTTTATAAGAAAAACATTCAGCTCATTTGTCAGGAAATATAACATATATTTTTGTATACAGATACTACACTGATCCTAAGTACAATGGAACTATATTTGATCTGAAATAAAGTTTTTAATCTTATCAAATCTTAGATAAAAAAAATGGATACATAGATCAATAACCCTATCATTTCTTATCAGTATTATTCTGCTGTGTTTTAAAATGTGAGTTGAAATTCTATGCTATCCTTAAATAAACCATAAACACTTGTTGCTTTGGATCATTCCACTCCAAGCAAGATGATAATGCTACTAAGATGCAAGGGGTTTCTGAAACGGAAAGAAAATGAGAAAGTGTTAGTGTGAAGAAAGGAAAATAAAAGCAGTATTCAGGCAATTGATGTTACATTTACATTTTTTAAGATCATTTTTGATGAGAAAGTAAAAAGACAAATGGGCTCCACAGGTGAGAAGTGTGAGAGAGGAAACTATTAGAATAGAACTTGTGGTTACATCTAGCTATTTCAACAATAAAATTGAGACCTAGCTGCCAATCTAGTACTATGCTTAAATTCCTGGGGTCAAGGTACCAAGAAGGAAAGCTCATTAGAATAGTTGCCATGAAAATATTTATAGAAAAGGCACAGGGAAGTTACGGCATTGGAAAAGTGACTGAAGCCAGGATGCCAGCACATGAATGATAACATTACAGACTTTTGTTTGGATTTTGTTGAGAATCTCAAAATACTGATGTGGCAGCAATATCCAATGCACAGATGAATGGTAGATTTATAAATATGCAAAATGTATTCTGGTGAGAAAAACTGTCTAGCATGACAATGAAGCAACTTTCCTACCAGCAAACCTAGCAGTTGATTCAATATAATTATTCTACTTGATATCAGTGGAAAATATGAGACTGAGAACATGCAATACATTGCTCTCCTGGAGGTTAGCATCAGCCATGCTGACAGATGGAAAAAATGGTTCTTTATAATGATTAAAGGATAGCAGTTTCATTTTGAGGGTGTTAAAATTTACAAATCATTTCTTGCTCTAGTTAACAACAGATTGAAGGTCATTTTACAAGATCAGCTGCTTATTTTGTGCAACCAAAAATATTGATGATGGTAATGTTTTTGCTGAAAAACTGTAAACATAAAGAATTAACTACCTTGGTATAATTCATAAAAAATTGTCTCGATAACCAGTAAATATATGGTAAAATATTAAACCATCATTATTTTTTCTTTATTTTATTTTACATCTAAGGAAAAACTTGTTAACAGTTTGTGCAGCTGACACAGCTTAAGAGATTGGTCTGAATGAGAGAACTATTTTCTTGAAACTCCATCTTCTTCCCAAACAAAGGCGGAACTAGATGGACTGAAATGTGTGAGAGAAATCATTGTTAGCATAAACTGTCAATTCAAATGACACTGAATGGTGAAAGAATTCAATTGAAATCATCTGCAAAAGTAAGGAAAAAAATTAAGAAAAGAGGAAGGACTTTACAAAAATAAAAATATTGAGAAATTTAATAATAATCTCAGAGGGAATGAAACCAACTCTATTTCTGATTGGTTGAGAATGAAACATCTGAAAACAAAATAAGATTGTCATTTCTCCAAAAACGAAAATGCTGAAAAAGGTGAATGGAAAATCTTGTATAAATAAAATTCAACATATTTCATTATCAAAGAAGTGTAAAGACAAAGGTACATGTTTGTAGCTATTCATTTGCATCATGTGACAGATTGTTATGAATTTGTCTTTACAAGTAGTTGCTGTTCAACCATGACTAAAGACAATTTCAGTTTGTCTTTTTATGTGATTGGCATGATAGAATCATGAACATATTGATCAAGAATGGACATGTACAGACTACAAAACTAGCTACAATTCATGTAAAACTACAAAACTAGCAACAATTCAAAATTCATGTCCATTTATTCCAAATCTGCAACATTGTTTAAATATCATATGGGGAAATGCTGAAAAGTTCTCAACTGTCCAAGAAGCCCCTCCAAAAAAGGAAAAAAAAGCTTTGGTCACTTGGGTTGGAAAGTAGATCAGGTTAAGAACTTTTCAGAATTTTTTGTTTTCATACAACTATTAATATTTAGTTTATAAGTATAAAAGATCACTGGGTTAACTTGGACCATCGGGCCTGCAAAAAAAACAGTGTCAAAAGGATGGTTTTTCCATTCACACTGCTATTTTAATTACCTTCACTCTTTGGTAATGTTAGTTTTAAAAAGCAATGATTAGAATTTTAATAAAACCTAAATATATGATGAAAGTGAATTTATATATTCTCTTTGTTCTCGAATTGACACAAAAAATGATAAAAACTATTTATTAGATTTTTTATTTTTTTATTGGAATGGTTGACAAAATATCAACTAATTGCCATTTGATTCAAATTTTATAAAATGATAAATAAGGATTTCCTTATAGTTGGTTCATACATTTTAATAATTTAGTAAATGTTTATAAATTTGTGAATAAAAAATTTTCATATTTATTTCTTTATAAATTAGTAAATGATAAATATTGCATTGCATTAGTTTTTAAAACATTGTAAACATAAGATTATTCTTGTAAATAAACAATCTAATAAATAAAGTCTTTAATATTTTTGTTGTAAATTCTCAAGAACAAGAAAAATAAATTCACTTTCATCATATGTTTGTTACAATTCTAATCATCACTTTCTAAAACAATAAACATTGCTGAAGAGTGAAGGTAGTTAAAATAATAGTGGTGTCATGGGGGGGACGTTTTTTTGACACAGTTTTTTTGTGGGCATGAATGTCCATGTCTGTCGATAACTGAGCCTAAATAACAAACTGTTGGCATCATGATAAATCCAAGAGGTATTATGCCAAAACCTTATATATATTTCATTGAATACAACAGACAAGGTGCTTTGATTTAGTTTTTTGATACAATTTCTCATGTGATCTAATAATTTTTTCTTTTCAGATGATAAATTATATAAAAACTATCCAATTGTTTTTTTATCCAAGCACTTTTGGCTATACATTTAGTCGTTTTCAATATTGAAATATATTAACTGTTAACAAGAAATAGTTGTATGTATGTATTTATATAATAGTATTTATATATAGTTGTATGTATGTATTTATATATAATATTTTTTGTTAATAGTTAATATATTTCAACCTTGAAAATGGCTAAATGTGATAGTCAAACTTTTTTGCTCATAAACAACATCCTCATTACAACTCGGCCATCTTGCAAGAAGTACCTCTTATTGCAACACATCCTTTAGCAAACAACACTGAGGTTTGTTGTGAAGAAGGAATATCTCTTTGGAGTACCAGTTGTACCCTGTCTTTTTATGATCACAATCAGTGTGACTACCGCAAAACTCCACACACAAATCATCACCTGACTCATCAGCCGCTACTACCTCTCTGCTGTTCTCTCTATCATGCTCATTTTATTGAGTGGCTGAGGCTTGGAAATTTGCATCAGCCACATATTCGTCTCACGGATTCTCTGAGATATGAGATCTGGTTTTTCTTAAATTGTAGCTTCTGGATTGGCCATGTTTTCTTCCAAGTATCTTGCACATGAGACGTGTTTTTTTTATTCCAGGATGTAAGCCATTTTCCTTCTACAAGTTTTTATTTCATTGGGAGCATCAATTGTTGGTCAGTTTGGAGAATTTGCATATGTTGTGAGACCCATGTACATAAGGTTAAAACAATTGCATGCTTGATTTGCCCATTGATGCTTATATCCTACACAGGGTCACTTGTTCTATTGTGCGTATTCATGAGTTTCCCCATGATGAAGGTATTTATCAAGTCAGTTGTGTGCTATTTTCCTCTGCTTCTCTTGTCTCTTATATGTCCACTGTGTATTAAATTGTCTGAGCCTTTTTTTCTCATAATTTCTGATTGTTACCAACTTTCTTTTTACTTTCTATTCTTCTTAAAACTTCATTTGATACATACTCTGACCATGGCATTTTTAGCATGAAACCGCTAAAAATAATTGGCATTTTTCATGCTGTTTAATTTTACCATGTATAGTCTTCCTTGTACAAAGACAATATCAATAAGGAAATTCTTATAGGTTATTGGGAAGAATTCTCTCCAAATAGAGAAGAAATACATGCTTGCTCATCAGAACTTAATTAAAAACTGTACTCAGAAAAAATAAAATAAATGGTAAGTTTGGAGTCAGCTGATCAAAGATGAATTCAATGAAAATGGCACCTGATTGAAACAGATGTACTGTCCATTCAGTAATCTGCCTCTCTTGGTCCAATCACAATCTCCTGAATGAAAAACAAAAATCAATACTGGTTATTGATCTTTTGTAGCTAACATGTGTTCTTTTCCTTTTTCATTACTAATCTTGAAATGACAACATCATTTCAGGCCATCTATCCAGACAATATCCCAAGGGTGAAGATTTGGGTCATGTAAAAACTGAAATGTCAAAGTTTATCAAAAGCTTTGCATTCAGTGTGTCCATTGGTTGAAAACTTTGGTGTGCAACTCTTTCTGTACTTGACCTCTAAAAGGACAGACCATCTTATTGCATCTTGATATAACTGACTAATAAATAACTAATAACAGTAGCAAAAATATTGAGAACAGTCTAGAAAGTTAAGAACCCCTACCTCCCCAAAAATTACTTTTTTTTTAATATATTTTTTCACCTAGTACAAGTCCCAAGATCTACTCAAGGTAGAGGATTACAAAATGAAGTTGTAAGGGTATAAAGAGACAGAGAAAGAGGTTATATTATGAGGATATGTAGGATAGATAACAATTGAAGGTAAACATAAAAAGGATAAAATTGTAACAATCAAGGAAGCATACTCTCAGGAGTCCATTCTGCAATATAACAGTTCTGGGGAAGAATCTCTCTGAATGGAACCTCCACTTCACCAATGGAATATGATAGGAATGAAGATGAGTAGACAGTGTACATACCCTGGTGGGTCTTGGCTGTGAAGGTCTGAACTGGTGGAACAAAAGAATGTAGTTCAACCAAACATCTGCCATAAAAATAGTAATATAGTAAGTGAGAAACATCGTGTAATTTCAAGATTGGAAATTTACAGACATTGTGTCTAATTGCTGCTACATGAATTATTTCAAGATTAGAAATATGTTTTTTAAATTTTTATTTTTATAAATTAAATGAATAACTTCTGAATATTTCAAGTGTGGAAATTTTTAAGCAGTTGATTTTTTAGTATTATGTCCTTTCTAGATGGATGGAATCATGGCTCTCCATAGCTTGTTTTTATTTAATATAATCAATATTCATGACTGTTCTTAAGAAATCTAATATAGTGGTTTCCCTTTGCTTTCACAAGAGTTAAATGATGTTTTAACCTTAGCTTGGAGGAGATGGATTATTGTCTTTCTCAGGGGTAGCACTGCTAAGTAGGTGGAATTTGAACTCTGTTCACTGATTTCATTTTATGTGCTGCTAACCATTATACCACCTGTACATTTCTTCTTTTATGTGCTGAATCCTTTCAGGATGTGGGCAATCATGATTCTACATAACTTCCTATCCCTTTTTAACTCTGTAAAAGTAATGTCTGTCTGTCTTATTATCCCTACCACGACCTGTTCTGTCATCTTTAAAATATCGTTCAAATCCATGCATGTTGTTTCTTCTTCTTTGTACCGTGTCCCCACAACTTCCTTTCATTTGTGACTATTTGTAAGGTTTGTCTTTTTGCTATCTCTCCTAATCTCTGTTCTTTCAACCAATTATACAAGATAATTAAGTAGGTTATACACTTCTGAGGATTTTTTTTTTTACAGAGAGCAAAGGAGAAAGAAAAAAACTGGGTATAGAGGGAACCAAGGAAAGGATAATAGCTGAATGGGGTTCAAGAAGATAGAAGATGGCTATTGACGTTGCATTTAAATTTTTGAAGTCTTTAGTTATCAGGGAAGCAAGGAAACTGAAGAAAGTTCCACAGGTGGGAAATGCGAGAAAAGAAACAGTTGGAGTAGAAGTGGTGGTTACATTTACCTAATTCGGCAGTAAAAGGGTGGATCTAGATACCAATCTAGTAGTACACTTAAACACACATAGTCCAGGCATCATGGAAAAAAATCTTGTGAGAGCAGTTGCCATGAAAATATTTGTAGAAAAGACAGAGGGAAGCCATGTCAATGAGAAAGTGACTGTTTTCCCAACCAATTACACAAGCTAATTAAGTAGATTATTTGTTGCTTGCTTCTCTCTTGCCATCAGTTTGTCCTGTGAGTGTCATATTCTCTAAGTCCTCTTTCCTAATTTTGTATCCTTGAAATTACAATTGTCTTTTTCTGATTCTAAATGTTTCTTTTCAGTTTCCAATTTCCCTTTCATCATTACTCATGTGTTTTAACATATTGGTTAATAAAGGAAAACAAAAATTAAATGAAAATTAAATTCTGTTTTACCTGGGATAGACAATGATTACTGTTTGTGTTTCACACCTGTGAAGCATTTTCTCTATTCATTGGGACCATGACTGGGGCTAAATGTCAGTAGGTTATAATAAAAATGCACAAAAGCAGAAAAGCCTTACCAGTGTTTGAAAGTACTCAAAGACAGCCGATGCAGTAGCAAGCACTACTAAACAGTCGTAGCAGGTCTAGGTAGCATCATGGAAAATCTGAAATTGAAATTTCCCACTCCCAAACATACACTCTCACTAAAATTTTAATTTTATACCCGGAGTTATATTTTCTGATTTCTTCTTGAATTTGTAGGTCTGATGAATTAGATCATGATTACAATTCCAATGTAATAAATTATAACCATGGAATATTAGTGTTTGAGCCTTTTTTATTATATATATATATATATATATATATATATATAAGACTTAGGTGATTTGTTCTATTGACGTAAGGAGGGGACACACAGACAACATAAGTCTTATTCAAATTTATAAAAGATGTATAAATGAATTTTAAAGATTGTATAAACACCATTTAATTTTAGTGTGAAAATATTGACTTGCATAATAAAACTTGACAATGTATGTGCTATATTCAATCATTGACTGCAAAAACATTTTTCCGTCACCTTCTCTTTAAACCTGACAAACTGACTTTTTAGTAATCCTGTGATTAGTAATATTATATAAAATTAAAAACAAATTATAGAATAAATCTTTTTCCCTACAGAATAGAAAACTTCAACTTTGGTTTGTTGTGGGCATTTTCATCTTTCTGTTCCTCTCCCCTTTTAATATTGCCAATTCAATTATGACCTGTTTTTAGTTTACTTTGATATGCAACAAGTAACCAAAAAGTACTGGTAAGGAATATTTGGAATTTTCTTCCTTTTTTCCTAAAATTTTGCTTTGTTATGGGTACAGTGACTTATCTTTTAAGGAGTTGTCAATTTTTCTTCCAAGGCCTTTACTTTTGATGACAATAAGATGTTTAAATGTTACATATAGTCATCATAAAAAAAAGTGTATTTTACTGTCATTTTGAAATTTATAAAAAATAAAACATAAAAAATATTAAAAATAAAACATAAAAATATAAAAATTTTACTTATTTTCTGTCATTACTTGTGTAAATAAAAAAATTGCCAATTTCAACAAAATTAATTATGAAAAATATACGTTGATATGACAGATGTTAAAATAGAACCAAAAACAATATTTTTTGAATGACATCACTCAAAATGAAAATCTCCAGTCTAACTTAGAAAAACAAAATGAAAAAATAATTTTTTTTGCAAGCACTATACTAAAGAGATCTTGCATAAATATTTAATAATGAAGAAACATTTTATCTCTTCTCAAACCTCATTACTTTAAAGTGCTGTGCCTAATAGACAATATGAATTCATTGTGATAATTTTCATAGTCAGCTGATGGCAGTAAGCTTCTTGGCCATGCAATGAAGCATCTAGACATTGGGGAATTGGGGAATTATGAAACTGTCGATTATGGTTGATTGAGAACCTATAGTAGCATCCATATATTTATTCATGGCACACAACATAGGTCAGCTGAGATCATGAAATAGGAGGCACATGCATTAAATTCAATATAAATTAATAGTATCTCCATCACACTATATAATTACTGTTTAAAATGTTCTTTTAGTTTAATTTCAGGGAGATATTGTAGAAGATTTGGAAAATGTACAGAGAGAGAAACTTGTAAATTTTACAAGTATATAAAGCATTAACTTAAGTTCAGGAACTTCCACACAAAGTAGTAAAGGAAAGAGGGAAGAAAGGACTATGAACTTTAACAAGATATGTCTGTCAGCAAGAGGAACTGCTCAAGAGGCAAGCTATAAATTGGAAATGTCAAATCAAGCCAGAACTTAACTGTTTGAGAAGTGCTTTAACAAATGATGGAAAATGAGACACAGAAATCTGAAAGCACATTGGAATAACTGAAAATGCCTTCCAAAAGCTAAACAAAGTATTTAGAAATAGGAACTCTTTGTTAGCAGATCAGAACTATTTTATTTGTTTTTATGTAATATCATTTCTCTCATGTGATAGATGATAATACAGTATTACCAGTATTATAATAGTAGTTCTAGGTTTCATTTAATACTAAAATTCATTTAATCCTTTAAAATCATTTTTAATATTTTTATTTTCATAATTTATATTATAATACATTTATTATAATTTTTATCTTTAATAAAGAATAATAAAAGTTTTGTGGGTAAAAAAGATTGTGGGAATGATGGGGGCAAACAGTTTGAGGGATTGATATGTTTATTATTGATATAATCAATGCACTATGTTTTGTTTTTCATTACTGTATACCTACTTTTTAACTGTCTTATATTGGTTAAGTTGGTTGATTGGTTTCACAACATGCCAACACTTGTTTAGTCATTTAATTTCAATTTTTATGTGACCCTCATTGAAGATCAAACTCACAACTAAGTAGCAATGGTCAGCTAGACCAGCATTTCCCAACCTTTTCTCAACCAGCACCCCCTTTGGGCACAAACTTTGTGTCAATGCCTCCCCACCCCCATCAAAAATTTAATTTCGAATATTATACTGAATTCATCTTTCATAGCAAAATAACACTTAGGTATTAGTGCAAAAATAATTTTAATATTGCTTTCATTTCTATTATAAATGCCAATGATTAAAATCCTAAAAAAACTTTTACTTGATAGCTTATCTAAATGTTTTCAATGTGATGGTTAACTTTGGTGTTTATTGGCTAAGGCTCTTATTCTACGTTCCATGCTTCTTGGAAGTAATTGTAAATCACCTTGTTTCGTAATTTGCAGGTGGTTTCATTAAGTAAGAAGCTCTGTAACTGCATCGAAATGCCATATAGGAAGTTGAAAAAGCAATGACAAAAAGTTTGCTAGCTTTCCACAGCAATTTCAGAAATTTCCTTTTGTTGCCAATATTGAATAATTTTTGAAAATCGGAAAAAAAAATGGATACATACCCACTGCCACCTGAGTATGTTCACTGCCTTCCAAATGAAATAAAAAACTCCCAGTGCCCCCTTACAACATAACAGAGTCCACGAAGGGGGGGGTTCTATCACCCACTTTGGGAAAAACTGAGCTAGGCACTCATTGCTAACCATTACCCAAATTCGAGGCTAGCTGCCTTATGTGAGAACATTCCAGTATCCCCCTTGTGTGTGTGTGTATAATATATATATATATATATATAAGTAGTGGATGAAAAGTTCAAACATGTACCTCCCAACTCACAGACAGAAGTCTATTCATCAAGTGTAAGATAAATCAGTTGAATTCAGTAATAAATGTCTCATTTTGTTTAAAATATTACATAAAAAATGTTAATCTTAGATTTGTTGAATGTTAATGATGTTATTACATAACTTCATTTAATCTGATTTTAATAGTTCCATTATGTAAATTAGATAATTTGTCCATTATAAAAAGGAAATGTATATGGTTCAATTGGTAAATTGTTGCCATTTATATATTTAACTTTGCACATATGCATTGTTTGTTTCTGATTTTGTCAACTGCAAAATATAGCGGGGTCAGTTGGGCACAGTCTGTGAGAAAAAGAGCACCATGACACAATTCACTTTGCCAGAAATTTGGAAACAACATATTGTACTGTTCCGTATTCATGGCGGAAGCTCCAATATGAACATTTTAGAGTTTTGGGGTGTCGATCCGAGGAAAGTGCAGAGGATTCGAATAAAGTTGGATGAGTCTAATAGTGATTACAAAAGTATGGTAGCTCAGAAAAGTCACTCTGATCATTCTGATCAGAAAAGAACTCCCGAATTTGTTGGTGAGGGATTCAGACTTAACATGGAGGCCTGCATCAAGTGCCTTGAGGAGGTAGTACTACCCTGAGTCAAGAGGGTGGATGCTGGAAGGCTCTATATCTGGTAACAGGACACTGCACCATGCCACACAAGCAGGAAAACACAGTCATGGCTGTCGGACAATTTCTGTGACCACATCTCCACAGACTGCCACCCCCTTGATTATTATGTGTGAGGTGCAGTTGAGTTGAAGACCAACAAAACTCCTTGTAACACCAGAGATGAACTGAAGGCAAGGATTATGGCAGAATTCACCAACTTAAACAAGGAGACTGTCCAGAAGAGTTGCAGGAGATTCTGAAGTCATCTTGAGGCCATGGTTGAAGCCAGTGGTATTAGTATTTCAAGATATTTTTGTGTAATTTTTTATAAATATATCTGTTAAAATAAGATGTCAGTGTTATTGTAATTTTTATATAATTTAAACAATTTATCCATCACACCTTATATATATATATATATATATATATATATATATATATATATATATATATATATATTAAACATGTAGTATTGAATGTTAAAGACAACAGAGTCTTGCATATTTTCTTTTGAATTTTCTCATATTCTCTAATGAGACTTTATTTGAAAATGATTTCGAAATATGTATTGTCCATACGATGACCTAGCGCTTTCGAACATCATTGTTCATCTTCAGGGTCAATATTTTTAGTCAAAATTTTTTTTTTTTATAAACAAACATTTGCCAATTATCTTGTAGCGTAATCATCTCGCTACTTTTTTTACAAACTAAATAAACGTTAAAATCCTTTTAAATTCAAAAGACGTGATGATGTTATCACATGCAGGGCGAAGATTTTTATCATGTGACAGCGTGAAAAAGATTTCCACTACACAAGCCAAAAGATCGAAGAATACGTTATAAAATTTAAATATATTATAAACATTGTAATATGTTACCAGAAATATCGTAATCTATACGATTAATAAGAGGTCTTTTGCTTTTAATATGTAATGCCTCTAAAATTTTAAGGCGTCTAATGTCTGTATGTTTATCTATAATTTTAGTTTTTTCTATAAGTATTTTACGTATATCAGATTGCACAAGGGAAACAGTATGTGACTTAATATGTTGTTTAATGGAGCTAGAATTATTTAGATGCAAAGTTAATCTTCTGGAGAGCCGGGTGGTTGTAAATCCAATATATGTATGTGGATTAGAAGAGCATTCTTCCATGGGACATTTAAACTCATACACAACATTGGTTCTATCATGTTTAAAAGAAAAGTTGCTGCCAAATTACACACACAAACACACACACACACACACATATATATATATATATGATTCATGCACACATAAAAAAGTGTGCTTGACCTGAATAAATAAACTTGAATCCTCATCCTCAACGCAAAGCCTCGATGACAATATATATAATTTCTTTTTTATAAATAAGGGAACAAACTAACATGAACAGATTTTATAGACACATAAATATTTAACTTTGTCATGTTGACAGTGAATGATTTTACAAGCAAACAAATGTAATTATTATTTAATGACAAAGAGATGTTGTGCCAATCTGACAATTGGAATGATGTCATGCCTCTTGAATGTCAGCATTGAAAGTATTTATCTAAATTTTAACATGAATATTTGGTACAGCAAGCAAACCAGTTCCCATTTAAAGCACTGAACTGACAGCATGAGACAGAAAAACGGATATAAATTCCTGCACAAAGGCATAAAGAAACTCTGAAGCAAGTCGATAATCTAGTTAATTGATTTATTTTTTAACTTAGACAATCATTGCAACCAAATAATGTAATATTGAGATTTACAACTTGAGGAAATAATCAATGTACACTTTAAATTTGCTTTTATTTTGCTAAAAGAAGGAACAAAAGTAAGATTTCTATTGTTTTATAACTGGTCAAAATCTCTGGAGATAGCAGCAGTAGAAGCAGACATTACAGGATATTCCACGAAAGAACAAATGGAAATTCACTTCCTGATTGTTTGTTCTCATCATGTCTTGGACAATTTCCAGGTTGTCTTACTGAATAAAAAAAAATCTTGAAAGGGAATCAAGTTGTAATGAATTTAGATGCACCTAGCTTGATGTGGCTGGCCAGATAGCTTTCTTCTTTGGAGATAATTTTATATTGTCTGATTGTACAATATTTATAAAAAAATGAAATCTGCTTGAATCACTTATAGGATACAAAATTACATTTATAGGTAATTTCAAGGTTATTAAGTTTGCCACTTTGTTTTATACTAACTGTACATTTGAGTTCTCCCATTTACTGTGTGTTTATCGAAAAATAAATATGCTTAAATTCACCTTCTTCCCTGCTGTGTGCCAACAGCTTGGGGGTGGAATCTCCAACTGACGCCGATTCGGCCGGGTTTCAGTCCTGCCTGGAGGCAACCGGACGTCTAGCCGCACTGATGAGCTGTGATACAGCGAAACAGTCTGTCTGTGGATGACACACACATATATATATATATAAAAACCAAGATTGCATTTTGCTGGGTATTTCTGTAAGATAACATTTTTAATGTAAGCAGTTTTTTGTAACAGATACTAAGAGATATAGCATTAATAATAAATAAAATTAAATGTTTACTCTGAGTTTTGCAGAATAACATCCACTCTTCAGGAGACTTGCTTGTAAAAATTGCTTGTGTTTTGCAGAATTTCAGGAGAAAACTCTCCTGAAATTCTGCAAAACACAGTAAGAACAAGATACCTGAACACTGAATTTTTGCTTATATATAATGTTTAACATTTCTCCTATTCATTGGGGAAGAATGCTCAAAATCAGAAGGCATTTTTCATATAGTGTGGACATTGAAGTCAATGCTGCATGCTGACAGTTTATTGACTTTAATAATCATCAAACTACTTTTTATGTGGCCTGTTTAAAGAACAAGAGATTGTCTGATGATTGCTTAAGGTGTAAAACTGCCAGTCACTATGTAGTGTTGATTTCTATGCTCATAATATTATGTCTCAAAGGTTGACAACCAGTAATAGCAATGTTCATTTCTTGCAAACGTTTCTGAAGTCCATATTTTATTCTCATGTTTCTCTTCATATTTTGTTGGAAATAAATGTTCAACATTTTGATAAAATTTCTATGTTCATAGCCAGATAACTTTCCCAAGCCAGAAACAGACTTAAGAAGTGTATGTGTCTTCCTGCTGAACTTATTCAATTTTGAATGTCAAAAAACATTAAAGTTTTGCTTCTTCCCATCTGAATTTATTTTTTGTCATTTTTATATTATTTTAGAATTTTTTAATACATCTTTTTTTTTTTTTTTTTTCTGAAATTGAATAAAAAATACAAGTTGACATTAATTTTAACAAGAGATGCCAAAACATTTAAAATATTTAGTTTGCCAAAATTATTTCTTAAGTCTCTCTAGAGATTTTGACCACTTCAGTGTTGGGTATATAATAATGCTTAGTATTTTTTGCTATTTTTTTTATAAAAGATTTAATTAAATATAATTTAATTAAAGGGTCATCTTTTATCATTTTGGCAATGTAGTAACTGCTGTGCCTGTTTATTTAATATATATATATATATATATATATATATATATATATATATATATATATATATATAATTTAGGAGGCAAATTCTCTTTTAGGCATGTCTGATTGAGTAAGTTACAAACATTATGGTTGCTTATTTTGATCATAATCCTTTCATGTTCACAAATATTTTTCTGTATATTACAATTAAACGAGGCAAGAAATGTACTGTAACAGTGAGAATCACTTATTTCCCAAGATGGAAAATATTTGATAAATAAAAGTGATTCTCACTGTTACAGTGCATTTCTTGCCTCATTTAATTGTAATATACATAAAAATATTCATGAACATGAAAGGATTATGATAAAAATAAGCAGACATAATGTTTATAACTTATTCAATCATACAGACATATATATATTTTATTTAAATCAAAAATTTAAGTTGAAAGAGTAAATAAAGATATGACAGGTGTGTCTTTTGGCCTATAGAATATATATATATATATATATATATATATATATATATATATGGCCTGACGATTGCATCTAGCATGAAACAGACTGTCGCCTCTAAATGTTAACATCTATGTTCACTTTTATATTTATATTTTTATATATATATATATATATATATATATATATATATATACACACACACACGCACATAGAATATGCCAAATGTTTGGGGTCACTTTCTGGATTTTGAAGGATTGCCTAAAAATTCAAAATTACCTACCTTTTTCAAAATTAATTTACAAACTCACTTTGGTCCAGGGGTCTTTCTCTTCCTGAATGCTTTTATCATCTATTCAATAATAATAACAACAACCCATTACTGCATAAAGTTTCCTTAAAACCTTTGTTCTTTATGCTTAATCTATCTGTCTATATATCTATCTTGTTTGTTAATGGTAATCTTAGGGCCGGTGAATTTTTAATTTTAGATAACTCTCCTCTGTAAAAAAAAAAAAAATAGACCCCATCCAACAATGGGTTAAATAGAACATTCTAGCTTCAAAGGAATTAAACCAAAGAAGGTATGAAACATACTTGCTAGCTTGCTGGGGATAAACAGAAACCTTTGTTTTTCCTTAGAGAGTATAAACTAGAAGAAGGCTGTGGAATGGGTAGATCAAAATGTTATGGTAACATCACCAAATGAGATCAATTGTCTGCAAAAAGCTTAGTAAGAAAAGATTGATTTTCAATGGTCATTTCTTTAAGGAAATCCATGTATGAGTAAGGCATTACACTTTTCACATGAAAGGGAAAGGTTATAGGTTAACTGGGAGGGGAAAAAGCATAAAAGAAAGAAATAAACATTTTACCAGTCTCAAATATCCATCAGTAAAAGTAGATATCTGATTCAAATCTGTCAAGATATATTTGTCAGTCTCCTGGTGGCAAGCACATTTAAAAAGCTGCCTACCCCAATATAAAACTGGGTGTCCATTTTTAGTTCCTTGGCATCAGTCCTGAAGACTTTTAAGCTTTCTGGATTCATGCCAACAGTCCAAACTCCAAGTTGAAATCTCAGCATCCTTTCCTTCATTTTCCAACAATCAGCTCTCGGAAAGCAGCTGAAGCCAAGCAAGACTGTTAACTGACTGGCACACACCTTAGTGCTGGCTATCCACCATATCTGACCACAAGAAATCCAATTCCCTGCAGGAGGTATCAAGCGGTTTTGGCACAATTAATTCTGCAAACCAGTTTCAAGAAAAGCCAGAGATTTTGGCTCAGAAGATGCCACTCATTTAATAAGACTGTAAATGAACAATATTGCACAAATATTTCTCAGTAATTCATTACTCACCAAAAGAAAAAAACGAAACCAGACTTCCTTATGTGCTAAGAGATATTTTCTCAAAAAACGGATATTTTTCTTAACTTGGTTACACCCACTCCAACTCTACTTTGTATTTTTAAACTTAAGCTGTGACAAGCATGTGATATCCTTCAACTTATATGACAGTGAATGCTGGACACTCTTCTGACAGATGAGGAAAAAAACTAGAAGCAGGAGAAAGGATGCCAGAAAATTCCATGGATGGAGTGAGTAAGCAACAAGGAAGTCTTAAAGAAAATGGTTATGGAATGAACACTTATACTCAAAATCAGGGAAACACAGCTGAAATTCCTTGAACATATAATGAGGAAGGAAGGCTTGGAAAACTTAATCTCACTGGGTATATTGAGATCAAATGATAGTGGAAAGCAGCATGCTACTTACCTGATGAGCTTGTGTGAATAGATGCTGCAATGTGAGATTGGAGCCTTAGCAAAGGGAGAAAAATAGCTAATAGCCTCATGAAGTTATTAAAAACCATGATTACCTTTGTCATGAAGGGACGTGGAACATAGGTGCCGGTATTCTAATATATTATATCCAGAAGTCTGCATGTGTTCATGGTTCTTCTTTCATGTGCTATATTTCTTCAGTATGTAGACAGTTCTGCTTTTCACAACTTTCTATCTTTCAAAGCTCTTAATAATGTTCATCTCCTTCCTATCACCCCCAGTCCCTGTTTTGCCAGCCATTTATAAATGCGCATTAGGTAAGTAACTCAATATTTCCTTCTGACTCTCTTGCCTTCAGTATGTTCTGTGAATGTCAGATTTTTTAAGTCCCCTTTCCTCATTACATGTCTCAGAAATTTCAGCATTCATTGTTTTTGCTTTAAGTGATATATATTTGTTCCTATTTTCCTTAAATTTTCTTCATTGTTCATATGTTCCATCCATGTTATTCTCATCATCCTTCTGTAGAACCACATCAATGTTGCCCAAAGTCTCTACTTTATCTGTGAGGAAATTGTACCAAATTCCCTGCCATATAGGAGGATTGTTATTACATAGAATTTCAGTATTCTTTTCTTGATTTCTAATGAAATTTTTCTGTTTATTAATAACTTTGTTTAGCTTTTGTAAAGCATCTTTTGCTATTCCAGTGCACCTTCAGAATTCTGTCACATTTTCCATTTGTTTTGGGAGCTGGTATTAATTTTAATGTAAGAAAATGAAAATTGCTCACAGTATAAATGAATGAATGAAAATCAAAATAGAAACACCAGCCCTTAAAATGATTTTGATGATTTTAAACACAAAATTTGATATAGTTTCTTTATTCAATCAGGATGTTGGGCATTGAAAACCAAAAAAGGACTATAATATGTATAAGGTAAATGAATTTCTCATTTACTATTTAAAAGTATTGATAAAGAAGAAAAGGAATTTTCAGTGTTCAAGAATTGATACAAGCAGTAATTGAAAGAATTGGGCTATTATTTCATTGACTTGTGAACTAATACATTAAAAAACATTTCTGTGTGTGTGCGCATGCATTCTTTGAATATTATAATTTATTCTCTAGAATTAAAAGGACATTTTCAAATAGTATTCACCCACTGAAAGACAGAAAGGGGTGTAGCATTCTATTTAAATAACACTGTGTGCATAGAATGCCATTGCTCAAAAATGTTTTTGTGACCATGTTGATTCTAAATCATATGAATTCAAAAAGTTTTAATCTTGATTGAAAGCATGTTCAAACCTTGTGAATCAATATTAGCTTTGGTGAGGGTTCAAAAGCTCAGTACATTAGTAAATCAATTGGATTATTTAATTAACACTGCTTGATACCAAACAATTTACCTGGAAGTCAATTAATCTAAAGAATTCCAACACTAATGACAAGAAAAATAAACAAAATAACAATGATGGAATACAGTTTTGTAGAATAGAATCTGCGAATATTTGTTTAAATAAATTCATTGGAATATGAGATGAAACTGAATTTTTTGTAGTTTCATATCAAGAATTTTTCCTTTTTTTAAATGGATAGCTATTGACTTTTTTGTTTTCAATTTACTGGCAAAATTCATTTAAATATTGGGAAATGACACAAATTATATATTCTTTTGAAATTTGTTATATGACAGTTTTATAAAATAATTAGACAATCCTGTCAGTCATTATAATAGAAAAAAGTCCGTCATCAAATTTATTCCTTTGCAGATTATTTTCTATAGGCATAAAATTAAAAAACTATGACTTTTATTAAAATATAGGTTTATTAATAATTTTTGATAAAGTATTTGGTTAATGGAAATGCTGAATTTTTGGAGAAAAAAAATTAATGTTTAATGCAGCTAGTAACACATGGGATTAATTACAAAAAGTAAAATCCAGTATTCATTCAGAGTTAAGTAAAAAACAAAATAAAACACATAGGTTTCAAAAAAAAAAATCTGCTATACATTATAGGCTTATAGAAAAATCTGGTATACATTATGGGCTTATAGAAAAATCTGGTATTAATTAAATTTCTGCCCTTAACCCAAGCTTCCCAAAATTGGGTAAGTTGGCATTAATGGGTTATATAATATTCTAAAATCTACTCAAAAATATCTCAATACAAATAATATATTTTCAGATAAATTTTATCTTCTCTTCCAGGAACCATTTCCCAAATTATGCAAATTAGATTATCTTTAGAATACCTGCCTGAAAACTAGGATTTCTTGCATAGCATTTCTACAAAAAACACCAAATATGACAAAGCAAGAAACGTAATTGTTTCCTTTGATGAAATAATGTTTTACATCTTGAAATTTCATGAAAGACACCTGAAGAATGAGGAATAGAACAAGGGCTGAAAAATTCTCATAAAATCAACAAGGAGATTTAGTCTAAAGGAGTCAGGCTTAATCCTTTGAGAGACTTTTTTTTTAGTTTTTTTTTTACACATCCCAAATGTTTATTGCTCATGAAATGAAGAACTACCTCACATAGTTTCTTTCTAATATCCCTAATTCTTCAATATAGACCAACAACCAAGTAAATAAAATTTTTTCAAACCTGTAATGTTAATGTTTCATGCAAACCATTGCAAATCCCTTATCCCATCAGTGATTCAGTCTGTAGACTAGGAAGTATTGAAGTAAAACTAGGTCAGTGTTAAAACAGTATCTCCTATGTTCCATATCCATTCAAGATGTGGGTATAATGGCTATCCACAACTTCCTAGCCATTTTAGCTCTTAACAATGTTTGTTCATTATTATCTCTCCACCCCCTCACTCCAAAAAAATTCCTACAATCGGAAAATATTTTCTGGATTTAAATAACCTGCAAAGCTGTAGAAAACAAATCATAAAAATGTTTATATTTTTACTATTTTTTCCACTACCTCTTCTGCCACCCATTTATACAAACTCTTTAGATATGCTACTTGCTGTTTCTCTCTGCCTCTCTTGCCTTCAATATATCCTGGGAGTACCAAATTCTCCAAGCCCACTTTTATCATTGTGTCCCAAAAATTTCAACTTTCTCTTTCTGATTCTAATTATCAGTATCCATTTTCTTCCCAGTTTCCTTAACTTCCTCATTTTTCACATCTTCTATCCATGGTATTCTCAGCATCCTTCTGTAGAATCACTTTCTGTTGCTACAAGTTTCCTCTTCATCTGCAAGGAAATTGTCCAACATTCACTGCCATAAGCAAGGATTAATATTATGTAAGATTTGAGCATTCTCATCTTTGTTTCCAACAAAGTTATCCTGTTTCTTAATACTTTGTTTAGCATTTGAAAGGTATTTTTCACTATTGCAAGTTCATAAATTCATACAAAAAACACCAAATATGACAAAGCAAGAAACGTAATTGTGTTTCCTTTGATGAAATAATGTTTTACATCTTGAAATTTCATGAAAGACACCTGAAGAATGATGAATAGAACAAGGGCTGAAAAATTCTCGTAAAATCAACAAGGAGATTTAGTCTAAAGGAGTGATTGTGTAATAACACCTTCACCTTGTCTCAGAAAATATCAGACAATAATAGGATTTCAAATTTTGGAATTGTTTCCATAGGAATTATATCATGCAAGTGTCATAGAAATCCTTTTGCTGCAAGGATTCATATAGAAAAAGACCAAAAATATTTCCCAGATACATTGCAAACCTGCTGAGAAGATACAGTTAAGAGAAGATACTGTGGTGCCTATAGATGGCTAAGAAATGATATTTATTTGAGATTGTGAAGTAAAAATACAGAGTTTGTTCATTTGGGTTACATGCATGTAACCATCTTATGACAAAATTTTATACCCAAATTTTGTAGTTATTTCATCTTGTTATATGGTCATATATTGTAGTGATCAATAGCCATACAGGCTGAATGTGGACAATCTAAGATACCATGTTTACCTGATAAATTTGTTTCACAAATAAAGAGAAAATTGAGCCAGAAACATCTTCACACTGACCTCCCATCTTTTCATATTCGGGTGTGGTCATAATGTCACTATGGAACTGAACACCTAACCAGCTCCCTCCACATAGATGGGTTAAAAGTATTCATTTATTCATTGCATGTCTTAAACAAATAGACCTCACAGAACTCATCCCTCTTCGTCAAACCATACTTGATGATCTTCAACTTGATGGCTCAGTTTGGTCATGAAAACATGGCCATTGATTCCATCAAGAGAACCCTCAATTCTGGATGTTGACTTCAGTCCTTTGAAGCCCTACACCCAATGATACTGTGCCATCACTGCACTGGCTGCATAGTTTGCTATGAAACTGAGTCCACACTATTGTGCTAGATGGCCATTGAACCCACATGCATGTTCATCCATCCTTTAACACATTATGCTTTTAATCCTGCTGGGTGTTTATCTACCCTCCTGACGGCAAAAGACTGCTGGATGAACCTGTTTAGTTGCCATCATCTGTAAGATTTCTTTGACTGAATTTTGACTCACAATCTGTATGTTGAGCAGTGAATATCGGAAATAAAATGTTTGTTAGGGTTCAGGTATTAAAGCAGAATTGTTAAAAGGATAAATATTAAATTCATTACTAATAATTTAACTGTAGAAGAGCATTGTATGATTTTAATATAGAAAAGAATTGCAAATCTAAAAGGATTATCAGTAATAAAAAATGAATACAAACATTGCCAACAGAATCGGGCAACCATATGCATAGTGTAATTGCAATGCTTATCTTTTTACTAGAGAAAAGCATTGCAAATAGTTTTACTATTGATTGCATTATGCTAGAAGGTTAAAAAAAAAAAAATTTAAGATAGGTGAAAAAGAAGGAAATTTTGTAAATAAATATTTTCTAAGTGAGCATTCCTTAGACCATCTATCTACAACATTTATCAGAAGTGAAAAAAATCTTGTTTTTTTTTTATTATTGCTTTAGAAGGTGGGTCCAGTTTATAATATCAGTACAGTGTCAAATCAAGTTCTATCTTAAGGAGTTATCTGTACTTTTGTTTTTATTTACAAATGTCAAGTTTGAAACTGCTTACATCATTGATAAATGTACACTGTTGATGTTGTCCTTTTCTCCCCAATTCATAATAATGCACAATTATCAAATATGTAAGCACAGTTTCAAACTTGACATTTGTAAAGTACAAATAACTCCTTAAGAAGTTAAAGACTGATTTGACACTGTGTTGATATTATGAACAAGGCCCACACTTTTGAAATATTTTTTTTAAATCAATATCTTTCAATTTTGACAAATGTTATAAGTAGTGGAAAGTCGAGTAAGTGCTAATCTACAAAAACTGTTCAAAAACAAATTAACTTTTTTATGAGCAAACCAATTGATTTAAGTAATACTGAAATATTTATAGGTATTGTTGCTGGAATGCTTGTTGTGTTTAGGTCGAAAGCACATGTCTCCTGGTATATTTTACCACAACAATTATTGCAGACTCGAATATAAGTCCAGATAATAAAAGAATAAATTAACAACAAAACTATTTTCAAACAAACAACAATGTATGTATTAACAAGATAAAGGTTTACATAGACAATAAAAGATTGATGCATGTGACAAAACGATGAATATGAAAGAAAACATTTAAACGAGAGAATGTGTTTGTGTATATGAAGTTTGTGTAGGAGAAGTCCGAAAGAAAAGTAATTGAAAGTGAAGTAAACATGTATGCCCCAGTAGGGAACACGTTGTACCTCATGTGAACTACATCTTATTGTCCCAAAGAAAAAGCAGAAAGGGAGAGTGACTGAGAACGTCATTGCCTATTCATAAGCTTAAGGAGCATCCTCTAGGAACACTGTTTTTTTCTGTTGTTTCTAGTAAAGTTAAGTAGGGTAACTCCATTGTATCATGTTGAATCTTTTGCAAGGAAAATAGAGAAATGAATTTCAAAAGAAATTATATTTAGTAAGTAAGTCTGGCACAAAATCCAGTGGAGGTGGATAGAATCTTAAATAAAAAAAAATATGCCTGTGTTATAAGCATTCAAGATTTTAGTCTTGACCTGGACTCAAAGACTGACCAATAGAAAATACACAGATTTATTGATCAGCATAATACAGGTAACTGTATTACGAGGCCATTATTTATACAAAATGAACACAAATAACCCAGCTGAAATTTAAATTTGATTTGCTATTTATTTTCTGTGCTAATAACAGTTAAGCCATTTCATACATTTTCACAAATTTTGTAACAGTGAATATAGGTGATGGTTTTTGAAAAAAAAACATGACATAATTATTTCTATGAGAGCCCAATAAAAGAAATTTCTTGTATAAAATGATTGATTTTAATAACTGGCAATTATGTTAGTTGGATAACCTTCAAAAAGTGTTTTTGAAAAATGAATTTGAGGAAAACAATTTTAAAATAAAGATATGAAATTAAAATTTAGCCTGTAATAAATAGGAAGGCTGGAAAAATTCATTTAACTTTGGAATTGATAGCAGGGAAAACCAAGAATCCATCTTCTGAAATTCATTAGATTTGTAAATGGATAAATGAATAGAAAGTGATTTTCTTTTATTTTTATTTCTAGAAAATATGAGTCAGTATTAGAAAGTTTCTGGATTGTACACAATGTGATTGTACCATTCAACAAAAATGTGTATGCCGTTAACACTCAGTGTTACCTGCTTACTGAAGTTAATCTTCCAATAGGCTTGAATCTGATTAATGATATTCAGTTATCAGATTTTGTTTTGTAACAATACATTGTAATGGCTCTGCAATCTTTACAATGGCTGACAAGTCTGTGCAATTAGATTTGTTGAACTTCATGCAAAATCTGAGTCGATTCATTCTCATTTTTTATATTCCACTGGTAAGGAGAAAGTTCGACTCGGCTTTTTCCCTAAACTGGCTGCATTGTGGAAGGATGCTTCTTCAAACACTACAATATTAATGTCTTCAAGCCTCAGATCATCTATTATCTATCCTACATATCTTCATAATATACACCTCTATTCTCCTTGTATTCTGTTACAACAACCTCATTTAATAACCCTCTAATTTGAGTGGTTCTTGGGCCTTGTATTGGATTAATAATAGTAAAAAATGTCTAAATAAAGGAATAGAAACATTGTTTTTTGTAGTTTTTTTTAAATTTTATTTCTACAAAATATGAAGTGGTACTGGAAGATTTTGTATTGTACAGTGTGAATGTATCACTCAACAAAAATGTTCATCCCTAATACTCAGTAGTACCAAGCCTAGGGAAGTTAATTTGCCTAAAGGCTTGATGCTGTTTACTTGCATTCAATTTGGCAACACTATGTTGTAACGGCTCTGCAATCTTTACAAAAGCTGACAATTCTGAGCAATAAATCTGCATCAGGTTTTCCAATGAATCTAATGTCAAGACCCTTTAATGTTTCTTCAGGCTTTTGGTGAACATTCTTTTGGTTGAACAAGGGTTTTTGAATTACATGCATTTCAAGGCTGGTTGATTGTCAGTTCAAGATAAGTTTTCAGAATAAGCAATCCCCAGCAAAACTACAGAAAAGGTGGGGAAAAAATTTGTTAAAACACTTATGAACAGTCCATCAGTGTTTTCAAATGATTGGAATTATGGAGTCTGTCAGGAGATCCTAGTTTGGGAACTTTCCATTATTGCCTAATACCTATGGAAGAAAAGAAGTATTTAATATGTACCACAATATAAATGATTATTGCATTCTTTTACTTACATGTATAGTAATCCTTATTAAAACCACCAAGAAATTTATATTCTCCAGTGGTATTAGTGTATTCCTTTTATGGACAGGTACATCATGATTTTGAAATATCTTACACAAATTTTACTTTTGTAATGATGGGACCTACATGTGATATAAGTATTTACTATAAAATTATATATATATATATATATATATATATATATATATATATATATATATATATATATATATATATATATATATAGAGAGAGAGAGAGAGGCAGGAAGCATACCTTCATTCAAACATGTTTCATTGAATAATACAGACATATTATGTCTATTTATTTTTATAATAATCCTTTCTAGTTTTCTAATTCTTGATATTAAATAATTCACTCCAAGGATGATGTTGGAGGAGATCAGATGTACTTGTGTGAGAAAAAACTATGCCACCTTCCTTGATGAATTTCATCTTAACATCAAGAAACTGATTAGGGAACTAGAAAGGATTATTATAAAAAAATAGACATAATATGTCTATATTATTCAATGAAACTTGTTTCTGTATGTGTGTGTGTGTATATATATATATATATATATATATATATATATATATATATATATATATATGAGAGAGAAAATAAATAATGCAGTAAACTGTTTTTTGTGGTTTGTTAGAAACAAGATTGCTAAACTGTTATGCAAGTTTACCTCTATATGAAGACACTTCAGACAACAGAAATGTCATTCTATGAAGAATGCTGAGGATACCATGGATTGAATATATATGAAACAAATAAGTTTTTAAAGAAAATGGAAATAAAAAGGATACATATACTTAGAATCAGAAAGAAACAGCTGAAATTTCTAGGACACATATTGAGGAAAGAGAGCTTGGAAAATGTCCACTCACAGGACATACTGATGGACAAATTCAAAAATGAATTTCCTCAAAAAGTAAGACTGCCATTTCATTTACCAAATCACACAATGTCTATGCTAATAGTTTCTTCTACACTTTTCTCTTGTGGAACTTTTTCTGACTTTTTGCTTTCCTGTCATCTACAATCTTCAAATGTGTATTTATATTTGTGTCAATCATTATCTTCTGTTTCCTTGAATTCTGTACTTTAATTGTCCTCTCTGTTTCTTTCACTCTCAGTAACCCCTTGTGGCTTATATCACCTTTTTTGAGGGACAAGGATTAAAAAACATCAATCAAGATAATAATCAGTTCTTCACTTGGTAATCTTCAATCATAAAGCAATGATTGTGCCTAAAACATTTCTCGTTTCCTAATTGACATCAGTAACTCTTCATCTTCATAGCAACTATAATATTGCACTTAAAGATGATAATAATAAAATAATAATAATACACTTAAAGACTTTTTTCTAATGCCAACGTAAACATTATAAATTCATCTTGTTAAACATTTAGACTTAATCAGGAATAGATTTTCTGGTTACTGATACTTGAAGTATTTCCATGTTTCCTCAAGGACTTAGGGCATTAATATCCTCCACAGCATTCTAAGCCTTCTCAATGGACATTTATTAAAATATTTTACTTTATATTTTTTCTAAAAATAAAAAACAAAAGCAAGCATCAGTGTGTAAAGAACTGCTTTCTGATGAGAATCAAGACTTCAAATCTGGGAAATTTTATTACTATCAAAATGATCATTTTGAGAGAAAAACCGTTTACTTTGATTTGAAGTCAGAATTCTCCATCAACCAGAAGCCTCACCAGACTGGTATAGTTTTCTTTTTAATTTCTTGGTTAATAGTGTTGACAACTCTATATTCCAGGGCTTTTATTACTAGAAGACCTAACAAAGCAACTACTTAACATTGGTATCTTACAGTATCTAGTGGTTGAATGTTCCTCATCAATAGATTTATCTTCTATATACCATTTCTCTTCAGGATGTAGGTTATCATGGTTCTCCACAACTTCCTATTCTTTGTAGCTTTTGGTAACATTTGTCTTTTCACCATCACTCCTAGTTCATGTTCTACTTGTTTTTCAACACCATCTCCTTAATCAATACACTGAATTCATATAGATTGAATACTATGCAATAAAAATTCCATATTAATATATTAGATCATTGCAAGAGTTTTTACATAGAGGAAAATAGTCCATTGTTTTTAACAACTGTCTCTCATCATTCTATAAGATTGTTGATGCTATTTTCATAGACATTTTGTGTTTTTTGTTGGACAAAGTTTATGAGGTAGTTTTCAACTGGCTGTAGAATAAAAATTTTTGCCATTTAAATTGTTCTGTTGAGACTGGAACAAATTAAAATCCAATGGAACCAAGTCAAGAGAATAACATGGGTGTGGGAGTGTACCACATTTCAACACTAATTTTCTTTAAGATCTGTTTTGCAACATGTGGTCTTGTGTTATTATGGTGGAAAATGACACCTTCTCAATTTACCAAAATTTTTCAGTTTTCTTAAACACAAGTCTTTTCAAATGGTGAAAGGTAGCTGATATGTCTATTTTCAAACTCTTAGCATCTATCAGTCTCTTTCATCAAAAACTTTGGTTTATTCTCCACAATGGGAAGCAGAGTGCCTTAATTGACATTGGAAGGCCATTTAGGGTAAAATCACCCTGAAAAATCTGCCAAACCTCTTTCTGACTGTCCAACAACCTGGAGCACAATTGAAATGAACCTTCTGAACATTGTTGTCACAATTCTGATACTTACTCCTTTCTGAAATTCATAGAGTATATGGCAAAAATGCAACTTTTTATCCATCTTTAAGGCATTCATTTGTGGACAAACATCAACATTCAACAAAGTCTGACTTACAAATGAACAATGTAAGGTTTCAATCCATAACACATCAGAAATCAGCACTAAAACAAATGCCAGTGTCAAATTGCGGTCATTTTATAACAACAATGAAAATCAGGCACAGACTTGTGCAATGATCTGATATAACTATTTCAGAGCATGGAATTATTTATTTGATGTCTTATATACAATAGGGTTCTCAATCCTCCTCCTAAAATCTTTAGAAATGATAAAATATCTTAATTTTTCTTGGAAGGAGCTTCTTGGTTGAACTGAGAAATTTTCAACACCACTTCATATACATAGGTATATTAATAACTCTATAGCTCAATGAAGCAAAATAAAAAAGACTTATTTTACACAACAAATACTCATTTTATAGCATCCTCTCCTTCTTTGTCAATGCACTTAATTCATGTAGATTGAATCATATGCAGTAAAACATTTCACATCAAAATATGGTTTATAACTATATATCAGGTACAGAATAATTTATCTACTATTTAGGGTACTGTCATGCATCTTACATTTTCTACACAAACCAGATGTTGACTTCTTGATAACTCAAAGCAGATTGCATAAATACGTTCTATGTGCATCAGTTTCATGCATTCATCCACTTTAACCAAAACAAAATTAATAATAGATTATGACCAGTCAGAAATACTCGTGCTCAAAAACCAAAACCTTAATTTCGAACTGACTAAAAACTATATATACCCAAATTCAGACAGACCCAACACAGACCAGCATTTGCTGTCAACACCGACATGTTGAGAGAGACACTCAACTCAGATCAGTGTTTGATGTCAACACTGACAAGCTGAGAGAGATTCTACCAATGATGATGGAGGCTACCACCAATGTCCATTTCACTTCTAACTTCACCATTCTCACTCTCTCCATGTTACCTTAGCAACAACAGCAGATAGAAGTCATTGTATATATGTAAATAAATTATACATTTATTTATCCCTACTCAATGTTTTTGGTTTGGCGTTTGTTTGCTCAGGTGAAGAATGAACTAACCTCCACAACAGTAACAACAACAAGGTTCTGTCTTCCAGGTTACCCATTTCTGATTCTGTAGCAGTACTGAAATGTTCTCCACTTAACTCTCTTCCTAAACTCTTTCCAAATGACCAAATGTATGAAGTTTTTGTTGAAAGAGCTTCTTGCTTAGGCCAAGAACTTTTCAGCATCCCCTCATGAGAATGCAAAGACTTATTTTTACAAGATATCAGTTTATAATCTTTTCAAATTGTAAAGTTGGCCCATAGGTTGTTGATATATATACCATTAAACAATCAAATCAAAATGTAAATAATTATTCCTTTGCCTCTTTACCAAACAGTTTTATTAAACATTAAAACACTTAACCAATACTAAAATGCCTCTTCCTTCAAATCACTTAAAGAAGGAGTATATTCATCAAAATATCTTATTCTAGTGATAATCAGATTTTATCCATCACAGCTGTAGGTCTATTCCAGGCTTATCTTGCCATTGTACATTCTTATCAGTTGTATCTGTCTTTCTATTGACTAATTTATCTATTTATTGATCGATTGATTTGGGAGTAAGAAAATACATTACACTTTTATTATGATTTTGTTTACCTATAAAAGAAACTGCCTCTTCCATTAAAACTGACACTTGGAAGCTTTTCGCAGTGTCATTTTATCCTGTAAAAGAAAATATAAACTGAATTTCTATTTGATACATTGTCAGTGGTTGTACAAACACATTTATTATTTCTATTTTTTTTAAATGCCATTTTGGTTCTTTGTCAAGAATTTCACAAAAGCTGTTTCTTTTATGTATTTTTTTGAACTAATCTTTTTACTTGTTTCCCATCATGCAATTCAACTTGTTTTCAATGCACATTGGTAATATTGGTTTGTTGATGGTTGATTATTTAGGAACACCTGGTAGTCACTTGTATTTTGGGTTTTGCTTATTCATCCCATATGCATACAACCACATAAAATGTATGATCGATTTATCTCTCTCATATATATATATATATATATATATATATATATATATATGAACATTTGTCTATATATGTAAAGTATAAGATTGTTATATATATATATATATATATATATTTTTATTATAATAAATTACAATAAAAATATTTTACCTCACTACACAAAAACTTTCATGTTTCAGTACTAAGATGGTACGTCTTCAGGCGATGGTAGATAACTAATGATAAAAATGATTTATTAGGGAAATTTAAAAAAACAAATCTTTACCTCTTTTTGTAAGTGAAAAGTGGGGTGCATAAGATCAGAATTAAAAATATACTTATGGGTATGTCTAGATTAACCAATGAATATCAGGTCTACGTTAAAATACAAAAATAAGGTCGGGGGTGGAAGTGGGTGGATTATTATTACATGTCAAGAAAACTGATGCTTAGACATGTCCTTCAACAATAGTAGGGAACAATTTCAGGCAAAAAGGTAGACAATGCTGCCATTGTCTACCTTTTTGCCTAGTATCATTGAATGACATGTCTAAGCATCAGTTTTCTTGACACGTAATAACCCATCCACCTCCACCTACTAATCTTATTTTTATATTTTAGCATATACCTGACATTCATTGGTTAATCTAGACATACCCATAAGTATATTTTTAACTCTGACCTTATGCCTCCCACTCACTTGTAAAAAGAGTTAAAGATTTGTTTTCTAAATTTCCCTAATAAAACATTTTTATCATTACTTCTCTACTATCACCTGAAGAGGTACCATCTTAGTACCAAAACATGAAAGATTTTGTGTAGCAATATAAAATGTTTTTATTGTAATTTATTATAATAAATATATTATAATATTTTGCTATACTTTGCATTGAGCACTTTTTAAAAAATAAATGCTACAAACTGTAGATTTTTACTCCATCTGTTCTTTCTCTTTTGGAGATATATGATAAAAACCTATGTATATACACATATACTTTTATGTACATATGTCTATTTTCTCCTGTGTTATAAAAACAGTGCTCATTGTCATATAACAGAGCTATTAAGTATATATTAATAAATATACATAATATCCCTCATCAGTAGCATGACTTGAAGTTTCATGCAGATACACAATCTTCAGTTGCAGAATACTTGCTGTCCGTTAAGCATTATGAAATTCACATTCTCGTGGTGTTGATTTAAAATCATGTGTTAAAACATGTTCATTTTATTATTGTTGTCTATAATATTTAAATTATTTATAAATTTATTTAAATTAATTATTTAAAATTTTTTTAAATTATATTTTTTTTAATTTTTCATCTTTTGAACTTGAGATTTTGTATTGATAATTTAGTAACTTTTTACTTTAAGTGGCTCTTGGGCTTTATGTTGGGTGAACAAAGAAAAAAATTAGCCTAATTTGGGGAGATAAAGGTGGTTGGGAGGGGAGAACACCTTACAGAACATACACACAGGGTATTCCACTAAAATTTTGGAAACTAAAAAGAACAAAATGGGTCCCCTCAACGATAGAAAAAAAGAAATGTTTAAAATGAAGAATCTCATTTTCTTAGTGAAATGTTTTCAAGAAATCTATGAAATGTCTATATAAACATGGAAATGATATGTGTATAGAGATTTTTCTAAGTATACCTTAGTATGGGGCACCCAATAAGGATCAAACTCACTATTCAGTTGTAATAGATCTAGCAAGACAAGTCAATTTTCTAAGCCTAGTTTAGATGTGGCACAAGGCCGACAGTATGGGAGCAAAATGATATGTGTATATACAGTATAATCAAAGTTTGTGATAAGCACCATGAACTGAATATTCATCAATTGTTTTTAAGTTCATATAAAAATGGTTTTAGGCTTGAAAGTTTGTGGTAACATTTTTTTTTTATTTCACCTAAAAGCTGGACAGCGATTTTTCAGAATATTTTCACAAAACATTTGTGTGCATGAATTTAGAAATTCCATTCAACAGTGTTCTCAAATAGCCTTGTCAGATCGAGACTTTCATATAGATGTCATGCATGTTGCCAAACCTGTTCAGAAATATCCAAACTGTCACCTGCTTACAAGCAAAATGGCTTTGAATGAGTGAAGCCTGTGGTTATTGGCAAAGACCATCCTTCTTTGAACATCGTGGATTGGTACTACAGAATCACAAATAACTGTACCAGATAACATCACTTGAGGATTTTCAACAACAGCAACAACTAAAATGGATATCATATGTAACTCAAAGAGAAAATAATGACATAATCAAGATGCTGACTTTCCACACTACTTGAATATCAGAAAGATTGATAACAGCTTCTGGAACAATATGCACTGCAACCTTTCTTTTAAACCTCTTTCACTGAATATGACAGACAAATTTTAATTTTTTTTATTTATTTAGTTTTTCAAGCATTCTTACATTTTTCCATTTGGTAGGAGAGTAAGGTTGTGCAAAAATTGTCCATAGTGTTCACTGAACTCGAGCGCTTTTGAACACTTTTTTTATCATTTTTTTTTCAGTGGGGGTGAATTTCTCTTCATGTTTGATTGTATAAGATGTGTTTTTGTGTTGTTTTGAATATTAGGAACATTTATTCCAAGCTTCATGTTCAGCATTGCTGGAATTCAAATTGGTGTCTTTTATTGTTTTTAATATATATAAGATAGTTACTTAGATATATAAACATTATATATATATATATATATATATATATATATATATATTAGATATTTAGTTATATGAACATATATACATGTAAGCATGTGCTTGAGGATATATCTAAATATATATTTATTGTTCTTAAGCCATATGCATGACTGTATGTTGGATAATGTTGCTTTCTCACCATTTATATTCTTGAAAAGATATCAGAAGATAAATGTCTTATTGGTCAGAGGTATCCTTGATATTAGGCCTGGGGATAGGCATGTATAGATTTGAGGTAGTATATTAAATATTAGCGCTATGAATTATCCTAAGAATTCCAGGAAATGAGGTGAATGCAAGAACTTGTTCATATTTGTTACTCTGCAAAGATATGGTCATTCTGTAACGTCTTTGAACACTCAGAAATGCAGAGACATAAATGTCTACATCAGATGTTTTCATCTCTTTTTTTCTTCTGCTGCTGATTGAGTTATTAATTTTGGAAGAAGGAGAAAAAAGTAAGGAAGGAGAAAAAGAACAAATGGAAAGAGAAGAAAAAAAAAAAAGCAAAACATCCTTGATCAAATCTATTCTCTTTTTACTATTCCTTTCTCCTTATTTTTACTATTCCTTCCTCTCTTCTCCTTATTTTTACTATTCATGTCTCTCTTCTCCTTTTTTTCACTATTCATGTCTCTCTTCTCCTTTTTTTCACTATTCATGTCTCTCTTCTCCTTTTTTTCACTATTCATGTCTCTCTTCTCCTTTTTTTCACTATTCATGTCTCTCTTCTCCTTTTTTTCACTATTCATGTCTCTCTTCTTCTTTTTTTTCTCTCTATTTTTGTTTTATTCCTCTAAGCACTTGAGCATTTGTGCAGAGATCATTGCTCTTTTACCAGAATTCATGGGGCACAACTTTTATCTCTTTTAAGAAGGCGATACCAGTGCTCCCTTTTATTATGGTTCACGATTCATTCAGTACATCAAAGAAGTCATACAAATAAAACTCAGTCCCAAGACAAAATAAATAACCTGTCCCACATTTCTTTGAGACTTACAAACCTTTGTTCTTTCACAACTTGCATGTTTCTTTCTTATTCATCACACATTCACACACACCTTAAATCTATAGCAACAAAAGTCATAATAAATATAATAAACTTCCAATAATTGTGACCAATTTAAAACTGTTATTTATTTAGATTTTTACAAAGAATTGGCATATAAGGGTATGTGTAAATGTGTTGTCTGTATATTTTCATAGTAAACAATGCTTTTTAAAATAACTATAGAAATTGACATGTATAACAGAGAAAGTTCATATATTTACTAAATATCATTATTTACAGTTTACAGCCAAAAAGGAAGTGTATTGATGTATAGAAGATGATGTGTAGTTTGTTGTCAATGATTCTTTTGATCCCTCTTAAGGATAAGACTTGTCATAGACTTGTGTAAATGTGCTTGTATTTTTAATTGTCTGACTAAGACCTATTCCAAAATCACATCTGTTAAGTTTTTTTAATTTACTCTATCTAATGATTGGTTGAAAATTGTTTTTATTTATACCTTCTTATCTATTTTCTACTACATTTGCAAGTTTATTTTAGACTTGATTTTTCAACTCATTTTCCTGAAGCCAGACATATTGATCCTCTTGTGTGGCTTTTTTTACATACCACTGAAATATTTACATGCTAGCCATTTTAATGTTAAATTTCAAATTTTAACCCATATTTTTCAAAAAACATCAGAAAGTAACAGTTGAAATTTCTAGGTCACATAATAAGGAAAGAAGGGTTTGAAAATTTGATACTCACAGAACAGATTGAAGGCAAGAGGAACAGAGGGAAACACTGCATAACCTACTGAGTGAGTGAAGTAAATGGATGGTAGAACAGGGTTTAAGAGATAAGAAAGAGAAAAAATCTATTAAGTGCTATAAAGGGTGGGTAATTGTGGTGAGTCATGATCGCCAACATCCTGGAGGAATACAACACATGAAAGATTTTTTCCTTTTTAATATATCTTTCCTAAACAGTTCAAACGGCTCATAGTTATCTATAGTTTATATTCACTTTTCATGCTCTTTTAGGCATTTAACTTTTATGCAACCTTGTTTAAAGTTCCACTAATTTTACCAAAAAGTGAAGAATGCAGAACAGTATTCTAAAATATAATAATTTTTTATATGCAGAAGTTTTACAACAAAGTTTTAAATTTTGTACTTAGTAAGTTTCCATAAATATATGTGAATGTTATTTTTCTCTTATTTAACATACAAAATACTCCCACTATTTTAAAAAATAATTTAATGGTTAAAATAACAAACACTTAGTTAATAAAAATGCAATATTGTTTTTTGCATATCTTTTTAAGTTCTTTAAGTTGATCAACTTATAAAATGTTTTAATGCCAAGTCTGTTATAATTTAAGAGCATAAAATTTGTTTTATCAAATTTTAATTTATACAGATTTCCATAATTACTCTTCATGTAATGTAATAATCAATACTCTTTTGACCTTATTTTGCTGCAAACTATAAAGATTATAAAACATGCAGAAAAAGTAACTTATGTAAACTTGTTGATCAAATTTTTCTCAAAGAACTTGTTTTTGATCATTTCAAATTCATATGTTCAAATCTTAAACAAACCCTGATACAAAACCAAAAACCTCAAAATTCTATATAAACTATTGTTCTGAAAATGTGTGTTTGCAGATCAAGAAGCAGCTCAAATAAACATTGAATAAGACTGATTTCTGTCAGAATTTCTGGGATGAGGATTTACCATTATTTACATTCAGACTATTGCCATAATGTTTGTTATTATTACAATGTTTCAACCATTGTGCCCTTTGGCTTTTTCAGGTGCTTGTCAGTCCAGATAAACATCATGATATTTTGAACTAAACCCTTAATTTAATCTATGGGAGTAGATTGTTCTTGTTCTGCAGTCCATGTCATCATGTTATTATTAAGTACAGCTCGGTTATTGCTTTTCTTGTTTTCTCTGCATGGAACAAAAGCCTAAAGTGTTGATTCATAAAGTTGATGACAGAGCAATTGTGAGTTGAATTCCTGGGCTAAGTAATGCAGACTGGGACTGAATTTAAACGTAAATACTGAATGAGACATAAGTATACAGAGAAAAGATAAATCTATAGAATAGAAATGTAAGGACAATAGTAAATGAATAATTCCTGATTTGGTTGAATGGAAAAGCAGTGTGAAGCAAAAAAAAAAAACACTAATTTTCTGCTCTCATGCATAACAGATGTTATGTTTCAATATTCTTTTGATGTATGATTTAAAAATTCTCATCACTCTTTCCAATTTTGGGACAAATAAAATACAATAAACTTATTACTGTCAATATTTTAATTAGTCATCCTTTAATGAATATAGCAAGATTAGAAATTATATTGTCTGTGGGGAAAATTAACAAAAATCAATAATATTATAATGAATAAGAATAATAAAAAAGAAATACATTTTTCCATGATGCTAGTAATAAAGGAACAAGAAATATGATTACTCCTTACTTGGCTTCATCAAATGCCATTATGTAGTGCTGCTTAAGCCTATAAAAAGGCAAACATTTTTTTGCCTCATTCTGTTTCTCCCCTTGCTCCAAGATGTAGCACCATGTGGAAATTACGTCCCTACTGGGGCATGTTCATTTACCCGATCCCCTGAAGGCTGACATCTCTTTCCATTTTCAAACACATGGCATTCATATGTGTCTTCCAAAACCTCCACCTATGAACTATATCACCCTTTCCTTTGGTCATTCCATCTGTGCCAGGCTGACTAGAGATCAAACATTATAATATTCTCATCTTTACTTACACTACCTTCTCAGCCATGAACAAGAAAATGGGCATGCCATTATAACTTCCAACAATGAATTAAGTACAAAATTTTCTTTGGTTGTTCCAACTCCACACAAGGCTGACATGAGTATGACAATTATAATGATACTTTTACTTACTTACCCCAACTCTAGCAGTAACAAATTTACACAAAAAATGTTGTACATGAACTTTGACAAAAACATACTTTAAGATAATTGATATTCCACTTCCTCGAATTCTGTGAGCATTTTTTTTACTTAAGTTCACCAATTGCAAGGCCCAAGCTGAATAGTAATGATGATAATAAATAAGATATCCATTTTAAAGAATTAAAATAAAAGTCCAGAATTAATTATAGGTTTCCAACAAAAAATGCTATAGTTCTGGCATTGTCACTACATTATCAGCATCCTAAACTTGTCTTTGCTGAACTACCATCATTTTTCAGTGGATTGCATTCACTCTCAGGGCAATACTCCAAAGATGCATGATTTCTCTTTGAAATTCAAAAGCCATCTTTTCATTAAGCAAAAGGTTTTCTACAATAAATGGTACAACACATGGTGTTTGTATCAACCAAATTTTATTCTCTCCAACAGGGAAATGTTGCTGACCACTTGTCAGTGATGGAGAGAGTACAAAGAACTTTTTTTTTTGGCTTAGGCCATCTGTTCACTGCCAAGACAAAAATCTCACTAAAGAATTTTTGAGGGAGGAACTCCTTTTTCTTTTAATCAGAAAATCTCACCTTCTAGTTAGTTGCTGATTAGTCAATTCATGGGCCAATGAAAAGACCTTACCATATCCCACTTTTTCTTGTTTTCTTGAGAGATTTGTGACTCTAAACTGACCCGTTCAATATATATCTTATTTCAGAAATGTAATATGTTTCCAACAACTTGTGTGGCATTTTCTTAATCCTTAACCTTAAATTATTCTCCTTTATTCTACACCCATAGTGTTACATATTAACTTTAGATTTATTTAAAAAAAAAACTGGTATTATAATTACATAAAATCTTATATTAATTATAGGTTTCTACCAATAAATTTTTATTTCTCACCATCTCAATTTAAAGACCATGGTACTTAATAGATAAATACTGAAATAATGCTAACAATTTACTTGTGTCTAATGATAGTGTGTTTGGACAGGAACGTTTCTCAACAATAAAACTAAATTTACACAGATCACCACTGGAAAAAGAATAACTAAAACTTACTCACATGCCAACTGAAAAAAATGTTCTTAAGAACTAAATTAATTTTTTTTTATTATTTTAAAAAAATGTGTATCCAAGCTATATAAAGCAAATGTTTAAAATTTAATAATGGTTGAACTTGTAAAAATGAATTTCTTATTGTTTAACATCTGTTTTCTCATGAAATTGGATTCTCATGGTACCTTTAGCTTAGGGGCCTACAAAAACTTAAAGCAGAACTGCATGCATGTTAATTTTAGAGCAGTTAATCTTTGTGTTAATGTCATGAATGGGAAGAAAGAAAACATAGTAAATGGGAGATCAAAGGAAACAACAATAATTGTTGATATTTATGATGCTGATTTTAGGTGATCAAGGCATGAAACCATGATATTTTGCCTCCATTTCATATCCATTTGACCCTCCAATTAATAAGTGAGAAAATATACATAATTCTGATTCATTTTTGCATTAAAACCCACCAGGCAGAAGAAAGAAAGAAACAAAGAAAGAACATAATATTCATTAGCAGGTTGCTATCATGGCTAAACCAGAAGGTCACTTCTGTAGCAGATTGCCAGTATGCCCTTATCAGTATGGTTGCTGTGTTACAAAGACTGGTTTCCCAAAGGAAAAGAGATGTGAGTTCAAGTCTCACAGGGGGTATACCATTTATTTCTGATTGGCATTTCTAACTGATGGTCATAGAATGAGTAAAGTTGCAATAGAAAACAATTTAAATCAAGATGGAAAAAATACAAAGCAAACATTTACTATATATAAAGTTTGACAATAACCGAACAAAAAACAAATATATTTGATATTCCACTTCCTGAATTCTGTGAGCTACTTCAGCCACATTAAAGCCCTGTTTAAAATAATACCTCAAAATTATCAGAATCTCAATAATTGTATCTTTAGTTAAAACATCTGAAAAAAAGAAATCATTAGAGATGAATTATTTTGAAGATGATAATAATATTAATGTAGTGGGGTCCTTGGTAGCCTTTAAATGTATATATGAAATAAGCTTTGGAATAAAGGTCAGTCTAAAACAAGAATATTTTGATACATTTAAATACATTTATTTGGGTGTATTTAAATTTTTGCATATTGTTGTATAGCCCCTTCATGCTGGGAGGTCTTGAGCGACAGCATCAATTTGATAATAAAGTTACATTCTTCACTTTTGGCTGGTGATCGCTAGCTGTATTGAGTCCAGAGATAAAAAAAAAAAAAAAAAAACTTCAACACAGGGAAGTTTAACCTAGGTATTTTATTAATATTCATGTCAACATGTTCTATCAAGTGCGAGTCATTCCCCCCTCACTGGGGAGCCGTTTCAGACACAAAAGAAACTCTGTCAACCTTGTTTGATGGTTAAGACTTGACTCACTGAAACCTTTCTCCCACTGGCTCAGCCAATCAAAATTGACTTCTCATAATATGGCTTGTATCTGACCTTGAAGGTCAACCTCCAGAAGTTGCAGCTGAGATAGAATTCCCCTAAAAATAATAGTCTGCTAAACTATTAAGAATATGTCTAATCAGCATAGTTATAAATACATGGTAACACAGAAGAGCAAACAAAACAACAGTACCACTGGTGAAGTAAAAGGAAAAAGACAAGAACTATGAATATATAATAATTCATTTGTATTGCCAATACAGCAGATGTGAGCAGAATGTCTCTCAATCTTGGCAGGGGTAACAGCTTTGAGGATAGGGTAGAGTTGGTAAGGCCTAGAGTTTATATATTTGTTAGATCAGGTGACCAAGGTCATGGTGGTGAGGTCAAGAGTGTCCTGGAGTGGTTTAGTGAAGTTGTGAATCTGACTTTGCTGATACAGAAGTTTCTAGCAGAATGTCTGTGGCCATGATGTAGGTGTTTGGAGGAGGGTGAACCTTGAGTTGATATGTGTCAGATTAGTTTACTGAAGTTACTGTAGTGATATTGAGAGCCTGTCAGACATCAACAGCTGAGCCATTCTCCTTTCTTCAGTTCCAGGCATTTATGAGCGACTTTTTTAAAAACAAATCTAGTGGCTCCTGAGCTCATCTTTTTTTCTTTGGCAGCTCTCTGTTGCCTTTGTCCACTCTCTCTCTCTCTGTCGCCTTTGTCCACTCTCTCTCTCTCTCTGTCGCCTTTGTCCACTCTCTCTCTCTCTGTCGCCTTTGTCCACTCTCTCTCTCTCTCTGTCGCCTTTGTCCACTCTCTCTCTCTGTGTCGCCTTTGTCCACTCTCTCTCTCTGTGTCGCCTTTGTCCACTCTCTCTCTCTGTGTCGCCTTTGTCCACTCTCTCTCTCTGTCGCCTTTGTCCACTCTCTCTCTCTGTCGCCTTTGTCCACTCTCTCTCTCTGTCGCCTTTGTCCACTCTCTCTCTCTGTCGCCTTTGTCCACTCTCTCTCTCTGTCGCCTTTGACAACTCTCTCTTTCTGTCACCTTTGTCCACTCTCTCTCTCTGTCACCTTTGTCCACTCTCTCTCTCTCTCACCTTTGTCCACTCTCTCTCTCTGTCGCCTTTGTCCACTCTCTCTCTCTCTCTGTCGCCTTTGTCCACTCTCTCTCTCTCTCTCTGTCGCCTTTGTCCACTCTCTCTCTCTCTCTGTCGCCTTTGTCCACTCTCTCTCTCTCTCTGTCGCCTTTGTCCACTCTCTCTCTCTCTCTGTCGCCTTTGTCCACTCTCTCTCTCTCTCTGTCGCCTTTGACCACTCTCTCTCTTTCTCTCGCCTATGTCCACTCACTCTCCTCCTTACCCTTCACCACATGCTCTCCTCCTCACCCTTGCTCTTTGTTGCCTTTCTCCTCTCACACCTTCCCTCTTCACCCTCTCCCTTATTCATATTATTTCTCTTTTGTTCTTTTGGCTTCTTTCTTTTGTGATTTTCTTGATCTTTCTTTTACCTTTTTATCTTTGCCACTTTTCTTTCTTTCTTGCCTCTTTTACTCTTTCAACATTTTCTCTCTCTTTTTGACTTTCACACTTTACATGGATCTTCCTCATCTGTATCTTTATACCTCGCTTTTTTTCTATTTTGACACTTTCTTTCTTGCTTTCATTTCATTCTCTCACTCACTTTTGGATATTTCTCTTTTTCACTCTTATATTTTTCACACTCTCACTTACCTTTCTCTTTCATTTTTCTTTTTTATCCACCGCACATCTTACCCTCAGTCCCACTTTTCTCAATTCTATTCATCTATATAAAACTGCTCTCTTCATAACTGTATTATCAATGACTGAAGAGCATGACTTGAACAAACTCAGATCGTTTATACTTAATACAGGAACATCTCCAACTACTATATCGCCAAAGCTATTATGTATATTTTGTACCTATTACTTTCAATAGATTCATTACATATGCAAATGATACAGTGTTGATAGCAGACACCAAAAGGAAACTACAATAACTTTTACAGAAGTTAGTAAAGGAAAGGAAGAACTAAGTATCAATTGTAAGAAGAAAAATGTATGGTTGTTAGTAAAATGAAGAGCTTAACATGCAAATTACAAATTGGAGATGTCATAATCAAGCAAATCCGAAATTTTAAATATCAATGAGTATAACATTAAAATCCAAAGGTACATTGTGATAGTGAAAAATGCCTTCCAGAAGCTAACTAAAGTATTAAGAAACAGAAGAATTTCACTGGAAACAAAAGAAAGAGAACTCCTATATGGCAGCAAATGCTGAGCAATCTCCTTGCAGATGAAGAAAAAACTTGAGGCAATAGAAATGTGGTTCTACATAAGGATGCTGAGGACACCATGGAAAGAACATGTGATTCAATGACAATGTCATAAGGAAAATAGAAACAAGAGGACATTTAGTATGTGAAAGAGAAAACTGAAATTCCTATACCACATAAAGAGCTCTTTTGGTAGGTTATGTGTTGTTTTCCTCTTTCCCTCTTGTTTTCAATCTGTCTTGTGAGTATCAAATTTTCCAAGTTTTCTTTCCTTATGTTCCCAACAAATTTCAACTGTTTATTTCTGGTGTTAAGTACAAGTGTCATTTTTGTTTGACTTTTAACAATAAAATTATTTTAAATAATATCTATATATAAAATTTCAGCTGTATTTGTTTAGTTTTTGTCTGAAGTGTTAGTAACATTTTACTAGCAATGCCATATGGTAATATCTTGGGACTGTTTCAATGTTTTGAACAGAAAATATGTGAAAGTGCACTGATCTCACAATTTTCTATAGTTAACCTTAGACCGAGCTCATACAATATAACCAATCATTGCAAAAGCAGTAATAGCACAATGCCATATACAGTTGCGGCCAAAATGTTCAGAACGGTATTGTTTTCCTCAGAAAAGTAGGTATAAGTTTTTATCAAAGTTGTTTTATATTCTATAATTTTCACAGACAATAAATACGATATTAATTGTTATTGTCTGTAATTTGAGAGGATAATACAAAAGTTAAGGATGATTTAGTGATTTACTGCAAAACCCATGGCGGCCAAAAGGATCAGAACGGTTGAAAAAATAACAAAATAATAAAAAATGACAGAATACTGGAATTATTTAATATTTAGTGTGAAGCCCTTTAACTTCAATCACACTTTGACATCTTCGACTGCATGAGGAAATTAAATTTTCAATTTCTTGCTGGGTGATCTTATTCCATTCTTCCCGAAGGGCATTTCATAATTACTCGGTTGTTTTATGATTTCTGGCTTACCAACGTTCTCCTAGAATATTCCACACATTTTCAATAGGATTGAGATCTGGGCTTTGAGCATGCCAATCCATAACAATAACCTTTTCAGCCTTGAGGAAGTTCATGACCACCTTAGCCTTATGACATGGGGTATTGTCCTGCGTGAATATAGGTGGTCGCTTAGCTGAATTTCTCAGCACAGGCAAGACATGATCTTTTACAAGTTGTTTATAAACTCCTGCATTTACCTTTCCATGTAATCGCACCAAAGTGCTCACACCATCTCCAGATATCATCCCCCAAACCATGACACTTCCTCCACTGAATTTAACACTAGTCTTAAGGCATTTAGGCGACAATTTTTCACCTACTTTTCGACGAACGTACCTTTTCCCATCTGAGCCAAATAACATAAACTTAGATTCATCACTGAAATGCACCGTTTGCCATTTTTCTTGAGACCACAACACATGTTCGGTTGCAAAGGTAAGACGACACTTTTTATTCTTGGAGCTGATCAGTGGCTTCACTGCAGGTGCTCTTGCTTGTAGGTCATGTTCAACTAAACGACGAGACATAGTTTTTCGAGATAAAGTTTTCTTCAGTACAATGCTCATTTCCCGAGAAACAGCAACAGCAGTTTTAAATCTGTTCTTTTTAACCAACTTTGCCATAGCACGATCTTCTCTCTTGGTCGTTTTTCTTGGCTTACCTGTAGACTTTCTTGCTTCACACGAACCACAAGCATCGTATACCTTAAGAATACTGTGAACAACACTCTTTGACTTGTTAACAATCTTTGCAATAGACCCAATACTTAAATTATCCTTCTTTTGAAACTTAATCTGCTGACGAATTGGTAACGGAGTAAGTGGCATTATATTAACAAAGTACACTGCAGATATTCTTACTAATGTTTAGTAAACGAACCGTCATGTAAACAAATTATAAAAATTAGAGTTTGCCGGTTAAATATACTAAAACACGGAGTAAAAGCAACCGTTCTGATCATTTTGGCCGCCATGGGTTTTGCAGTAAATCACTAAATCATCCATAACTTTTGTATTATCTTCTCAAATTACACCAAAATATCAGACAATAACAATTAATATCGTATTTATTGTCTGTGAAAATTATAGAATATAAATCAACTTTGATAAAAACTTATACCTACTTTTCTGACGAAAATAATGCCGTTCTGAACATTTCTTATTATTCAATGTGTATTTTGCAGTAGGCTTTAACTCCAACGACCATAATGCAGTTTGTTTACGCAACCGTTTATTTCTCTATCATTCAATGTGATTACATTTCTTTATTGTGGACGCTCATTTCTTAGTGTGATTGAACACTGTACATATATGCACATTCAGATTTTAGATGAAATGACAACAATAAATTTATATATTCAAGCAAATATTCTAAAAGAATACAATTGAAAGAATACAAGAGTGAATGATGTTTGTGACTGAATTAAAGTTCTTGAAAGAGAAAAAAAGATTAAAATGAAGTAAGTCTTTCTAAGAGCTGTAATCCTAACCAATGCATGTGTGATATAGAGAGTGAATACATGCATAGTGGAAAAAGGAGACAGTAAAGTTTCTTAACTGTCTCTTTGGAAGTGAGCATGCTGACAGAAGTTGAGTAATGCAGAATGGTATTTTTTTTAATTGTCAACAAGCAAGGAACTAACCCTTCCAAGATGAGAACAGTTACTGGATTTGGGTTGCCGATTTAGTCATTTTATCCTTTCTCAATAATCAAAATTAGAGGTCCTGAGAAATAAATTTGGGTGATTTTTATTGCCCCCATAATTTGTCCTTCCAATCATGTGTGGTAATTACACACACGTCCACATGTGGAAAGAATTTCTGTGACTATGGGCTTGTGTATTGATCCAATCTTTAGCATTGCGTAGTGATTTATTTTTTATTTTTTTTAACATTGATGAACATTTCTTAAATTTTGGAGGCTTGACACGCTTTACTACAATGGCCTTTTTAAAATGTAGTCTTCTTAAAAGAAAAAAAAAGAAAACACATCTTTTATTTTGTCATTCTTTCTGAGTGTTAAAGGTTTACACCTCATCGTGAACTTCATTCAAATAATTTTTCTCTCATACTAAAATTATTTCTCTTGCAATTTGTTTCTTGTTCACTGCCCTACTGTTTTTTTTTTTTCTGTTTTATGTTTCAGAATTTTTACATTTATTTTTTCACTGTTTCTTTAACTTGTCTCTTTATTTCTTTCTCTTAACTTTGCCTCACCTCAAGTCAAGGATTTCCTTGTGCAGTTCCAAGGAAACCCTGCCTCCAGGCCACGCCATTCTATAAGAGGAGAAGGATCGGGTCAGGTCATGGTATTTCCTGATTCTTCTGGTGTGCCAAAAAGCGTCTAGAGAACTAGACAATTTTTCTTCGTATACATACTGGGGTAATGGAGGCTTAATATTAGACTCAACCTTGTCACATTTCTCCACCATAATGACATTGAATAGATCTTTACTTAAACAGATGTTACTTTCTTTTGTCATTATTTTATTTGTTACATTCTCTTTTAGTTTCTTGGATTTATTCTACATTTTTTTCTTTTCTTTTGATTTATTCCTCTATTTGTAACATTTCTTTCATCACAACAATACATCATTGTGCTATAAATGCTTGCAAGCTACTAGCCATCTCGCAGATCATTACTGTTGAGTAATGAGTTTGATCTTCACTAGATGGCCCACACTGGCTCAAAATTAGCTTAATAAATATGACATCTCGGGTTTGAGAAACAGATAACAAGCTAGCCTAGTTGGCCATAGTAGCATGCCCGATCATCAGTCAGTGCCCGTACCAAATTAAGCTTGATAAATATGATATCAGGTTTGAACAATGATTAGCAAGCTAGCCTGTTGGGTTGAGTAGTGATTGTGATCCTCAGTGGGGCCCTTTTACTTGTTTCAAATTAAACTTAATAAATATGTAATTGTGGGTTTGGGCAATGATTAGTAAGTTGGCCTGGTTGGCCATTACTACTGAGTAGTGAATATGATCTTCAGTCAGTGCTCCATACTTATAGCCTAGTGTCAAACTAAAAAAGTTTAGTATATAACTACTACTACTACTACTACTACAGTAACTCCGAATAATAGAAATGTGAACAAGAATGGTAATTATTTTATATTGCGAAAGTAAAACGTTCTTTGAAATTCAACTAAATTAAAGAACAGTTATTTCACACTTTAATTCTCAGTTGAACTCTGCTAGGAATTAAAAGACACCAGATCTCATCTACTGTTTCTATTCTTGCTGTGCTTAAAGGCATCTATTTTCCATGTTCATTTCGATATAAATACAATGTATGCTTTTTTAGGAGTTTAATATCTAAGTGCCACAATAATTTATTTAAAAATGTATATCCATAAAGTTTCTTCTCTTTTATGTGCCATGTTCCCTCAAGACATAGGTGATCATGGCTCTCCACAAGCTCTTAATAAATTCTGTCTTTTTGTTATTTCTCCTAAACCCTGTTCCAACATCCAAGCACACTAAGTATGTTATGCATTGTTTTCCTCTGTCCTTCTTGACATCAATCTGTCCTGTAAGTATCAGATTTTCCAAGCCCTCTGTCCTTGTTATGTGCCTTAGAAATTTAAACTGTCTCTTCCTGATAAGTATAAGTTCCCTTTTTCCCCATTTTCCCTAAAACTTTGTTGGTCTATGGTATCTTTATCATCCTTCTGTAGAGCCACATCTGTTGCTTCATGTCTCTTCTTCATCTTTGAGATTGTCCTCCAATATGGCAGGGAATGCTGGGCAAATATCACATAACAGTTCAGTACTCTTTTTATTTGTTTCTAACGAAGTTTTTCTGTTTCTTAATACTCTGCTTAGCTTTTGAAATGTATATTTGGCTATATCAGTACACCATTGGATTTCAGTGTCATACCTCTCCTTGTATTATTTGGACAAGCATTTATCTTATTCCTCATACTGAACTTGAAGTTGATTGACATTGTTATTGCTATTCATTAAACTGGGGCGGAGAAAAAAAACATTAACAACCCTAAGGCAACAAATTCACATGGAAACATTTCAGTTTTGTTCTACACCTACAGTTATGCAGAATGGTAAGACAATTCAGCTGGCTTTTCCTTAGATTTGTGCAATGATGTAATCACACTAGATTTTACAAGCACATGAAGAGAGAAAATCATGTTGTGCTAATCTTCCATGTGGTGAGTTAATAGCATTCAAATTCCTAAGTTCACTTACTGACCATAAGCACAGATAGAGGAAAAAGTGAAAAATATTTTATTATTATAATTGACAATTGGCATAAAACATCAATAAATAAAAGAATGGAATATATAATTACCTTATGGTTTATCATGTTAAAGTTTCAAAATATTGAACAGCGGTGATATTTGGTTGTCAAGGGAAACAAAAGATTGTTTTAACTTAAATAAAATGCATATTATTCATAATTTATTTAATCTAATTAAAGAAAAAGTGATTTATAACTCTCCAATATCATGTAAGATGTATATACTGGATGTGTGGATAGCCAGTCAAGTTCAAATTCCAGCCTAGTCTGTTGTGTTCACTTCCACACTAGGGTCCTTGAATGCATGAATCCAAACGGAATTTAAATGAATTCGACACATACATAGGTTATATATATATATATATATATATATATATATGAAGGTGTATTTAGGCAACAAGAATTATTTCAAACATGTTTGGTTGAATAATATTGACAAGTTCTATTTTTATTTTTTAGCATTTTGAAATTTTTGTCTTAGTATTTTTATATAATCGGTAAATTTACCAAAGTTCATTTTTCTTGAGTATTTTCGAATGTTGCTACATACATTTTCAATGATTGTGTTTTTGTGTATGTTTATGGAAATGTTTTTGGTTAATTCCAATTGTTTGTTTGTTTGTTTGTTTTATGGCATATCAACATTAATGGGTTCTTTAATGCCGAAAAAAAATTTTTTGCTGGTAATATTTTGTTTTGTCAAAAATCTGTTTCTGGTAATATTTTTTCTTCAAAAACGTATTGCTGGTAATAGTTTTTTTTCTATAAAATGTATTGCTGGTAATAATTTTTTACAAAGTATTTCTGGTATTAAAACCTATTTTTACACTTTCATTGTGTTTTTACCATAGTTTCAGGGTTAACTATTTGCTCATAGCTGGGACCCTAACAGGTGCTACCACCCCAGGTCAGGGTAGACCTGGGAACCCCAGAAATTAAGAGGTGGTTCCACGCTCCTCAAAACCTCCTGATCAGAGGCCTTGCTGTTGGATGTAGTTTATCGTCATACCCAGGACGGTAATTCCATTTGATATGTGTGTGTGTACACACGCGCCAACATAGTTCAGGAAAAAGAAAATTATTTATGTGATTATTTGTAGTGTATATATGTGCGTTTGTTGTGCCACGTGGTTTGACGTAAACTAAGATGTCCATTCACTCGGAATCTAAATCTGCCCAGACAGCAAACGAGATGCTCTGCACCATGAGAAAAAAAAAGAGAAAGAAGTTTTGGGCCCTTTTCTTTTTGTATTGCTTTATTCAACAAACTAGTAGATTGGAATAAATACTGTTGGAAATAAAACGGAGCGTCTAATTAAATACAAGCATCCACTAAAAATAATGTTTGAAGTCATAAAAAAATATGTTGAATTAATAAAAGATAAAAAAAAATCATTAATTCTTTGGAAGGTGGCGTTGCATAAAGCAGTACAACAAGGAAAGAACCTAAACCCTTTTTCTCTTAACTTCTCTTAACGCCACGGCGACAGGATTGACTAGTTTTTTGCGTGTCAATCACTCTAAATGAAGAAAAGCTGCAAATTTCAAACCGTCGAGAAGACAACAGGAAACCACTCCATTATCTTTCCCAAGAATGAATAGCAATGCACACACAACAAAGAAAAGGAATGTGTACAGAGCCATGTTTGTATATATCCTGAAAAGTCGTGACATTTAAAAAAAAAATGTGCGGATACGTGAAATGTACGTATACGTTTCAAGAGGTTAAAAAAGCACTAATAGGCACAAAAAAAAAAATTGTTGCTAAAAGTATAAAATTACGCAGCTGGTAATGGTCTGTTTTTTTTTTGTTTTTTTTTTCTCCCTAAAGGAATTTTTTTTCTAACTTAGAATCTTGTCTTGAAAATTTTATTTTATTTTTACGTTTTTAAACATATTCTTCCTCAGGCCTAATCTGAAAATGGGGGATATCATAACAAGAGATATATATTCATCGAGAAAAAAAATTCTTTAACTTAGACTAAATAGAATATCATTAGGTTTCATGATTTCTATCTTTCTAGAAAAATTAAAATAAAACTGGGTTATTTTTTTTTTTTAGCTTGAAAAGAAAAGCTCCACTCAAATCAACTCCAATATTTTCATTCTTGCTTCAATATAATAATTAATCACACATTCTGTGAATCTGTGACATATCGGCCCTTCTCTACGGCAGTGAATACTGGACAATCTCTTCACAGATAAAGAGGAAACTGGAGATAACAGAAATGTGGTTCTGCAGAATGCTGACGATACCATGCATTGAACATGCGAACAACGACGAAGTTTTAAGGAAGACAAAACAAAAAGGACAGTTGTACAGAGAATCAGAAAAAGACAATAGAAATTTCTAGTGCACATAATGATCAAAGAAGGCTTAGAAAATTTGACACTCATAAGACATTGCTGGCAACAGGACAAAGGAAAACAGCGAATAACCTGCCTAACGAGCTTGTGTAAATGGTAATATTAGTAGCTGTTCCCTTACAAGGAAACATTTAGCATTCATTGACAGAACAGCTAGTATGGTTTTCGGTTGAAATTTATAAAATCTTTCTCTTAACAGTTTCCTCAAGTCCAATATATGTTATTGCTCTTTCTAGTATTGATGGGGGTTTCCTTCCTAACCTTCTATTTGAAGTGGTATGGAATGTTAACATCTCATGTCTATTTTCTCTTCGAGTTACATGTGCTATCCATTATAGTTGTTGCTGATGTTGGTAGTGTCAAGTGATGTCGTTTCTGTTATTTGGTACAGTTCTTTGCTTGTGTGGTTGGCAGAACAGAGATTAGAAGATATAGCAACAAGACAAACTTTGCTAAAAACTACAAAGGACAGGAAATTGTGGAGAGCCATAACCGCTCACGTCCTCAAGGGATACAGCACAATGAAGGTGCCGTGTTAAATGTTATTTCATATTCGCTCGATTTCGGTACGACACACACACATACACTCTATAGTTCAAAGTTTGAAGCCATCCCCAAAATTAGCAGGTGTTGAACTTGACAGGAGAGTGAAAAAAAAATGAAAAAGAGCTCTTAGTCATTGAAAAAAAGTATGGAATCAATTATCAAACTTATACTTTGAGAAACTTTTGCAATGAATGCCAAAAATTTGTGCTGCAGTCATCAAGGCTAAAGGAGGATATTTTGACGAGAACAAAATTTTATCATAAAATTCTTTTTCTTTTTGTCATAATAAAATTTCTCATAAAAAGTCATATCCCACTTTTTTTTTTAACCATGTATAATAATTTACTCTTATTTAAAGTACAAAACATCTACTTTTGAGATCAATTTAAAAAATGACAAAAGGTGCTACAATGTACATAATGTTAAAACTTGTGCAACCTCTCATGTCTCAAAGTCAAATGAATTAACACAAAGTTTTAATATTCATCAAATATGAGACTAAAAATGCTTCCTACAGAAAATAGGCGTGCTACTAATAATGGATCTAAAACTGGATTTTGAGTTGCAGCCTTTATCATTTAGTCGTCGACGTTATTCGTCTTCTATATTCTGCTTCGTTCATTGCCAGGTATGAAAATAAAATCCGAGTGGTTTTGTTTTGTTACTTTTTGAGTATATTGGCATTTAATAACTGAGTGAAGAAAAGCGTATTGTTGAGTAGTAAACACAAACGATCGACCTTAAATGTGTTGACATTAACTGTGTATTCCAGGTAAAACGAACACACGATATAGATAGATATATATACACACACACTTCTTATGTGTCACACAAAACAAATTTTCACGTTTCTTATTTCTTTATTACCTGAGTAGGTCATACGCATTTTTTAAACACTGAACATGGTAAAAGGCAACACACACACACACATACACACACAATTAACCTTTTGGAAACTTAGTGAATTAGGAACGAAATTTATCAAAAACATTGATAATAAAAAATATGATAACAGGTGAGAATATTGGTAAAGGTAAATGGTACCAAACAGAGAGCGCCAGTGTAGCACAGTGAACGGCTAAAAAGAGATAGGTGTGTATGAAATTATTATTGAATACAAAAATAGAGACGGATACTTTTGAGAACTAAATACAAGTTCCGGCATGATTAAAAATTATTTTCTTTTAATTCCACCTCTTTCCCCCTCCCACCTGCCACGGTGCCTCATTGGTAAGGCACGTTTATTATCTTTTCAAATAATTTTCAGCGAAGCACGATTATTTTGTTATTGGAATAAAAAAAATCTCCACTTATATTTTATAACATTCTCATCTCAACGGTATGATAATTCCTGATAGCACTTGTATTTGTTACAAAAGAGTACGTTTGATGTTCTGTTGTGAAATATTCCATGAATCCCTCCCTCCGTGTTGGACTTACTAGTAAATTAAATAAGCTATAGCTTCGGGACACCCACCCGCCGGGACCTCATTTTTCTTTAAAAAAAAAAAAAAAAATTAATTTTTATTCTGTAATCATCAAAAATTATATATCCTCAAGTTATAGTGTGAATTTTCATGATCATTTTTTTTACGCAAAAAATAGGAGGCCTCACTTCAAGTCACTACAGATACAATTTTTGAAGAAGTTAAAATAAAAATCATGCATTTTCGGTAACCGGTTGCCCTAGACAGGTAACTTTTTTTTTTCTGGAGGGGCTAAAATTCAGGGAGTCGCACTATACATGAAATCGACTTATATACGACTACGTACGAGTATATACGGTATATTATTTATTCTTTAAATTTAATTATTTAAATTATTTTTGTATATGATTTTTTTTTTTTTAAGAAGGGCCTCAAATTTTATAGTTTAGCGCCTCAACAGGTTAAAGTCTGGCCCTGGGCATTCCTTCTGATGGTTTATTTTACAGCTTTTCTCAAGTATATGTTGCATTCGGTAATGATTTTTTTTCTTCTCCAAACTCGACAAAGATTGTCTGGGATGTATTTTTGACTCGTCAGTGAACTATGATAAATAACAGTTTTTACTTTTTACACATCTTGAAGACAAGAAATGGATATTGGATCGACGACCTTACGCACGCAGAGAGGCGCATTAGTGCCGAGCAAAGCATTGATATTATTAATAATGACACTGACAGGTACAAAAAATGATTCGTGCACACCTGATGACAGATAGAGTAAATTAGTGAAGAGATGCACTTTAAATGCAAATAAATGTATTAATTACACAGTGTTATGTAGGAAGTGAAGCCAGTTTGACAAAAAACATATCCACTTCCAGAAAAATGTATGCGTGATTTACGTGTGGTAACACTTTTTTTGTTTGTTTGTTTTTAGTTTTGGGTTTTTTTTCCCCCTGTATGTAACATTTTTTGGTTAGAGTGTACACACACAAACAAATCGTAGCATGTGAGCAGGTTGTTAGAGTGAGACGTGCAAAAATTGGATCACACACAAGTTCAACTATATACATTACAATAATATTATTAATTTATAGCAAGAAGTTTTGTGAAAATGTCTTTCGCGTTTATTTATTTATTTTTTCTTAATTAAAAAAAACGGTTTTCTTCTAGTTTTTAAAATGAAATTGCGCTGAGAATTTTTGCACACGCCTATACGAAATAAATATAGATAGCTACATGTCAGGTAACAATATATACACATACACTATAGTACTTCCAGGTGGAAATAACTCACACATACATCAATGACGCACTAGCGAAAAAAGTAAGCGTTGATACATATGGCTTCTCTTACACATGCAACACGAGATAGTGTTGTGAAAAAGAATATTACTACTACAATCTAGTCGGAGTAGCTTCGTACGATATTTGCATGGACCGCCTCCAGTAGAGACATTTACAACCCAGGAACAAACGAGAAACTGCATCCGACAGGGAAAGACGTATCCTTATGACTGATGACCACCGTCGCAGGTTTTTTCACCAAATAGCCGTATTTGACTACTTCACGGTTGTTTTTGGTGTTGCCCTTTTAGGGCCGAGGTGATCCAATTTATTGTACATCTTTTATACAAATGTGGTCGTGACAAAGCCGGCACATGTACAACTATATTTCCACATGCTCATTAGCACACAAGTGTAGTGTAGATATAACTACGTATGTATGCACGTTGTGTGTATAGGAACTGCTATTTTTGAAGTGCCTGCTGCCAGGAGTTACCTGTGATGTTAAGTCGGCAAAACCATGACAATTTCGAAGGTTAAAAAAAAAAATCAAAAATTTAAAAGATTTAAAAAGTTTATTATTAACTCCGAAAAAAAGTAAGTGACTTTTTTTGTTATTTCTAAAGACTTAATTCTTGTCTAGTTTTATTTGCATCAAATGTTTTATTTTTATTTTTTCGCTTATTGTTTTTACTGATCGTTATTCAAAGCATGTGTACGACGTATTCATAGCTGTGATTTAAAGAAAATTGATTTATTTTATTACATCTTTATTGTAATTTTGAAAAAAGAAAAACTCTATATCACAAATCAATACTCAACACTCAACAGGTATTTAATAATCAGGTGACAGCCCAAATGCTTCACACGTGTGTATATGCTTCTGTGTGTTTAGAGACAATTAAAAATATTATCACACACGCCGGCAAGTCGATCCCTAAAAATCTGAGGTATTTTTTTTTTTTTTTTTCGGAAGGCTTAGCAGGGCTCTTTCACAGAATACGATGATCCCACTTTGCAAAGGCTGTGTCACTTTCATAAGGCATTGAAATTCAGAAAAAACAAATAGACAATGGTACAGTGTTGAGTTTAAAGTTAACAATATATACATTAAAATCAAAATTGCGCTGTATTCGGGCGCACTTAGATTCTACGAATACGTTTGCAAAATTATAATAGCAATTAGAAGATGCGTGAGTTTTCATTGCTTTAGTTTACTTTATATGCATACATAATGTATATATGAGAGATGATTTTATAAGGACATATGTATGATAATGAATGGATACTAAAAGGATGTGCATGTTAAATAGTTGTTAGTGATATATATATATATATATATATATATATATATATATATATATATATATATATATATATATATATATCAAACGGAATTAACCAAAAACAGTTACATATAAACATACACAGAACACAATCATTGAAAAGTAAAACGAATCTAGCAATATTCGAAAATACTCAGAAAAAAATGAAAGTGAACTTTGGTAAATTTACCAATTATATAAAACGACTAAGACAAAAATAAATAAATATTATATATTATATGTGCGTGTATGAGAGAGAGATTTATTTCTGCTAATTTTATGCACCTGCCTTTTTATAATTTATCCAAATAATAAAATAACAAAAACCTCATGAAATTCAAAATAGAACTTTTTATTAAAAAAGTCTTAGAGAAATAATTAAAAAGAGACGTTACTATTAGTTTGTTTTAAA
>OZ038477.1:110185611-110225611 GCA_964036315.1 Acanthosepion esculentum | reverse complement strand
TTATATGGATAAATAAGTACATCAGTAAATCTATAGCCTAATGATGAGAATGTCATTTATTTTACACAATAAATACTTATTTTTCAACATAATCTCCTTTCTTGTCAGTGTGCTTAATTCAGTGGTGAATATTAATCACATAGAAAGCACATTATACAATGAAAATTTAAGTTCAAAATTAAGCTGATGACAGGTTATGAAATTACAGATCTACTGCATGTGTGTGTGAAATGAGATAACTGTTTTTTGCAGAACAAATTCTGAAATTAGGGATCTGAATTCACATGACTGACAAGACAATTTTATTATCAGCCTCTTTTCTCTATTAATTTTATTTTTTGCTTATTTGAACCGCTATCTTACTTTAGACATTTATCTGTTTCATTATTTTCAGTTTAATTTTTTTCTGTGTATTATGTGATAAATTAGCAGCAAAGTCACTGTTATTCACAGTGCCAACCACATTTTCTTGTCAAGTATTGATTATCTGCAAACATGTTTCTTACAATTATATTTATCTTCAATAAATTTATATATATATATATATATTTCTGTAGACATGAAATAAGTCAACAGATAAACCATCCAGTAATAATGTGTGTACACACATATATATATATATATATATATATATATATATATATGCATAATAGCTGGCTATTCATATTCAAGGATACCCGTCTACTAGAGCGGCTAGCCAATCCCTATTGCAGACGTTTGCTCAGGCACATTTTGTGTTTGCTCAACACCCACAGAGCCCACCTGTGCTTTATACTACAACTATGCTGAGAAGACCTTAGTTACAGTTTCTGGAAGAGAGCATGTTATCTAGTTTGATCAACAATTTGAACAAGGCCAGCATGCTCAAGCCCTTGGCCACAATAACTTGTAGCTTTATGCTAGAATAGCTATTGGGTTCCATCTACTTGATTTCACTCACAAGGCTTGGGTTAACCCATGGTATGGTTTTCAGGCACTTTTCCAAAGGGGCCACAATCTGGAATGCCCCCTACTTCCAGACAGATAACATCACAAAGTCTCCTTCCTTACAAATCAACTGTGGTGAGGTTCAAACCCAGGTCTCATGGTTAAAAAGTGAACTTTCTAACCACTCTGCCACTTGCCCTATATATATATATATATATATATATATATACACTTAGCTTAATCTACATGGAGGCATGGTGGGGTAATGGATAGTATCTCAGATTGAGGAATCATAGAGCCCATTTCATATTCCAGTCAAGTTCATTACATTCACTTACATGTTAATAGTTTTGGTAAAGGTATGAATCCATCTCTTCTTCACCCAACTATGGGTACATAGCAGAACAGACTTGGTCCTATAGCTTTGGGTGGCAACTAATCTACGAGAAGGATAATTCAAAACATCAGGAGGGTAGTTTGGGGACCTTATAGCACACTCTGCATTAGTTCCCTGTAGTTAGCTCTTCCAAAAAGTGTGTTTGGTTCTGTACAAGCCTTCACTACTATATTGAAATCATATGTGCTGGTAGTCCAGCTGTTTGATTCTAAGAACTGACCTGCTGAGTGCTCATACGTCGAAAAGCGATGGGAGAGTCCTCCACATACATACATATATATATATATATATAAACACATATACATGTATGTGTATATATGTGTTTAAATATTATATCTGTGCACATATTTATTTCCAATTGTCTAATCATCAAAGAAGGCACCGTAGTTGTTTTAACTGAAGTACTTTCGACCTTTTCTAAGATCATCTTCAGAGGTAAATTACAAAGACAAACAGAAAAATCACTATGAAAATGAAATGCAGATTTTATCACAGTTACAATAGCATTTTTTTTTTTTTTGTAATTTACCCCTGAAGATGATCTTAGAAAAGGTTGAAAGTAATTGGGTTAACAAAAAAACTATGGTGCCTTCCTTGATGAATTTAACTGGAAAGGATCAGTATAGAAATAGGTAAACAAATATATATATATATATATATATATATATATATATATATATAATTTTTTACATTGTTCAGACTGCCATCCTCATCTTTATTGCCATATGCAACCAATGATTTTATCCACTGACTTGACCCAAAGAGTTGTGAGTTCTATACCTGGTTACTGCAGTGATGAACAAAAACTTGGAGAGTTGAGTTAAAAGGGACCTAACTGAGATATCCGGAAGAGGCATGGCACATAGAACTAGAACAATCTACCTCAGTGGTCGAAATAAAGGATCCAGTTCAAAATTCTAATCACCTAAAGGTGCCCAGAGAATACGATGGCAGAAATGTTGTGAATTTGGCAATAAAGAAGTGGATAACAATCCAAACAATGCAAATAATTACAATACCTCATCTCGGAAATATACACACATACATATAAAAATTTTAAATATGAGTGACATGTTTAATAAGCATTGTTTATTTACTTATCTTAGTCTAACCTGTAGGTGCAATAAAGGATTGAACTCTCTCCAATAGCCATGGGGTTTGCAAGAGAATCCTTCTAAATATAGCTCTGTGACAGATAACATTTCTAAGAATCTTTGCATGTATTTCTGTAGATATTTATGATGCTTAGCTTAAGCTGTCACCAAACTAGGGTCATGTGAGTGGGATGAACCTTGTCTTTGATTACAGCATGCAAAACCTTGTCTTCAATCTGTGATGACATGAAATATACAACTCTCTCAGCCAGTAAGCAGGCCCATTAGTACATAGCTAAATATTAGTGTGTGCAATATATATTTTATAATTGTTGTCAACATATTTAGTGGATACATGCTTTTGAATAAATATTTATGTATTTAAACAGTGTAAATGAAATTTACCAGTCTGGGTTTTGCAAATGCATTTATAAAGAAATGCACACAGCCCTTCAGCAGGGTTCAAACCTGTATCACCCAATGTATAAGAAACAACTGTATAATATATCAGTGTGGTGTTAGAATTTTTTATTTTGATTTCATGGTTATTTAAAGAGCACATTTTTTTAATCTGCATCATTTCCTGCCACGTCAGGGCTTTTTTCTTAAAAATAAACACACTGCAAGTTACATCCTTTTGATGTTGATTTTGAATACTGTCCTAATACACACCTGTTTAACATTCTTGTGGACACACAATGTATTGCATATCCAGACAGCAATCCTTCTTTTATACAGGTTTCATTGAATTACCCAAAGTGCATGAGACTATAATCCTTAGGAACAGTTTATAGACTCTTAGTCCTTATAGAAATAAAAATGAATAAAAAGACAGAAAATAAAGACACACACACAAATATATATTTACATTGTTCATACTGTTTTCCTCATCTTTATTGACCTATTCACAACATTTTGGCTGTTGTATGTTTCAACCATCTTCAGGTGATATATGTTGGAATTTTGAACCACACCATTTATTTTGTCCACAAAGAAGGTCAGTATATACAACAGCCAAAACATCATGAATATAGCAATAAAGATGAGGGAACAAGTAAATCATTACAATACTTTTCATAAATATAGACACACACACACACACACATATATATATATATATATATATATATATATATATATATATATATATATATTTCTTACATACTTTGCTATTCAAACCAAGATGTGCATTCTGGTTGAAATACCAAAGTATATAATAAACACAAATCATCAGTTGAATATTATTAGTATTTTTGTAAATATCCCTTGCCAAATTATAAGAGTGTGTTATACACCAGGGTATGTAATGTGGTGGGAATATAGTTTGAAATAACTTCTTAACATTGGATATCATGCAAATTTTCCTATACCTAATATATATCAATGGTTAAGAATGGCATTGAGTGAGTGAAACTTGTGAATCTTGACACAGACCATCCTTCTTCAAACCTTGTAGACTTGAGCTACAGAATCACAAAGAACTTTTCCAGATAAAAGAAACCGCATTACTTGAAGACTTACAGGTGATATCCATTTTAGCTGTTGCTGTAACTGAAAGAGGAAACAATAACATAATAAAGATGCTGATGCTCTACACTATTTCAAACAAAAGGTTAGGAAGGAAGTTCCCATGAACTCTGCAAAGAATGACAACAGATGCTGGACCTATTTTCGCAAAACTGTTTTAAGAGAAAGATTTTATGAATTTCAACCAACAGCAACACTGGCTGCTTGGTCAGTGAATACAGATGTTTTCTTGTAATTAAATTGCTAATATTCACACACACACACACACACACACACACACACACACATATATATATATATATATATAACAAAATCCAGTTATTAAAACTCTGCCATTTCATAGGGCATTGAGCATTTTTTTCTATTTACCTTTTTAGAGCTGCTTATGCTTTTCTCTGATTTTATATGCATGCATACATATATATATATATATATATATATATATGCCAGAGTTGTATCAGAAATTTTGAAATCGGTCATCTTTCATCTCTTAGATGGTCAATACAACAGTGAAAAGTGTCTGCAAATGTTCCTGTTTTCTGAGATCCTCGGTGTTGCACAATATGTGGACTTGTATGCAGATCACTAGCAGGATTGAAGTGTCATATATGATACAAACATAAAAACTGAATGAGGTTGTCAGATCCTCATATGTGAAAATTGACAGGAGAGTCCATCATTAAATATATGAAATGAATAAAATAAAAGTTGCTGCCTGCCCAAATACACCATATACATAATGGCTGGCTACTCGGCTACTCTCAGAACATCTGTTGCAAACACCTTCCCAGGCAAATTTATGTTTAATTCCCACAAAGCCCACCAGTGTTTTATGCTGCAAAAATTCTGACCAGACACTTATTAGAGTTTCTAAGAGAGTGTGCAATTTGAATTATGGTAGTACACTCATAGCCTCTGTCATGATGACCTGAAACCACTCAGCCATGTGTCTCTGTCTCTCTCTCTCTCTCTCTCTCTCTCTATATATATATATATATATATATATATATATATATATATATATATATATATGTATGTATTTGGCATTCATCACATTCTGTCTGTTCTTCCTAAGTTGTCATTATATTAGTTGTAAATCGACATGGTATAATTATCTATTACTATGGTCTTTGTGTTATGACCATAGAGGTGCATTTATTCAATTAGTGCAGTGTTGAATCGGAAGATGAGGGAAGCTCAACAAGGGACAGAAGTGCTAAATGATGAAAGTGTATGATAGAAAGATTGGAGTATTAATATATAGAGGAGTGTGAGAATCTTGACAAGGGAGAAGATTGAATATACAAGGCAGGGCTTTTAAGAATCAATATATTAATGCCAAGGAAAGGAATTGGGGTGAGTAATGGGAGAGAGACAGGAGACTATAAATATATAAAAGGATGTGTGGTGGCGGCTTAATGGCTACTGACAAAAAAAAAACAAATGCAGCTATGTTCAAATTTTAGCTGAGGTTCTTCATTGTTCACTTTCAATTAAAGTCCTTAATAAAGGGATGAATTCCTTCTCTTTTCAGTCTAATCACCAAATAACTTTGAAAAATATTTTAACATGAGCATTATATAATTAATGAATGAAAGATAAAGATCTTATATACCATTGTGGTTGTTGATGAATTTCTAGACATCAGTGATCATCAGCTTTTTGATGGGTGTGTATTTATCGTGTATATATTCATTCATTTATCCCACATGGGTAAAATATATGGAGTTGGAGAATTCTTTCCATTTTATAAAATGTTATAAAATTGAAAGAATCCTCCAACCTAAGATGTCTCATAGTGCAGCCACACATCTCTCCATCTCAGTTTAACTTTTGGAAATCATGGAACTGTGAAACTGGTAAAGTTACTCTAAATATTCTTAAAGACTGACATTTTCAAATTATTTTCTGCACTCGCTCTCTCTCTCTCTATATATATATATATATAGAGAGAGAGAGAGAGATAGAGATTTTCTTTCATTGTTTAATGATAATGTTAAGCTTATCAGACTATATGAAAAAAACTTACATAAAATATATAGACAACACTTATCTATATTATTTAATGAAACATGTATTAATATATATATATATATATATATATAATTTTCAACATATTTGGGAGATGAGTACTTATTATTAGGGATAGAGTATTTGTAGATATAAACTGATATTCATTGGCCTAAGTTAAGCAACATCAAACCCAGTCAGTACCTAAAAGTGTGACCTCTCAGAAATACCAAGTGCTGTAAGTTTGCCTGTGCAGGTGGTGTAATGGATAACTGATTGGAATTTGGAACTCAACTCTACAAGTTCCAATGACAGTCATGTACATTACATTCACTTACATGCAAATCTCCTTAGAAAAGGTATTAATCCACCCCTTCTCCCCCCAGCTATGGATTAATTAGTATGACTTATATCAGTAAATCATCATCTCCCAAAAATTCTAAAATATTTTCTGGCTTTAAATAGCCTACCTGCAGGAGGTTGATAAGACATAAAAAGCAAATCAATTACTCAATCAATGCTTACAGACTGCTAATTAAATGCTTTAACCACTTACCTGAACAAATATATATATATATATATATATATATGAGAAAGTCCATATATTCTTCTTAAAATAGGTATAGTAAGCCAATAAAAGAAAGGCATAAAAATAATTCTTATTTTATATTATAAGTGTGATGAGAAAATGTTTAAAATTGGAATTTTCAAGAAGGCCTGTGTCTTTGTTTTTCCTCAACAAAAATTAAAATGAAATTGAGTTATTTTTGGTTCAAAAATCATTAAAGAAAGTTGTTTTGCACATGTATCAATTTCTTTTATATATATTAGGTTTTGTGATCATTATTGGAAGGTTTACCTTTGAACAGAGGATACAATATTATTTGAGTCAATTTAAGTCATATATATATATATATACACCAACCCTGACACAGCATTCATGACGCCACATATAAATGTGGTAATCTTCAGATGACCACAACAATTTTTGTCTTTTACAACCATGAATACTAAATACTTACTCTATATTTAACAATACCCTGATGAAGACATTATGCTATGTCAAAAGTACTCAGAATGAGCCAACATCATGTTTTCTTCTTGTCTTTTAACAACCACACAAAAAAGCTTATTTGTGAATATGAAAGGATCTTACCAAAAATAAGTAAACAGGACATGTCTAAATTATTTAACAAAACCTGTCTGTATATATATATATATATATATATATATATATATATATATATATATATATATATAATGTTTGTGTGTGTGTGAAAAAATGTATTGGGGAAATTGTATGACAATGTGGAAAAAGTTTACTTGTGACACATTTCATCCTTCTGGACTTCATTGGACCAAATTTGTTATGTTGGTAGGATTATGCATGTGCACAACAGAGGGGTTCTAAGAATTTTTAGTTTTTTTTCTTTATAATACCACAATAAAATCTAGCATAATCATCAGATTCTACACAGATTATTTACATAAACAGGAGAAATACATTGAAAGCACTTTAAAATTTTTCCAGTAGCCTACTTATTTTATATTGACTGTGAAACAAAAGGCCCATAAAATATTCTAAAACATAAAAAATGACCCCTCCTGAGAAACCCAATGAATCATAAACATATATTATCCTGCCTACTAATTCTACTACATTTACAATTGAAAATAATCTATCTAAACTCAACATAAAAGTTGTTATAATTACATCCAAAACAACAGGAGACTTAGTCAATACTAAACAAAACAATAAGCTAAAACCTTTAATAATTGTCACAAAAATCATAGGAGAAACCTCAATGACTCTAAATAAAAAATTATGTGAAAACAAAAAAAAGAACATTTTACAAAATAATACATCAAATGTGTTGGTTGCCCACTGTAACAAGACTGACCACAATTTTGACATAAGAAATGGTACTCAGAGAAAATAATTTACTACAACGTAAATGTCTAGAGATTGCCTTAATTGCAAGTTCATCTACCATAAATTTGCGCCCTAGCTGTTACATTTCACCATCCCTGGCAGATCTTCTAATATCACAGTGTGGAATACCTACTTATAAAAGTGATGGAAACGAAAAGACTCTGATGAATCCAACTAGTTAAAAAAAAAAAAAAAAAAAAATTCTAAAATTCACAGCATCCCTCTGTTGTACACATGTGTAGTCCTATCAGCATAACAAATTTATGAAGTCCTGAAGGACAAAACACGTCACAAGTAAACTTTTTACACATTGCCATACAATTTCTCTCTCTCTCTCTCTCTCTCTCTATATATATATATATATATATATATATTTAGTTTACAAAAAACTAGGTAATCCATATGGGTAGACCCAAGGAGGATAAAATCCAGAGAGCTCAATGTAAATCAGAGCTAATAATTTAAATAAAAATAAAAACAGACCACTTTAAGGTTCCATGTAATAAATTATTTCAACACAGCCCTTTTAAAGGACTGCGGATCATCAGACTTTACTTCCAAAGGTTGAAACAAAAAATGAAAAGAAATTTACACATTTATGATGGGCAGTACTAAGCATATGTAAATTGAGGAAGTGAGGGGGGGAGAAAGACATGATTGAGTTAGATGTAAAATTTCTATTCTCTCAAATTTAAATTGTTTGAGGAAATCCAGATATTGACACATTAAATCGGTTAACTTAACGGAAGTTATATATTGATATAGAGGGGGGAGAGGAGAAAAAAAAACCTAAAGCGAAAAAGTGGAACTAACTTTCTTTGGAATATATATATATATATATATATATATATATATATATATGAGACTGGGATCCATGAAAGGAAGAGATAGATTGAAGGATAAATGGATGATTACATTGATAACCCAAGAGATATATAGGAACAGATTTTGACATATTTTCTAAGGACATATGGCCACATTTTGGAAAGAAGACTATATAATTCCTGTCTCCCATCGGTATGCCTTGATAATCATCATTTGAATCTCTGGTTTATATCTTGACTTTAACATGGGTCACTAATACCATCATGATATAATTAACTATTACTGTACTTTTCATGTTATACCCATTTCATGGGAGATTCTAGCCTCTGGATTGTCTCATGGGACAGTGACCTAATGGATTAAAGCATCGGTTCATGAATTTGGTAGCATGGTAATTGTGTGTTAAATCCCAGGGCTGGGTTTTACAGACTTAGACTCGGTGAAAAAAAAGGCAAACAATAACTGATTTATACTAAATAAAAACAAGATCAGATATCCCTAAATAATCCTGTAGATTAAATGAAGGGTTCACTTCAAAATTCCCTGAAGGTTACTCAGATCAATAGACACCTAAAGAAGGCCAGTGAATAAAATGGCTGAAATGTTGTCTTAATAACAATTAAGATAAGGACATGTTTGAATGTAAATAACTTGTCATCTCAAAAATCCAGCCGGAAAGAAAGGTGTGGTTGAAGATAATGTAGCAATCTCTCCATTAGCTATGGATATATTGTCTTTATTAAATTTATTTGAAACTTACTTTAACTGTTGGCAGGCAAGACAGTCATAATGTCTACCTGTGAATAAATTACATGACTGAGGGGGTGCTGAACATTTCTCTGTTAACAAAGAAGCATTTCCACGAAAATGTTTGGTCAGTTGGTCAGATTTTGCAAAGTCATTTGGGTTAAGAACTTACCAACAAATCCTCTTACTACTACCGTGGTACAGTACTTCCTGAATTGTTTGATTTGATCCAATTGTTCCTATCAAATCATGAAATGAAGGTCATTTGAATAGGCTTGGTTCCAGATCCTTTCACATGAACACTGGTGTCTCCCAAGACTCTATCCTGGGTCCTATGCTGTTTCTGATTTTCATCAATGATCTTCCTGATGTCATCAGTTGCCAAGTAGGCATTTATGCAGATGACACTGCCATTTACTCCTGTCTCAATAGCAAATCCATCTTTGCTAATGAAGTTAACCTGGCCACTGCTTTTGAAAAGGACCTCTAATCAATGATTAACTGGGGCAGAAAATGTCTTGTAAATTTTGATGCCTTCAAAAGTAAACTGCTCTCATTTAACTACAATAGAGAATCTTTCCTGCCATTGTCAGCATGGCTGATGCTAGACTCCTAGAGAGCAACATACTCTATACTTCTTGGCATCGTATTTTCAACTGACTTGAAATGGAATGACTACATTTGAATCAATAGCTGCATCTACTGCAAAGAAAGTTGAGTCTCTGTATCATGCCAGAAGGTATTTCTCATCAGTCTTTCTTTCACATTTAGAAATCTACCACTCATCTGTGCATTGAATACTGTTGCCATATCAGGTCTGGTGCTCCTGCTTTTCATCTCGAGGTTCTTGACAAAATCCAAAGAAGGATCTGCAATGTTATTTATCCTGACTTGGCATCTCAACTTCAGTCATTTTCTCACCAATGTGATGTGACTTCCCTATGTCTTTTCTACAAATATTTTCACGGAAACTGTACTGACAAACTTTTTTCCCTGGAGCTTGATTATGTGAATTTAAGTGCACTACTAGATTAGCATCTAGGTCCCACCTTTTACTGTTGAAATAGATGAATGTAACTGCCACATCTACTCCAACAGTTTCTTTTCTCACACTTCCCACCTGTGGAAATCCTTTCTGTGGACTTTCTTCCCTGAAAACTACAGTCTTCAAAGATTTAAATGCAATGTCAATTGCCATCTTCTGTATTCTTGCATCCCATTCATCTTTTCCTCAATCCCCCTTATTCCCAGTCTTTTCTATCACTTTTGCTCTTTGTAACCTTCTGCATACTAGTGGCATTCTCACTTTGCTTGGGATGAAATGATTAAAAAAATATTGTCAGTACTTCCATTTTCTGGAATTCAATTATCAGGACATGAAATGAAAAGAAAAAAATGAAATCATCCAAACATTTTTCCATTATTCAAACTAAACCAATTTTCATATTTCATCTCAGACAATCATTTTGAGAATTTAGAAAACTGTACTCAACATTTGATAAAAATACTGATAAAATCAGTTAATTTAATTCTTGTCAATTTCCTCATTGTTTTCATACAAAGAACATACATTTGAATCCTCACAGTTTGGTCATGCCAGAGATTATGGTTTACATAATTCTCAGATGCTTGTGCTGCATGTGAACCATGCTTCAATAGGAAATGGAATGTCTTCTTTGCTCAACATGTAGCAGAATTGAACTTATGACCACATGGGAAAAAGTTGATGAGAGTAATGACATTGCCTATGTTGAAGTTCATCAGCCCCAATACCCAATTTAAAATACAAAAGCAGTGATTCAGGGTGGTAGCACCTGTTAGGTCCCTAGTTAACAAAAAGTGAACCCCCAAACAAAACATTATGAAAGTACAAAAATACATTTTTATAGTAAAAATACTAGCAATATATTTTTATAAAAAAAAAAAAGATCACCAATACATTTTATAGCAAAATGACCAAAAATATATTTTATCTGTAGTGGAAGCCATAAAATTGTGTTCAAAATATTTAGATAGAGGTTGAGAGGCTGCAAAACAAAATCAACCAAGAAAATCAATGATATGCTTAACAAATGTTTAAGTTGGTTGTGCTTTCAGCCGAAAGTTACCCTTACAGATACATCTACTTTAATCCATATTTGGGAGTTAGTGGCAGATAAAAGTGTAGCATCTGTTCACTTTATGAACATATATCTAAATGTATGGCAGTATGGTTAAAATGCTTGCTATCAGACCATGAGACCCAGCTTTGAATCTCACCAAAGATATCAGTCTGGGGGGGGGGTAATCTCAGCCTGCAACACCTTTGGAAAGTGCCTGAAGACCATACAACAGGTTGACCCAAGCCTTGTGAGTGAAATATGATAGCTTTCAATGATTGCGCTAGTATGAAGTCATCATGACCAAAGTTTTAAGCATCTAGCCTTGTTCAGACTGTTGATAATGTGCTCTCTTCCAGAAACTGTAACTAAGGTCTGCTCAATATAGTTGCAGTATAAACTGCAGGTGATCTCTGTGGGTGTTGAACAAACACAAATGTACCTGATCAGGTGTCTGCAACAGGAATTGGCTAGCTACCCTAGTAGATGGGAATCTTCAGATACAAGTGACCAGTCTTTTTATATATGTGTGTACACACATACACACAAGAATAAAGATCATCTCCAAAATAATGCATAATGTTTCTTGGGAAATTAACACTAGATTCTTACTCTTCAAGTGCCATCTTTTTTCAATATATAGGTGATCATGTTTCTCTACAACATTTTTTTCTTTAGTTTCTTTGGGAAGATAATTGTGTAGTTCTCATCAAGGTGAGAGCCTACCCAATTAACTGTACTATTTAACTTGGATGTGTGAGTGATATAATGGATAGCAGCTTGGAATGAGAAATCATATAGTTCAAATTTCAGTCATGCATGTTATATTTACATGCAAATACTTTTCAGAAAGGTAGGAATCCATCTCCTCCCCACAGCTGTTTGTTAACAGATCTTTTATCTGGAAAAAATTACAGCCATCTCACATTGAAGCAATGGTTCTTGTCCAATCACAAAATTAAACTTGGTCAGTACTTGGATGGGTGATGACTGGGGAATATTAGGTATTGTAAACTCTGTGATAGGCCAAGCAAGCTGGCAATAAATACAATTTCACTACTTATACTAACAGAAGGCCTAGATATGTGGAGGTGTTCCTGGACTGACAGGTCATGATACCTACCTGGACCTGGGTGAGATTCTTATAATTCAAAAATGTTTTTGACTTTAATTAACCCACAAAGCCATAAAAAAAATTATAAATTATTTAACCCTTATCTAGGAGAAGAAGAGGTGGGTTCATGCTTTTTGTAAGGATATTATTATGAAGTGAACACAACAAACTAAGTTAGAATTTGAACTTGGTTTGCTAATTCCATTTTCTTTATTAATTGTTAATCCATCTGCAATTCCCTGGCACAAGTTTATCTTCAGTTTTTTAAAATCAGTTTCTTTTAAATTTCCTTCTTTCTTTCAAATTCTTTTATTTTTTAATTTACATTTTGTCTTTTTTTCAATTTGTCAACAAAAACGTAGAACTCATGCAAAATTAATTACGTCTCATATATGACAATTGGCAACACTTCCCATCTGCCATCAACATTGAATGAGTGATATTATTGTCAGCTTATTTAGTTTTCATTCCAATGAATGTGTGCCTTGTTATGAATGAGTATAATGAAAGAAGGGCACCTCTTTTTGTCTTTTTCCTTGTGTTCCTTGCTCAGCAATTGAATGTCTCTTTTAGGTGAGAAATGTCTCTGCCAGGAGAGAAATGAAGAAAATAAGAATGATGGTGACATTCACTGAAATCAGTTTCTTGGTTAAAATTATTTATTTCTTCATTTCATTCAGTAAGTGGTTGTTATCATTGGAATTGGATGAAAAAGAAAAGTTAACAGAGTTCTACTCTTTCTTTTTTTTTTTCTTTGTCTTTTATCTTTGCTGATTCTCTCCTACTAGCTTTTTCTTTCACTTCTATTTTCTCTTTTTCTTTCCATTTCTTTATTTTTGGCTCACAATTTGCTGAACTCTCTCTCTTTTTCTCAAGTCTGTTTTATTTCCATTTCTCTGTTTTTCTTTTGCCGTCCTTCACTCTTCTTCTTGCTTGTCTTTTATTTTCATTTACAATTTTCCATACACTCTATATCGTTTTGACTGAATAATGTATTCTACATTGTTTTCTTTCATACTTCTTTCTTCAATTTCACTCTTATTCTGTAATAGAGTTCACTTCTGGACACTCCTCCCTTCCACTCTCTGCCCACCTCTTCCTTCCTCTGTATCTGATTCTCTCTTCCTTTCTCTCTATATTCGTTTCTTCCTCCCTCTCTCTATGTACCCATTCCTTTCTCCTTTTACTCTATTTCCCCTCTCACTTATATTCTTTCTCTTTTATCTTTCTCAAAACAGGGGGCACATGTTAAGAATACAGTTACTGGTTTAATGTCCTTTTGAATAGTTTATGAAGTCAATGAAAGCTAATCAGCATGCGCACATGTGTCCAAGTCTGGCTGCATGCATTTCTGCCAAACTCCTAACAAACAACACCACAAAAAATAAAAATGTATAAATCATGTTTATTTTCACGAATAATTACATATTTATGCTGGTCAAGGTATCCATATATACAAGTAGCTGTTGTATGTAAATATTTGTCAATTTATTCATTTTCTATTTTACAACAGGTGTTTAAGATTTAAATACATGATTTGAATATGCTTTGCCCTTATGTCCATGAACTATTTGATATTTGTACAATCTAAATTAGTGTGTGTGTGTGTACATATATATATATATATATATATATATATATATATAAGGAGGAAGAATTTAAGGTACAACTGAGTCTTACAATGATATCTTGTGATGGTCATACTTGACATCAAAGTAGCAGCCATCATATATATATATATATATATATATATAATGAGGAAGAATTTAAGGTACAACTGAGTCTTACAATGATATCTTGTGATGGTCATACCTCACATCAAGGTAGCAGCCATCATATATATATATATATATATATATATAGTGTCCTCCACATGCTTTGACTGACCTTTCAACTATCAGATGAACATTCAGGGATGTTCTCAAGTTTAAAAGCCTTTTTATTAATTTTGTCTCCGCTACAGATACACTTTATCTGAGTATATATATATATATATATATATATATATATATATATATAAGGTCTGATGAAAAACATCAGGACTGTTCTAATGGTAATGGAGCTAAAGTGTGCAGAAGAAAGCCGCTTGACCTTGAATTCTGTCATACCGTTTTGCTCAATTCTGTTTATAGCAGTGCTCAGAAGGAAAGTAGGTTGAGTATGGTCATCTTACCACACCATAGATATTCCATCAGTGACCGTAGTTTGCAAAGCAGTTTTTGGATAACAACAACATTGCCCAGGTCTAACAACCAATATATTTCTCAGATCTTGCTCCGTGTGACTTTTTCATCTCCAGAAGTCGACTCCCACTTGAAAGGAACAAGATTTCAAGAGAATGTGCCAAGGCAACTGCTTGCTATCCCCAAAAAGGAGTTCCAGAAAGGCTTTCATCTATCGAAACTGGATAAAGTGTGCGTCTTCAGAAAGGGACGAATTCAAAAGTAATTAGATGCTGAATTGATATGTGCTGTCATTTTCATTTTATAGCACCATTCCTGAAACTTTTTGGATCTGCCCTCAGAAATATGCATGTTTTCCTTGGTTCAGTCTGTTCTTTATCTATGCACACATGAATACTTGCATTAAATGCTTCAATTATCAGATCTTCAGACATAGTATATTGGGTTACATGTGTTTGCCTTTTTCTTTGAACAATGTCGAGGGATTCATTGTGTATTAATTTTGTTCAATACTTTCTGAGGCAGATTGTCATTTTCTCATGCACTGCACAAAGGTACAATGTTGATTTAACGGAAAACCATTTTGTATAAAAATTCATTTTTTATGTAATTTATTTTGCTTTGTCTTAATATGACATTGATTTCTGTTAGAAATTTTGCACTTTTAAGGAAAATGATTGACCACTAACATTTACTTTAAAGCAGAAGCTAAATGTAAAAATGGGATCTGATTTTTATGCACATTTATACAAATATGACTGGTAAAGTTTAACTTAATTTTGTGTCACTATTAAAAGAAAAAGGGTTGCTTATATTTGAAATAAATATCAATTTAGATTTTGTCTTTTTTCAATAGTTTATATATTAACTTACATTTGTCAATTAACTATATGCATAAGATTATGTATGTGAAATATATGGAAAATTAATGAATTCATGACAAAGAGGGAAATAATTGTGTGATGCATTTTGTCTTTTAGGACTTCATTGGGCTAAAATGATGTTTATGTTGATGTAATTATATTTGTGTATGTAGTGGAGGAGAATATAAAAAGAAATATTGGTTCTAATTATTCATAGATGCACATGAAGGATGCTGAAATTTTAAACTTTTAAATTTAATTAATGTTTGGGTATACAGGGTGCAATGGATAAATTGTCATTTTGCATTTTTAATTTTGCACATGTGTGTTGTTTTTGATTTTGTTGACTGCAAAGTATAGTAGGGTCAGTTGGGCACCATCTGTGAGGAAAAAAGAGCACCATGATGCAATTCATTCTGGTAGAAATTTGGAAACCTCATGCTATACTGCTTAGCATTTACACCAGAAGCTCCAATGCAAGCATTTTAGGGTATTTGGGAGTCAGTCTAAAGGCAGTGCAGATGGTTCGGAAAGTCTTGGATGAGTCTAATAATGATGACAAAGGCTGTTTGGAGTGATCACTAATGATGGCTGTGTTATGCCTCTATTCATCTTCCCACAGGGCCTCAGTCTCAGCATAGAGGCCTACATCAAGTGCTTTGAGGAGGTAGTGCTGCCCTAGTTCTAGATGGTGGATACTGGAAGACCATATGTCTGGCAACAGGACACTGCACCATGCCACACAATTAGGAGAACACAGTCATGGCTGTCAAACAATTTCTGCAACCACATCATTACTTAAACCTGGCCACGTCACTCCCCAGACTACAACCCTCTTTATTATTATGTATGGGGCACAGGTGAGCAAGAAACAAAAAAAAACTCTTTGTAACACCAAAGATGAATTGAAGGCAAGGGTTATGACAGCATTCACCAACTTAAACAAGGAGACCATCCAGAAGAGTTGCAGGTGATTCTGAAGTTGATTGGAGGCTGTGGTTAAAGCCAATGGCGATTTGATTGAATCAATTTACTCTTTAATATTTCAAGAAATTTTTGTGTAATTTTGGGAAATATATCTGTTAAAATGAGATGTCAGTGTTATTTTCATTTTTTGCGTAATTTAGAAGAGAATTTATCTACTGTACCCTGCATCACCAAGCCAATTTCATTTAGTTTCTTTTGCTTTATGGTTATAGCTTTATCACTATTGTTATTAAGTATCCCACATTGTGATAACAGATGATCTGTCAGTGAAGGTGAAAAGTTGTAAGAACCTGGACATAAATTTACCTTGCACTGGTGGCATCAGGTGACAGTGCCTTTTATGACATTGGCAGACTCTTTCCAAGATGTTTTTAAAGCTAGGAGGTGACAAGATCAATTCTTTAAAAGAGTAGAATAATAATAATAATAATATCAAAAAAAAAATTAAGATGAATGTAAATGTTTTTTTATAATAATAATGACTTAACAAAATAAATCATGGCTTTTGACAAAACTATGATTAAACTAATATTTATATATATATATATATATATATATATATATATATATATATACACACACACAATATGGATGCCTACACACACTCATGATCACTTGGGAATACCAGGTACTGTAAGATTGTATGTGTGGGTCATGTAATGGAAAACAGCTCAGAATTGTAAATCAGATATCTGGGTCTCACTTTCAGTGGGTTCTTTATATTCACTTACACACAGATATCTTTGTGAAAGACATGAATCCACCTCTTCTCCCTCCAGCTATAGGTTAAATAGTATGGCTTGTAAAAGTAAATCATTATTTCCGCTAAAATTCTTACAATCTAAAAATATTCTCTGGCTTTAAATAACTTGCAAAAGTTTGGAAAGCCATAAAAAAACAAATCAATTAATCAACACAGACTTATGAAGGGTAAGTATAGTTTAATCTTTCTCTCTTCATTTTATATGTGTGTTGTGTGGAACATACATACATACACACATATATATATATATATATATATATATATATATATTATATGAGTGTAAAGAGAGGAAAAAGAAAGAAAAGAAATCTGGAGTGGGTATAAGGAGACAAGAAAATAATGAAAAGGAGAAATAACTACAACATTTATTACATATGTGCATGCACACACCTACCCCAAAAAATGAAATATTTTATAACTTATTACAAAAATGAGAAAATGAGCAGTCAATTGCTGAAACCTCCTGACGAGTGGACCAAACAATTGCAAAAAGGTTCATCTACAAAACTCTAGAGGTGAGGTGCTGAAGATAATATGACATAAGTGACAACTTTTTATATTTATGTTAATCATATATGTACATGGTCGGTTTGCATCCATACATATACAGACATTTGTGTTGTTTTGGAGTGGGGGGGTTCTACTTATATTGAATTATTGCCATTTTCTTTTTTTTCACTTAGGGTCGGGGAAATAATTTCTTTTTTGCTTGAATTATATGGATTCTCTGTTCCAATACTTGACAACACCATATTTTTTTAACTTTCAAGATCCACATTTTTTTAATATTTACTTTCAAGATACACATGTTTTTTTTTATTATTATCATCATCATCATTGCCTTTTATCAATTTTCAAAAAACTCTTGATTTTTTTTCTTTAATCTATAATCATTTTTTTTAACCTGGATTGACTGCAAAAAGTTTTTATTTATTTTTAACTGTATTTTATTGCTATTTTTATAAAAACTGTTTCTATTTTTTTCTGTAATCTGACAATTTATTATTGGTGTATATAAGTGCAAATGATTGATTACATGCACATACATACATACATACATATATATGAAATTAATCTTAACTTCTCTAGCTTTTTCTTTCTATTTCTTCTTATCAGTACATATACGAATTATTACATTTTTCTTAATGCATACAGAAACATATCACTCAACAGCATAAAAGTGATTCAAATATATTAAACTCAGAAAGTTAGAGAAAAGTTATAAGCTATTTTTAAAGAATAAAAATTGATATCTACTACTTTATATATATATATATATATATATATATATATATATATATATATATATATAGTCCATATTTGTACTTTTCACAATTTCTACAAGTAAGCTTTAAAGATTTAACACTTCTTGAATACATTTAGCTATGTACATGCTTTGTTCAAGGAAACTATATAATATATATGTGTGTGTGTATGTATAATGTACTTCTCATATATATATATATATATATATATATATATATACTGACAAATATGTAAGATTTTCCTTTACATTTTAAAAACTGAGAAGTTCTACATTAAGATGTGAGTGGAGACATGGTTTACATATTGTCAAGAACAATATATATATATATATATATAGAGAGAGAGAGAGAGATAACTGTAGATAGTGTGTATATTACCATCAAGAAATATATATATACATGAGTCAGATGTTTATCTAGCTTATTCTAATTTCATATAATAGTGATGTATTCTCAAAACATGACATTTTGATAGGATGTTTTTTGCATTTCTGTGAATCAGAAAGATACTTCCAAATATGGGTGCAAAGTATTTTTTGTCATGCACTTTGTTCCGTCAAGTGTATATATTTCTACAAAATATGCATTTCTTTTATGAAATACATTCTGTCAAAGTCTTTTTTTGGTGATCCGATTTCACATAGCATGTCGGATTTTCCTCATCCTTATGTAAATATGAGGGTGCATCAGTAACATTTTATAATCAATCCACCCCAGTCAAGTTAATAATGCCACTAACATGCAAGGGACTACTGGGAGTGAAAGAGAATGAGAAGACTTTAGAAGGAACTGGAAACCCAATCCTAAACTGGATAACCTCTACTCCTATTGAAAAAATGCATGGAGGAGTTTGAACTAAGTGATTGGCAAATCTATCTACTGCTATTAAATTTCACCACCTGAAATACAGGTATTGACTAAATTTAGATATGACATTTTTATTGTATAATGTTTACATGGTATTTTCATTGTATAATTTTAAATCTGTATGATAGCAGTGAATTAAAAATGTTAAGAGTATATTGTAAAAGAAATGTTCTTTCTTTCATTATTAGGCATTGGATCCTGATATAGATTATTATCGAAAGCAAAATAACATTGGTTTATAATAAGTCAGTAAATCCTTATAATTTTGTTTATCTGTAGGGAAAGATAGTCAAGTACCATACATGATATATGCATGAATGATCATGTCTCTTTCAATTCAAGGCTGACTAGGCAGAAGCTTTCCTGTTGTAGGCTTCCATTTCTTTCTGCAGAAGGAATCTAGTAAAATCTTAGCCTAATCTCTCCCTACTGATAGACTAATATATATATATATATATATATATATATATATATATATATATATATATATACACACTGACTTATTTATATGCATATGAAGATTGTTATAATGGTTATCAGAATGGACAGTTGCATCACCAAGTTAAAGTTCTGGTCAATTTGTTTTTTGTGCTAAGACTTTATGAAACATGAGAAGTTTCCATTCTTATGTACATATGAAGGTATATTAATAATTCCACAGCTTTTAGCTGAATGATATTTTCACCGTATAACATTTGTATTTTCATTATATAATGTTAAATCTATACAATATTTAGCAGTGAATTAAATCTCTTTCCTTGTCAGTACTCTTATCTTGGATAATAAATATTTGTTGTGTAAAGTAATTGATGTTTCCTAATTCGACTATGAACTTAAGAGTAGGTGGGAGGAAATAAATATTATGAGGGTAAGGAAGAAGATAAGTAGAAAAGATGACAATAAACCCTCGACTTAGTATTTTTGAGAGAAACACCAACATGGAATTTTTTTTTTAGAATTTTGAAGTTTACCCAATACAAGGCTCAATCACCACTTAGAGGATTAATGAATGAGGTGTGCATGATATGAACTTAAGAGTAGGAAGTGAAGATTATGAGAAATGTCTCGGTTTCTAGAAAAATTTCAATGACAAATGGTTTTTTGTTTCCTCAGAAATTTAAATGGGAAATTTTTTGGTTTCTTGAAACTTTAAATGGGAAATTTTAACGTTTTTGGGAAATGTAACTTAAAAAGTGTTACTGAATAAGGAATAACCAAAACAGAGGTTGGCAATGAAATGGTAATTTTTATAACCCCAACAAAATACAATACTCGCCAGCAGCATGATGTAGGTAAACCACTGCTAGTGGTGGACTACTTAAACATATTACCCCCACTTACAATACTGACCAACATATTTATGAGGATTGGAACAAACCCATTAGTATTCATAGGTACGGTATATAACAGGAAATTAAATAGTTTTATTGTATTTCCAGTATTATAAGTACAGCTGAACAAAAGTTGCAGATGAAAATATGCATTATGAAATCATGGATATAACTTGTTATCCCCTTGTTGGAACAAAAAAGCAAACATGATATACAGAAAAATACATCCCATTTATCCTTTATGTAATCAGATAGGAACCACTAATTTTTAAAACGGCAAAACTATTGAGGCAAATAGAAGACACGTGTAATTACAAATTTAGTCCTCATTGGACATAGCACTTTCAATCATATCTCCATTGATCTCTAGGTTCGTCTACTCAAATGAACAGTGTTTCCCTTTCTTTATCTTGTCAATTTTAATTTTGGCTTCGCATTGATCAGAGGCCACAAGAAGACGATCTCCAGCATTATCCTTGAAATCCAAACCCTTTTGCTCAACATACATAACTGTCATTGTCAATTTAGCATTTAATGATTAATACTTATATTTTAGTTCCCTGTCTGTCTTCATAATTTAATAATTACTTCTTATTCTTATAGTAAATACTGTTGATATTAATTTTGATTATTATCTTAAGAAATTTAAAAACAATTTATTTTCTAAAAGTGGACATATTTTGCTTGTCTGAATAGCTAAACAAAGCTCCAACAATATTTTTAATTTTCCTGTTTGTTTCCTATTTTCTAAAATTACTTAATGTCTGATTTCTCACAATAAAAAAAAATGTGTTTGCCAGAAGAGTTATGAATTTACTCAAATCTGTAATTCAAAATAACAAATAATGGAAAATATTGTAAAGAGGAATTAAAAGCTTACTTTAATTTGTTGCTTAAATTTCCTCACTTCTGATATGGGATAATATCTCAGCATTTAATTGATTTCATTCTTATGAATCTTGTTTGAAATTGAAGCCAAACACTTACAAAAAACAATCTTTTAGCAAAGGAGAATAAACAAACAACACAAATTGGGAAATCCTCCAAAAATCATATTTTCCCACATCAGAGAAAAACACAAAAGAAAAAAAAAATGTATTTGCAACAGAAAAATAAAAATTCATTAGTGCAGCAATGTAGTCACTGAAGAATAAAAGTATAATTTCCTACTGATTATTTTGATCTAATGGATTAGAAAAGTAACTTTGTCAGATTTTTTTTCAGAAAGTCAAAAAAAAAAAAAAAAAAAAAACTGATTAGGAAGAGTCAGATCAGACCAAGAATTTTGTATTGCTGCCATATCTGGGCTGGTGCTGCCCAGTCTTCACTATCCATCATTAACAGAGTTCAAAAATAATTACATAGACTTGTGGGTGATGAATTATTTAGCACGCTGAAATCTTATCTCACATCCGAAATATTACTAGCCTCTGACTTCTCTCTTTTTTTTTTTTTTTTTATATCAGTTCACCCCAAGCAAGGTGATAATGCCACTAAGATGCAAGTGGCAATTTGAAGTGAAAGAGAATGAGAAGACTTTAGAAGGAACCAGAAACCCAATGCTAAACAGGAAGCAAAGCATAAACTACTCCTGTTCAAAAAACAGGAGAGGTGTGTGAGCTATTGAGTTTAAATAAATAGTAAATAAAACTTCAGAATCTAGACTGAGACATTATAAGTACAGAGTTGAAGTAGGCTTTTAAACTCAAGTCAAGGGTCAACTTAAATATATGTTACATATATGCATAATATGCACTTCTTGCTTTTTCCTCTTCCTTACAACAGTCTCACTCATTAACTATATACTTTGAGTGGCTCTTGCGCTGTCAACTCTTTCTCTCATTTCTCAACTTTCTTGCCATGAGCCCTGATGAATGATTGAAAAATTCTAAAACTCTGCATTGGTCTTCAATTGGTATTGAACTTTATTATATCTAATTTAATAATAATTATTGTGAACTTTATTAGCAGAAATTCTATTAAATTTGATATACATTAAATTTTATAATTCTCTGTGTATTATTGGCCAGTATTTTATTTAGTTATCTTTTCATATACAATGTTCCTTCAGGACGTAGATGATCATGGCTCTCCACAAATTTCTTTTTTATCTGTACATTGCAATGAATTCATGTAATATAGTGGAGAGGTTTCCAGTACCTTTTCCACAGTTTTCAATTCAGTTTCCTTAATCCTAGACTGGTTATCATCCAAGGCTATAGGACCCAATCTACCCTGCTATTTAAACCAAAGATTGAGTGAGAAGAGATGGAAGTAAAGACAACAGACCAGGCCAGAATTTGAACTTAACTTACTGATTCCATTTTCCATACCAACAAACATTACACTACCTGTGCATTCATAAATTGAAGTGCCAAAAATTACAGACAATTACCTGATAACAAGTAGTCTTTTCCTTTGCCTCATTAATAACAGGTAAACAATATGTATTGGTGCCTAGGAGATGATAGATTCATTTCTTTGGTATCTCTAAAGTTGTCCATAACTAAGTTGTCTTTCTCAGCTATGACAGCAGGGGATCTAATGAGATCTATACTAGGTGAATTCCCCCACAAAAAACAAAAACACATCACCTTGGACCTGTAACATGTCCCACACAAGTTCAGTGGGGTTTAAATTTGTAAAGTGTGAAGAGTTGCATTACCAGGTAACATGTCAAGCACGCAAGGTTGCAAATGATCTGCAACAAGATCTGTATATATCAAGATTCCAGCTTCATTTGTGGCCCTTGCTAACTTCAATAAAATATACTCCACATGAAAACAGATCTACCAAAAGCTTGCTTGCACAACACCCTGCTGACAGGCTGAATAAATAGCTTCATGCAGTCTCCGCACACAAGGTGACACAATAACTGTTTTCTATAGTCCAATGGTGATGATGTGTGTTATAGAATCTGATGCTGGGTTATCAATGTTCCTCTATAGCAATCATTTTTTTTTTGTATGATCTGTGGGCACCTACAGTTTTCATATGTCACAACTGCTTGTCCAGAATTTTTTAAAAATCCTGGAATATGCTTGCTACTGCTGTTTAAGAAACAAATCTGTTGCCACCTAAGAGTTAATATCCCATCTTTCTAGCCAAGATCATCATTCCATAATCAATGTTACATTCTGCCTGCATTCCATGACTATGACACGATCTCTTTACCTATTATACAACATATATATCATCTAGGTAGGTTTGTTTATACAAGTGAGTTAGGGCAAAACTTTTCAGTGTTCTATTGTTTATAATTTTTTGATACTTCAGTTTATATATTCAATCTCTGTCTTTGTCAAATATATATAATTTCTATCTCTGTCCTGTATGTTTGTGTATAGCTTAATATTTGCTATATTATGTAAAAATAATCTTACAGTAAGATAAAAATGAAGAGAAAGATTGGACAAAATACATAGAAATAACTAGAAGCAGAAACTACTCATGCAAAAACATACATGCACAACAAAAAATATAGACATGGCACAACCCTTTCAATGTATGTATAGCAATTCAAAAGCACAAAACATTTCAAAAGGAACATGAAAAATAAGAAAAATAGTACCTACACCACCTTAAAATAACCTTTGATTACAAGAAATAATAGTGATAATCACCTTTTCAGAAGAAGACTGAACAAAAGATCAGAGATGTGTTACTGACAGTCACCAGGCAGTGTTGTTCACACTCTGTGTGTATATATATATATATATATATATATATATATATATATATAATTTTTGGTTTTCAATACCTGTCCCACTCGTCAGGCTATGGCCATATTGGATTGAAACACTGGTTCTTGTATGATCTCTGAAGTTAAGCAACATCAGGTCTTGTCTGTACCTAGATGGGTGACAGCTTGGAAATAGCAGGAATACCTTGGATGTGCAGGTGGTGTAATGGATAACAACTTGGATTTAAAAATCTGTGAGCCAAGTTCCAATCCCAGTTATGTTTATTATATTCACTTACATGCAAATATGCTTGATAAAGGTGTGAATCCACCTCTTCTCTCCCAGTTATGATATAATTAATAGGATTTGTATCAGTAAATCATTATTATCAGCAAAAAAGTTCTTATCTAAAAATATTTTCTGACTTTAAATAACCTGAAAGAGGTTGATAAGCCATAAAAAACAAATCAGTGTGTACCACTTGTGTTTGTAACTAGTCTGGAGCCCCTGCTGTTTGCCTCAGGGTTCTTGATAAGATCCAGAGATGGATATGCAATGTAATTGGCCCTGATCTGTCATCTCATCTGCAGTCGCTCTCTTACAGATGCGACATTGCCTCGCTCTGTCTTTTTTACAAATACTTTCACAGTAATTGCTCCGAGGAGCTGCTTTCGCTGGTTCCCTAGGCCTCATGAATTTAAACGTCCTACGAGGCTGGCATCCCGTTCCCACCCCTTCACCGTTGAAACTGTTAGATGTAGACGTCTCTTCTACTCCAATAGCTTCATGTCTCGTACATCTCGCCTGTGGAACTCCCTTCTTTATTCCTGTTTCCCTGACAAATACAATCTCCAACTATTTAAGTGTAACGTCAATCAACATCTCCAGTTGCCTTGATCTATCCACTTCCCTTCTCCACATCCTTTCACCTTTCATTCCTATCTGCTCTCGCTCCAAATCTTCTGTAACCCCCTTGCCTTGATCGATCCACTATCTTTCTCCACATCCTCTCCTTTACCACTCCTATCTGCTCTTCCTCCAAACCTTCTATAACCCCTTGCATGCTAGTGGCTTCCAGCCTTGCTTGGGGTGATAAGCTTAAAAAAAAAAATGTTCAGCTATGTTTTTAGAAAAAAAAATTGCTATGATAGTAAAAGATATTTGAACAAAGTTTGTATTGTCTGAAGAAACCAGGAATCTTTGTGACACTTTTCAGAATATGAGAAAATATATATTTACCTTATGCAGGACCAGGTGTTTTAATACTCGGGTTTAGATTACACCAAATAATTGCCAAGGAAATATGTCTGTCATAAATCTTATCAAAAAATAAGTTCATAAAGCAAAAAATAAAAAAATGCCAATATATTTTGCAAGCATCAACACAAATTTAACCCACATTTTTAACTTATTTGTTTTTTCCTTCATTTTTTTAACATCAGAAATGATGTATTTGTATTACTATACAAGAGATAAAAATATCAGTTTGAATCATTATTTTTCAAGAGTTTGAAAGCATTTTAAGGATTTTGCTTTTTGAAAGCTATAATCATCAGTCCTATGACCAAGTGTAGTTCCTGAGCCCCTAACTATGTCCCTTTACAGAAAGATATTCATTCATGCATATAATGTCTTGGACAAATAAACCAATGAGTCCACTCATCTCTCAGTCAAACTATAACTGATGTCCTCCATCTTGAAGACTCACCTTGGTCAGAAACACATGGCCATTGATTCCATTGGGGAAACTTTTACCTTGGCTACTGACACCAGACTAGTAAGCCTTTTGCCTAGCAATACTATCTTATCACCAGATGAGCTGCATACATAACAGTGGAGCCAAGTCTAACCCAGTGTGCTAGATAGCCATTGACCCCTACAAAATGGTTCCTCAACCCTTTGACAGATCTGTTTTAATTCTTCTGGGTATCTAGCCACCCTTCTCACTGGAAAAGTCTGATGGAGGGATCAGTTAAGTCACAAATGATCCAATCATCTAACAGGTAGTAGTAGGTTACATGCTACCAGCAGCATTCATAGAGTAAGCTGACATAAAAAGTTATCATGCTTGCAAAAGAGATACTTTCATTATTTTATTAATTATATAAATCAAAATTTTGTTTGATCATCAACAAATAATTGCATCTCACCTCCTAGTTATCTGCTTTGCAAAAAGATTTCAACAATTTACAGTTTACAGATTGATCAAATATAGATTTTTACTTTATCTTCATTTTTCTATGTCTAATTCAGACCCAAATCACTTGATCACTATAATAAGTCCTAAAATTAAATGATTGACAAAACCAACAATTACATTTTTTTTTAAATAAACAAACCTGAAATGAATTACCACTACATACATATGTACATGCATACATTACATACAAATATAATATCAAACAGGAATGAACAACTATGCAAACCGTAGATGCAGAAATCAAACTGATAAAATTTCTTCCAGCAAAAATAAATAAAAAATTTCAAATAAATGCAAACTGAATTTCTGACCAATCAGAAAATTCCTGCTTGTTTTCAGTAACCTAAGAATAAAAAAAAATCTTGCTGAAATAGATCAAAAAAGGATCTCACGGGCTGATTTTTTTATCACTCTGTGTGATTCTTTTTGTTCATTTCTAAGTACATACATCTGCTAGAGTGGTTAGCTAATCCCTGCTGAAGATACTTGCTCTGGCACATTTGTCTGTCTTCAACATCTGCAATCTGTGGCTTATACTGTAACTATGCTCTGCTACAGTTTCTGAGAGATGGATCTGGCATGATCTAACCCTCAGTTACAATGGCTTGTGACTTTGTTCAGAAGCTGTAGATGGGTGTGCTAGCACAGTCTTTTCTTACCAATTCTACTCACAAGACCTGTGTCAACCCATGGTAGCATTTTCAGACACTTCCCAACAATGCAATGATTCTTTACAGGTTTTTCCTTGACAAATTGCCTAATGTAAGATTCAAACCTGTGTCACATGGTCAAAACACTCATGTTCTAACTAGTTGACCAAGCACCCAATAGTATATTTGAAATTTCTCCTGTTAGCTTTCAAATTCCTTCCCTGAAAGTCCAGTACTTCCCATTTGAGAACAACTGATTCAGATAAATTTTGATCATTTCTAAAAGAATAGACAGAAAATAATATAGGAAGCAGAAAGATTAAAGAACATACAGCATTTGGCAAAATGGTAGGTATGACAGGAAAGAAAGCAGTAACTGCTAAATTTTAGATTTGACCCTTGCAATTTGCTACTGTTATATAGAGCTTTCATCATGTCAACAATATTCTATAGATTTTTCTCTCTCAGACAGAAGCAATTTTAGCTATTCTAATATCTCATACAGGATAATCACAAAGAATTGCCTGTGGAAAATGAGCCAAAGGTGCTCATCACAGCAGTCCATTAAGGTATTGGCACAATAGCTCACATAATTGAACTCCCTTGAGTGGTAAGATGGGAAAATACTCCTCTAAACTAATTTATTCTCCTCAAGAAGAATCTGACTGATTTTGGCAATGTTATTGTTTCTTATATTCTGATATAATTGATTACCTGATAATTTTGATTATAACAGTATTGTATATATTTATAAATCATATGTTATATTCTTATGCTTTGTATTAAAGAACATTTCACATGTACAAAATTTGTATGTGATATTGGAAATACACAATGGCATAAATACTATATTTCTTAGATAAGATGCACTTTTTCCGAGAAAAAAATCTCCTACAAAAATCACTTTTGTTTAACATGCTAGTATCCTGATGATCCTAAAAATGGAATATATATGAGTATAAATTACCAAATTATAACTACTGTGTGTACTTGTGTATAAGCTAATTTCATGTATCATGCCACCCCTGAATTTTTTAGCCTGTATTTTAACCCCTCCAAAAGAAATTTATTTGTGTATAATCACCAAAAATGCATGATTTTTAACCTCTTCAAAACAATTGTGTATAGTACAAACCCCTATTTTTCTGATCATAAAACTTGCACTATACTTGGTATATACAGTGCAAATCAAAATAATGTCAAAATATTAAAAAAAAAGCTTGTCATAATTAGTTATAGTTAATTACATATAGGAATGTGTTATATGGTCAGAAATAAGGTATTATACATGTCATTTTTCATATGTGTGTGTCTAGTTAATTTTTCAGGGAGGTCACTTCTTAATACTGACCTGTGAAGATAATCACAGAATGCAAAAATATTGGGAAGTACCTGAAAATCATACTGTGGGTTGACCCAAGCCTTGTCTATGAAAGTGTGTAGAGAAGTTGTCGATGGTTGTGCGAGCACAAAATTGAAAATCCCCATAATTGACTGTTTCAGACTGTTTGGCTTTGTTCAACTGCTGATCATACCAGATTATGCACTCTCTTAGAAACTGTGACGATGGTTTACTGAGCATAATTGCAGTATAAGCCACAGGTTATAGGTGTTGAAGACACACATAGGCCTGAGAAGGGGTCTGCAACAGGGATTAGCTAGTCACTGGAGCAGACTGGTGGTACTCTGTTACAAGCAACCAGTTATTATAGATATCTAAATTCAAAATCTGAAAAAATACCATAAACTGTATGTATGTATGTATGGTAAAATCAATTTTGACGTTTTACTATATTTATGGGTAAACGTGCTCAATATCAGTGATAGAGCATATGTATATATAAAATATAGTCTGAATATTGTGTTCAAGCATGAACACTGTCATCACTTGGCTTTGACTATATCTCTCTCTCACTCTATATATATATATATATATATATATATATATATATACTATTACTAACAATATTAAATATACATTTTGTTCTTCCCCATTTAATACAATTCAGAGGTTAATACACGCGTGGCAATCATTAGGCATGGATTGAAAACTGACTGTTATAAAATTTAAATATTAATATTTATAACCTACTGTTAAGATAGTGAAGCAGTCCATTTACTTATTCAACTCAGTTATACCAAATAGTGAGAAACATTTTTCTACAGTTTCTATATAAAAAAATTGTCTCTTGAGTATGTCCATAAGTTAGGGTAATTAATGAAAGAATGGTTATAATGGTCAAGCTCAAGTCAGCTTTGTGCCAAGTTGGAACAACCAAAGTAAAGATTGTACTTACTTCATCATGGGGGTTCTGCAAAACAAGTCTGAAAGCTGTGTGTTGGAAAAAGGAAAGTTGTGCTATAATATCATAAAATTACGCATATGACCAAAACCCTTTTCCGTTCCTCTAGTATTATGGGAAATTTTTTTAATTCTTTATTTTATTTAATTTTCCCACAATAGCAATAATTTCTCTTTGGGTTACACATGATACCCACCTTTGTTATTGGAAGTTGTTTCAGTTGATATGGTTTTTATTTGGTAAAGCACTTTTTGATTCAGTTACACCAGTCTGTAGGGCCTGATGAGGAATTGTCTTCTTTCAGACCAAAAGGATTCATTCACTTGTAGCTAATTATAATCAATGCTCTGAGAAAATAGTATCTAAATGATAGTTTAGACATTTGTGAACAAATTTGATGTCATGCATGACATCAATATAAGAGTTTACATCTGAGGAAGCTATTTAAAAAATGATTCAGGTTAATAAAATAAAAGTTTTATAGCATCTTCCAGCATATAAGTTATTTGTATTTTCAAAGTATTTTGCCCTCCCATTAGAATGTAATCAGAATAAGGAAGTAGATTTCAATGAGATGTGAATTCACATCACATAGCTTAGGAGATCCTATTCTTCCATGTCCTATTAGATGATATACAAGTATAAGTTTTGCCCGACACTGTTCCTTTATTCTGATTCTACAATGCTTAATGTTATGTTAGAGGATGTATCAACCCAGAAAAAGAAGAATTATTCAAAAATAAAAAAATGTTTTTATTTTTAATATTAGATTAATTATTGACAATTATGACAAATAAAATTCTTAATCTCAAAATTTTGGACAAAATTAATTTTTCTTTGTAGTACAAATTCCTTATTTTAAATTCAACGATGAATATTGTTGTCCAAATAAATTTTTTATATATGAACACAATTATAACCTGTTACTGTTTGATTGATTGTAGAAACTCCTCTGGCCATTCAAGAAGAAACTTGATCTCAAATTATTTTTGCTGATTAATATTGAGTTAAATATGAAGAAAAAACAGATCTAAGGTTTATGGCTCAACATTCCAAATGATTAGTGTGTATATTGATATTTTTACTAAATAAACTCTAAACACTTCAAATACCTCTTCATGGATTAGTTATAATAAATTTAGAATATTACAGGAGATAAGGAAATTAATCTCAGGATAGGGTGTGCTAGTAGTTTTGTCTAACACTGCAAAATACTACAAAACCAAAATATTAACCAACACTGTACTACTAGTAAGCTACAATTTTGGTTCATACTTTATCAGAGTTTGGCCTGTTATTCTGCCACTGTGAAACATGCTAGTTCAATTAAATTTTCAAACCTCATAATTGAATATTCTGTATTAAGAACATAGCTTTTTATATTACATAATCCACTATGAAAATACTGCTTTTGTTATGTTCAATTTTTTCAGTAAGGTGATGGATTCATTGCATGGATCTATTCAAAGTAACTCTTTAAATGCGTTGAGAGGAATTTCTATCATTTGAAATTCTATGACTCCTCTACAAATGACAGGTGTTTCTGCTGCAGTCAATGGGTTAATTTCCTCATCTTTTGTTGTTTTCTTTATGTTGCTTCAGTAAATCTCCAGCAAACAATTCTAAGAACTTAAACACAGAGACAATGGATATTACATCCACAGGAAAGAAAACCCATGACCCCACTAGAACAAGGTCCAACATTTCAAAAACAGATACCTGAAAGGTGATAGATTGTGTAGTTACATGAACTTTAGGATAAAGAAAACAACTGATAAAATTAGTAGAGTTGTATCTCCATAATCAAGTACCTTTTCATCAGGTAAATCCTATGGTCCAGCATGGTTTTAAATTTTTGCAGTTTGTGGATCTGCTAATTAATTCAATTTGGGTTCAAACCATAATTTGAACATTAAATTAGCAGTTTATAAATTGATTTTTTAAACTTAACCTCAATTTGGATGAATGTATTTCAATATCAAATATTGAAAGCCTATGTATAAATAATATACAAATAAAATAATATACACAGCAATCAAACCACAAGTTGAAGGATGAAATTTAAACTTAGAATTATAAAAAAAAATGTTAAAATAATCTTGTACCAAATAATACAAGTCACATCACTTGAGGACATGTAGCAACAGCTGAAACAGATATCACACGTAACTCAAAGAGAAAATAATTACATAATGAAAATGCTGATACTTCTCCAAATAAACGTTTAGGAAGGAAATGCCTATCAATACTGGAAAGAGCAATAACAGCTACTGAACTTGAGAAACCTATTTTCCTGAAAAATTGTTTTAAGAGAAATTTCATCTGACAGGAGTACAAGATGTTTGGTCAATAAATGCTGAATGTTTCCTTATAATGAAATGGCTAATATTGTCATCACCATTTATGTGATTTTTTTTCAGCATGCCCATGTTGCTACTGAATGACACAAGATGGAGTTTTAAAGTGGATTTAACAGCAATATTCTGGAAAAATTGCTCAATCTCCCTTAGCATTTCCCTATTGGGCACACCGCAGTCACTAAGTAATAGCCCCAGCCCCCTCCTGTGGGAGAGGTACTACCTGGTGGATGGCCTCCAGGGGCTTAAGTTTAATATTATTTTGAAACTACCCAGCCAAAATCCAGGAAATATTTACCATTATCATCAAGAGATCAATTTTTATTTTTTTTTGGTTGTTTGGTATTTTGTTATGGTTGGTTAGTTGATTTTGTTTAGCAGCGTATCAACCTCTATGGGTTATTTAATACTGAAATCTAGATATTTTGATCACAATTATGTGCCTTCAACTACAGATAAAATGTATTGTTGGTAACTTTACTATGTATTGTTGGTAATTTTTTCATATAAAAATGTATTGCTAGTATTTTTACTATGAAAATGTATTTTTAAACTTTCATAGTGTTTAGTTTTTGCTTGTCCATAGCTTGGACCCTGGGAACAGCAGCAATTAAGTGGTGGTTTCACATTCCTCAAAACCTCCTGATCAGTGCCCTTGTTATCAGATGTAGTCTGTTGTCATACTCAGGACTATTTACGTTATCCAAGAATGGACAGGTCAAAAGACCCCAAATTAAGTTGGTTCAAACTTTACTAATATTCTAATATAATGAATTCTTTCCTGCAATGACTTCATTCAATATATTTATACCTATCCTCTTGCTGTCAGTTTACACTAACATGACCTTTTTCCATATAATGTAACCATTTCCTTAAAGTTCATATTTTCATCATTTCAGATGAAAACTTGGATATTTTCCAATATATTTCAGTGAAATTTTCACTTTAAGAATTAAATTAGTGTTTATAATTATAGTTTAAATATATAGGAAAAAAAAGCTGTTAGTTTAAACTGACATCTGGAAGTCATGGGTTAATATTTTTGCATATCACTGCCTGTTTTATCATTGGTTGAAAAATATGGAAAGAAAGAAGTTGTCAATTTAAACTGACACCTTATTTTCATATGTCTGAAATATGATTAGAAGGATATTAATTAAATTCATCCTTTCAGTGCAAAATAACCTGGAACTTTGTATGATCAATGGATAAATTTATATACATATAAGAAGGTATAACTTTGTGTAGATATGTAGTATAACATTAATTAAAGACATTTATTAATCATCCAAGAGTATAAATGCTCCAATTGGATTATTCTCCTTTTGAAAATGGTTCTTCCTCTTGGATAAGGTGCCAGAAATCAACTAGTTTTTACTGCTATTCTCTTTTTCAAATGTCTTTGCTATTTGTATTATCATTATCCATTTAGTTGGCATTGCAAATGATATACAAGATAGCAGTCTGATGGCGCCATATTGGAAACCTGAATTAGATGTGGAGTGGAATTGCCAATTGCTTACCAGTTCCTGCTCCCAAATCGATTAACATTTGTCACTTCAAACATGACATGTACAGACTTGCATTATGAAAAAGAATAATGCTTTTGGGTAATCCAGTGAAAGACTCTTTTGATAAAGGCTTTATTCAGAATTCTCCAGTCATTGGAAGTAAACTTAGGATTGATTACTGATTCCAGTGATGTAAAACCAGATGGAAAATGTTTTCAGACTTTGTAGAATGCAAGTTTAGAATCATTAAGCATTTGATATATTCATTTGCTTAAAGAGCCAAGTCAATTTTGTGGCCATTAAAAGATAAAGGCAAGGAGAGTATCTAAAGTAAAAATCACAATTCCATTTGAAACAGTGTTGCATTAGATTGCAATTATTTGTATAGAAATACAAAAGTAATTATATACCATTACATATAAAATGTCAGATCACAATCCCACATGAGTAGGAAAATAAAGTCAGCCAAGAGTCATTTCCCAGCTGATAGGCAACTAGCACAGATGTCTCTTTACTTGCCTTCCAATTCTTGAGAGATACCAGCTGGACACTGCTATCTCTGGTGAAACACTTTAATATTCAAGTAAGAAACTATTTTCTTTCTTTCTCTTTGTTTATTATTTCCAATGTAGGGTAACATTGTTAGAAACATAGACAAGTTAGTTTTTAGTATCTTCTAATAATACTTTAACTTTTATTTATACATAGATGTTGTGTTGTAGACTTAATACAGAGTCCTCTTTCTATGCCTACCATTCTAGTTCAGTTTTAGTTTAGCCAATTGACTATAAATGTTAGCTAAGCTTATTCAAGTGGAGTATCCCTTTTTCTTACCAATCCTGAAAATTGCTTTATTTTCCAACTTAGAGCATTTTAACATTATTGAGAAAAACTGCACTATGATGTGCCATTTTTGCTGTGTTATGGTAATATTAACGGTTTCCCTATAAGGAAACATTTGGTATTGATTGACTGAGCAGCCAATGGGAAATAAATAACTAGCATACAGAAGTTAGATCATTTAAGATTCTTTCAACATAATGCTGTATATTTACAAATGAAAATTAATTCTCTTCCATGTATTTCCTGCATGTTTACATCAATCTGAATATCTTTAATATTATCACTGTCATGGACAAGAGGACTTGTTTTATAATAGTCTATCATTCTTTAGCAAAATAACAATATCACTTTGAGCAAACAAAGAAATTTACTTATTCACTTTAAGATGACAGTAGTTAATGTTTGAATAACTTTGTGCCTTATGAGTTGGCTCCTATTTTAAGATAGTTCATATTTGTTTAAATTTTATATTTTGTTTCATCTCTGGGTCCCCATGCTACTACATGAAATGGTATCTATGAAAAAGAGGATTTCTTATTTGTTTTTTTATTAAAAGAGGTGGGAAGACATGGCAGCTTGGATTCTAAGAGGCAGACCTAAAAGGAATGACCCTGTGAGAACACACCATGGGTGCTCTTAGTCAGCCCCTCAACCTGGGTGTGGGAAGCATATTAATGCTTCAAAATGTAGTTCTCTGTTGAATTAACACTATTTTGGACATATCCAAAACATAGGCAATCAATCGCTTTCAGAATACCAAGCCCACAAGACACTCTGGCCAATAACTGACTATTCTGGCCCTGGCCTCTGCATTCTGTAACATTTTAATTATTAAAATATTTAAATGCATATATTGCTGTTATTAGGTATTCTTTTGTACATATTAGTTGACTTGTATGAAAATAATTTTTAAACATGCAATGAAGATTTTATATTTGCATGGATTTTTATGAGAAAACTTAAAACAGGTATAGCAGTAAACAAGTTAAATATATGCTCTGTTGAATGAGAGAAAAGAGGAATTAAAGAAAATTAATAAATTACAGAAGAATTTAAAAAATAAATAAAGATGGAGAGAACTTTTATTCTGCTGACAATTAAATTTCTTCTCTATGCAGTATTTACCCCAAAGATATATTATCACCATTTAATGCTATCATAATAGCTGAGGTGTTCTTCCAGCATTCATTGTTATCATTATTGCATAAATAATCCTTACCATCCTTAGTTTCAATATTATTATAGTAAGAATCATTATTATCAGTGTCAGCTAATAGCAATAACCCACTTGTGCTGTTGATGTAATATGAACACTCAATGACAAGGCAAAGTGACAAAAGCAGTGTTATTTTCAGTCAGTGCAAACTGCTATATTCATAACAGAACCATAATAATGAGATGGTTTTGCTTGTATTCTTTAAATGTCAGCACCAAAAAGACGTCAGCCATTCCAAGAGACAACATTTTAATATAGGCCATTCCTTGCTACCTGAATACAGTTTCGACTTTTGTCATTAATTTAATTTCCTATTTTACATTTTTCTTTTCCCAAATCTTTCTCATTCATTTTAAAAGATAGAATTAATGTACAAATTACAAATAACACTTTCAGAAAAACTGTCAGACTGAGCCTTGGATACCAACCAGTCTAGTCTAGGAGAAGAACAACTGAGTTCAAAACCAGTTAGTTGTGGGGTTGGTAACTCGTCCCCATAAAAACCTACTTCCTACAGAAACCATAGCAACAACACCTAATGTGATGAAGCTGTGGCCCTATTCTTCATAGAAGAGTGACACTAAGAAGGATGAGAAAGCATGGGACAAGTAAGAACAAAGTGGGAGTAGTATAGCAGATAAATCTGTTCAGCTGTAGGTCTTTTCATGGCCAATATGATAAAATTTGTTTCTATATAGCATAACAAATTCACATGGTGTAGGATGGGGGTTTAACTTTCATATGAATTTAGCTTTTCATTCCAAATTCCTCTAATCTAATTTGAAGGCTGCAGAACATACCACTATTAGGTTTTGGTAAATTTGATAGATTCTACAGAGCATTAATTTTACCCATCTATTCAAACAGATAATATATTTTATTGTACATGTGTAAATATTTTAAAATTGCATGAATACATTCAGTAGCTGTTCAGTTATTTTTTGTGATTGTTCTTAACATAGACTTAACATATGAAATAAGTTACATATGTAAGGTAATGACAGATGCACAATACCTTGTCTCTCTTTCTTGAATTAACATCTTTTTCAATAACACAAAAGGCGCAATTTGTTGGATATAAGGTATACTTGCTCACTTTTTTAATTCAAATGACATCATAATTTTAAAGTCTCTTTTATTCATTATACTCTTTGATCTTTTAATAAAATGAAGCTTCTCATGCTGGGTGTCCAGAAAGGTCACTCTGCATCATACTCATTATCTATTGCTCATAATGTCTTCTTACTGTGAAGAGATAATTAATTCACATTGTTCTTGATTTGAACCAAACAACAAACTCAATAATTCTATTGAAAAATGTTATTTTTGTTCATAAAAAAATATACAGACAGACGAGTCATAAGTAATTTCTGTTTTTGTTTATCAACTTCACTCTTCAAAAAATAAATTACAATATTTTACTCAAATTAGATTTAGAATCCCCTTAGGGATATAAATATAGAAGCTAATGCTTCTTGGAGCTCAAACCAATTTAGGAGGTTAGTTTGATCTACATGTGCATGTACACAATGGAAGAGAGACACACAGCAGCCACTGATTAAGGCTTTGTCCATACACACAATAGAAAGGATTAACCATCAACCATCAAACCTTTTGTCTACAAACAGATTAGGCTGACTGTCATAAAGTAAGTCTATTCACATGTTTCACACCATGAATAGAATACCTAATTACTTTATAAAACAAACTTCACTGCAAGGAAAATTGAACATTTTATTGCTGCTGTATATTTCTGAAAAGAATATATAAATGTTATTTCAACTGATGTTCAGCTTTTACTTTTCCTTCAGCGAATAACCTTTTTTTTATGTTTTATTTAAAAGGTGTGTAATTGTTAAATATTTGAAATCCCAATACTCAGATATCAACAAAAACCTGGGTAGACAGATTCCAATACACCATTGTTTTAAATGACTTGCTGCTACTTATGAAACAGCTCTTTGATACATTTTGAGTAAAATTCTGTAGGTTTTGATGTGAAAGTTTTCAACAAACTGTTGGATATGATTTTCATAAGAGAAAGTTGAACAGACCAACCAATTCCAAAATTCCTGCATTATTCTTGCTGCATGCAGGTTTCTGCAACAGCATAGAAGAGAACAATATTTTTGCTATTGATAAATATGGTGTTCTTTTTCAGCAAACTTTTATGGACATATTGCAACTGCTGAACATATAAATGTTCAATTAGAGTTCTATTGTGTTTTAAGAACTTTAAGTGAATAATACCTCTGTAGAGTGAGTGACCAATGGTTCAATGTAAATAAATGGCAGAACTGTAAGAAAAAGAGCACCATGACAAAAATCGGTCTGCCAAAAATTTGGAAACAGCGTGTTGTACTGCTTGACATTTGCACCTGAAGCTCCAATACATACATTTCAGAGTGTTTGGATGTCAATCTGAGAACAGTGTAGAGGATTCTGAAAGAGCTGGATGAGTTTAATGATGATTACAAATGTATTTGGAGTGATCACTAATGATGATGATGATTTTATGCCTACATTCATCTTCTCACAAGGCCTTAGACTCAAAATGGAGACTTACATCAAGTGCCTTGGGGAGGTAGTGATGGCCTCGGTCAAAAGGGTGACTGTTAGAAGAACCTATGTCTGGCAACAGGACTCTGCACAAATCCAACCAAGCAGGAGAACCCAGTCATGGCTGTCAGGCAATTTCTGCAACCAAATCACTTCTTACATCTGGCCACTTAACACAGCAGACTGCACCCCCTTGGTAATTATGTGTGGGGTGCAGATGAGTGGGAGACCAAAGATGAACTGAAGGCAAAGATTATGGCAGCATTTAACAATTTAAACAAGAAGAGTTGCAGAAGATTCCAAAGTTGTCTGGAGGACATGATTGAAGCTAATGGCAATTTTACTCTTTAGTATTTCAAGATATTTTTGTGTAGTTTTGATAACTATATCTGTTAAAATGAGATGTCAGTGTTTATATATATATATATATATATATAAGAATAAAAGGGCAAGTTGACTTTTAGACTATGGTATTGCATTCAATTTGAAAGTTGGGGTTTCACATGATTAATAACACAAAATATTTTTTTCAAAATTGTTACCATTTTTTGAGGAGATGAGTTTTAAAGTTTAAGTTCAAAATCATAGTGTTGGAATTTCATTCCAGTGATCAGTGTAAGCCTTATAAAATTTATAATTTTCTGAAGTTTTACAAATTGCATATGGACAAGATACATAGCACAAGCACATCAAATAAGGCCTTTATTTAATTCAAAGGGAAATTATACTGAACAATTTAGTTATATTAGGATATAATGTTATACAGTGCAGTAGTTTTAGTGTGATTTTCAATAACCAATGAAAATTTAAATAATTTTGTCTTATAATTTGTACCCAGCAGTATTAGTGTTATATATAGTAATCTATTTTTTTTTAATTATGATCTTAATTGGTCTCACAAATCTTACTGAGTAGCCTTTTTGTAATCATTTACATTTTTTTTTACTGTTTTTAGTTATCCAATATAGTAAGAAGATTGCATATTTTGCTTGATTCATAATTAGAATTCTGATTTGAATATATTTTCCATTTAGCAACTAATACAAAAGATATTAACTTTATTTGGATATATCCTTGAATTAGTCAAATTTTGAAGTCAGTTCATAAGTAGAAATCTGCAGAAATTAGTTATTTCTGTACATTTTTTTCAGACAATCTTTAAACCAAAATACTCAAAAGTTGGTGAAATTTAATTTATGACTTTAATTGTTGGTGACAGTACTTATCACATCAAATTCCAGATTTTATATTGAGTACAAAGTTGATTTTTTTTTTTTAAAGTTACAACTCAACCTGCTTTATATATATATATATATATATATATATATAGTGTGTGTGTGTGTGCATATATGGACATACACTACTGGAGTGATGAAGTAAATGAAAAATAGGTTACTTGGAGCTTTGAATGGTTTTTATTGCATTTCAGTTATGAGACTTGAATTTGTTAAAATCAGACTTAATACTAATCTGCTCATTAATGACATTCATAAAATAATTTGAACTTGTCAAAGTTTGCATGATCATTCTGAATATCATGCTAATATCATTTGAGAGATGAAAAATATCATAACAATAACTGCTAGTTCAATACACAGAAATTTGAAGTCCAGATGGAAGTACAAAATTATATTTGTTAAAAGAAAATTGAATAAATGATCTAATTTGGATGACGCTATATCGATTTTGCCATAGTAATGGTGAGATTAACCATTTCCATACAGGAAACATTTGACATTCACTGAA
>OZ038477.1:110165611-110180611 GCA_964036315.1 Acanthosepion esculentum | reverse complement strand
AAGGATCAGTCATCTTCAGTGGTAGCAAATCAAATCACATACAGAGTGATAAAGGTTAATAGTACCTGTGTCCTGTAACAGTTGTTAAAGATAGTATATTAAATGTAACATTTATTCTGGGACATGTAGTATATATCCTTTTTTGAAAATTAGGTATTGTCCTCTAATTTAATAATTTTTAATGATTATATGAAAATATACATCATTGTTTGCTTATTTTTTTAATTCTCTACTTGGTGTTTTCTTAGTATCTGTCTATATTTCTGAGATGAGGTATTATATACATTATTTACATTATTCGAACTATTGTCCTCATCTTTGTTGCCATGTTTATCACAATGTTTCGGCCGTTGTAAACTCTGGCCTTCTTCAGATGGTTGGGATGTCGAACTGAACCTTTTATTTCACTCACAGGAGTAGACTGTTCTAGTTTCACGTGCGATGTCTAATGGATGTCAGTTATCTCCCGTTAATTCCCCTCTGAAAGTTCTCCACTGCCTTAACCAGGTAGAGAGTGTGAGTTTAATACCTGGTTAAGGCAGTGGACAAAGATGAGGACAATAGTCCGAATAATGTAAATTGGTGTTTTGTTGTTATCATAAGCTTTCATTTCTCTATGAAAATAATTTTTTGTCAAAGATGTCTTTCTCTCTAAAAATGTATAATCCCAATGTAATACATCTAATTTCTTTTAATACGAATTTAAAATTTTTCTTCTGTTTTAAGTATTATATTTAACTTTTAATGAATTACTGACTTTTACCTCTTAGGAATTGAGTGCTATCTCCAACTAAAGAACTTCATAAGTTTTGAATTGAAACAAAAAATGACTTGATGTAAGGTATATTTGAAAATCTAAATAAATTATCAATTTTTTTTAATACCAACATCAAAATGAATTTCAGCATCTTTACTCTTAGACCCTCCTTTGTATTCTTTATATTCTTATTTGCATTATTTTAACTCTAATACAACTATTAATTCTGTTTTATACCTTGGAAAAAATTAGATTTTAAACTAAGCTAATTACCAAGATAAATTTAACTAGGGGATTCACTTAAAGTAAAAACAGTTAACATAATACAAAATGGTAATCTTGAAAAATGGAAGAAAAGTTGATAACAAAACATGTCCCACTAAAAATAAATAAATATTAGACTTAGCAACATGTCCTAGTCAGTCAATTAAAAAAATACCATCTCATCAACAAAAATCTGGGCCAAGTGACTTCCTTATTATAAAAAGATAAGTGTCATGGCTACAGATCAAAAAACTCATTGAAAACTGAAACTATATGCCTGCTTTTCTAAGTCAATATCTGCAATTGTTTTTCTCCTGCAAACTGTGTGTAACAACCATTACTGAAATGCACAATTTTTTTTTCTATATTAAACACATTGTTTTTTTTATGAATACTTCAAGACAATTGTTTACTATGAAATGATACATCTGCAGAAAATCAATTTACATACATTTACATTTTCGAAGGAAAATTAATAAGAATGAAAATTCTTTTTTGTGTGTGACACATTTTGTCCTTTAGGATTTCATCAGATTAAAGTAATGTTTTTGTTGATGTAATTATATATGTGTGTGAAGGGGATTAGAATATAAGAGAAATTTGTTATAATTATTCATAGATAGAAAATGTTGAAATTTTAAACTTTTCAATTACTTATTTTTTGTTTTTGAGATGTATCTGAATATATAGTCTAGCCAATTTAATTTAAAAAAATTATAACTATAATCAGAATAATTTGCTTTTTTATTTTCTCCACCACACTTCATATGCATAAATAATTACATCATCATAAACATAACTTTAGTTTAATGAAGTCCTAAGGGATGAAATATGGAAAGATTTTTTTACTTTGTCATTAATTTGCCTAAGATTTTGTTCTGGCATATAAAAATGTATATCTCATATTATTTAATATCTGGATAAAATGAATGAAACAAAATTGGGTGTTTTATTTATATTATTATTTAATATATTATTATTTATTTATATCATATTATTTAATATATTTATATATAAAACATTTTTTATCACTTTAAACATTATTTTTAGTGGATACACATATTTGAGTAGACATTCCATTTATTTTATTAAACAGTATACTTATTTATTTTGTCCACCAACCTTAACATTCTAGAAATTTTATTAAAGAAAATATGTGCCCTCTGGCAGGATTTGGACCTACATCCCTGGTAGATGAAAATTAATAAATATACTATTTAAAAAATAAATGTAGCATCTACTCAAATATGTGTATCCACTAAAAATAACATTTAAAATTATAAAATATGTCAGATTAATAAATAAAGTCTTCATTGCTTCCTTAAAAAATATAAAACATTGTAAAAAGCATAAAAAAATTTAAGTTGTAAATTTTACCACAATTATTGGAAGTTTACTTACTATATTAACTGCTGCAATGACTAATTACCAACACCACTACAAAGTTAATGCATAACGATAGTTTTTTTTTTTTTCATTGTACTTAACCAACTGACTTGCCTTTATTTGAACTTCTCAAAGACTTAGCTCTACATAGTCAATCACATAACTCCGAGGAAGACTTCTTGTAATCTATCTGCTTCCATTGGACATTTTACACAAGAACTTGGAGGAAGTTCTGTGCAGCACTCAGCCATTTGGGATACCAATTGTTGTTAGTTATCTTTCATTTTGAAGGTAAATAAGTTCAGATTAAAAGCATATTAATTTAAAAATGTATTCTTTTAAGAGGATTCCATCTAGGCTATAAATCTTCTTGTATGATTAGTAGCTATCTTGCCATTCTCTGATGATGAATTAATCAATAAAGTTACATTCTATTCATATGAGCTGCTGCATTATGTAACTATGTAGCTACGGGTATTTTCACAATTGAATTGTTCTTAGTTTTTAATATATTATGTTTTCTTTTTACGGTTGCAAGCAGGTCCATTTGCAAAGAGACTTTGTGCGGAAACGAAATTCCGGTCCAGTCTCAATTCAGAGGAGATCAAAAACTTTCTCACTCAGAAAGATAGAGCATGATTTATCATCTGTCAGAATACTGCTGGGCTTCTTTTTTTTCTGAGATTTTCTCTTTGTGCATTGCATGGCAACAGGTTTATTCATTCTCTCTGTTGTTTGCTATTCATCATGGAATAAATCAAAATGACTTTCATAGTGTTTTTGATTTGATCTGTGTCAAATTTGAAAATTTTATTTGCTCAACTGATTAACTCAAGCGAATACAAGTCAGAACACAAACTTTTGTCTGATCCATCACTTTGAGAAAAGAAAATGTGGATTTAGAAAATATGATTTACTTCAGGGAGATAAACTCGCTTGCTTGCAATGGTAATGGTAAAATTATCAGTTTCCATCAAAAATCATTTTGTCTTCATGGTAATGATAAAACTAGTCTTTTCCCTACAAGGAAACATTTGCCATTCATTGACCAAGCAGCCAATACTGAAATTTATAAAATTTTTCACTGAAAACAATTTTTCAGGAAAATAGGTTTTTCAAGTTCACTAATTATCATTGTTCTTTTCAGCATTGATAGGAGTTTCTTTCCTAACCTTTTATTTAAAATAATGTGGAATGTCAACATCTTGACTGTCATTATTTTCTCTTAGAGTTGCATATGCCATGCATTTTAGCTGTTGCTAGTCCTCAGGTGATATCCTTTCTGCTATTTGATACAGTTCTTTGTGATTCTGTAGCACCAGCCCACAATACAGTCTTTGTCAAAACCATCAGGCTTTACTTGCTTAAAGTCTTTTTCAACCATTGATCTTAGGAAGCAGTTGTATACAGCTGAATGTTTAGATATTTTTAACAGTTTTGACATCCATATGAAAGTCCTGATGAGGCTATTTAAGAACATAACTTGAGTTTTCAGGTTGATATTTTGATTTTGTAACTAGGTCTGGCATGGCCAATTCTATGTTCAATTTTCTTTGCTTTTCCCTTATACTAAATTTGATTGAGCAGTTAGTGTTACTGATGGTTTTCCAAGAGATTAAACTTCTCAAGTTCATTATTGAGCTAGAGAGTTAGATGTTATAGATGCTATATGTTAAGCATTTTCTCTTTTGATCTATTAAGAATAATTTTCATAATTTTTAAAGAATCTGGATTTATACATAGATATGGGCAAATAGATTGATGTTAACCAATGGAGATAGAAATAAATTGATTGTGATATTAACAAACAGTAATGGTAAAATTAGCTGTTTCCATACAGGAAACATTCAGCATTCATTAACCAAACAGCATTATTGTCTATTGAAGTTCTTTTCTCAAAACAGTTTTTCAAGTGGTTAGTTTCCTCAATTCCACTGATACAATTCTTTCTAGTCTTGATGGGATTTTCCTTCCAGACATTTTGATTTTGGCATTTGGGAAGTTAACATTATGTCATTAATCTCTCTTCTAGTAATATATTCTACACATTTTAGTTGTTATTGCTGTTGGATGTGTTCAAGTGGTATAGTTTTTGATACATGGTAAATCTGTCCATCTGTGATTCTTTAGTACCTGTCTATAGTGTCTGATGAATGGGTGTCTTCTTTAAGATTGATAGGACTCCTTTCTTTGAAACCATTTAAACCATTGATTAGAGAAAATGTTTGTATACAGATGATAGCTCATAATTTTCTGAATTAGTTGGATATCATGTATAATATGCATATGAAAGTCTAGATCTGAGAAGGCTATTTAAGAACATGACACAAATTTTTAGTTCAATATGTTAGTTTTGTATCATAGTGCTTGACAAAAGTACACATAATGCAACCTATCTTGTGTTCAATTTCTTCACTTCGCTGGATAGGTTATAAATTTAGTATACTAAATTTATAACCTATCCAGATACCAAATCTAAAGTGTTTAGAATTTATCAATTCAACATTCTAAATTTTAATGATGGATTCAGGGTGGGTGTCATCATTACTAATCCAATTCTAGATCATGGTTTCTGCTTTAAAATGGCTTATTTGAAGTCCTAATTCTTAGAACACTTAAATTTATAGCCACATCACATTGAAACACCAGTTCCTATATGATCACCAAAATTAAGCAGCATCAAGCCTGGTCAGTCCCTAGATGGGTGATCACTTGGGAATCCAAGGTGCTGTAAGCTTGTGTGGGTAGTGTAATGAATAATGGAGAAATGAGTTTCAATTCCTGTTGAGTTCATTATATTCACTTATATGCAAAATAGTCTTGAGAAAGGCATGAATCCACTTATTCTCCCCAGGTATGAGTTAATATATGTGGCATATATAAATATATACTTAATAGATATTTTATTCAAAATAACAAAAATAATAGATTACTCACAGCTACTTTCTCACACACACAGACTAATGTATCATACTTTATATACTGTACACCCATCTTTGTTTACAATTGAAAAGCCAACCTTCCAATTTCTTTTCCTGCATAACATTTTTATCTTGCCTGCAGATTTTGTTCATTGCATCTGAAGTCCATTGATGGGAGGTGGTCCATAGATGAAACGTTTGTCTGTACTGTCTAAATATACAGGGTGACCCAAAAAAATGGGAACTTTTTAACAATCCAATAAAACCAAGAGTGATGGAAGAAAAATATTTATTCATAGTAATTGAAACCTTAAAACATGCCATTTAAGAAACAATGATGGAATTTTCATTTTTTTAAAATGACATCCTGCAAATGACGTCCTCTTGTACAAATGCATTCTTGAAATCTGCTGTTGAGATTCCTCATTGACTGCTGCAACATCTCAGCTGGGATACTGTGAATTTCATTTTGAATTCTCTGTTTTAACTCATACGGTATTCTTGGTCGAGTTGTTTAAACTTTACTCTTGAGATAGCCCCACAAGAAAAAATCACAAATGGATAAATCTGGCGATCTAGGGGGCCAAGGCAACTTTACCAAATCTTGAGATCACACAGTTACCGAACAATTCTCGTTAATAAAATGGCGAAATGTTTACTTGCTCAAGGTCACTGTCTTAGTGTTGCCACTTGCTCATGTCTGGCAATATGCACTTAAAAAATTCCCGTTTTTTGGGTTCACCCCTATACAAATATACCGTCCACATTATAATTATAGAAATCCATGGCTGTGTTAATATTTGTTTAATTAGTTTTGAAAATGTGTTAAAATCTTTACAAAGTAGCAGACAGACATTAAGGAATGGGCTGTGTATTGCTATACACACTAACAAGCAAATATTTTGTCCAAAATGTGTTGAAATGTGTTGCTGTCACTTTACTTTTTTTAACTTGAAAGAAGCATAATTATATTTAAACAGTGGGAAATGTGTTGTTATTGTTGTCTTCAGAACATCACCAAGATGTACTTTAATCTGATGATAAGCTGAAGTCTATTTCTTTAAAACAATGTTTGCTGGCAGGTTTAGTGGTAACATAGTTGGTATTTGGCATAAGATAGTAATCGCTTTTTGTAATACTATTTAGTGCATAGTAATCACCACACCATTGGTAATGGCAAATAGATTTTGAAATAAGGGGTGAAGATTTATATATTAATGTTTGAGGAAATATCACTACAAGATTCTGATTTTTTTTTATTATTATTATTAAATTCTGGTCATACTGCTTGAATTTTTTTCTGCAAAATTTGGTTTGGTTTTGCCAAAAAACAGGAGAATGGCTTTCTGGATTAATCCAATGGTAAACTACAGAATTTAACTATAGTTTTCTATGATCTGACATAGCATTTAGGTCTTTTTATATTAATTCATTCACAAATAGAAAAAGGCTAACATTGTTAACAATTAAATTCATCAAAAATGTAGTTAGATTTAAATTAATCTTCTTTTCAGTAATATTGTCTTGAATAATTTTATTTCTACAGTTTATAAATAAGTCAAAGTTGTATAAAAGATTAGTGAAATCAGCAATCACAAAAATCCATCAGAAAAACTCATTTTAAGCAAGGAATTACAATTTCCAGGTTTGCTTGGCCTCAATATTTTATTTTCTCACTATTTGCAGATGGGATTATAATAAACATTGGATCCAAAACAATTCTGTTTGCTAGCAAAACTGGTAACACAGAAATACTAGTACCAATGTTATTAACAAATTTTTATTCTGTTAACGTCAAGCAATGACTTCCAGAAGTGGCAAATGTGTAGGAGTTAATGCAGTCAGATTATTTTTTCATCTCAATGGGAACAAAGGTTGGTAGTTAGGAATTGGCTTTGAAATCTAAGATTTTTGCTATTAATTTTTTTCATATTTACTTTCTTTATCTTATTGTTGCTTTTTTTACAAATTCTGAGTGTGAATATCTTCTGGTCATCAGTGAGAATCAAGAATAAAATGATTTCTGATATGACTAAAACTTGCATCCCATTCTTTAACCAATTTGAATTGAAATTCAATAAAACAATAAATCTGCAGCCATATTGCCATGTTTCTACTCCAATTTTTCACCATATATTGAACAAGGCCAGCATGCCCAAACCCTCAGCCACGATGACTTGTGACTTCATGCTAGCACAGTTATTGACAGCCCCAAAGGGTTCTGTCTACCCAATTTCACTCACAAGGCTTGGGTCAACTCGTGATATAGTTTTCAGGCACTTTCCAAAGGTGTTGCATGCAGCAATCGATCCCTCCAATCTGATAACATTAGGAAGTCTCCTTCCTGACAAAGCAACCAACCACACACACACACACACACACACACACACACACACATATATCTATATATATATATACTAGTAATAATCTTATAAATATAAGAAATTATACTCGTCCGGAAAACATTTGGTGTATTGATTTACAAATAAACAAACCAATACCAAAGGGAAAAAAAGAAAGAACAAAGAATGTACGTCAGCCAAAAATAATCATCTAGCATCCAATTCCAGAGTCCAAAGAAAAAAGCCCCAATACAAATAAGTAAAATAACTAAAAGTGCTCAATACGCTAAGTAAAGCAAACTTAATTAAACCTAAAGAGCCAGACAAACCTACCAAGGTTTCACCTACACGGATCATCAGGGAGCCAGCCTTCCCTGACGATCCATGTAAGTGAAACCTTGGTAGGTTTGTCTGGCTCTTTAGGTTTAATTATATATATATATATATATACACGCACACACACATGGTGCAATGGATAGATTGTCTTCTAAATTATGCAAAAATAGACAGCTGAATGTTTCCATGATCCTTGCCTTCACTTTATCTTTGATAATATAAGGAATTTTGTTAGTTTCTTGCTCAACTGCACCCCACACACCATCAAGCAGGTTGCAGTCTGGGGAGTTAGGTGCCAGATGTGAGGTGTGATGTGGTCACAGAAATTGTCTGACAGCCATGACTGGGTTCTGCTGCTTGTGTGGCATGGTGCAGTGTCCTGTTGCCAAACATAGTGTCTTCAAGCAGCCACCCTCTTGACCTAGGGCAGCACTACCACCTCAAGGCAATTGATGTAGGCCTCTGTTTGGAGTTTGTTCACCTTGTTGGAAGATGAATGGAGACATAACATCGCCATCACTAGTGATCATTCAAAATAACTTTGTAATCACCATTACACTCATTCAACTTTTTCCAAATCTTCTGCATTGTCCTCAGATTACTTGTTATTTTGGTAAGCATATCTGTTAAAGTGATATTGATCAATAATTCCACAACTTGATAAGTAATTATTAGCTTAATATTGATCTGAAATATTCACAACATAATATTTGATCTATGTAATTAATATTGACCCCTGAATTAAGGGCATTAACAAGATTCTGTTCAAAAATATATACCTATTGCCTGAAATAGATGCTTTTTTTCATCATTAGGCCACATAGATATTTGAGAAAAGTATTGTTTTCTAGTGGCTCAATATTATTACAATAATATTTTTCTCCATTTAATTCTTGATAAACTTGAAGAAGAAAACATTATTTTCTTAAGCAAAACTACTTATATAGACACAACAATCCAGTTAGTGTTTACTTTTGCAGCCAAGGCATCTTAGAATAACCCAAAATATGCAATAACAGTAAGACCTCTAGGCTTGATTATAGAATGAATTAAAGCAAGCTTCAATTTCTGTATAATTAATTTGCATTAAACAGATGTTCTTCTTTATTCTTCTTATTACTTATCAGCTGCTGGAAAATGTTTCTGCTTAATCAGTTCATTGCTAAATTTTTTTTTTTTCTTTTTTTTTTTTTTAAGCGTATCACGCCAAGCAAGGCTGGTGGCCACTATCACGCATGGGGTTACAGAAGGGTTGGAGGAAGAGCAGATAGGAGTGGTAAAGGAAGGGATGTAGAGAAAGACGGAGGGTCGATCAAGGCAGGGGGGTTACGGAAGATATAGAGCGAGAGCAGATAGGAATGAAAGATGAAAGGAAGTGGAGAAGGGAAGTGAATAGATCAAGGCAATTGGAGATGACGATTGACGCTACACTTAAACCGTTGGAGATTGTATTTGTCAGGGAAACAGTAATAGGGAAGGGAGTTCCATAGGCGAGATGTGCGAGACATGAAGCCATTGGAGTAGAAAAGACGTCTACATCTAACAGTTTCAACAGTGAAGGGGTGGGAACGGGATGCCAGCCTCATAGGACGCTTAAATTCACGAGGCTTAGGGACAAGCGAAAGCAACTCCTCGGAGCAATTACCGTGGAAGTACTTGTAGAAAAGGCAGAGCGATGCAACATCGCGTCTGTGAGAGAGCGACTGCAGACGAGATGACAGATCAGGGCCAATCACATTGCATATCCGTCTCTGGATCTTATCAAGAACCCTGAGGCAACACGCAGGGGCCCCAGACCATAAATGGCAGCAATACTCCATGCAAGAAAGTATTTTCCCTCTCTGAAGAAGATACTAAGAAAATAAAGGAAAGGAGTAACTAAAAGAACTTTAATTGGAAAACAAATAATTTACAATAATTTTGATATTAAAGATATCATCAATAATTGTGAATAATTTCATATTGTAATTATAATCTGACTTCATATTTCTGATTATTTTCTTTGTGTGTTGATACCCAAAATAAAATTAAAATCAAGTCATGATTCATGACACTTTTCCTCATGGTTAACTATAGAACATTTTGTGAGCTATAATTCAGGACTGCCAACTATTTTTTAAAAAAAAAAGAAAAAAATTATACTAAAGTTCACCTAATGCAAGGCTCAAGAGCCACTTAAAGTAGAGAGTTACTGCAAAAATGGTATTGATGAATGAGATGTGTGATATAAACATAAAAGGAGGAAGTAGAAAGTGAAATTAAAAGGATAAATAATTGACCCTTGACTTGAAGAGGTTAAGATTTTAGTGTTCATAGAAGCATCCATGCAGGAGTCTATACCACAACGTAACAGTTTATTTTCCCAAAGAACTATCTAGGATTTTCTCCTTACATCTAGAATACATGCAAATAAGGTCAGTTTGATTCCATGGTGGTAGGATGGCATGTCTTAGCCTTAAAGTTCTGAACTGGTAGAAATAAAGAAGAGAGCTCATCCAAACATTTACCAAGGAAATAGTGCTAGAGTATCAATAATCTTGCAATGCTGCATTATGTGTAAGGGCTGCAAAGGGAGAATAAGCTTTCCTTTAAAAGAATTTGTAAACAACTTGAACTCTTATCAAGGCTGTAAAGCAAGAATTAAGTAGCTCCAGCGAAATATGGTAGTGATACTTAATGTCTGGTCACTTGTAAAGATAATGCATGGCAGGAGGAGTCAGGTACATACTAAAGTGATAGGATAAGCTGATCATTTTTTCCAGTATCTTCAGCAGTGAATTTTATATATGAGTTCCTCTTGATGTCTGGAATAAACTTGAAATCCAATTCAAAGCATCAAGCCACATTGAGAATGCAATTGTTCATCATGACTGGAGAACAGTCAGGGTCTGATCAGTTATGATGAAAAGATATTAGCTGCTGTGAAGGTCATGTGACCAAGGACTACCTGTTCTCGGACAATCAGCTGGCAACACAGACTGACACAGTGAATGCTTTTGTGATCTCTCCAAGAATGCATAAATTCTCCAAATTCTGCATTCATCCAATTCGTCTGGGAGTTCCCAACACACACATTTATTACACAAAATATTTACTGTCTTCACCTACTGACCAGCAATAGAGATTTTGTCTCCCACCTCAGTAGAACCACACAACTAGACCAGATATAGACAACTGTTGCCTGTTGAGTCAGTCTTTCTCTTCTCTCTCTTCATTCTAACCTTACATTACAATACATGTATATATAACAGTGCAAAAGAAAATACACTAATAAAAAAATATATAGCTATATAAGGGCAACTACTTTATTATATGGTGAGAGCAGGTGACTATCCTTCTTTGGATACTAATGAGTTTGCTTAGATTTTACTTGTACAAACTCTACCTATTCCAAAAATTGATTGAAAATGAAGATTACTTTTTTCTTGTATTTAAAAAAAAAAGATAATTCTTAGAAATTTAACAACCAATTCCAGTCTTAATTCCTTCTTTTACTTTTGAAACCTGTCCTAAAATATCTTATTTGTTTTTTAATCTTCAGTATTTTATTCTTTTTTTAACTATAAGTTAAAAAAAGAATAAAATACTGAAGATTAAAAATTTTTTAAAAAAAAGTAATTATCTTTGTACTTTGGTGAACTACACAAACTCATTTAAATTTTTAAAAACCCATTTTTAAACCATGTTATCTATTAGTATATTCTATGAAATAGCATTCAGGGCTAACACCTACTTTCACTACCAATAGAATTGACCATCCTAAATAAACAGTGAGATTGATGGGATTTTGGAGAAATAGAGGGATAGAGCAAGATCTATTGCGAGATTATCATTGAAGTGAATCATTCTTCTATGTGTAATGTCCTTTCAGGACGTTGGTGATCATGGCTCTCCTACTTTTTCTAGTTTTTAATAAATTTTATCTTTTTCTTATTTCTCCTAAACCTTTTTCTGCTATCCATTCACACGTCGGGTAAGTGGATGGCTGCCTTCCTCTGTCACTCTTGCCTTTATGATACACCATGAGGGTTAACTTTTCCAAACCCTCTTTCCTCATTTCAGCTGTCTTTTCTGGGTTCTTGAGTACTAGTGTTTTTTTTGTTACTATTTTCTTTAAGATTACCTTATCACTTACTCACTTGATATCTGCAGGCTCAATCACATCATAGCAGCAGAAATAGCCTCATGTTCACAGGAAATAAAAACATACATCACTGAAAATAAAACATATAGAGATAACAGTGAAAGCATGGTAAATTGTACATTCATATCATACAATTTATTTTTTGTGTACTTTTTGTGTATTTTTAGTTACAAATGTTTCATGATTGTATGTGATAAAAGGGAGAAGTCACTCCATATTGTTACATGCCATGTCACTGAGAGAAAAGTTGGACACTTGTTGGCTGTCCCAAGGTTGTTGGTGAAGAGATTGAATTCAATGTCTTTTGGCAGAATGTCCGTATTTCCAGTAGGAACATTTGGATGTTGGGAGAATCTATCATTTTTATTTAATTTATTTTATACAATGTTTTCATGTTATTGTTTTATTTTATTTATAATATTCGTTATTATTATTATTTTATATTTTATTTATAATAATAATGTCTCTACATATCTTCAGAGGTATGTTAAGGAGTTTAAATTGTCTCTATTTTTCAACAGAACCTCTTTCCTATCAATGCATTTAATATTAATCAGATGGATCAAAGATTATTAAGTCAACATTTCAGATTGAAAATCAGCTCATAATTACATGCAAGACTTCAGACTTATTGATCCACCTTTGTATATTGATTTACATTTCTTGTCTTTTACCATTTTTTCTCTAAAAGATTTCTTTTTTCTTTTTTTTTTTTTTTTAAATTTCTTCAGACTTTTCAAAATACAAATTGTTTAATCTGTGGAATTGTCCAGTATAGATTAGATGAATTTTTCACTCTCTGAAAAAATTGTTAGAAGCTCTTATGGAAAAGGTTTGGCTCATTTTAAATTAGCAGGTAAGACAGGGTAATTCAACATACCTGTTAGCCAAGAATGATGAGTTCAATCCTTTGGAGGGTCAGCATTAAGAATCTCCATAATAGTTATCTGAAAGATAGAAGAGCATAGTACACAGAAATCAAGGAGCATAATTTCTGATAATTTACAGAAATTATAATTTAAATTTTTGAAAGGAAATTAAATTTGTTTTTAAGATATTTATGCTCAAATATTTTTGCAATAAAGTTGCCTTTAAATATAAGTGCATTTCAATTCTGTTTTTATCCAGAAATGCAAGACCAAAAGACAATATGAAAAGCAGTTGATATGGTAGTAGAAGTTGAACCTTCCACTAATAACCCATAATTTTTCTTTTTTCACCATGTTGCAATTCACTCTGCCAGAAATTTGGAAATGGCATGCTGTACTGCTCGGCATTCATGCCAGAAGCTCCAGTACAAAGATTTCAGAGTGTTTGTCAATCTGAGGACAGTGCATGGGATGCTATGTACCCCAAAAGATGTACCGAGTGTAATGCAAACCAAATATCCAGTCAACATCATGGTGTTTAGAGTGATCACTAGTGATGGTGAGGTTATGCCTCCATTAATCTTCCCACAGGGCCTCAGACATCAATACAGAGGCCTACATTAAGTGTCTTAAGGAGGTAGTGCTGCCCTGGGTCAAGAGGGTGGCTGCTGGAAAACCCTATGTCTGACAACAGGACACTGTACCATACCACACAAGCAGCAGAATCCAGTCATGGCTGTCAGACAACTTCTGCAACTGCATTATCCCTTACATCTGGTTACCTAACTCCCCAGACTACATCCCCCTTGATTTTTATATGGTGAGTGCAGTTGAGCAAGAAACCAAGAAAACTCTTTGTGATAGCAAAAATAAACTGAAGGCAAGGATTATCGCAGTATTCACCAACTTAAACAAGGAGGCTATCCAGAAGATTTTCAAGAGATTCCAAAGTTGCCTGGAGGCAATAGTTAAAGGCAATGTCGATTTTATTGAATAAATTTACTCTATGATATTTAAAGATATTTTTGTGTAATTTTGGTAAACATATCTGTTAAAATAAGATGTCAGTATTATTTTCACTTTTGTGTAATTTAGAAGAGAATTTGCCCACCACACCCTGTAGATGTAAATTGTTTATTAGCCTATAAAAATATGATGGCTTTATCTCATATTGAAATATAAAAATTATAATTTAAATTAAGTTCCTCCAAAATGAAAACTATAAAATATCAGTATATCTTTCAAAAAATGTCAAATTTCTTTATAATTACATGGTCTTAAATTTAATTTTACATGGCTTTGCAGTTCAGAGATGATAATAGAATTAAAAATTTGAATTTGATGATTGAAGTATTATTTTGACCTCACAGTTGTCATGGCTTTTACAGATTAAAAATCATGAATGAATAATTCTAGATTGTTCCTAATTCTCTATTCTATTGGATTGAAACTTAAAATATGTTAGCATTATTTAGCAAAAGTCTGCCAGAAAATCAATGAAAAAATTATATACTTGTCATATATACTATTCATATACATTAACACATGTACATGAGCTTGTATATAAAAAGAAACAAAGATATAGCAGTTTTATAAAATGTATGAAAAGGTTTAACACATGTGGTGTATAATTTTGTGAGCTGTGAATTGTCAATGTTTATTAGAGAGATAGGGGAGTGCTTTTCTATTACCTACTCCATGGTGTTTTTATTGAGATCCTATTTTCTAGTCTGCCAGCTATTGACTTTTAGAGTTCAGCATATGTATATAATAGTGGTATGTGAATTGTCATGATTGTTCTTTCAACAGATAATGAAGTAGTTTATCTTCTTGAGTGCTTTTTATAGACACTATCTCCAGTTAGATGGCCATTGAATCTTGGAGTTCATCCACCTTTTGAAAAGACTTACTTTTCATTCTCCTGGCTTACTAACCACCCATTTGTTTCATACTAAAGTGGGATAGGGAGGTACATAAAAAG
>OZ038477.1:110103111-110160611 GCA_964036315.1 Acanthosepion esculentum | reverse complement strand
TTCCATCTTTCTTTAGTTATAACTATTTCTTTGCTTTTCTTTCTTCCATTGTATTTCATCTTTTCCCTTTTCGTCTCATCCTTTTCTCCTCTCATTTTTTCTTTTTTCTCCCCTTTTCTCTTTTCTCCCCTTCCTCCCGTTTTCTCTTTTTTCCCACTTCCTCCCGTTTTCTCTCTTTTCCCCTTTCTCTCTCCTTTATCCACTTTTTCCTCTTTTTTTTCCTTTCCTTTGCCTTTACTCCATTGTACATTTTAATCATTTCCTTAGATTTCTTTCTTCCATTGTACTTCATTTTCCCTTTCTTTCTTTATTACATTGTACAATTTTCCATTTTTTCACCATATCCTGTTTCTTTTTTCAATTTCTTCTCCTGTGATATTCTTTTTTGTTTAATTTCTTTCATTTTTTTTTAATATTGCTCCCTTATTCATTTCCTTTATTCTTAATTATTCCCTCTTTTCTAATCTTTTTATCATCTTTCATTCAACCACTTTCATTTTTCTTCATTCTCCTTTTAGAAATCTTTCATCCATTCATCCTCTTTTTTAGTCTCATACTTTTTTTCTCCATTTTACTAATATTTTTCTCTTCAGCAGTCTTCTTTCTTTTCTCATTTTTTTTCTTTTCATTCATCTTTTTATTCTTCTAAATTCTTTCTATTCCATTTACGCTCTTTATTTTTAACTATTTTTCTTCTTCATTCTTTCATTCAGTTTCTTTATTTTATCTTTTCCATTTCAGACACTATTTGCTTTGAATGCCCCAGGCTTCAAAATTCTTTTCCACTATTTCTTAATTTTCTCTCTCTTTTCTTTTCATCCACTGACCTTATAAGAGCCAACCAAATATCGAACACTGACATTCTGATATATGTCAGAGACTGTTAGGTATTTCTGTACAGAAAGAAAATAAGGAGATGGGTGATGCCAGTTATTTAGTACAAGATTAGATTTTTTTTAAATCACTCTCAACAGTAGTTTTACAAGATAAAAATTAATATATTTGAACTCTTGGAGGTGAACTTTAGAAGAAAATTAAACAGTTGTTTTATATGCTGCTTTCTCTTTTGCCTACATTATATTGGTGAGATCTTAATTGGTCATTTGTTATATCTATTTGTATTGGCAGGTTGCATCAAGTAACAAAGAATTTTTGGTTACTAGAATTATGACCTCACTTATGAAATGTTATAATAAATGACTTGGATGTTGAGCATCTGTTTACAATGACCTTCACATCTGCTTTCATAATGAGGCTCTGTTGCAAATGCTATATTGTAAAACAGTTAGACTTGAAACTAAATGTTTCCTATGTCTTTACTATTCTCTAATTTATTTATACTTGAAGTTCATAGGCAATGCAAGTTAGTAATGGATGATGTTAAATGATTTTTTATGGCTTGTCAACCTCTTCTAGGTTATTCAAAACTGAAACGAATTTTGGATTGTAAGAATATTATTTTTTTTGTTTTTTGTAAGTGAATATTACATTAACAATCTTTGTTTAGAATAATAATGATTTTTCCAGATACAGGTCCTACTATTTAACCCATTGCTATGGAGAGAAGTGATGGATTCATACCTTTCCCAAGGTTATTTGTGCATTAGTGAATGTAACAAACTTAACTGAAATTCAAACATGGCTCTCCAATTCATCATTCTGAGCTGCTATCCATTGCACCACCCACATGTCCTAGTAATGGATGTTGTCTACTGTTGGTTGCCAGTTTGTAGCAGAAGCATTTGTGAATGTTGCTGATGAGGATGAAGACATTCAAAATAAACAAATTCAACATTTTCTAGATAAATAGATTCAACACATGAAGGAATTTTAGACATAAATCTTTATATGAAGAATAACATAATTCCGGAAGAGAGAAAATATACAAAAACAGACATAGCTAATAAAAAAGAAACAAAAACCCTTCATGGTAATTACTTAGTGTGCATATGAGTGTATGATGTTCATGGGGTTTGTTTGAAATTAAATAGTCAGTTTGCTGGGTGACTGTCTCCCTGCTGCATCCTGTTTCTAATTTAGCAAAAAGAGGAAGAAGCAGCAAGTCCTTTCTGGAACAGCACCACCTGGTGGTGTCCTGGCAGATAATGTGCAGTAATACCTACATACTCTTGGTATAAGTGGTCAATGCTGCCCTTTTCCTTTTTAGAGTAGTACACTTCATTTGAATAAATAAGTGTTTATCCAGGGAGAGCATTAACAATTTATGCAGAGCTGTATCAAGCTCAATACTTAAACATTTAACATGTGATTTGAAAAAAGAAAAGGGTTTAAAATGTTAACAATATATTCAAAAATCAAAATACACATGCATATTGCTAGACTTGATAAAAAAATATATCATTTGTTTTATCTAGAATAGTAACAATTCAAGGGGGATAACCCATGTCAAAATCACATGAGTAAAGCAGGGTTGTCCGCTTCACTAAAAAGGTACTACTACTGACGGTACACTCCATACAGTCCAGGCTGAATTGGGATGCAGAACTATACTGGTCGGAAGCCTACATCCAACTCTCACATACAGCTCCAAGAAGTTGCATGGGTACTGCAACAACCATACCACAGTTAACAGCATCAACCTGCCTGTTAAAGTGTTTCTGGGTAGTTGGAAGGGTTTAACAACCTGACTGATGAAGGAGAATGAATGCCTCTCCCCAAACTACCTGTGCCAATCAGCCAGTCTCTAGTTTGGTTATAGAACCTGTGCCTGAGAGGTCAATGGATTTATCAGTGGGTGGAATAACATCTAAGAGGAAGGACAGTGTAACCTCAACTTCCCCAGTGCAAAATGAAATGGCAAGCCATTGCACTATTTTGCCTTGAATGTCACCATGAACCACAATTACAACAGGGGAAATGATGACCATGACGGAACAAAGTGAGCTAATTGAATAAATGCTGAAAAAAACCTGTTCCCCACATTTATTACATATATTTATATATATAAAAATAATATTGTAGCTGGAAGAAGGTTAATTCAATAAAAATAACTTTTGCTCCCCAGCTACATATATTTATACAACAGTGACTATTTGCTAAATGGTATTAGTTATTTCAATGTTTATTAAGTGAGTTGATGCATAAGTAGCAAAACAATTTTCAATGTGGAAAATATTATCGACAAGCAGAGTTTAAATTTTACATTAATGTCCTCAAGAAAGGCATGACATAATCTCTTCTCTCCTCAGCTATAGATGAAAGCAGAGCAGATTGGACTCTTGAATCTTGATTAGGCTACCAGTTTAGGAGAATGACAAGTCTGAATTCAAAATTGTAGAAAAGACAATAGGAAAATCACTCCACTATCTTTCTCAAGAAAGGTCATGGCAATGAATCTGTAATTTGATAAGAAGTAAGTCACTGTAGTAAAATCTATTTGTTAAATTCTGTAATAATAATACAGTAGTTAGAGCCAACTCAGTTCTTCCTGTAAATAATATTACATAATTATGGTGATTGTGATTTTACCAATCATGACACACCACAACTTCCTATCTTTTGTAGTTCAAAACAATGTTTGTGTCTTGATTATCCTTCTCACTTTCTGTTCTACCATCTATTTACACAGTTATTATAGGTAGGTTATTTGCTGTTTCCCTCTTGCCTTCAGTACATACTGGGTGTCAAATTCTCCAGGCCCTCTTTCCTCATTATGTGTCCCACTCTTTTTTTTCTAATTATAAGTGTCCTTTTTGTTTCTATTTTCCTTAAAACCTTCTAGTTACTCACATGTTCCATCCATGGTTTTTTCAGCTTCCTTGTGTAATACCGAATCTCTATTGTCTCAAGTCTACTTTATATCTGTGAGGAAATTGTACATCATTCACTGCCAGAAAGGAGGATTGATATTACATAGCAGTACTGAATGATAAATGGTTGTTCCTCTATTGAATAAAGATTTATATAATACAAAAAAAGGAAAGTGATTCACTATGTTGTCATCTAATTATATCATGATATGAGTTAAGCCAAACCATCAAAATAGATATAAGTAATTTTTCAATTGCATCACACTTATTTTTGTGTACTAAATATTAGGTTGGTGCAAAAATAATGTCGTTATTTACATAAGTAACATATGTGAGAAAACGACATTATTTTTGCACCAACCTAATACAAGTGCCAGTATGATCATAATATTTGATTCAATTCCCCCAACAGTGGTGCTTAATTAGTATGTTATGTTTATTATTTTTCAAATAATTTTCTCTGACATGATTATTTTGATTCATGTTTAATAAATTTATATAAAAATTCCCAGCCAACATTTATTTGAACCAGTTCACATACCAGTTGAAAAATTTCCACTAGTGTGGCATTTCCTGTCACATTTCTCAATACTTGTATTTGCTGCAAAACAGTATACAATATCAGAAGCATGATGTTGCTCAGTATTTTCTTGTATATGTTGAATTCTTATTAAAATATTAAACTAAATTAAAACTAAGATAACAATTGATCCTTGACTTTGTCCCCTTACTATTTAAAGCAGTAATCCTTAATTTATAAGTTGAAAACTTACCACTGGTATGAATATTCCAGACAACATTTGTATTTGCTACAAAATAGTATACAATACCAGAAACATAATGTTGCTTGGTATTGTATATGTTGAATTCTTTCTAAATACTAAATTAAATTAAAAGTAAAATTAAGTAAAAACAAAATTTGATCCTCTGTTTTATACTCTTAGGGTAAAACTAATTTTATCTCGAGGTTCTTGACAAAATCCAAAGAAGGCTGTGTAATGTAACTGATCCTGACTTGGTATCTCAACTTTAGTCACTTTCTTGCTGACATGGCATGGCTTCCCTCTGTCTTTTCTACAAATAATTTTATGCATACTGCGCTGACAAACTTATTTCCCTGGTGTCCCAACTACATGAATTTAAGCATTCTACTAGATTAGCATCTAGGTCCCCACCCACTTTTACTGTTGAAATAGCTAAATGAAACTTCCACTTCTACTCCAACAGTTTCTTTTCTCACACTTCCCGCCTGTGGAACTCCTTTCCATTTACCTGCTTCCCTGATAACTACAATCTTCAAAGATTTAAATGCCATGTCAATCCCCATCTATCTCCTTGAATTCTGTTCATTTGTACTTTCCTCAATCCTCCCTATACTCAGTCTTTTCTCTCACTTTCACTCCCTGTAACCCCCTGCATACTACTGTCATTTCTGCCTTGCTTGGGGTGAAATGATTTTAAAAAATAAAAATATATATACACATAGAGGTGCTGAAAAGGTTTTAGCATAATCAAGAAGCCTTTCCAAAAAAAATGTTTAGCCATTTGAACAATTTCAGGAAGAAGATCAGGCCATAATCTTTTCAGCAATCTTCTCATATTTAAACAAATTTTACTTTAAAAGATTATTTATCAACAGAGGCAATAGCAATTTTAGAGTTTCTTTAATGAGCTACTTTTTGTATAAACATGATATGGCATTTCTACTATGTCCTCAGAAGAGTGCACAATGTAGGGATGGACAATTTGTCCAACTCTATGTAGTGAGCACTTCTGGTAACATAGGAAAATGCTATACATATACACCATGTTTTGTTTGTGGTTTCTCCTATCTAGTCTTCAGCAAATGAAATTTATTGTGACCTTGCACAAAACTAAGATTAATGAATAATGATAATCCTTTATATGAGAGAGCAGCATAATACAAATGCATTGAGTTGAAGTATTATTTTGGTCTTGTGCCATAACATGTTGGATATATTTTAACCTTATGAACACCTAGTGGAGTATAAGGACACAGACTCACTACACTAGGTGTTCCTGCTGTGTTTTTCATAGCAAGTAAGATTTTATGGCTTGGAGTTGCACATCCAATCAGTTTTGAATTTTCTCTCTCATATATGAAAGAAAATGAGAATTCAGAAAAGGTTGGATGTATAGATATAAAAAAAAGGAAAAAGTCATCTGATAGACTTTATCAAGGCAAATGTGACTTGATAAGGTCCATCACAGAATAAAACACATCAGTTAAGATAAGTTTTCCTTTTTGTCTTCATTCACATTGTTCTTTTTACAGATAAATTTGAAATTTGACACACACACACACACACACACACACACACACATATAAAATGAAATCCGACAATTATTTTAATATATTTTCCGTTTATATGTTATTTTTATAGATACAAATATTTAAATGCTCTGTTTATAATAAACGGTATTAATTACATTTACTGGCCTGAATGTCCAAGAAATTTCATAGAAAATATATGTCCTGACAGGAATCGAACCTGTATTCTACACAGAACCATCATATAGCCTGACGTACTATACCATTTAGCTCCAGAGGAAGCATCTGGTTAGCAAAGTCAAATTACTGTTTTTAAACAACAAATTTCCCATGATTTTTCTTGAACAATCATATCTGCTCGAGGTGTATCTTAACATAAACAAATGGCATCATATATTATGAAATGGTCTACAAATGTAGTTAATACTGTTTATTATAAACAGAGCATTTACTTAAATAATTGTATCTAGAAAAATAACATATAAATAGAAAATATATATATATATATATATATATATATATATATATATATATATATATATATATATATATTGTTTTAATTTATGCTATATTTCTAGGTTAAAGTGCTCAATATCAGGGATAGTGTATGTATATATAAAAAATGGGGGTCAACACCCAGTAGCAACAGTCTTTCATTCTTAAATGCAATCTTCAGGCCATGTGTGTGTCTCTCTCTCTCTCTCATATATAGTGTGTGTGACTGTTGCTACTGAACCTTTTATAACAAGTTTTTAATAAGGTGGTATATCGAGCATCATACTTAACTGCTGGTTTTGAATTCCTTTTCCAAGACTGGTTACCAAACAAAAAAGAGAGCCTAATTTGCCTTAGTATTAACCTATAGATGTGATAGAGAGAAGAGATAGATTCATCCTTAACTCAGGGGTAACTGTGCAAAGTAATAACCTCAGCTGGAATTTGAACTCCTTGTACAATACTATACTAACCAATAAATAACAATTCTCTATTCTGTGGGTTATACCACACTGTCATGTCCTTCAGTTTTGTCATGTATTCAATTGTAGTAGATAAACTGCTGTGTCAATTTGAGTTCATGTTTGTTTTTCCCTTCTTTCTTTTGTTTCTTTATGTCTACAACTGTAAACTCTTCATAAAGAGATTTCATTTTGGAAGCTGTGTTTGATGACTAAAGACTTTGTAAGATGGCAGTATGTCACTGACTGAGAAGTATCAAAAGGAAATGTCATGAAATCTGTTTGAGGAACTTCTTGAATGATGCAACTTTAGAAAAAAATAAAGAGACAAAAATCATTGTTTGGAGCTGTAATAACTAAAGGCTAAAAATAAATCTGGAATGACATAGCATTGGTTAGATGTGTTCAATGTAAGTTCTGTATTCAGTCTGAAACATTTGCTATGAGGTAAAGTGTCAGTGTTAATGGAGTTGTCTTGTGTTAAAAGATTAGGCCTCAGGGTAATTTGAAGGTTTTTGAACCTACCAATGCTCATATATATATATATATATATATATATATATATATATATATATATATCTGTGTGTGTCTCATGTAAAAGTATCCACTAAAATAGCATTTGAAGTAAAAGAAATAAGCTGGATAAAAAAAAATGAAATCCATTAATTCTTTAGAAATTGGTTTGTTTATGTTTTGGAAATAAAACATTACCAGATATGGCTTTCAAGAAAATCTGAACAAGTGAATGTGCTTTAAGGCAAGTGTGTGTATTTTAATATATTTTCTGTTTATACATTACACACACACACACACACACACACATGACTGATGAGCTGTGATACAGATACAGGTAATGATCCAAGCGATTCCTAATAATATAAAATTTTAAAACTGATCGACAAAAAGAGCTCAATGTATTTATTATAACAGAGCATGTGTTATATATATATATATATATATATATATATATATATATATATATATATGGTGTGATCGGTAAGTTGTTACCATTTCATATTTTTGATTTTGTTAACTGCACAATATAGTATGGTCAGTTGGGCACCATCTGTGAGAAAAAGAGTACCATGACGCAATTCACAGCACCAGAAATTTGGAAACGACATATTTTACTGCTTGGCATTCATGCCGGAAGATCCAATACAAACATTTCAGTGTGTTTGGGTGTCAATCTGAGGACAGTGCAGATTATTCGGAAAGAGTTGGATGAGTCTAATGGTGATTAAAAATGTATGGCAGCTCAGAAAACTCAATCTGATTCTTCTGATGAGAACTTCTGAATTTTTTGTTGAGGGACTCAGACTCAACACAGAGGCCTACATCAAATACCTTGAGGAGGTAGTGCTGCCCTGGGTCAAGAGGGTGGCTGCTGGAAGACCCTATGTCTGGCAACAGGACACTGTACCATGCCACACAAGCAGGAGAACCCAGTCATGGTTGTCAGACAATTTCTGCAACCACATCACTCCTTTCATCTAGCCACATAACTCCCCAGACTACAACCCCCTTGATTATTATGTGTGGGTTGCAGTTGAGCAAGAGACCAACAAAAAACTCCTTGTAACACCAAAGATTAACTGAAGGCAAGGATTATGGCAGCTTTCACCAACTTAAACAAGGAGACCATCCAGAAGAGATGCAGGAGATTCTCTATAAGACAGTGGTTCCTAACAGAAAGAAGCCAGAAAGGCACAGAGAGGAACAAGGAACCACTATGATGTGAAAAAAAGACATACCCATTAGACTGTTCATATCACACTCACATCTTCTTCGCTCATCTACAGCTGAAGGTTGCAACCAGAATAAAATTTACCTACTGCTACAATTTCATCTTATTGTTTTATTTTTTGGGGGGGGGTGAATGACCTGGCAGAAGGATTCTTTTTAAGCCACAAGCACTTGACTGGAAGAAGCTGCACCTTGAGAATGAACCTGTAATGCTACACTTCCATTATGCCCCCAAAATGTAAACATGTGACATTCACTCTGTTGCATTAACTTTTCTCCATTTACTAGTGTATTTTTATTTTAGTGGAAATCAGGCAGGCCACATAAATACCTTAAAGAGTGTGCAGGAGAAGAAAAGATGAAGCACTGAGACAAAATATCATTTAATATATTTATATATTAAATTGCACAAAATGCAAATAATAAATATAATGATATTATATATTATAACAAGAATGGGCAAATATTATATATCCTCATAGAGGTGGATAAACTTTTTTTTTCCTGGTGCTTCACACAGTCCCTCTTTGCTCTCTTTCCTCCTATTTCGAATAGATTATGCTTTTTTGTGACATATAACCAAAGAACACCAAATTTTTATTAACAGGACACAGAAGTGTATATTCATTTTTACCGAAGATGTCATTTTCAGATACAGACAAACACATCCAAAACATAATGTTCACAAACCAGCTACAGACATGTTTATATGTCAATCTTGACTTTTCTTATGCCCTTCTGAGCTTGAAATGAGTCCAATTGTCAACTCATGTGTCTGGTAGAGGTGTTAGCTACTGTATGCCCTTCTGAGCTTGAAATGAGTCCAATTGTCAACTCATATGTCTGGTAGAGGTGTTAGCCACCGCTCGGGTACTTCAAAGTGCCTCAGTTTCTTAGTTACTATATTAAAAACAAATAAAAAATTTGTCTGAAAATGAAACGTTTTTCCCAAAGTAATTGTCAGGGAAGGGGTTAATGGACATTTAAAAAATAATGTTTATGCTCTTGTAAGCTGTATAAAAATTCATCCGGCAGTGTGTACACAGCTAGCAGGTCATAGTTTGTCCACCCCTGGTTTAATATCACATACTCAAATCCCAGAGACTCCACTGAGAAGTACGAGACCACAACTCTGAACACATTAGGCATTACTATTGTGGTTTCCCTAGCAAGCAAGTTCATAATGGATGTAGTTACTAGCCTCATGCCCAAAGATTAGATTAGATGCTGACCAAGACTGTAGAGCCTAGTCTGCCCTATTATTTAATCTATAGCTGGAAGAGAATAGATGGATTCAAACCTTCCACAACAGTATTTATGAGAAAGTAAATATAACAAACTTGACCAGAATTCAAACTCTACTTGCTGATTTCTTGTTCCAAGCTGTGACCATTGCACCAGCTACACATCCACTGTTTTTTTTTTGGTGGGGGGTGTAAAGTTGTAAAGTGACACATGTTTTTTTTTATTATGAATTTTATTATGACAAGAAGAAAAAAAGAATTTTCTGATTACATTTTGCTCTCATCAAAATATCCTCCTTATCATTGATTATAATAGCACAATTTTTTGGCATACACTGCAAAAGTTTCTCAAAGTATAAGTTTGATAATTGATTCCATTCTTTTTTCAATGACTCTAAGAACTCTTTTTCCATTTTTTTTTTTTCACTCTTCTGTCAAGTTCATCCTATACTAATTCTTTTAGTGGCTTTAAACTTTTGAACAGTAGTGTGTGTGTGTGTATATATATATATATATATATATATATATATATATGTGTGTGTGTGTGTGCAGGTATGCAGAAAAATAGGAAAGAACACGTTAGGTAAATAATCTGGAGTTCCTTAGTATTTTTGCTTTTATTTTTAAAAAGACAGTGCTCCATACAGAAGTAGAGCTTATATTATAATATTTTTAAAAAAATATGATTCCTTCGCTACATAAGAGTTCTCATGTTTCAAAAGCTTTTGAAACATGAGAACTCTTATGTAGTGAAGGAATCATATTTTTTTTTAAATATTATAATAAATATATACACACACACACACACACACAAATAATATCTTAAATCATTCACTTGCTATATCATTTAATATATTTAAAATCATATAAAATGCTCCATGAAAATGGATGTATTTAACTGACATCACAGTTGTTAACTTCCTAAAATAGGAATATTTTTACTTAATGAAGGAAATTTTTAATATCCAATTTGTTCCACAGAATTGTTTGTGATGTCAACTTCAAGGATGGGGAATGATTAAGTGAAAGGAATTATTTTTAAAATGCTTAACGAAAAATTAGTGCAGACAGAAATTTACACATTATAGAAGCAATCAAATTTACTACACCACTCATCATGGCAGAAATATTAAGAATAAAAGATAGAAATTAAAAATACATATGGAAAAATTTATAAGAATATTAAAAATAACAATAGTAATATTTGATAATTCATTTTGATATTTTTTGTATAAATGCCATCAATAAAAATGGAGGTCTTCAATCATTCTTTATTCAAACAGCAGGTCTAAAATAAAACATTGTGCTCCAAAAATGTGAATGATAAGCTAATGAAAGAGAAATTAGGAAAGTTCATGAGATATTGTTTTTGTTTTTTTTTTAGTCTTTGCATAGTTTTGTTTGAGATCTATAAAACATTCTTTTCTATAAAACTTGGAGCCATTGGAAAAAAAAATGTTTTTGTCTGACCTCATAGTGAGAATTACTTCAGCATGAAGAGAGAGAAAAAATTATTTCAATAATTACCAAAAATTTATAGTTAGAAAAATTGAAATAAAAAAATATCAAGTCTAAGACTAACAACTTCTACCTAATTACACTACAGGTAATATAAAGTTGTACATTCTGGTTTGGTTGAAGAGGCAGACAAGCTATATTAAATTTATGGCTCCAAGTTTCCCCCACTGAATTGTCATATGGGATAAAAATGGCCTAGTGTATAAAAGTGTTGGTTAACCCTTAAGAGATTTCAATTGTTAATTCCCAGGATTCCTGACTGAATTGTTAAAAAATCTGAATGTGATTTTAATGCAATTAAATTGATATATTACAAAAATATTGAAAATCAAGTCTTACAAGTTATGAGAGGATATTGATTTCTTTTTCAAATGAGAATATATTTATTAGTCTTGGGTATGATGATAAACTAAATCCAGCAGCAAGGTCTCTGTTCAAGAGACTGGAGGTTTTGAGGAGATTGGCAGCTTGGTCTCAACATTTTACAGTTGAAATGGCTAGATGTAACTAAATTCTATGCAGTTTCTACTCTTGCTTTTCAGTGACATTTTTTCAAAAATATAAATGCAGAGTCAATCATTATTTTTTGTCTTCTTAATTCCTGTTCTTTTATTGTGGAATCTACTTAATTCCATTCAAGTGGCTCTTCCAACAAATAGCCTCAAACTTACACACCACCTGCAATGTAATGAACATTCCCTTCATATCTCTCTGGCGAGATGTAAGTTTCACCCAAGCAGATTCTTTCTATGAACCATTGCCTTGACTGCTTCCTTGATCACGACAATCTTAGCCTGTTCACATCTAGTGTTAACTGTTATCTTCCACACATATGTGCATAAACTGTACCTCTTACTCTGTAACCCCCTAACTCGAGTCATCCTAGGTCCTTGTACAGGGTGAACATCACTGTAAAAAAAAAAATGTTGGGATACAAGCTTTCTCAAAATGTATGATCATATATGTTTATATTCTAACAACATTTTCTGAAGATAAAAAGAGGTCTTCTGTTTTTCTCCTGTTCTGGATTGTACAACTGAGAAAAGCCTACATATGATGTTAGCAACTGAAAATGAATAAGATCAGAAACCAAAAAAAAACTCATGGAATTGTGGTTGAATAAAAATGAAGTTCTTAATCTTATATGCAGAAAACACTGTTTTTGATTTTGAGAAGATATTTTCTCCTTTTTGAGATTAGTTGCGAACAGAAAAGAAATAGTGGCTCAGCATATTCCCATGAGTATGACATGGAAGATCATATGAAGAGAGTGATAGGCTTATATTAGCCCAAAGTTCAAGTAATAGAAATCCAGAAAGATGATTTTCCTTTTGGAAATAAAAGGAATAATAGGGTAAGACTAAAGTGTCATTACCCTAGGGAGACCATTTTTTCCATTAATATTAAATAAATGGATATTTTCTGGACAGACCTCATGTAAAAAGTCTTTTAAGTACTTGCTATGAGAAAATTGCTGATAACCTGAGTTCACTCCTCCTTAAATACCCAATTGTGTGACTCTGTGCAAGACTAAAAACATCTTAATAAATATCCATAATCATAAGCATTTTTAAAAAAAAAAGTTGTTGGGCATAAAAAGATATATTCATTCATTATTATATAAGATATGAATTCCAGCAAAGTAAGACTTGCAGCATTATCATGGGAGTCAATCAAGATGCAGAAAAATAATTATGAATGTAATTGTCTATAACAGCAAAAAATAATTTTCATTTATGAAGCTATTTCTAACGATTGTATGATGAAGAAAGATGCAGTTACTATCTCTTGTCCTCAAGCACTCAACTCATCAGCGTTCAATGTTCCAGATCAGATAGAATTATATATAAACTAATTATGTGTCCCTTTGCATGTGATTAATAATGTGTGCTTTGTCAGTTACTAGATATTTTATATTCAAAATGTTTGGCATAGAGAAAAATGGAGAATCATTTGGTGTATTATGAGATTGAAGGTGTCTATTTTACACCTGCAAGTTAGGACATGTATACTTACAAGCAGAAAGAGACAATTGAAATTTCTGGGATGCATAATAAGGAAAGTGGGTTTGTAGAATGTAACACTCACAGCACATTGAATGCAAGAAAAGCAGTGGAAACAATAGGTAAGATACTTCAGGAGTTTGTGTGAATGGATGGTAGAATAGGGACAAAACTGGATAGTAAATAGTCACTTACTTAGAGTAACAAAAGACAGGAACTTGTGGAGTGCCATGATCACCCTCATCCTGACATATGCATGAAAGAAAGAAAGGAAGATGCTCAACTCACGTTTTCTAGACATATTATGTTGTTTAATCTTTGCTTTTCAACTTGTTTGACATTTTCTCTTGTTTATATTGGTGGCATAATAGAATTTCTCTTTGACAAGTATTAACCTAATCTTTAGCAAAGAATATATCAAAAATCTTCTTTTAATTTCATTAGCTATTTGGCTTCATTAAATGTTTTAAAACATCTCACATGATTCATATTGATTTCAAACTCTCTTGTCATTGCATTAAAAGTGAATAATGATATCTGTACATTTAATTCTTCTTCAATATGTCAAAATAGTTGTCTTTTCATCTTTTTATCCAAAAGCAATGAGGTTAATTTTTTACTAATCTCAACCAGAATTAATCCTAAATAGTAAGATAATAAGTTGAATTCATTGGTCACCTATTCTTTATATTTACAATTGCAGATACAACACAATTTTGTTATTTAGATAACATATAGATATACATTTAGATAATACAGCATAATAAATTGCAAATTATTAATTGTGGTTTTAAATACTCATTTAGCGATTGACATGTTTTATAGAATAATACACCATCCCTAATTTTAAAAACAGCACAAACCACAAAATTTTCTGTGCAAAACTTTTCCCTGCTTCTGATTTGCTGTTCAACTCTTTTATTGCAATATGCATTTTATAATAAACTGACTGTTGGAAGACCTACATAAAGTTGACCATGGCTAAATACTGTTTGTAGCAAACATATTTCAAAGCATGCAAAACTTTGACTTATTTTGTACACTTTCTCCCTGTACATAAAAATATTAATAAATCTGCAAGTCGTAAGGTAACTTGTGACAGTATTATTAATCCACTTTAATGGAGTGTAGGAGTTATTGCACAAATCCATAAAATATTTTATGCAATCAATTTTAAGTCATAAATATTATATATATATATATATATATATATATATATATATATATATTATTAATATTATTATTATTGTGGGTACATAGGTTTGATTTGTTATCGCTGTTTTTTAATTTTCTAAAATATAGTATAAAATGTCAGATTAAAAACCCATATATATATATATATATATATATATATATATATATATATATATATATATATATATATATAAAGTGAACATTGAAGTCAACACTCAGAGGTGACACTGTTTCATGCTATACGCAAATGATTGTGTCTAGCATGAAAATGTCTGTCGCCTCTGAGTGTTGAATTCAATGTTCACTTTTATATTTACGTATGCTCTAAAACCTGATATTGAGCACTTTATTCCATGAATATAGCACACCTTAAAACTATATTTCTTTATTGATATATTTTTATATATATATATATATATATATGCACACACACACATGCCTCTTTTCTTTTTCTTCAAAAAGTTAATTTTTTTTCAAAAGCAAACAGACCAGGATTCTGTGGAAAATTTAAACTCTGTTGTCAAAAATACAAATATGTTGCCATCCAAAAATAAGTAAACCTATATAAGAAATGTTTATTTAAAATCAATATTTGGTGCAACTGATTTTATTTTCTATTTAATCCTTTCAATATCAAATGCATTAACTTAATCTTTTCACTGATTTGATTTTGATGATGACAGCTAAGTGATAAAAATTGACCAAAAAGAAATTTTGTGGTGATTTTGAGCCAAGGTAGTTTTTGCTTCCATTCTCAGTACTTGTCTTTGCTGATCAAATTTTCAAATTGAGAATTCCAGAAAATGGTTATTAAGAGACATCTAGAAATCTGATTGCACTTCTGATTTCCAATCTTTTACTATATCTTGTCTTTTATAAGCATTTCCATTAATTTTATGTCAAGGTTTATACAAATTCAAGTGACACCTAAATCAGTTAAAAAGAAACTGGACTAATTCTGAAAAAGGAAATAATGCCTAAATATTGAATTGTATCAAAATTTTCATTTTTTTTTTAATCAGTGGAAACTATAGTTGTCAGCAAGAGAAAAATCCCATGATACAAGCCATGACTTGTAGACGTCATAATCAAACATGTACATAATTTTAAATAATTGGGACGTGTTTTAACGCACAATGGAAAATATGTCACTGAAATCTGAAGGTGAATTGAAATAGCAGATGCTTTTCAGAAACTTATCAAAATATTAACATGAATATTTCCCTAAAAATAAAGAAAAGAGTGCTGAACAGCTATGTAATATCAAAGCTCCTGTATGGTAATAAATCCTGGGCAGTTTCCTCACAGATGGAGAAAAAACTGACAGCAACAGAAATGGGATTCTACAGATGGATGCTGAGAATGCCATAGACTGAACATGTGAGTAATTAGGAAGTTTTAAGAAAAGGAGGAAACAAAAAGGAGATTTATACTCAGAATCATAGAGAAAATTGAAATTTCTGGGATACATAATGAGGAAAGAGTGCTTGGAAAATTTGACACTCACAGAAGGTAAAAGGGACAGGAGAGGCAGCAGGCCATTGACCTGAAAAGTTCATGTGAATAGTGGGTGTGGGGGATTGTATAAAGACAATTTTTATTAAGCTAAAATTGACAAGATGTTGCGGAGAGCTATGATTGCAGCATTCATCCTTCTGTTTTTGAGAAAGAGTAAATACATTGTTGAAAACCATTTCACTTTTTTAAATTTCATTAGAAACAAAGAAAATAATACTAAACTGTTATGTAATATCAATCCTCCTATATGGTAGTGAATGCTGATTAATTTCCTCACAGATGAAGAAGAAACTGGCAGCAACAGAAGTGTGTCTCTACAGAAGGATGCTAATAATACCAGGGACAAAAAATGTGCATTTCAAAGAAGTTTTAAGAGACAGCTGAAATTACTAGGACACATTAATAAAGGCCTGGAAAATTTTATACTGACAGGATATATATTAAAGGCAAGAGGGACAGATGGAAAATAGCAAGTAACCTCCCTAACAAGCTTGTGTAAAAGGGTGGTAGAACAAAGAGAGAGATAGTAAAAAGAAAAATGTTGATAAAGCTACAAAGGTAGTTGTGGAAAGCCATGATCACCCACATTCTGAAGGAACATTGTACACAGAAGAATATTCTACATTTCTATGCAGAATATTCTTCTTCTGAGAAAGGACGACTGGGAAAACTAAACCTTCACAAGGCATACTGAGGTTTAGAGAGATGGGGGAAGGCAACAAGTCACTTACCTGATGTGCTTGTGTGAATGGATGGCGGAAAGCCTTAGCAAGAGGAGAAAAATTGGTGAGCACCACAAGGAATAGGAAGTTGTGGAGAGCCATGATTGCCTGTGTCATGAAGGGACATAGCACCTAGAAGAAGTACTCAGTGGAAACTTAAAACAATAGAGAGTTGATTCTATTGATGGATGCTGAGAATACCATAGACTGAACATTTGGACACTTAGAACATTTTGAAGAAAATGAGAACTAAAAGGACATTTATACTTAAAAACGAGAGATAATTTAAACTTTTGGGGGCACATAATAAGGAAAGAAAGCATTGAATATACAATGCACATATTGAAGGTAGAGGTGAACTCCAAGTTTGTAAATTGATAGCAGAGTAAGGACAAAGAGAGATTTTAGTCAAATATTGTGGAGAGCCATTATGTTCCACACTCTGAAGAGACATGGCACATAAAAAAAATAATAATACTGTACATGTACAGTATTATTATTTTCTCTCTTTGTCCTTACTCTGATATCAATTTACAAACTTGGAGTTCACCTTCACCTACCTTCAATATCTTTTGATTTTCTGAGAACTTCTGAAAATTTTCAAGTATTGGTGGTTTGGTTTTAATCTAACTGGCATTTTAAAAAGTATAATATTTAACTGATGGCCACCTACTTCTGGAATTTATTTCAAAGAACAAATTGCCCCTTAAAACACAGGTGAAAACAGTGGGAAGAAAAAGTGAAAACGAGCGACTTGCTAATCAGTGAAGTGAACAGCATGCAAAAGCAGAAATTGACATTTTTTTGTCTGGAATAAGAGTGAGAAAAATTGTTTTTTCATGCTGGAGGATTGAGTATAATTATCTGAGTAGAAAATTACAACCAAAAAAATTCATATTTCAAGCAATAATAAGAATTTAGACCAAAAAAACACCTGATCTCTGTGAGCCACCTGACACACATAAACAAAGTTGAACCCTTTAACTTTTGTGAGAAAACATTCCACTGCCAAACATATCACTTCAATGTTTTCTCCTACTTCTTATACTATGTGCATTTGAGTTTTGTGAGCACCGCCTCCATTGGCATCTGTATGTATTGTTACCTTTCAATGAACTCTAAAAATAAGAACAGTATTTTCTTTCAATGAAATCTTGAAAAAGACTATTTCTTTTTATTTGCAGTAAAGTCTCAAAGAATTTCTGCTCACTTGAGTGAAATACATCAATAACATGTTTTATTATGTGAAATATATTTTATTCTACAACTTATTTTGTATCCACTTGTGTCTATGACAGTGAGTTTGAAAACTACAAGAATTAAAAAGGCATGACAAAATATAAATTTTTCAATGTTATTTTGTGCCTTTTATTTGAATAAGCTGTGCCCTGTAGCAGCTGCAGTCTCCCAACACAAGGGATTTATAGCTGGTTAGCTATCATTATCCTGGTATGATACAGAACTTGATACAGAAAGTGGGGAACAACTATATCAGTTTCAAGAGAGACACCAAGTGGGCTGTTTATGATTTGGCAATCACAATTAGGAAACTCTCCTGAGAAAGGAGGTGTCACTTTTATCAGAGCATTATGTTGAATATTCATAGTGTCCTTTAGTGTAAAAAGATAATGTTGAACTGAGATAAGTCAATAGCTGTCTGATTGAGGTGATAGAAAACAAGGCTAGCAGTAATGTGAGTTCATAGATGGGAAGGACTTAGAGATTGGCTGTCAGTGATTTTTTTTTTTTTTTTTTTTTTTTGCAACATGGTCAGATGGTCAGATATTGCTTCCTTTTCTTCCACTTTCCAAATTCTGTAAGCAGCTTCCACAGCTTTGAGTGAGGTCTAATTTCAAATAACACCTTAAGATTTCCAGCATCTCAATATGTGTATCCTTCATCATAATATCTGGAACAAAAGGTACAGCTGAGTAGTATTAATTGTATATAGTAGAATAGATCAAGGTATTGTGAATTTGGTGATGTTTGACAGCTGAAATTCCTTGAGGAAGGAGTGCTGGGAAAAATTTACCCTCACAGAGCATACTGAGGGAAAGAGTGATAAGGAAAGCTAACAAGCCATTTATTTAATGAGTGTGAATGGATGCCATAAATGGGGAAAAATGCTAAAGGCCACAAGGAATAGGAAGTTGTGGAGAGCCATGATTGCCTATCTTCTGAAGGGACATGGCACCTAAAAGAGGTACTTACTGGAAATAAGGAGAGAAATAACTGAGCATTACTAAATAAAGTAATATTTATTTATTTTGTAAAATACAAAAATGCGGCACATGAAGTGGGGATAGAGAAGGTCAGTCTTCATCTGTCTTACAATTAAACTTAGCCACAATTATTAACCCAAAACATACCACTGTATTCCTTACACCAAAACAACACATTCAGTACTAAATAAAGTAGAACTACATAAGATATATAAATTTTCTTTTAGAAACCATTATAAATGGAGGTAAATTTATACCTGAGTATGTGATGAATCTTTTTGGCTAAGACAGCTTGTCTTGAAAAGAATGTAATTAATATTTCTTCTACACTGAAGTTTGTTCATATTTTATATGATCAGTAACAACTGAGAGATCCATTTTTTTCTATATCTACACCATTTCCATAAGAGAAGCTGAAGGATTAACAAGTGAGAAAAGAAAAATGAAAGTGTGCAAAAATGAGAGGACTGATTGACTGTTATGTTATAATGACATACAAACTCTGTTGGATATTTAATGTTGAAATGATGTTTTTCTTTAATATTTGTTAACTATCCCTTGGGTTGTTGGTTGCATTACTCTCCAGTTATAGTCTAGAATGGAGTTATTTAGACTTATAACTTGTGTTATAGACCAACTTCCTTCAAGTAGACTAGAACGGTTTCTTATATCTTCCTTAGTCATGTCATAAAATTGTTGACAAATAGGTCTAGGTCACTTCTTTTATATATCATGTCCCTTCAGAACACTGGTGCTCATCATTCTCCACAATTTCCAACCATCTGTATCTCTTAATAAATTTTTCCTTTTTGTTATCTTTGCTAAACCTTGTTTCGCCATCCATTTACTCAAGCTAAATTGCTTATGCATTGCTTTCCTCTGTCCCTCTTGCCTTCAATCAGTCCTGTGAGTATCAAATTTTCCAATAAAGTCAGCTAAAATATGTTTTACAGTATATGTCTCCTGACATTATTTTTTTTAGGAGAAATGATATTTTTAATGTGATCCACATAAAACTGAGAACATGTTCTCTCAGAAGGACAATGCACACTCCTAAATTTTTTATATATAATAAGGTGTTCTGTGATTGCAGACCCAGATGTGGTGACACACTTATGCAAATTATCTAGTCAACCTTTTCTAATACACATGGGGAAATACTGAGCAATTCTCTTCTGTAGAAGTTGAATCGTCCTACCAGTGTGATCAGCAAATTTCCTGTTTGCACAAAGAGATGTTGCTATCATGTTGGTGATGCTAAACTGAAGATTTGCTAAGACAAATTATCTCTCTTTGGCAAATAGGTTAACTTACTATAGATTTTAACTTAGTTTTATTTATATTTGCATTCTTTCTTTGTCTCTACTTTGAGTTGTCCTTTTTTCTCCATTACGTTCTCTTTTTCCTTTTCCTCAGTCTTCTATTGTGACATCTTTTATATTTTCCTCACTTATTCACTTTTTATCCATTTCCTTATTTTTTTTTTTTTTTCTTAATTATTTCTTCAGGTATTTTGTGATATAGCAAATATGTCGCTCTAAGAAATATCATGTGGGACTACATTCTCATTTAAGATTCAAGAATATTTTACTATATTATGACGCCAATATAATGCACTGCAGTTTGCTAGTTAGTACAAAGGGTGTTTGCTTATTTAGGGAGCTTTTAAAGTTAGTATAAAATACTAATTTCAACTATATTGTCATTCAAACATCTTATAAATGTAAACAATGGAAAAGATGCATATCTGCTATGTTTGTATTTTATAATACAATACTAATATGTGAATATTACATGCATTATTGTTGGATACAATTAAGTAAAACATGAGTTTTATTAAAATCATGCTTATTTTAAATACAGCTGTACTTTTTGACTACAGTAAATGGATATATAATTTAGTCAGTGGGATAGCCAGGGGCAGCAGTACATATACTAATTTTATATTTTGCATATGATGCACGTGTATATATGGTATTATGCTGTTTAAATCATTAAATGTGAAAATATCAAAAAAGAACTAACATAAAACAAAAGAAATAAAAAGCAATGTATTAGAAAGCTGATCTCCCCTACTCATTAATAAGATATTACATGCTAACACAAGGCATATCTAGTGTCAAGTGACCTATACTGGCAGCAAACTGCCTGCATACAGATAGGAAATGATTTCAGTAAATGCACAAAAATAAAAAGCAGGTGTAAGACAAGGATGTGTCTTCACACAAGACCTTTTCAATCTATACATCAAGGCCATTCTGAGAGAACTAGAAGTCCTGCCAGGATTCATTATTGGTGGCTACAATCTTAAGATGTGCAGATAAAACAATATTGATTAGCAGACACAGAAAAGAAACTACAAGAGCTCCTACAGAAGTTAGTGAAAGGTATCAAGGAGAAAGGACTAAACATCAGTTGCAAGAAGACTGAATACAGAACAGGCTAACATCTAAATTATAAATTGGAGATTGTGAAATCAAGCAAGTGCAAGAATTTAGATATCTGGGAAGTGTGACACTGAAATCCGAAGTAGCATTGGCATAGCAAAAGATGCCTTCCAAAAGTTGAATAAAGTATTAAGAAACAGAAAAATATTAAAAACAAAGAAAAGAGTACTGAACTGTTTTGTAATATCAGTCCTCCTATATGGCAGTGAATGTTGGAAAAATCTCCTCCCAGATGAAGAAGACTTGAAGCAACAGAAACGTGGTTCCAGAGAAAGATGCTGAGAATACAATGGACGGAACATGTGAGCAATGACAAAATTCTACAGACACTGGCAATAAAAAGGACATTTTTGCTTAACATCAGGAAGAGATAGTCAAAATTTCTTGTGCACATAAGGAAAGAGGGCTTGGAAAATTTGATACTCACATGACAGATTGAAGGTAAGAAAGACAGATTATATGTTACTTTCCTCTGTCTGGCAAGCTTGAGTGGATGGATGGTGGAATAGGGTTTGGGAGAGATAGCAAAAAGAAAAAGTTATTAAGAGCTACAAAAGACCAATGTTCAGAAGGGATATTGCAAATAGAAGAATTCCTCCTGTTAACAACGGAATATCTCATTTCAAATATGGGAGATTAGGGTGTAGGACTGATTAAAAAAAGACAAGTTATTTGTTTTGTTTAATAAAATAGTAGGGGGCCTTGTCACTATATTAAATATGAGGATATGAGTCAGTATCTTAAAATTACCAAACTATAAGGTTTCTCTTAAAACACTTTTTCTTTTGGACAACCATTCACAGTAAATAAAATCCAAACCTTAGTTTCTCAACTTCCTATCCTTGTTTCTAGCTGAATTGTCACTGTAATATTTTGATATATAAGGAAATTTAATATGTGAATATGCCATTCAACGGTTCTTATAAACTGCTGAAGATGCCTTTCGACAATTTTCACAAACCGCTGAATATGCCTTTCGATGGTTCTGATAATTCAGTGAATATGCTATTCAAAATTCTGTGATTAATTCATTATGAATTTTTTATTTAATTTTTCATCATCTTGTTGCTTTTTCCACATCTTTTTAGTCTGGATATACTCTGAATGTTAAAATATCATTTAGAAATAAAGAAACATCCTGGTAATTTTTCTTTCATGAATGATGCCTTTAATGATATGTCCACAAAACGAGACATAAATCTAAAATCATATTACTACATCTCTCCTCATTAATAATGAAATTACTTCTTTTCAGAATTCAAATAATTTAATATCAGTGAAGAAAATATTACCTATACAATGCAATAAATATGGTGTAAAGATTTTGAATGGAAAGATGGTGATATGACTATAGATTTGTACCTTATTGAGCCATAGTCTTCTGCAGTTGATTATTTTAAGGCATTGTGCATGAAAGATGAGCTTTTGTGGTAGGGGTTGTTATTCCTACTCCGCATTAGTTTCTTTTAATGTCAGTCTTTTCAACCTGGAAAATTATTTAAAAAGTAGCAACATGATGAATATGAACTTGTGAAAAATTAATAAATATTGTACTTATTATTTCAACTATTTTTTTTAATTCATGAATCAGTTTTATTTTCTCATCTCTTTGTTTTTTTTCCTTTTGCCATTTTGAACAGCTGCTTTATTTCTTATTCTTAAATTCCTTTATTGCTTCAGCTTTCTTCTTTACTTTGATCTCTTTAACTTTTTCATCTCTTTTCTCTTTCATATCTTCTCCTTTCTTTCCCTTTGTAATTCTCTCTCCCATATCTTTACATTCATTCTTTGCCATATTCCATATGATTTATTCTCTCATTACCTTCTCTCTCTCTCCCTTCCTTTTTCATAATCAGAATTTCCTTAGAATTTAATAAGACATAGTTTGCTTTCTTTGTCCAAAAGAGTGAGAGAAAAACCTTTTTATTATGCAGCATCACTGAATCAGCTCAGATTGACAGATAAGAAATAAGTTTGCCAATATTATTTGAAATTTATCAAATTAAAGGAGTGTCTGTGCCAAGTAAACACATTTACATAATGAAGACATCGATCTATTTGACCAACAGACTTTTTATTCACCAACATATCTATCGCACCAATCTATTTTTATTTGTGACAGATTTTCATTTATCAGATAGAACTTTCAAACAGTGGTGGGGTTGTGAGTCTCAAAAAACCATTGCTAGTGTAGTGATTGATACCCTCAGTAAGTGGCTACTATTTGAATCCTTGTGCCAGACTGTTTAGTAAATGTCTACAAGAATTGGTGGTGGAAATGGAATTGGCATACTGAGTTAAAGTTAGTCTTTTGCATTCACTATTGCAATAATACCTTTTGGAGAGGCTTCTGTCCATCACTTCTAACTCCATCTATGGGTTAAATAGCACAGTAGACTGGGCCCTCTAGCATTAGATGGCAGCCAGTCTAAGAGAACAACAAGTCTGAATTCAAAACTGGTGGAGGCAGTAGGAAACGACTCTACTCTCTTTCCCAAGAAGTTATGGGAATTCACAGATAAAATGAAAAATAATCAAGAATGCCAATATCCTGAAAGGATACAGCATTTAAAAAATCTAAAAGAATATCTATAAATTTGTTGGGCTTCTATAAGGGGTTCAGGACAAAATTTTTCAAAGATTCCGTTTATAACTAAAATCTTTCTCAGGAAGGTAAAACTTTGATCTTAAATCTTTTTTTCTATCAAATGGTCAAGTCATTGTAAAAATGTTCTCACACACTCACACATATATTCATATTCTAGTATTTACCAAGTTTGACATAGCTTCATTTGGCACAGACCCACAAGTATTGAAACAGTGAGAGAATATTGAATTCAGTCCAGTAGTTACAATCTGTGAGTTTAGATTGTTACTAGTCCTCTCCAGTAAGGTGCCTGAACATTTATACAGTCGTTTGCCCCTTGGGATATATTTTAAGACACCTTTCCTCACAGTAGATGTCTGATACTTTAGATAATACCAAACCCAGTATTTGTTGTTTTTTTTACCAATGTTTATCTAATACAAGACCCAAGAGCCGCTCAAAGTAGATGGTTACTGTGTGTTATTGTATGAGCATAAGAGATGGCAAGAAATGCAGTTCATGAGGTTATGTAAAAAAGATATTGGTTAACCCTAGACTTGAAGAGGTTAAGATTATAGCGATTGGAAAAACATCTTGTCAAGAGTCTGTTACACAAAGCAGCAGTTCTTATGTAACAGCTGTACGAGTGAAACTTCTTTCTTACTAATGGAATATGAAGAGAATGCAGGTGATTCATTCCCACACATTTATGATAAAGTGGAATTTATAAATCAGACACAATAAGAAATTAACAGCTAATAATAGAACAATTGCTTTGAACATCCACTGGAACACAAGATCAAAACAGGTCTCAAGTAGAAATTATACAACCCATTGCTAAAGATGCTAGAAAATGGTCAGCATCTGACTACTTCTTCCATACTTTCTCTACAAGAGTTAGATCAGACCAAAAATGCAATATTGTTGCTATATCTGAGCTGGAGCTACCTATTCTTCATTTTACAGCTTTGCTCAAAATCATTTACATAACATTTTGAGGGATGATATATTTTATCCTATGACAAACAAACACTCCATTCTTTAATGCCACCAGTTCAAACTTTTACAGCCAACACCCACAGAGGTGAATCACTCTCATTCCCTTTGGTAATAAGGGCATTTCACTTGAAAAAGTGTCTTCTCAATAACTGTTAGTTTGTGGAAAAGTCTCTTGCATGGATTTTTCCCCAGACATTAAAATCTTAACCTCTTGGAGAAATTGTTACACTATATCCTCAAAATCTTCACTCCCTATTTCCGATATTTAACAGTCCCCCCACGAGGAAAGTATGTGGCACAAGCCTGAGTTTAACGTGGGTTTCTCTGAGCCCGTAAGCTCAGCCAAAAATACTCCCTTAAGAACCCGTATAAATGGGTTCAGGGCTTGTCTACCACCCCGGATGAAACTTTGGCCTTCGGCAAAGCCTCGTCCGATTTCCTCTCTGCCAAATCAGAGTGTTCGACAGGAGTCGCGCGCAGTCAGAAACTGCGTCACAACTTATTCCTATATATTCCACTGCCTATTTCCTCCTCTTACATTCATGCCATTCACCTTATTCAGTAAACTTCTATTGTGAGTGGCTATTGGACCTTGCATTGGATGAAATTTGATTTTAAAAAATCTTGACAATATACTGTAGTAAGTAATATGATGGATAGAAGATTAATTCATAAGATAATCTAAGGACTTTTTATTTCCTTAGTGTGAATTTTCAACTTTGCATTTACTTTCTTAGACATTGTAAGAACATTTTAGAAATAAGTTATCCAATAGGGTTTACACTTTGGTTTATTAACCTTTATCACTCTGTATTTGACTTTACTGAATAAGATGTTTGTTCTGTCAGTGGGGCTTAGGCCCATATCACGTTGAATCATTGGTTCCCATAGAATCACTAACATTAAGCAATATTGTTCCTGGTTGGTACCTAAATGGGTGACTACTTGAGAATTCAAGGTGCTAAAAGCTTGGATGTGTGGGTGATGAAATGGATAATGGTTTGGAATTGTTAATCAGAGAGGTAAGTTCTAATTCCTGTTGGGTTCATTATATTTACTTACATGCAAATACTCTTGGGAAAGGTATGAATCCATATCTTATCCCCAGCTATGGTTAACTAGTAGGATTTTTATCATTAAAATCATTACTATCTCCAAAAAAGTCTTACAATCTAGAAATATTTCCTGGCTTTAAATAACCTGCAAAAGGTTGATAAGCCAGAGAAAATGAATCAAACCAAATGTTCTGTCAGTACATGCAATACTGAACACCAAACAATAGTGTGTTTAAATATCATGTTTGTGTGGTTGTATTCTATTACAACAATTGTCAAAATGTTCTTGACTGAAATCAGGGATGAGGCTGGTGCAGGTAAGAGGCTGTAATATGCAATTGAAAGAGAAGTAATATTTGTGAATCTTTAGCAGAATGCTAAAGATTCATATAGTCATGGATTGAGTGATCTCATATCAACTTTCCCTTTATTAGAGAGCTAAAAAAGTTTAATATTCAAGTGGAATCTACTGTAAATATTATGGTTAAAGTCTTAGACAGCTTTGATAAACACAGCATTTTTTTTTATAGTAAGCTCTCATAATCAGGGCTGGTGCATACTACCCCCAACTGGGGATGGTAAACCTTATTGGGAATTCCAGGCAGTGCTTTGTTGTGACCTTTACTATCTTATCAACATTTGTTTTTTTCCTACCTACATTTATATATGTTACAAATTAAACTAAGCATCACTGATTATTAAAGGATGAAAAATCTTTTGAGATTCTGACATCATTCTGGTTTCTTTTCTTTTTTTAATTTTCTCCAGATCCATGAATTTGTTTTGCTAAGATTTCAGAAAACAAAATATAAAATTCATTATTTTTTATCTATAATGTTGAATGTGTTAAAATTGACTTTTTAACAAGGAAAAATCTCAAGTTGACATTGCTGCAAAACTGTTTTGATTTATTTAAGATAGAATGATCTGTTATGACATGTCTCTAATTTGTATTTAGATACATTGTTTACAATATTTCTAGTTCACCTCTATTACTTATATTATTGTACATACTTAGGTTATAATAAAATTTGTATTTTATATGACTAGAACTTTATGGAAATTGAGCTTTAGTAGAGTAGGTGGGGGTCATATCATAGATTCTGTGAGGGCCCACAAGACCCTTGCGCTGGTCCTGCTCCTAATATTTCACAACTCCTTATTAAAATAACAAAAATGGAAAGCATATCTCTTTAAATCATGCTATTATGAGAAATTATTATATCTATACCATGATCATTCTTCCTGAATTATTGAGAATAGCTAACATATCATTATTAATTTTACTACTAGAATAAGTTCATTTTCTTTCTTCTATATGCTGTGTCCCTTCAGGGCATTGGTGATCATGGCTCTCCACAATTTCCTATGCTTTGTAGCTCTGAATAATTTTTCCTTATTTCATTGTGTAGTTTTCTGTATTCCATTCCGTATCTTAGCAAAGTTTTCTGTCTCCTTTGCATCTCTTCAGTGATCCATTCATTTCTTCTTCTTAGTCCATTCTCCTTTGGGATGATATCGTTTGCTGGTGTCACTAAAGCTTCTCTTAGTATGTCCTATTTTGAGTTGCCATTTCCATTTTGTCCCTCATACCACCTTTCACAATGTCCATATATTTTTCCTTCAGGTTCAGGTTGCTCAGGAGTTTGTTGCATTGCAATTTGGGTGCTGTGTTAGGCTTCTTCAGTTTCCGTAGTTTCACTCTTAGTTTACATATGACAGGGTAATTGTCACTTCTGCACTCAACACTTGGCTAGGTTTTGTAGTGGACCATTGCATTCCTGAATCTTTTATTGATAGTTATGTAGTCAATTTGGTTTTTAGTTTCTCTTCCTAGACTTCTCCATGTCCATAATTGTCTCTGATGTTCTTGGAAACATGTGTTGGCTATTACCTGGTCATTGGCCATGCATTATTGGGTCCATTTTTTTTTCCACGTTTGTTGCGGGTTCCTAGTCCGAAATTGCCAGGTATCTCCTCTGTCCTCTCCCTGTCTACTTTGACATTCAGGTCTCCCGTGGCAATTCTGACTTCTTGTTATTTGCAATGAGTCTTTAGCATTGTCTAGCATGAAATAAAAATTCAATTTCTTCTTTCTTATTTTGTGCTGTCAGTGCATACACTATGTTCAAAGGCTTTCCTTTCAGCTTGACTAGAAGAATTCTTTTGGATAATTGGTAGTATCCTAGAATGCATTTCTTGAATTCTTCATTTAGTATCAGTCCTACTCCATTATCATTTTTCTCTCAACCTGCATATATAATCCTGTGATTGTCACTGACAAAATCTCCATTGTTTGGCCACCTACTTTCACATAAATCTAAGATGTTGATTTTTTATCATATGCATCTCCTGTTTTACATTTTCTAACTGGCCACAGTTGTTCAACATCTTAACGTTCCATGTTCCAAGAGTTATTTTTTGTCTGATGCGAGCAGTTGCTGGATAGTAGTCTGGTGACACCTGTCACTCATATCGCTCCTTTCCATACAAGGGATAGGTTCCAAGGAATTTCATCCCCTTTGTACTGATCATCAGGTAACACTTGTTGCACATGTTGATCCTTACCAGGCAAGGAGTTAATGCCCATAGACTTAACCCTCTTCATGTTGTTAGGTTTCACAATGTATGTGTTATTTGCCATAGAATACTTAACCTATATATATATATATATATATATATATATATTAAAAATAAAAAGACCAAAAAAAAAAAAAAAAAAATCACCAAATCTGTTTGCAAGTAAAAGGTTTGTGGTTAGTAAGGACGCAGAAGATTGGTGGGTGAAGAAAAGAAAATAATGAAGTTTTAACTGAGTATAAGTCTGATTACTCATTATTAAAACAATACAGGATTGAAACTAACACATTTAGCTAACAAGTCTGAAACAAAAAGATTTTCAAACATCATGGAAAAAGGATTTCTTATTACTTACAATTGGAATTTCATATTAGTCTTGCTAAACTAGAATCAGTGGTCATTAGTGAAAACTTAGGTGGACTCTATAAATATGTCTCGATTTCAGAAACCAAGTGTGATGGGTTGGATAAGATAGTGAGGTGGAGGGTCCAAACAAAGACAAAGTATCTTGGTAGGTTCAATGAGGTGCCAGGATGATCAATCCTCTTTTAAAATATTGAAAATGGTGACTTCGCAATTCAAATTTTTGTTCTTGGCTTTTATCGAAGAATTACATTAGGTCCACACTAGTTACCAAAAACCTGAAGTAAGCCAGACTACACACAGTACATTATAAATCATATATATATACCTGGGTGCCTATATACATATCTACACATGTATGTGTGTGTGTGTGTGTGTATATATATATATATATATATATATATACACACACACACACAGACAATTGAAACTAACACATTAAGCTGACAGGTCTGAAACAACCAAAAAAAAATGACTAGAATCCAGAATTACAATGGTTAAGAGATGGCTTTTGTGAACACAAGAGAGTAAAAACAAAACTTGATTTAATAAAGATTAGTTTTAAGCTAACTTTTATATCAGGTAAAGATCACTTACATAGCAGAAAATGTCTTTGTAAGTTAGGATAAATAAAAGCAGTTACAGTTAGACAGCTTTACTTCTTGCAAGTATCTGCTTAAATAACTTCTGGTTTGGTTAACAGTAAAAAAAAAAATTTGTATATTTTTTTTTTGACTGCAGAATTACAAATTTGTGTTGTCTGATATTGTAACCTACACTGAATATTTTATTTTAAAAAGCAACATTTTGATTTATTTTATTATATTTCTCTTTTAATATTTGATTCCTGATTTTTCAACATACAGATTCTCACAGGTAATAGTCTAGCAGATTGAAACATTGGTTAATGAATTTTTTACTGTATTAATTGTGGGTTCATCTCTGGGCTTGATAATACTGACACAAACTCCTTAGAAACAGGGTGAACAATATCTAGGCAGTACTAAAAAGAGAACAAAGCAAGATCTCCTGAGACATGGAAAGTAGAATGAGAACTGTCTACACCAGTGGTTCGCAAATGGTGTGGCACACTACATAGGTGTGGTGGAAGAGGATAGCAGGTAAGGTGGAATGGTTGAAAGACAATCAAAGATTTAGAAACAATTTTTTTAAATTCATATGCCAAAAATATATGGTTCCAAAATTTTAAATATTATGGATGACTTGTAATTGCATGTATGAGTCCCACTATAAATAGTTATAAATAATTATTGAGCAATTTTATCATTGTAGTATTAAGAATATAACTAGATACTGCAAATTGGAGGAGAGAGTTATCAATGATAATATTCTGACTTCGATTCCACAGTTATCTCCCTTTAACCCTCTCTCTATTTTTTTTAATTTTAAATGTACTTTTATCACATAAAATTTGGTGAGGAGTGAGAAAATTTTCATTCCAAAAATGTGTCCCAGAGAAAAATAACCTAAACTAGATTAAATAAAAATATTCATTTTGAAATTCCCTGAACGTAACCTAAAAAAGGTCAAAGAGCATAGAAAATAATAAAGATGAGGATATTATTCCAAATGTAAGTAATACAAATTGAGTACAGAAACTTGTTAAAACAAACATTTCATCCTTAATCATCAATTTTCACTTTGAAGTATTAATATTATCATGGTTATTTTTATTAATTGATAACTTTGAATGGTATTCACAGCTTTCTTTGATTGAATAATGTAATAATTGCATAATAATAATAATTTAGAATTATTAAGTGTGGTCTATTACAACAACTTTTGTGAAAGGCATTAAGGGGATTGTATCATGTCTAACTTTTCAAGATGCTTCTGAAATTATTTTTTTGCATAAGTTAACTAGAAATTGATATATAAATATTGAATGATGAGCTTTTCAAATTATATTATAATTTTATATTCATTACATCAGCTCACAAACTTAATATATACAGTCCATCTGAAGTTATTATGCAAATAACATAAACCTCAATAACTCAGATTTGCTTTGAACAATTTTTGTCAAATTTTAAATGATTAATTTGGATGTCAAAGAAAGAGACCTGAATTAAATTTTTAGGTAGTTTCAACATGTTTTATCAAAATTATTGGATTTATTATAAAACATAAAATCTGAATTAATTATGCAGATTAAACTTATATTAGCTAAAGGCATTTGAAATCTAATAAAAACAATTTTTTTCTTTTTTCTATGATATATGTTGAGACATGGGCAATGGAAAGTATCTAACAAATGCTGAAAAACAAAATAAAGTTATTGAGTCAGGGAATGTCCACATTAGATATATTAAAGGAGCTTTGCTGAGATCATTGAATGATAAAGATGGCTGATAAAAATATAACTAAATTGAGAACTAGAAGCAAAAGAAAAGGCAGTTCTCAAAGGAAACATCAATTGAAGTAAGTTATAGCAAAGCAACCACTTTTGACCAGTGCTCAGATCTTTGAACAGGCTGGAATTGAAGGAGTCAATAAGGACAAAATATGTAGAATGTTTCACAAATTGGCATCTGTTAAGAAATCTCCAAGCCAAACACTTTTTCAGTAAAGTAAATATTTTAAAGCATCAAAATTGGGCCAAGAAATACATGCAAATTGACTTTTCTAAAGTAATTTTCATGGAAAAATCTCAGATGACACTCGATGTACATGATGGATGGACCAAAAGATGGATGGAGATGTGGCTGTAAGAAGGTGGCAGTGATGACATGAGCTGGAATTGTCAACCAAGCCATTATTGAACTATTCAAAGTTGATGAAGGAGTTAAACTGAACAGTGCTAACTTTTGCAGTTTCATGAACAAGACTTTCTTTGAATGGTACATGTCCCAGCCTTCTATTTTTAAATGTATATATTTATACCTGACAATGCCCCTTCTCATGTATCTAAGTTTACCTGTGAATTTTTTGAGCATAAAATGTTTACAGGAGAGAAGATAATAGAATGGTCACCATCAAGTTCCAATCAGAATCTGATAAAAAATCCATGGTCATTTGTGAAGATGAAATTATATGACGGTGACAAACAATATGACAGCAAAGTAAATTGCTGACTATTATTGAGAAGAAGGGTCAGTATATTAAGAGGTAAATACTTCAAGGATTTATCATATATGTTTGTTATTTGTTCTATTTTACATAAAAACTACAGATTTCATTTTTTTATAATTAATCCAATAACTTTCATGAAATATTTTGAAACTTCTAAAAAATTTAACTCTAGCTTTGTTTTGACATTTAAAGTAATCATTTAAAATTTGACAAAAATTGTTCAGAGCAAATTTGAGTTATTGAGGTTCATGTGATTTGCATTACTTCAGACAGATTGTAGTGTGCAAATTTTAGTACCTGCTTGCTGGAATGTTTATACCTGCCCACTTCTCAAAAGCAGTATTCTGATGTTTGACTATTAAAATACCCATTTTTGGAAATTGATTGGGCTAAGAACTTTTTGGTACCCACATGTTTGTTTGTTTGGGGTTTTATGGCATATCAACCACTATGGGTTATTTAATGCCAGATCCAGTATTTACTAAATATATCACAAACGTATAGCTGGCAACATCATTGTTTCAAAAACTGGCAACATCATTGTTTCAAAAACGTATAACTGGTAACATCATTGTTTCAGAAACGTATCATTGGCAACATCATTGTTTCAGAAACGTATCATTGGCAACATCATTGTTTCAAAAAAGTGTAGTTGGCAACATCATTGTTTCAATGTGCTGGAAAAGACCTGGAAGTTCACTATTTTCCCATAGCTGGGACCCCAACAGGTGCTACCACCCCAGGTCAGGGTGGACCTGGGAACATCAGCAATTAAGAGGTGGTTCCACGCTTCCTCAAAACCTCCTGATCAGAGGCCTTGCTGTTGGATGCAGTTAACATCGTACCCACATATATATATATACACATGTGTGTGCATGTGTATATGTGTGTAAGTGAATATATATAAGGAAAATTAATGATGGAATGGAAAAATTTTCAAATTTTCTGTTTTTAGGACTTTAGCCAACTAAAGTGAACTTTATATTGGTGTATCTGCACATATGAAACAAATAACATGAAAACTTTTCCACTTTAATTTTCATTAATTTTCCTAACATTGTTCATGTATATAAAAATTTATATATCATTTTCTACCATATGTATGTATGTATGTATATATATATATATATATATATATATATATATATATATATATATATATAAGGCAGGATGTGTGTGTGTGTGTGTGTAATGAATGCACGGCCGCAATTTTCGACGGATTTGCACCAAAATTTACATGCACATTCTCCAAGTTAGTGGAAAGGCCAAGACTAACTTTGCATTTCCCAACTTCGATAGTGGAAATAATCGATTTTTTTCATGCTTCTACAGCAGTTTTCATGTAGTTTGCAGCCATTTTCTACTGGCCAGAGTGAGAGCCTATAGCTGGCTGCCACGAATAGGCAGGAAGATTCTATTGGCCAGCGTGAGAGCCAACAGCTGACTGACACAAATGTTAACTAGCATGCTAAAAAAATCGATAACTGCATTTGTCACAAGTGGGAAAAATTTAAATCTGCATGGCACTTTACTCCAATTGGCTCATTCGCTTGCTTAAACTCAACGTTGATTCTGATTCCACAGAAATGGGTTGGGTGTGAAAAAGTATTTGTTGTTAACATTCTTTTTTCATTCAGTTTTTCCAGTTATGAGTTCTTTTTTAAAGCTGATCGTTTTGTGTTCATTTTGTTTAGTTCTTTTTTCGTAACAAATTTAATGTTTAATATAGAGCTTAGAAAAAATTTGCAGTGTGAGATAGGCAAGAAGTAAGGCATGTAGCAACATCAGCACGGCAAAGGACACTCCTTTAAAGACAAGGAAGGGCAAAAATATTTTAAGTCAAGTGATAGCAATTGCTGTATGAGTCGTACGATTTTTTAATCAAGCACGGGCAATGCCGGGGCCATGCTGCTAGTATATATATATAATTTTAGTATTTACGATTTCACCATATATATTCTGACAGAATACTTAATTATTAATTCCTACCATAATATCACAAGTTTAACTATCTGGAGTTATTATAATATACTGTTATAAAAAAAATCTCTCAAAGACTCCTCATACATAGCATTATTGAAATTTTCAAAATTGTCCATTATCTAATGGATTATGCCACATTTTTGCAACTGGTCCAGGGCTGGCAGACAATTGAATTTGCCCAATATATTGATTAGGTCAAAACTTAAGAGATATCAGGGAAAATTATTTTATTTTAAAACAGCCTGAATCAAGTTTTCCTTATGACTTGCAAATATTCAGTCACATAGATATTCTTTCAAACCATTTTTGATACCCCTTTTGGTATAAATGTACAAAATCAATTACTGGAATTATTCAAATAGAACACAGTGAATACTGAAGTTGATTAAGTCAAAATTTAATGCAACAGATATTTTCTTTCTCATCCTAGCAGAGATCTATTTTGATTGTTGGAACTTAGCCAAAAGTGGCATCATTGCATTATATATACATACATACATACATACATATATATATATATATATATATATATATATATATATATATTTTTTTTTTTTTTTTAGAAGAACAAAATTTTCTGAGAAGCATTCTTGAAAATACACTTTATCGCCTATCCATATTACATACTACTACAAAGAAAAGTTTAATTTACCTACTGATTGCTATCCACATTACATACTTTTTTGTACTAAGATGCAAGAGGCTAGTGAGAGTGAAAGAATCCAAGAAAAAAATATTAAGGAAAGAAGACAATAAGAAAAAAACATACAAGGTGACAGATGATGATGATTGACATTGCATTTAATTTTTTGATGATCTAAGTTGACTGGAAAGCAAGATACTGGAAAATTTCCACAAGCAAGAAGTTCTAGAGAAGAAAATGTCAGCATAGAACTTTTGGTTACATCTATCAATTTCAGGTGTAAAATGAGACTTACCTGGCAATTTATTACTGTGCTTAAATTCATAAAATCTAGAATTAAAGATTGGAATAGGGGCCAAAAATGAGATTAAGTTGTTTTGTTTTTTTTTAATCATTTCACCCCTAAGCAAGGCAGTAAAGCCACTAAGACACAAGGGGGTTACTGAATGTGAAAGAATAAGAAAAAAGAGAAACATTAAGGAGCAAAAATAATAGAAGACTAATCATGAAAACAGTAGATATCAATAACTGACATTGCATTTAAATTTTTGAAGATCAAAGTTGGCTGGAAAGCATAGAGCTGGGAGGGTTTCACAAGCAAGAAGTGTGAGAAAAGAAACTGTTAGGATAGAAATTATGGTTACTGTAAAATGATTTAAACTTATTGCCAATCTAGTACAGCAACTAAATTTATAAAGTCTAGGTACCACTGCAGAAAGCTTATTCAAACAATTATCACAGAAGTATTTTATAGAAAAGGGACATTACAGCAGTGAGAAGGGTACTGAAGCCAAGATGCCAGGTTAGGATCAAAAATATTGCTGATTCCTCTTTGGATTTTAATAAGAATCTCTAAATATATAGCAGGAGCACCAGATCATATGTGGTATGAATGGTAAATTTATATGTATATTTTAAGGCATTTTTAATGTGTTCCGTAGCGATTATGACTCGGTCTCCATTTTGATTATTTTTGTTTTTAGAATAAGATTAAAATAAACAACAATTACCATAATTGTTTTATAAAATGAAAGAAAAACATATTTCACAGTATGTAATAAAATTACTTAATTAAAATTAATGGCCTGAAGAAATTGCTAACCATTATCAGATGAAACATGCATTTTAACAGGACCTTCCTTGACCACAGAAGTGTATAAAATCAAGTGTAGCTGTACTGGTCATGTGAATCTCCACTCAGCAACCAGAAGGTCATCTGTTAGATCAGCCCTGCACCTGGCTTCTCTAAATAGACACTGAATGCAAAGTCTATTCTAGCATGATCTGAGGTGAGATATATTCTACAAAGGTTACAGTTTGCCAGTTCAAGATACTCTGTCTCATTTGTATTAAGGCCAAATTTTGAATTCAGTTAATGTGTCAAAGGAACAAGGTTTAAAGATGAGATTGGTTGTGTAAGATTGCAAATACATTACTCAATATAAGCATTCATTTGGGAAAATGGTTGGCTCCTTGTACCACTCCACAAAGTATTTGACTCCTCCTGCCATGCTTTATCTTTACTAGAGTCAGATCCGACCAAAAATATAGTATTGCTGCTATATCAGGGCTGGAGCTGCCCAATCTTTACTTTCCAACCTTCAAAAGTGTTTACTCAGCTTTGTGGGTGATCCCTTATTTTCCACCCTACAACCCCTTTCCCACCACAAACCTCTCACTGCTCTATTACTATTTCCATGGCAAATGTTCTGTCAAGCTACATTCCCCAGTTTTATCAGTTCAGACCTTTACAGATAATACACACCATGCCATGTATGTAAAGTTAATCTAATTTATTTCATATTCCATTAGTAAGGAGGAAGTTCCATTCAGACAGCTTCTTCCCAAGAACTGCTATTTTGTGGAACAACTCATGAGAAGATGATTCCATGATCACTTCAATCTTAACCACTTCAAGTCTTAGGTCAACTGTTATCTACTTTCTACTACTATATTGAGTATCTCACTACCTTGAGTGGCTCTTGGGTTTTGTATTGGAGAATAATAATGTTTTAGATCAGACCAACAACTCAATGCAGAAACAAAAGGCTCTCAAAATAATCCGTGTTGATAATTCAGGAGAAACAATTGACTTTGCATTTTATTCTTTAGTGATAGGCTTGAAAAGAAAAACAATATTCAATAAGCATCAATTATCTTTCACATCTGTTTGAACATCAAATACTTACATATGGCTTCATTCACATGAAAAGAATCATTATTGGCATATGGACCAGTATCAACCATTCTGTGTTGAAAATGGGATTTTGTTTTGTTTTTTCTTTATTAAAGCTGAAGATGAATAGACGTATTATTTATCAATAAACATTTCATCTCAAGAAAGTGACTCCTTTTAAGCATAGAGGCCAAGAAATATCTATAAATTAAAGAAATTCTGACATTTTCAATATTATAAAATTTATTTCAACTAATCTGTTCATCTTCTACAATTCAGTATGTGGTAAAATTAATAATCTAACATTTTACCTATGAAAAATATGTTAAAATTTACGTATGCATGTGTGATTTGCTTTCAAATGTTTCAGTATTCAGATAAAACAAGAAATACATTCATTGAATAATAAATGCTTCCAATATATAAACATTCACATGCAAATATGAATTCATATACATTGATGATTACTCTTGCCATAGAAAATGACATATTTTCTCATTTCCTTACTTTTATTATGTTTTCCCTTGTGATACTTTAAAAATATTTTTCCAATTATTATATTAATTTTTTTACTTAGGTAGTGGATCAGTATATTATTTAATAATGATATAAAACAGATGCTCCTCTTAATGTCCACCAGAATCTTTTATAATTAGTTTATCCCTGTTATGAAAAATGATGGCATATTTTCTTAAATTCCTACTTTTATTACATTTTCATATGAGATTCTTTTAAATATATTTTTCTTATCTTAATATATAGTAATTTAAATAGGGGATCAGTATATTACTTAATATAAGACCAATCCTCCATTTTATGTCCAGTCGAAAATGACATTCAATTTAGTTTACCGTGGCCATGAAAAATTGTCAAATTTGGTTACATCCTTACTAATATTACAAAATTTTGACTTGTGTGTCTTTAAATATTTTTCTGTCAATTCTTATAGTAATAAACATTAAAGCATAGAAAACAATCTTCCAAAAAGTTTTCTCTTATACAATGTTATTTGTTTACTTTTCTAGTAGATAGTGGTGCAAGTGTCTTGTGCCTCACTCGAATCTATGATATCACCTGAATCTTTGATATAGAGCTCATTATGCATCAACATTCATAAAATTGTATTCATTTAAAATACAAATTTTATTATAACCTAATTATGTACAGTAACAGATCATATGCAATATAGTTTAAAAAATGAACTAGAAAAATACAATTATCTAAAATGCAAATTAGAGACATGTCATAATAGATCATTCCATCCTAAATAAATCAACAATGTTTTGAGGCAATATTTGACATCAACTTTTTCTTGCTAAAAAGTTGAATAATTTTAACACATTCAACATCATAGATAAAAAAAAGTGAATTTTATGGTGAATTTTGAGACTTAAAATGAGCAAAACAAATTTACAGATTTGGTCAAAAAGTTAAAAAGACCCTAGAATAATATCAAAGTTCAAATATTTTTTCATCCTTTAATAGTCAGTTGTACTTAGTTTAATTTGCAATGTATATAAATCTAGGTAGAAAAAAAGCATAATACAGTGAAAGTCACAAAGTACTACCCGGGCTCCTAATCAGCTTGCCCCACTACCTGGTCAGTGGGAGTATACACAATTTGTAGTGGATGAGTTTGCTGTTGGTCACCACTTTGTAGTAGGGGTTACTACTTGTTGCTGATTAGTATGAAGACTTGGAAATTTTCAAAATAAATTTCAACACAAGCAGGAATTTTATACATATATTTAATTCTTATTACAGCAAATTTTTAGTGTATACGCATATTTGAGTTGCCGTCACTGTTTTCTTTTCATAAACAGTAACAACTTAAATGTAATAACAACTGGCTAAGATCAAGAATTTAATTTCATTGTTTAAGAAAATAAAAAATGACGATAGCAACTGAATCATGTGTACCCACTAAAAATAACGTCTATGGTAATAAGAAATAATGTCAAATTAAAAATCCTTTTAAAAAATTTATATAGATTTATATACAACAATATAGTTAACAAAAGTGAAAGAAAAAATTATATTTAAATGTATAAAAATAGTTAAAAGGCAAAGGAAAGAAAATATTTATGTACTTGGCATGTGTGCAAATGTTCACATGGTTTGCTTGAAATTAACTAATCAGTTTGCTAGAGATTAAGAAGTTCCTCCTCCAGAGAGGAAGAGTGCTGTACTGTCACTACAGGCTGCGATGAATAAATTGTCTTCTAAATTATGCAAAAATGAAAATAACACTGACATCTCATTTTAAGAGATGTATTTACCAAAATTACACAAAAAATATCTTGAAAGAGTAAATTTATTCAATAAAATCGCCATTGGCTTCAACCATGGCCTGCAGATAATTTCAGAATCTCCTGTAACTCTTCTGGATGGTCTTCTTGTTTAAGTTGATGAATGCTGCTATAATTTTTGCCTTCAGTTCATCTTTGGTGTTACAAGGAGTTTTGTCACTCATCTGCATTCCACACACAATAATCAAGGGGTTTGCAGTTTGGGGAGTTAGGTGGCCAGATATGAGGGGTGATGTGGTCGCAGAAATTATCTGACAGCCATGGCTGGATTCTCCTGGTTCTGTGACATTGTACAGAGTCCTGTTGCCAGACATAGGGTGTTCCAGCAGACACTTTCTTTACCCAGGGCAGCACTACCTTCTCAAGACACTTAATATAGGCCTCCATGTTGAGTCTGAGGTCCTCACCAACAAATCCAGGAGTTCTTTTCTTACCAGAACAATCACAGTGAGTTTTCTGAGCTGCCGTACTTTCATAATCACCATTAGACTCATCCAACTCTTTTTGAATCTTCTGCACTGTCCTCAGATTGACACCCAAACACTCCGAAATGTTTGTATTGGAGCTTCTGGTGTGAATGCCAAGCAGTACAGCATGATGTTTCCAAATCTCTGGCAGAGTGAATTGCATCATGGTACTCTTTTTCTCACGGTGCCCAACTAACCCTGCTATACTGTGCAGTTGACAAAATAAAAACAAACATGAATGCACAAAATTAAAAATATAAAATGGCAGCAATTTACTCATCACACCCTGTATGTAGTGGAGAGAAAAAAATGTGAGAAGGGGTTTATTGTCCCCATTCTTTAATAGTTGGGAAACAGTGCCATCTAGCAGACAAGGCTGGTGTAATCCCATTTACATTTCTATATACACGTATCCTCTGATCCTTCTCAATTTTTTGTCTTAGGTCTTTTCTAGATTTCACAAAAATGATACTTTTATTTTTATCATTTTCATTCAGTGTACCATTATCATAACATAGGTAGTATGTGAAGTTCCAATACAGGGGAGATAACTCGCTACCCCCGTATATGATAATATTAAAAATCACAGATATCACTGACAGAAATGTACAAATAACGTTGACACATTTTAGAGTAAGAGAAAGCTTTCTTGTGAGATTTTTATATAGTTTAATATTTATTAGGAGTATACATTTCATGTATATATGTGTATATTTGTCTTGATATCTTTTGGCAATATTTAACCTTGCAAAAAAATGGTGTGTCAAAGGACAGTTATTCTCTTGACACTGCTATTACTGTATACACTTTTAACTCCCTTGACAATGTTTATTTACAAGATTGTAAAAATATATGGACAAAAAATAATGTGATATTTATTATTTAGCAGTTATAAAGATTTATTATTTACCATTTTATAAAGAAACAAATTTAAAAAGAAATCTTTTTATTCAAAAATTTATAAAACATTAGAAAATTATCCAAATATATAAACCAACTACAATGTAAAACTTGCAGTAAAAATTACATTCTTGTAATTATACACAAGGAAATGTTTGTCAACCCAATGAATAGAGAAATGTGATTTCCTAATAATTGCCCTCTTCTTAGAATACTGAATTAGTTCACAAAGTTTATCATACAGCTGGCATAATTATTCTTGAAGAGATCAAATTCTTTTGCAACAATCAAGAACTTCAGTGCTTAAAGGTTATAATTTCTATTTTCCTTTTCTGATTTGAAGTGGTCATAATTTCCTGCTTGATTTTATTTGCCATTAATTGCATTTTCTTTAACACCTCCAATAAGGCATGGAGCTATGCAGGTGTCACAAGTGAAGATTACATGGCTCGTACTAATAAAAGAAAAATCAAATCTGGGAGAATGTGTGAATAGATGCAAGACTGAGCAATACAGATTGCTATGACATTAAAGATTGTGATTCAAGGCTTACAGGCTCAACTATACCACTAAAGATGACTTAGTTCATTACATTGTGAATCTTCATAAATGTTTTATTTTGTCAAGTTGAAAGGGCTCTTCACTTTACATCAATGTGTTTGATAAAAATTGACAAGGGGATAGAAATAGATAATAAAGTAGATGAAGTATTCTTATAGTAGATTTTACAAGCATATTAGTATATTGCCTACCTATTCGAATATGAATCTACTTAAATGTTTTATTTGATCAAGTTGAACGGATCCTTCACTTCATGTCAGACATCTTAGGTCCAAATTTATAAAAATACATAAATGGGTTATGTTTTTTTACAGATTTTACAAGCATATCTGTATATTGATTATTTTTGAGAAAGAGTGTACATAGTAACATTTTTCTGAGATTGTTGTGATGGCTGGAAATTTATTGTTCAATTGAGATCTAACTAATATTTCTACTAATTCTTGTTCTGACAACTGTTTACAGAAGCTTGTTAGTTAGGTTATGTGCTGCTTTCCTCTGTTTCTCTTGCTTTCATTATATCCTGTAAATGTTAAATTTCCTCCTAAGTTCTTTCCTTCTGATGTGCCCTAGAAATTTCAGCTATTTGTTTCTCATGTTAAGTATAAGTTTTTCTTTTTTTAAGCTTTTCACCCCAGGCAAGGCTGGAAGCCACTAGCACGCAAGGGGTTACAGAGGATTTGGAGTGAGAGCAAATAGGAGTGTTAGAGGAAAGGATGTAGAGAAAGATAGAGGATAGATCAAGGCAACTGGAGATGTCGATTGACGTTACACTTGAATAGTTGGAGATCATAGTCATCAGGGAAACAGGAATGAGGAAGGGAGTTCCATAGGCGTGATGTGCGAGATAGGAACCTATTGGAGTAGAAGAGACGTCTACATTTAACAGTTGCCCTTTTTGTTTTATTTTCTCTAAAACTTTGTCATTGCTCACATGTTCAGTCTATGGTATTCTCAGCATCCTTCTGTAGAACCACATTTCTGTTGCCTCAGTGAGGAGATTGTCCAGCATTCATTGCTATATAAAAGAACCAATATTACATAACAGTTAAGTACTCTTCCTTTTTTTTTTTTTTTGTTTCTAACAAGGTTCCATGTTTCTTAATACTTTGCTTAGCATTTGGAAGGCATCTTTCACTATCCCAATGTGTTTTTGGATTTCAGTGTCATATTTTCTGTCCTCTGATAAAACACTTCACTTTTTGTTCTTGCTTGATTTTGGCATATTCAATTTATAATTCACATGTTGGGCTCTTGTTTTTGTTGACAACCATACATTCTGTCTTCACACAATTCATGTTTTGTCCTTTTTTTCTCGCTTTTCTTTTATTACCTTCTGTAGGACTTCCTGTATTTTCCTTTAAGCTCCACATTTTAATATCATTCTTAAGTAAGAATTTCAATTACAGATACATGTGAAATGCAGCCTGTACTAAATTCTATACATGAGCCTGATCAGTAATCGCCATCAAATTTCCTCTTGGCATTTTCTCATTAAACATATATTGCCTTAGATTATTACTCATGACTTCCAAGAAATTAATGATTCATGCCAGATGCCAATTGTTATTTCATTTGTATTACATACAAAGTAGCTTTCTTTAACAACCACAGTCTTTTGGGTCTTTCATCTTCCTTGTTGTGTGATCATCTTGATCAGTTTCATTTCATTCTTGTCTAATTCTGTCTTTATCTTGTTGCCAAGGACATTAAGTTACTATCTCTCTTTATTTAAATCTCTCTATCAAATTAGCCATCAACACCCAATTCTTCTCTTACACTTTCTCTTCACCTTTCTGTCTATTAATCTTTCTTTTTATTTCACAGCCTCTCTTTCTTTCTCAGTTTTAAATATTCTCTAACTACTACTTACTTTCAGTTTCTTTTACTCTCTCTCATTCTTCATCCTTTTGTCTAGTGATCTCTCTTTTTATTTAATTCTTTCTCAATTTCACCATCATTCTATAACTATTATTTAACCCTCAATTTCTCTGTTACTCTTTGTCCTTCATTCTGTCTTTTAATCTTTCTCCCTCTTTATTTTACTCTCAAGTTAATCATAATCTGTAATTATTATTTACCATTCAATTTCTCTCTCTCTCATTCTTTGACCATTCATCTACTTATTAGTTTCTCTCTCTCTTTGCATATACAGATATGTCAATATATGCATATATATCTATAACAGATTTTGTGAAGAGTGGCTCTTAGCCAACATTATAACACAATATTTTCTTTTTAGAATTACTTAAATCAACATAACTCTTAAACAACAGGTAAAGATTGTATCGCAGCCGCTTTCGGCCGCTCACTAAAGCGGTAGAGAACAGGGCATATTTCAACCTTGACCTTTCCACCATGATCCCTGCATGCTTGTAATTTCGTTTGGAGATGAACTAATTACCTTTTTTGTTCACTGTTGTTACGAACCTAATCGTAATATACCTCCAAGCGTTTTTACACCGTAAGTTTCACATAGAAATCTCCACTCATTTTTTTTAAAGATTCTTGACATTTCAGTAATGCCATTTTTTGTCGTGAGGCACTCCGAACTTAACACGGCGACTCATCGCCTAATTCATGGTCGATACTGACCGGTTGGCTCTGACTAGATCAGTACTGGCTGATCATAAACATCTTCATTCTCTTGTCCATATTGTTTCACCTGGTCAGATCACAAAGTAAAAATGTGGCGGGCTCCCGGTGACATCGTTCATCTATGACTCGGGGGCGCCCGGGCCATTGCGACCCCCTCCAGGGTGTCCGCTACAATTGCATAAATGTGAATGCTAAAGGAGTAAAAGACCGAAAAAACTCATTTTTTGAAGGGTAGTTTTTATGCTTATTTCTGCTTTAATTATATACAAAAATTATAAAATTATATTTTACCACTTTTAGATTGTAAAAATATGCAAAAAGGGGAAATAAAACAATATTTTAAACAGTCATTCTTTAAAGCATTCCATGCACAATGGAGTTGAGCATTCATTGCACCAATAATTAATGTTTATCCTTTTTTTTCACTAGTATTTTCAATAAATTCTTCAAAGAAATTGATTATTATTCATCTAACACTGCAATTATTGATCATAGGCAAAATGAAATAGTGCTACAGTTTGGGGAATAAAACTTGTATTTGTGTATATCCTGAGTCTGTACTAATTTGCATTATGGTAGCAGCCAAAATTTGTGTTTTTAACAACGTTAAAACTGACGAAAAGATGAGGCAAAGTAAAATCCATTCACTGGAAAACATACAAACATTGAAATGTACAAAATGATGCACTGGGTGGAGATTCAGTTGGCATTGATCCCATTTGCCTGCCTTCAACCCTCTTAGGAGTGAGGAGAACTTCAGATGAGGCAACAATAATGCCTGGTGATCAGAAGGTCAGTGGTCAGCAAGTTATGTTGGCTGTGAACAGACCAATTCGCACAAAAGATGTATGACTTGCCATATATTACAGTTTAGTAGAAATGGATTTATCTGAGTAGGCATCTCCCCCTTTCTATTTGCCATGTCTCTTTATGATATAGCCAATCATAGCCCTTCACAACTACCTGTCTTTTGTGGTTATAAACAATTCTTGCTTCTTTATGACCCCTCTTTATATTTTTAGCATTTTTTTCTGTCATCCATTTAGTCAAACTTGTCAAGTAGGCTTCTTACTGTTTTCTCTTCCTTCTCATATTTGGTGTATCTTGTGAGTGTTAAATTCTCCAATCCTTCCTTCTTTATTGTGTGTCCCCAAAATTTCAGCTGTCTCTTTTTGATTGTTAGCAGTACTTTCTTTATAGTCCCTATTATTCTTAAAACTTCCTGATTTCCTACATATGTTGTTTTGAATATTTTTCTATAGTTTTTGATTGATTTGTTTTTATGGCTTATCAACCTTTTGGTTGATAAGAAATAAAAAATGGGTTTATTTAAAGTGGGTTAAATAAGGGTTATTTACAGTCAAAACCTAATTTGGATTGTAAGAATAACTATTTTTATTTGCAAGTGAATATCGCACAAACAATTTTTTGAGAATAACAATCTTTCTGGATACAAGTCTTACTTATTTAACCCAGAGCTGGGTGAGGGAGAGAGTTCATAAATTTCCAAATGATGTTTGCTCATAAGTGAATGTAACAAACTTGACTGGAATTCAAAGCTGCTCTGTGATTTCTCATTCCAATCCATTATCCATTACACCAACCATATATGCATCACATTTATCCATAGAACCACATTTCTTGAAGATTTTTCTTGATTTATAAAAAAACTACCAAGGATTCACTTCCATATAGGTGATTAGACATTAAATATCAGTCCAGTAATCTTTTTTGCTTCTAAGAATGTTTTTCAATCCCCTATCTGGATAACTTTCTACAAAGCATTCTTTATTGTTTCTATGTGACTTCAGATTTCTGTCACACAGTTTGCATCATGTCACATTACTACTTACTTAAATTTCTGTACCTGCTTGATTTTTAGATTCCTGATACATAATTCACACTTTGGGCTGTCCTTTTTCTGACAACCATGGATTCCATCTTGTTACAGTTAACACTTAGTCCTTTCTTCTTGCTTTCCTTGACTACCTTGTATAATACTTCTTTCATTTTTTTCTTCTGAATCTGCCATCAGTATAATATCCTCTGGATTATTATGTATATTGTTACGGTTATATGCACTGGTATTAAATTCTGTTAGGTCTTCTCTTCCTCTTATAACCATCTTATTGCACAGATAAATACTATGAAATAGCACATCACCGTACTCCTCTTTCTAGTTTTGTGTAATCATTTGACTTGTTCTCCATCTACATGCAATGTTTCTTTTCAGTACAGGCTATGGATTATTTGATTATATTTTCTGTATAGATCAAGCTTTATTTAAATATATAAAGAACTTCATGTCATACTACATCAAATATGCTTGTGCAATCTATGAAACATAAGGATAGATCTTTCTATAATTACTTGGTTTGATAGCATCCTGATAAGGAAAAATGCATTTCTGGTTTCAGTGTCTTGAACAAAGTCACTTTGTTCTATTTTCAGTCTCATTCTGCTATGAACTCTATTCATGAGAATTATGAATTTTGTTATGTGACTCATCAAGAGTGTTCGAGTTTGCATCCATTAACACCTGCTTTCTTTATCAGCATTGTGAGGATTTATCAAATAAGATCCTTCAGTATTTCATCACTGTCACAGAATATTTAATTTATCATCTGGTAACCTTATCAGTCCTCAAATCATCTAAGGTTGACAGCATCTCTATTACAATCTCATATGGTGCTGTTGGTTTGTTCTTCTTCATCATCTTGACCACTTGTCTCCTACCATCTTAAGTATTACTGGCTTTCTATGATTTATTTAGGTGTTTAAGTATATGTGCAATATATATATATATATATATATATATGAGAAAAATATAGTTTTAAGATATGTTGTATTTATGAGTTAAAGTGCTCAATATTAGGGATATAGCATATTTAAATATAAATGTGGATACTAAGGCCAATATCGAGTGGTAATAGTCTGTTTCATGCTTGAAAGAAATATTTATGGCTTGAAGATTGTTTTCAAGCATGAACCAGACTGTCGCCACTCGGCATTGTCTTCATGTCCACTTACATATGTTTGTGTGAATGTAGGCATGTCAAGCTGATATTTCAGAATAACTTGATTCATTTTAATATTATGAAATGAAAAATAATCTTAGAATGTAATGCCAAATAAAACAATTTTTTTTTAAATTTTGTTATTTAAATTGATTACAAACCAATTTTTAAATATAACTTTTGTTTTGTTTTTTTCTTCTTGTTATTATGTTTGGGTATGTAGGTGATGTAATGGATAGTGGCTCCAGTAAAGTTTGTTACTTTCCCTTATGAGCAAATACCTTTGTGATAGGTATGAATTCATTTCTTCGTCTCCCTCTAGTCATGTGTTAAATAGTAGGGCAGACTTGGTTGACAACTTTGAATTTTAAACTGTATCTAGCCCTGGCAAAGCACATACTATTCAGCTAAGGAGAGGATCATTGATTCTATAATCCTGACTGGTCAGCCTCCTCCTCCATAATGATGTCTTATTAATTATTATTAACTCAAAACAAAATTTGCATGATTTTATATGAATAATGAAAAAAATATATAAAGTGATACTTCTAAAGAGTGTATATATTTTACACATGGACATACAGGCAGATATTATGAAGTGCTGTCCAAACTGACTTAAAACCTAGTTTCCAACATCTCCTTCAAAGGTTTATTTTTGGTTACTGTTTGCACAATGTGCCTCAAATGTTTTACTCACAAAGAATAGCAGCAAAACTGGAGTACATTGCATTCACAGATACAGTTCAAATTTCATTAACTTTTGGTTAGTAACTGCAAATTTCATCAGTCTCAGAACGAGATATTCTTTTATCATGTCTAAAAATAGATTAACAGCATCTAGGTGAGGTTCACCTCACAAAAATATAAATTTAAAATTAATAGATAAAAAAATCCATTTCAGTTAGTAATTTAGAACCAATCAAACCATTAATTTTCCTCTACCAATTTGTGAGCCTATTTGAGACAATAAATACAGATGACAGAAGTATTTTATTCCATAGTTCCATACAATGTGAAACGACGACTATGCTCCATACATAGGATTCTTCACTTTAACATGACAAGCCCAATCACAAGAAATTCCTTTCCCAAGACTAGTAATCTCAATAGTCATTCACTACAAGACAGAACAACTGAATTATAAATCAGACATTTTTTTACATTACCTTTAAAGAACTCTTAACTTTATTTTCTATAATGCACATTCTACAAAATAGACATTTTTATAAAAACCCTCAGTTATGTTCATTTTTCTCTACAAACATTTTATGAACTGCCAACACTTCAAAATATATAAGCCAAAAAGTGGCTAATATTCTGCATTCGTGTGCATGTGTGTGTGAGAGAGAGAGAATTCTGGAACACGAGTATATTGTTTTGCAAATAAAAGTGGGGCAAGCATAAGGTCATCATATCAGAAATACATGAAATCTCACAGTCAGTATTTTAAAGGACATCATTTATATTTCAAGTTCAGTTGAATACCATTCCGGGTTTCTTTATGGGACCCAAGGTGAAAATAGCCAAAATCCAGTCCCAGAGGGAACATCTCTCTCAAGGCTGCACTTTTCCTATTGCACTTAAAGAGGGAGGGTCAGGATTAACCTTGGTGGCCTGAGATGACCCAAAAAGGGAAGTGCCAAGGGAACTGGACAATTTCTGGCACCACCTATATTTATGTGAGCAGGGCGCCATAATAATTTTGACTCTGTTAGACCAAAGTTACTATCATAGGTTGGAAGCATATAAATAAATTATGCTGGTGTGTGCGTGTATACACACACACACACACACACACACACACACACACACACATATATATATATATATATATATATATATATATATATATATATATATATATACACACACACACACACATATATATATATATATTGTATGTGTGTGTGAAAAAAAACCTAGAGAAACTGCTCTGGTTTCAGCTGTCACATGAAAACCCACAAACAAGTTGAGCAGACTTTACAAAACAGGCCAGGCCCTGTACAAAACAACTTTCCTTGCCACATTCCTTGTTAGGAATAAACTAACAAAATAAATTGTGTATGCCTTGCTTCTCTGTTCTCTTTAGGATGTGGACACTGTCCTTCACAGCTTCCCATCTTTTTTTACCAAATTTTAAGTTTTGAGAATGAAAATATGATTTTCTTGCAGTCAAGTACTAAGTATATTTTGATACATAAAAATGAATATGTGAGATATATAATGACTGTCATAAGATTAATTTTTAAGGAGAAAATTGCTAGATGTAGCTGTACGTTCTATACTAACAGTTTCTTCTCTTGCACTTCTTACTTGTGGAACTCTCTTTCAGCTTCTTGCTTTCCAATCAACTTTGATCTTCAAAAGTTTACAGGCAATGTCAATTCTTAATCTTTTGTCTTAATTCCTCTTCTCACTCTTTAATAATGTTTTCTTCTCATATTCTCTCACACTGAGTAACCACTTGCATCTTGGTGGCTTTATTGCTTCGCTTGAGGTGAAATGATTAATATATATATATATATATATTTTATGAAAACTCAGTGCTCAGGATTGCCTCGTCAGTGATGTTATTACTTGGGGTCATGGCAAGTTTCGGGTCTTCCAACATCATACTTGCTCACCCAAAACACCCTACCAAAACAGTACTATTCCGGCCCTGAAACAAAAAAAACAAAACATGAAGCACGCAACAAATGGACTCCTCTAATAAATGCCACTGCTGAACAATCACCACCGACTTACGTTACTTCCTCCTCAGCGTGCATATATATATATATATATATATATATATACACACACCCAAGTATAGGATTGGTGTAGACTGTAGATGGAACAAAATTTTAATAGCCAAAATCACTATTCTTAAAAGAGTGCTCAATACAGTGTAGAGCAAATCGTATTTATTCAAAAATTATAGTATAAACATGTTATAATATCACTTCAAAAATATCCATTTTGTTTTAATACTTCCAGTGTCTTGCTAAATGATGGTGTTGATTGTGGAATAAAGAGTTTAACTTTTGGCTATTTTTGTAGTCATGTTATAACATGTTTGTTATAATTTTTGAATAAATACTATATATATATATATATATATATATATATATATATATTTTTTTTTTTAGCATAACTTTTGGCTACACTGTCATTTAGTAAGCACACACCAAAGTGGCAGTAGAAAGCTTGTCTATTGCTGGATAAACAAGGTACCCATGAATTTGTGAAGAAGAAATTTAGGATAGGTATTCCCAATTAATTTTGTCATTGTTGTTTATGAAATTTAACTCAATTGTTTCATGTAAAAAAAAGAAATAATAAGCTGGTAAATGGTAGTTAAGCCTAATTTTTTAACTAATTACTTTTGTTAGTACTTCTAAATGTTTATTGCCAGTGTACTGAGGTGTATTTTGTCTCATCAGATATAAATTACTAATTTGACTTTGTTTACCTCCTTATATATTCCTTATACCATTCTTATATATTTGTACATATACATTGCATAAGTATAATTTACATAAATATATTATGCTCTTATAGATTGTTGTTGCTGTCTGGCTGAATTAATTGAACAAATTCTCACTTTTGGCAATAAATCCATCTGCTTGCAGGAAAAACAAGCCGTAGTCACTAATTTACAATGTTATGTACATCCTCTTTGTTTTGGTCTTTTGATTTCCCTTTTTTTTCTCTCACTAAAGTAATTCCTTTTGTCTTTTTATCTATTTTCTTCTTTTATCATTATTTCCTTCACTTATTTTGATTATCAGACTGAATTTAAAAACCATTTCATTACAGTCCACTTACATCTGTCCTTATATTTCATGCTTTGTTTTATTTCTTTATCTTCTTTCCACTTGGTCTTTCAATTTATCTTTCTTTTTCATTTAGATTTTACATTGATTTCCTCCTTTTTGTGCCTTTCTTATTTACCTTTGCTTTTATTTTAATTCTCTTTCTTACACCCAGTTTTCCCTTCTTTGATTTACTTTCTCATTCCTCTTCTCGTCTTCATTATTTTTTCTTTCCTTTTCCTCTTTCTTCTATTTTATCATTTTCATATTAGCATTTCTTTCTTTTTTCTTTTCTTTATATCTTGTGTTTATCATTGTCTGTCTTTTCCTTTTCTTCTCCCTTCTTCTTCATCTCCTTCACCACTTGCACCACTTCTTCCCTTTCCATTCTCTTAATTTTTCCTTCCTTAATTTACTTTCTCATTCCTCTTCTCTTCTTCATTATTTTTTCCTTCCTTTTCCTCTTTCTTCTATTTTATCATTTTCATATTAGCATTTCTTTCTTTTTTCTTTTCTTTATATCTTGTGTTTATCATTGTCTGTCTTTTCCTTTTCTTCTCCCTTCTTCTTCATCTCCTTCACCACTTGCACCACTTCTTCCCTTTCCATTCTCTTAATTTTTCCTTCCTTAATTTACTTTCTCATTCCTCTTCTCTTCTTCATTATTTTTTCTTTCATCTTCCTCTGTTATTTTCTTTTTACTATTTTTCTCCTTTCTTTATATCTCATGTTTATCCTTATCAAGGTGCCACATGATTGGGTAATGGTTAGTGAGACTATTCTATTTGACAGTTTCTACTGAGTTGTGAGTTCAATTCTCACTGGGAGTCCCACACAAAATTAGATATTTAATAAATCAGCATGTCATAAAATCAAGCAACCTAACCTTATCCTCATCGTTTTCTTTCTTTTTTCTCCTCCTTTTCTCATCACCTGCTGCTCTACCACCTTCTTTTTTTTTCCTTTCCACTCTCTCAATTTTTTATTCTTTGATTTAATTTCTCATTACTTTATTTATTTTTCTTTTCTTCTTCACTTTTCATTTTCTCATTTCCTTTATTTCTTGTGTTAATCTTCATCATTTCCTTCTTTCTTTCCTCTTCACCTCTCTCTTTCCTCCCTCCCACTCTAGCCTCACTTTCTTTCCTCTTCCCTTTCATCTTTTTCATTATATTTTTACACAGTGGGTTATAGTGTACTTTTGTTCTATCCACACACATAGGTATATATAATTTGATTGCTTGCTTATATATCTTAACCAGATAATATATTTAGTTTCTTCATAGACATAATCATGTTTTTTTTGTCTCTAGATAATATGTACTTGATAACAAAATATATTAGACTACACCTATCTCACTTACAGAGAATAGTAGGTATATACCTAGCAATTATCAATGTGAACCTTTTCTCGTCATACTATACATTTTCTGTAACTCATTCCAGAAATAAGAAGACTGGCAGGTGCATCACTATAAATTATGCCATTAAGGCAAATCACTTTTCGTTACAATGAACCTATCTTGTGACAATATTCCTGAATGACAAAAGCTCAATAAAACATCCCTATCAATCTGGCTATTAGGGTCACCCCTTCTCATAATCATACACATATTTCCATTTTCTTGAACTACAAGGAATAGCTAGCATATCACTGTCAGTTTTACTGGGGGGGGGGGATCATTGACATATCATATTCCAATATCTTCTATTACTTATTTTCCTGACAGACATTTTGTCCAAAAACAGTTTCACAACAAGTGTACTTAAGCGAATATTTACTTCCTCTGGAGTATTTGATTTCGGTCTCACTCTTTCTTGTTATTCCTGATGGAAAGGTGAGGCTTATTAAACAAGCATTAAAAACAGTTTTGTTTTTTTTCATCAGGTTGCAGGGATGCCAATCAAGATTAAAGAAATAAAATGTTGAATAACATGTGACCAACAAGTAATGTCATATTATATCTTCTACTGACAAGAGCAGAATCCAAACATGTGTCATACTACATAGAATTTTGTTATTGTTATTGTTATCTGCCAAATTCCCCCACTTTTCTCTTCTCATAATCACTGAAAATAATTTATTTTTGGCCTATATTTAAATCCAGTGAAAATCAGTTATGTGTTAAATTTTACCATTCCAGAAAGTATCTGACACTTCTGCAATGTTTAGTCTCTAAAAGAGTCAGATTAGACAAAAAAATGAGTATTACTGGCATATGTAGGCCAGAGCTGCACAATCATCACTTACCAGCTTTTATAGAGCCTAAGCTCATTTATGCAGACTTAAAAGGGATGACTTATTTTCCATGGTGCAGCCACTTTCCTACAAATGCAATATCACAACCCTATTGGCAAATGTAGATATTTTTTAGTTCCACTAGTTCAGACTTTTATAGCTAGAACATTCTGTGCTAAGTCTATGGAATTGAATCACACTCATTTCGTCTGTATTCCAATTGTAAGAAGGAAGTTTCACTCAGACAACTTTTTCCCAAGAACTAAAACATTGTGGAACAGACTCCTGCAAGGATAGTTCTTTGAATGCTACAATCTTAACCTTTTGAGAGAGATTATATATCCTCCTTATCTTTATTTCTTTCAAGGAGAAGGATAACTCTGAATTCAAAACTGTTTGAGAATGGGGTTGGCAATATCCCTTGTTAAACCTACTAGCAGTGGAAAACACAGTAGCAATACCTAGTGCAGTGAAGGCTGTGGCCCTTGTATGATGAAGCTGTGGCCCTATTCTCTACAGTAAGGTTTCAGGACACTGTGTGAGGAGGGATAAAACGATCATACAAAGTTCTTTTGTAATTGTTTTCTCATTAGCTTCTAAATTTATTTCCCAACCCCATTTTCAGGTAACTCTTTCTTACCATAAAGAGTTAGCTGAAAATAGGGTTTGGAAATAATTAAAAATGTAAATAACAGCTTTTTTACTTCTCTTTTCTGGGCAGGTAAGGTAATTATGAGGGATTGATTTACCTATGTGTTCATGCAAACACATTGTTTGTTGACCATCATACTGTGCCAGTGATAAGACAACTTTTGTCAGAATATTTGGCAATGGGACAGTAGATTCATGCTTTTTCAAAGTATATTCCTACAAAGAATATAAAAAGCTTGACAGAGAAGTCAAACTTTTCTAGGCACTCTGTACCTTCCTTGCATTGTATATTAATGGTGCAAATATATATATATATATATATATATATATATACACATATCAGGTGTAACAGTATAATTATCCATCCCACAAAATGTTTAATATCTAAAAAACCATTAAACTGAGTTTATTCTTCCAGGTTTTCAGATAAGACATTTAGCCATCTTGATACTATTTGTTGCAAGAATCACTGAAAAACCCTTTGGGTTATTCCGCTAGAAAGAGAACTTGCTAAAATTGTTTTGTGTCAGTCCTACTGTCTTCTCAACTGAGCAATGGTGAGAGGAAAAATAATTCAGTAATGGCATCAACATTCATACTCTAGATTCCATCTTCAAAGATCATTCAAGAACCATCAAGAGAATGGTGAATAAGTTTAATAAAGGTGGAACAGTAGAGAGGAAAACTACATCAGGAGGTCACAATAGGGAGAGGGAACATAAATTCAACTTAGAGCTAAAGAGATCAATTAGAAAAGATCCAATTCAATCCATAAGATGTTTCAAACATATGAGAAGAGTTTCACCTACAACAGTCCAAAGAGCAGTAAAAAAAGATGGGAAAATAAAATCGTACATGAAACATGTGAGGTATCTTGTTACTCCAGGACAGAAAGAAGGTTAGAGAGGATGAAGATCATCTTGAATAAGTTGGAAAATGATCCTGGAATAATATATATATTGAACTTTGTCAATTCTTCTGATCTTTAGCTATGATTAATTAATGATGAACATGTCATTTTCATTTATGATCGATTTCATCACTATTCTTCTGTTAAGCTTGAAGAGTAATTATACATTCTTATTACTCAAAGTAGAGTTCAATAGTGTTATAAAAATCTTGGAGAATTCCAGTAAAATATCTTTAATCATTTCTCAGATACAACAGTACAAATTTTAATCTAACAATTGAATAATTTTGCTGTTACACCTGGTGTATGTGTGTGTGTGTATATATATATATATATATATATATATATATATATATATATATATATATATATATATCTGAGGGATTTTACTTTTTTTACTCATAGACGAGATCCTAGGTAATATACAGGTGTTATTTGAGGATATGTATATTTTTCCAATACTGTAGTCATAAGTTCTAGATACAGTGTATTAAAAAAAGGTTCCTTGGAGAATTTGGTACTCACAGGACATACTGAAGGCAAGAAAGACAGAGGAAAATGACAAATAACCTACCTAATGAGCTTGTGAAAATGGGTGGCGGAACAGAATTTAGGAGGGATAGTAAGGAGTTCCCATTGCTTTAGAACTGTGATCACCCACACTCTGAAGGGACATGACACACAAACGAATAAGAAATATCAAATTGGGAGAAAACGTCACTTGAGATTGGTTCATGTACATGATAAATGGGCAAAAATACAAAATTTAAAAAAATAACCAGTTGAAACAAAATTGAGAATATTATATATCTCTTGAAATGTGTTTTTTTTTATAATAGAAATAGAATTTTGTTTACCATGAGATAAATCAGTTTCTTTCCCGAGTACAAGCCAAAATAATTTTCTTTTGGCTTTTATTTAAAACCAGCAAAATTCAGTGTTAATTGGAATTAAAATGCAGCAAAATTCTTTACTACATTAACAGGCTGTGTCTTTATTTTTAGTAGATAGTGAAACTATTTAGTTTAATGGATTAAACTAACTACAATGACTATAGTTATAAATATGACAACAGGGTCCCTTTTGAAAATCAGATGTTCATTTTGCATTCACAATAGACAATGACCATAAAACATGCAGTAACATGTTCTAACCACAGATCCTCATCAGCAACTCTTTTAGATTGCAGTAAAAATATTTATGTTTGTAGATCTGGTTTGATGATTGATTCAGACTAATATCACCATCTTTATGACTTTTTTGTGATATGAGTGGTCAGCTATTTTATTATATGTCAATAGACACATCTGCTTTCCAGAAACATTAGGAAAAATAAAGCCATACATCTAAATTACAACACAAAAGTTTGGGTTGTTTGACCATAAAAAAAAGAAATTACTTAGTCTAACACTTAATTTCTACAGTCTCTTTTGAAACAACTTCCTTGGGTTGTTTGAACACTGGCTCATAAAGAGTACTGCTCACAAAGAGTAGCAACAAAAGTATGTACTACAGACAGTTGGGCATATTGATCAGATTCCCCAGATATTTTGGTAGCACCTCTGGAATGCATATATACACACATGTATGTATCCACACATATTTTCCCTCCTCTGTCATATATATATATATATATATATATATATATATAAGAATTCAAGCAAGTTTTACTGAATTCTACTATGGCCTGTTTTTTGAATTTTCTATATTTTTCCCAATTTAAAAATAAACTTTTCTTTATTACACTTATTATTACAATAACAATTCCTGATAATGACCAAAATTTCCAATCAACCATTTTCAGGTGTGAATTCAGTTTTCCTTCCTTTAGACTGGCTGCCATGCAAGGCAAGAGAGTACAGTCTGTCCTGTTATTTGACCCTATAAATAGGGGAAGATAAATTCCTGCTTTTTCCCAAAAGCATTAGTGCAAAATGAATGAAACCAAATTGACTAGAATTATAAAGACAAAAGGAAAACTTATCTTACCCTATGCATTTCAGCTGCTGATGGACAAGGCAAATATAAAGACTTTATTTTGCAACAAGTATTTATAAACAAAAGTAAAAATATTTGTTTTTCAAAAGTTTTGAATTCAAGAAATGCTCATAAATATTCATCAGGTTAACTGTAAAGTCTAGGTTATGGGAGACACTAAGTGACATAATTTAATGTCAAATAAACAAAAGTGAATAAATGTTGTTGATGAATTATTTTTATGCGATTTAATATTTAAATTATTTTAGTATGGGATAAATTTATGTAGTATATATTTGAAATAACATGTTATGAATTTAACTGTTTTCTGTTAATTTTTTAAGATTTTTATAGTCATGTATGTTGGCTTAGGAAAAAAATAATTCTTACAGGAATAGAGATATTTGAAAAAATCTGAAACACAGAGTTAATTTTTTCATAAGATTGTGATGGGGCAAAATAGACTTGATTTTCAGATTCAGCATTAAAATATAGCCAAAAACATGTGCAAACAACATTTGAGTCAAAAAAAATGTTAACCGGTGTAATAGTTTTGGATATGGTTGTAATTATTTTGAGGAGCTTAATTACAGTTTCTGAAAGAGAGGGCCCTTCGTTTTTTGTGATGAGTAGTTCAACAAGGCCAGTAATTTAAAACTCTTAGTTCTGGACATAACAATAAACTACATCTGGCATCAAATCCTCTGATTGCAAGATTGAAGATTTTGAGGACCGTGGAACCACTTAACTGCTGTTGTTCCCAGGTCCACTCTGACCCAGGGTAGTAGCAACTGTTAGGGTCCCAACTATGGGAAAATAGTGTACCCCTAAACACTGTGAAAGCATAAAAGTACAGTTTTATAATGAAAAGACCAGCAATACATTATTATATTAAAAAAAATCACAAATGATACATATTTATGAGTATAGTAGAATTACCAACAATAAATTTTATCTGTAGTTGA
>OZ038477.1:110088111-110098111 GCA_964036315.1 Acanthosepion esculentum | reverse complement strand
TTGACTGGTGGATAAAAATATTTTACTTCTGATATTTAAAATCAAAACACCATTTATTAATTACAGATGGATAAGAACTGCCCTTATAAACGAGATATCATTTGTAAATGAATTATAATGTTTAAATATATTATAAAACATGGAATGAACATGTCAAAAAAATATATAAATATGAAATTTCCAGAAGTAACTGGACTAAAAAAAAAAAAATAAAGTGAAACTCAATTAAAATCTGTATATTGGACATGGTGAGATCATAATAATTATTTCATTTGATTTTTAAGAAAAGGGGAAAAGTTTATTTTAACCTTGCAAAGAATTTTGAAGTGAGTGCAAAACCACAGAACAGAAATATTTATGAGTGAAATTAATGAAACAACTTCCAAGTATAAATCATCATCCACTTTTGAGTTAAAGAATATAAAAAACAAACAAATGATATGAAGAATGTATTCACTGGAGTAAAAGTAAACAGAAAATTTATAAGAAAAATTTAGCAAAGTGGAAACCAAAAGAAATATTTAAACAAAAAATTTATAAGTTACACTCTCATATGACCTTTGATCCAATAAAAAGAAAGGAAGCCAAGGAAATTGCAGAAGTAATTTACCATCACAAAAATAATCTTGGATGTCTCAGTTATTTTCAATGAAGAAGTAAAAAAAAAAAGAAAAAAAAAAGGCTGTTGAATGGATCAATGTTTCTGTAAACCAATGGAGTATTCTCACTTATTTACCATTTTGAAAAAATAACCATCAAATTCAGCAAAAAAATTACCAATTTAAATCAGGAAAATTTTGCTTGCTTCTTTTTCTTATTTAAAAAAAAAAAGAAAGAAAAATAGCTTTTATGCTGAACCAGGAATATTTTTTTAATTCACTGCCTTAATATAGGCTGTCTGTGATAAAGTTGAAAATTTCTATAAGATATTCAAAACTTCAAGACATACATTGCTTTAGAAAAAAAAATTATCAAATATTAAAATTGTTTTTTTATATCTAAAAGATACTGAAATCAATTTAGAAACTTAAATAATTAATTAATAACATATTAATTAATTCAATTATTTTAAAATTTCATGTAATATATAAAGATCTTTAAAATACTAAGAAACTGGAAGAAGTTTATACCAAAAGTTGGTGGGAGAAAGACAAAACTATAAATATGCAAATAGAAAAGGCAGATAAAAATAATTGGTTGACATTTGAAAATATTCAATGAAGATTTAAACTGAATCTTGCAAAGTGCATGTAGTGTCTCAGCTGTCTGGGGGGAAAATCTAAAGCTTGTGTCATAAGTTCCAAAGCCTTTTGGCACAGCGGAAGTTACATCAAAGTGGCTGTCAAAAAAAAAAAAAACAATCTATGAGGAATATGGTGAGAATTGCAATAAGTGTAAGAGTGACTATTAATGAAAAGTCAATAACAAAATTATAAATACCAATCAACTAAAAATTTGATAAAATAAAAAACAAGAAGCTAAATTTTAACTAGATTATTTCTATATTATTACTAGTGTTTCTCAATCTTTTTTTTGCTTCAGGGTGCACTTTAAATTTCAATAAAGAAAAATTAGTCATGAAATTTGAAAATAATAAAGAAGTTTACTAAAATAAACATTTACTTTTAAATCATTACATTACTTGGTATCTCTAGCTTTTTTAAAATAAAGATTTTTTAAATATAAAAATAATTCATAAATTACTCTTCTGTTAACTTCAGACACACCTAACTACTGTTCCGGATGCATTAGTGTGCCCAGGCGCACTGGTTGAGAAACACTGTTCTAAGGAATCAATTTTTTTCTTTTCTTTTTTTTTCTTTTGTTAGAAACAGGGTGTGGCCATTGAAAAAACTGCTTATTAACTATAACTCTTAAAGAATCATTGTTACTAACATAATTGCAACAATAAACAATAGTTGACTAAAAAGTAAATGTATTTTTTAAAATTCTATGGTGAAAGATATATCTTTAGAAATTCCCTTTTATTTATATGATGTAAGGAAGTCCAAGAAAGGTGGTAATTGCTTTTCTTGTACAAAAACAGTTATTGTATGTCAAACAAGATATTTTAACAATGCAAAAAAAGAAATTCTGTCTGAAACAACACTGTTTAAAATCAATTATTATTCATGGCAGAGAGAATGAAAGATAACAATAAAATATAATCAATAACTGTAAAGGAAAGAAACAAATCAAAATGTAAGACACATGAAGGTAGATTTAAAAGAAACATTATTTCTGCAGAGTCACATTTTCTCTTTCTTGTGAAATATTTTTAATCTGTTTTACAAAGAGAAAAAATATTCTATGAATAATATTTATTAGATTAAAATGAGTAATCTTTTGCAGAGAGAAATTTCTTAACTGGATTTAAAACCTAAGTGGCAGTTGAAGTATTTTTTTTTTTAATTATTTTTTTTTTCCAATAAATTTCATTTTACCGATGAACTTTTACTCCTTTTTTTATCAAGAACTCTATTAGTTTTCATAAAAAAAATAATAAACAATGAACATTTAGCTCTTACAACAATTTTTTTAATTAAATTCTTTTGTGAAGAGAAACAAAACATTAAAATTCTTAAAGAAAACAAGTTAGAAAAGCATTTTATAAATATTTTACAATTAATAAATTTTATATTTTTATTACATTCATTTATCAATATAAATTTTTCAGAAAAGTATCTGTTTTCATTAATTTATTAAGCTGTTAACTTAAATTACTACCCAAATATTTAGCAAATCTAATTTGTTTCATAAATAAAATTAGCCAATAATAAAAATAATTAATGTGGGGCCAAAGTATTATAGAATTGTCCATATTTTCTAATTGAATTCACAACTACCGTTGTTTCTTGCTCAATTTTGCCTTGAGATTTATTCAACTTATATGTCTGTGCTTTATATTGTGATTAAAATGAAGAAAATGCTTTCAAACTCATCATCTTAAAACAAAAAACCCTTGTGATTACACACTCATTTCACAGCAATCCCAACAGTATCAAGTAAAATAGTTAAATTGCCTTAAAGTTATATTATTTCTCAAAACTAGAAATTGAAAAAGCGTAATTTAATATGTACATCATTTCTGATTTAGTTTCAAAATTTTTAATTCTCATGAAATTGTTTTAAATCTCTGGAACAATTTCATATTGAAAAGCTATTTGGCTATATTCACACAAAGAGCTACATAAGAAATATACTTAAAAAAACAAAATTCTAATGTCTTTATTGACTACAAATCCAAATTATAATTCTTATTCATATATAATATATATATATAAAAAAATACAGGTACTTATATATGTATATCCATTTCGAGGTTAAAAATATAAGAATTTTAAAAAAATAATCTTTTGAATACACATTTAAATTTTTAAAAAATATCTAAAGAAACATTTTGCATTCAGTTGCATAAACAATCTCAAAAAAAAACCAAATTGAAACCAAATTGTAAAGTATATATACCAGGATACATTTCATTAAAAAGATACACATCTAAGTAAAATTTTAAAATTATTTAATGCTGTTGTGAAGTGAAAAAAAATTCTTCCAGATCTCTTTTACATTAAGTACTTTACGATCAATTTTTATAATAACAGAGTGATTTCAGTAGATAGTTGAGACTTTAAAAGTGAAAGTGAAAACAGGTTTGATCAATATTTCATTTAAATTTAAAGTTCTCTTCCCAGAAGATCATACTCCTCTTTATCTACATCTCCCCTCTTACTTCCTCTTTTATCACACTTACATTTTTATCTACTGAATTACTTGTCTAATGACTGTTTGCATATTTCTTTATAAATGTGGGTATGGTTGAAATTTGAATAAACTCAAAAGTGATATATGATACAAGTATCATCTTTGCTGTGATTTAGATGAGGAAAAGAAAATAGATAAAAAAAAATCAACAATGATAACATTGGCCTGAATGCCACTTTTTTTTTTTTTCTCTTTTGGGTCAGCTGACCTGGTGCCAAGCTGATAGTTATCAATCATCTCTGCTGTTTCTTCTGCTCGATATCAGCATCTCTCTGAGGACTTAACATTAGCACCTTTGCACATAATCTTTTTTTAAGCTAACGTATAAGACAAGGGCTGATTTCCAGAGAAAATAAAGAGAAAACATTTTTCTCAATATCTAAAACAAATTCTATCAGTGCATAAAAAATAGTAACAAATCAATTTTTTGTTCTCAAACTATCAGTATAGTTTTCTTTTTCCCCCAGTTAGGAAATAGATTATTTTTAAAAATTTATTAATTTTGAAGGCTGGATATAAATAAAACGAATTATGAAACTGTTTTACATTGTTATTTCTTGAAATAAATCAAAAGTTAGAAGGAACTTCAGATTAAATCTAAAACCATTTTTCTATTCAACTTTAAACAAAAGTTAAATTTTTATCAAACTCCTAAGATTCAAAAGTATGTAACAGTGTTTACGAGTTATCTTATATGCATTTTGATTGTTTTCATATTTTGATCAATTCTTGAATCATCTTTGACCAGATGAAATAACTTTTAGAAAATAAACCAAATTCATTTAACAATTATCAAATCACATTCAAATGGGAAATTAAACATGTGAAAACTTTGAAAAAAAATTATTCTGCTTATCAGTTATTTTAACAATAAAGATTCTTTGAAAACTTTCCTTTTGAGCAATTATTTTTGATAACTAAGTTCTCTGAATGATGAATGTAAACCCATGACATATGAGGAATCTATGAAAAATGTAGAAACACCCTTTTTCATTTTAAAAAAAATGAAAATCAGCACCTTTTAGATTACTGTTTTAGTTTTGATAGTATAATTAAATAATGAGTCAAAAACGTAAAATATCTTTATAAGTAATCTATGAAACTATTCTATTATCTGATATTACTCGTTATCCTTTCACAGGCATTTGGAAATCTTGATTTTGTTCTTTAAAAATAACTTGGTTTTTGCAATTAAACCTATATAGATTAAAATAGTATAAACAAATTTGTTAGCTAAATCATTCACAGGAGTCAAATGCTAAACAGTTAATACTTTTTTTAATGGGAAGATTTTACTTATTAATTGAGGCTTTCCTATGAAAGGAGTTTACTAAATCTATTTTGAAGTATTAATCTGCTATTTATTTAATACTTTATAATTTGTTTACAATAATTAAAGGGGAAATTTAGCACAAAACCAAATTAGTTGGGAAATTTTGTATATCTTGAAAGGCTGACAAAAAATTAAGCCATTTAAAAATTATAAAGGCAAAATTATTTAAAAATTATCTTCTAACATAATAAAACAAACTGCTGAATATTTCTTACCTTGTCTTGAAATGTAGTCAACAGATTCAAATTCATACCACAAATTTCAGGGTTCAAAGTACCTGAATATAGATATGACCTTCTAGTGTTTCTTATAAAAATTGATGAAACAAATACTAAAAGGAAAGATTTTTTTTTAAATATCTGAAATCAAGAGATATACATCCCTTTAATTTTGGGTCCCAAATAATTGCATTGAATTTATTTCTGACAACAGGTAAGACTTCATCTTTTGAAGAGGAGAATTTTCTGATTTAAATCCATCTTTTTTTATTTTTATTTTTTTTTTTGTCAGAGTTTTTTAATTGCTAATTCATTGTTCAGGCAAACAAAACATAAAAGGTTTTATTTAAGAAACGTTCAGACTTTTATAGCTGCAATCACAGAATTACAAGTTCCATTTCATCAGTTTAACACATTTAGAAAAATATAAATTGACTCTTTGAAAAAACAAAAATTAACAGTTGTTTCTCACCCAAACATAGCATTTCTTCTATCTTTTTCATTGTTTATTCTACACTCTCTAGATCCAGTCTTCCACTCCTATTCTCTACTCTCTCGGCTTTATCATCTACTCTCTCTCATATCTTCCACTCTCTCTCTCTTTCCCTCTTTTTTATTTTTACTCATTTTCTATTCTGATCTTTTACTCTCATCTCTTTCTACATTTTGTTCTCTCTTCTCCTTTTCTCTTTTACTCCTTTATTTTCTTTCCATCTCTTACTATCTACTTCTTTCACTCTTTATCTCTTCCATTCTCATTCTTTTCCAATCACTCTTTCTTTTCCACATTTAATCTTTTCCAATCCCATCTCAGACTCTTTCTCTTTTTAACTCATTTTAATCTCCTCTGAACTATAAAGCCTATTGGACAGAAAGGGTTTTAAATTTATTTTATCTTTAACTGATGCATATATCTTTGTTTCATAAGATTTGAGGGATTATTTCTTTTTACTTAATCAATATCATTTTAACTTTGAATACAGCAAATTAAGTGTTCACCAATTCAATATAATAAGTCTGAATTATTTTTCTTTTTAGAAATACCCCGAAATAAGATAAAATATATAAGTGGAAGTTAGGAAAAGCAAACCTGTAAATTCTCATGAGTGAAAAATATATCGAGAACTTTTCTTCAAAACATGAATCCTTTCCTCAATAAATAAAAAACAAATTATTGAATCATCATTCACTTTTACCTTGTATCAAAAGAATCAATTAATTTTATTTGAGATTTCAGGCATTACTTTTTCCCTCTCTTTTTAAATATCTGTTTCTCTGGAAACCAGACTTGACAAAATGTAAATGGCTGCCAATAAAACTTAATACAAAAAATATTAGAGGAAACTGTTTTTAAATTTTTTTTTTAAATTTTGAAGCTACTAAATTTACTCAGTCAAAATTAACTTGTGTATTAGTGATTTCTTTATAAAGTGTTAAAATAAAAACAAATAGATTATCTTTAATTTTTGCATTTGTTGATTTTGATGCATTAAATATTTTATAATCTTTTGCTGAATTCTTTTTTTATTACCGATAAATCATAAAAAGTATTTTTGTCTTAAATGGCATCAAAACAACTGCTGAGGAAATTTCAATTAATGGTACATATTTGTCAAAATACCATCACTAAATTAGAATTGAATGATTTTTAGTGCAGTTAATAGCATGAGCTTCTGTTGACTGACCATTATTTCAGATTTGTCAAACTGAATTAGTTATATTACTCAGTGATTGGAGGGTAACTGATTTTGAAGTAAATTTCAATATTGAAACATTGGCTGTTGGTAAACAAAGAAGTAATATTGTAACTTCATATTTCATTGACATTTTCCAAATCTTCTTACCAACATAGTTTTCTAATACAGTTCCTCTTTTAAACTAACATGAGACTTTTCAAGTTCTTTATGGCCTGAACAAGTTACCTTATTGATTATAAAATAAAAATTACTATTTCAGTAAAAGAAAAAAAAACAAATCATTCAGATCTTGCGATTAACTCAGTATGAGAACTTTGATGTTTGGCTGTTAATTATAGGAAAAAGAGATATAACTTGGTTCTAATTTACTGAACTGACATTTTAAGTCAATTTTCTTAAAATCAGTAGATTAACAAATCTTTTTATTTAATTTTTATTTTCATCTTTTCAGTTTAATGTCATTTATGAGTTTAGAAAAAGAAATCACTAACAAAAAGATTTTTTGCACATAAAATACAATTAAATTTTTGCCTCCTAGGACAAAAGAACATTGGGAGATTTTATCTTTAATAATGAAGAACAAATTAAACTTCAGATTTTACACATTAAGAATGAAATTAAAACTGAAGCCATTTCAGAGGATAGATACACAGGAAAAGCTATATTAAAGCCCTTGGCATTATTAAATTTTTTAACACTTTATTTCCAGAGAAGAACATGCAATTTCAGATAAGGTCACATATTTATTTTTTCTTTCAGTATTGAATAAAAGTCAGTTATCTTCATTTTCATATATACATACATACATTTATACACACACACAAACTAATACAAATATATACATATATAAACTAACATATATATTTATACACATCTAAACAAATACATATTATACCTACATGCACATAAAGTAATGCATATATATTATATATAACATACACACACATATATATACATATATTAGTGGACACGTTTATATTTACACACACTCTAACTCTGATATTGAGCAATTTTGCTCATAAATATAGCATATCTTAAAATTATATTTTTATCATATATTACACAAAGTAAAAACAATTATGATTATAAATTTGAAGCAATCTCTTTAGAAACATGCTGAATAAGCACAAAATTAGGTGATTGTGTTATTTTCAATTATATTGATTTTACAAAACTGATGATAAATATTACTTCAATTTTTTTTCTCTTTTCTTATTGATCAATCTTTCTGTATTTTGTTAATATAAGGATAAGTTTCGAAAGGATTTAATATATAATCTAGAAGTTATTTCCAGATTTTTCAATAATAAAATAGAACAAGAAAATGTTTGTTTTAGAACTAATAAATATAAAGTGTTTTTTTCCTTCAATTAAAATATTTTTGTCACCATAATTTTCTTCTGAATTTGATATTAAATCCCAGCTCAAATTTTCTTTGTCCTTTCTACACTTCTTTTTTTTAACACATTGTATGGTATCAAAAGCAAAATTTACAATGTGCATTTTTTTTATTAAGAATTTACCTTACATGATTTTTACCAAGATACAATCAGTTGTTTTTTAATTTCATATTCAAGATAGCACAATAAAATAGATATTTCTTATTTTCAAAGTAAAAAAGAATGCAAAAAGATATAGGATTTTTATTACCTTTTTTTTCAATTCGTGCATTTTTTGTTTAAGTTATCATTAAAAGCCCTAGTTTAATATATTGAAGGATGTGCCTTTCACTCTCCAAAAATTTCACCAAAGAACATTATAAAGACTATATGTTCCTGTAACTTTTCCGATTGCAATTCCTACAAAACAAATTTTTTCCTTTAATTTTCCTATATAGAATGTTAGTCAAAGATGTATGTTCAAACTCTATCCTTATTTATATTCTGCACAACATTTTCTACTGACTGAAATATACATATATATGCACACACATACACACACATGTATATCAATATATATATACATACACATGTAAAGTAATATATACACAAAGATATATAAACTAATACAAACATCTACATATATATAAACTAAATGCATACACATGTACAGTAATATATAGCTGTGTAAGCTTATATATATATATATATAGAGAGAGAGAGATAAGCTAATACACACACACATGTAAACTTATATGAAAACTGAAAATACAAAAATTATAAATTTGAAGCAGTCTTTATGAAAATATTTTGAATAAGTGCAGAATTTGGTGATTACATTATTTTCCATTTAAATTGCATTTTAGCTTTCTATATAAAAAGAAGCAATACATTTATGAAGATAATACAGAAAATTTTCCAAATGGGGAAGTAAGTAGATGCAATTAAAATAAATTATTTAACATTTCCTGCAGTTATTCAATAGTTTCCTTGTAAATAAACCAGACAAAACATTGACAAAAGAGAGTAAATGTTATTTGTAAAATAAGGAAAAAAAATGATTATACATAATGACTTGAAACAAAAGCATATATACTGAAAAATAATAATGAATAAGTAATATAGTAACTTTTGAAATAAATATTGTAAAAATAAGATTAACAACATATGTCATCACTTTCCTTAAATAAATAAATATATATATATATATATATATAATAAATCATAGGAAGCTGGATATAGAATAATAACTTTGTAAGAATAAGGATAGCAAATTCTAATGATAATGCAGAAAAATAATGTAATCGAAGTATTAGTAAAAATGGTTTCTGTACCAACAGGAAAACAGCAATAAAATATCCAATAAAGTATTAAAAGAAATTATTTTGCCTCTTTTTCTCTTTTGAAAGAAAAGATTTTCAAATAAAATCAAAGTCTTTGTACCTGTGCTTTGCCAGGAGCAAACACAACACAAACCTGCAGAGTATAATTGAAATACTTCAGAATCTAAGAATTCTTCCTTATTTCTTCTGGTATTGTCTTTTGAAAAATGAATTGCCATAGAATTGTTTGAGAAAATTAACTAAAATTGTCTCTGTTAATTTACTTTTT
>OZ038477.1:109805611-110085611 GCA_964036315.1 Acanthosepion esculentum | reverse complement strand
TATATATATATATATTTCAATCATTTCAGCCCAAGCAAGGCAGGATGCCACTAGCACGCAAGGGGTTACAGAAAGTAAGAGCGAGAGTAAAGAGGCATGATAGAGGAAAGGATGAAGAGAAGGGTAGGCATCTGGAGATGTCGATTGATGCTGCTATATCAGAGGGTAGGGAGCAGGCAGTGATCAAAATTATAAGGCATCATGGAATACAGCATGACGGTTGTGCTTACTCGACAAAGGAGTCAATCTATATCTCAATTTACAACCAACACCAAATCATATACGATGATCCAATGTCAAAACTTCTAGGATCACCCAGTTTCCAAAGGGATTTCAGCTATGACTATAGTATGGAGAAACATAATTGGATTTGCCACTGAAAGATTTTATATAGCTTTGTGACTTTATCAATACTGAACTAAAAACTGCCATGGGTGACCGAGAAGGTTGGGGGTCATGAAATCAAGGAAATCTGAACAAGATTAACAGGATGATGATGAAGAAAACATATACTGTTCTTACTTATGGCATTTGTAAACAATTTAGTAAATATCGACTGTGGTTTGGAATTTAGTGTTATTTAATAATGTTTCTCTGAATTAATATAGAAAGTGCAGACTGAAGCCAATTTGCCTCCTGCCTGTTGCTACATCCAAGAAAATGTGCGAATACCTTCAAATGGATAATGCCTTGTAACTAATTCAATCTAAATCTCAATTTACGACCAACAGTGAATCACATGCAAGGATGCAAATGCCAAAATTTATAGGATCATCCAATTACTTAAGGGAATTACTGCTAAGACTATAGTATTGGCAAACATAATAGGATTTACCACTGAAATATTTGTTATGGCTGTGTGGTTTCACCAATACAAAGATGCTCATCATGTGGTTATAAAAGGAGCACCTTCTACTGTTAACAAGCTACCAATTAGGTAGATCCAAGTAAGCTTGATATGATGATGAGGGTTAATATATATATTTGATATTACTGATTACAAAATAGAAATATTACAATTTTGTAGTTACGTTTTCTGTAAATATAAGATGTATCATTATCACTCCAGGATTTAGTTAGACTATTGATTGCATCATGTTGCTTTTGTTGTTATCTTAACATTTTTTGTTTGTTTATTTCTCTGGTCTTCTTCAGGTATACAATTTGTAAATGTGCCTCTTTTAATATTATTATTATTATGTTTCTGGCATTTCAAACCAGAAAACAGTGACACCTCGACTGATCAAATCAACTCGATAGACCAAATCTCCCAGTAAGTCGTGACACACAGGCAATTACCTATTTTATTTATTTCTCATGTCCACCTTTCTTTGAAAAAGAATATCCATTTCCTTTTGCTATTCGGACTATAGATCTGAAGAAAGCTGCAGAATGGATTGGCCATGGTGTTATGGAAACCAAAATGCAACAAGAATCATGAGAAAAATAGTACCTGTAATTGTCGTTACATAGAAAGTGAAAAGCTGAATATCTAAATACTTTATATTGTCACCAGAAATAAAAATAGGCTTTAGAAGACAATATCAGAAAATGCTGTGATTTTACAGTTCAATAAATGCGGGCACACCTAATATTCATTACTACCCAGCCTCTTGAGTTGGTCTGCCAATAAGCTTCATACCATATGCTCATGTTGATGCATGGCCAAGTGGTAAGAATGTTAGTGTTCTGATCATTCCAATCTCACCATGGTCAATTTAATATCAGCTGGGAAAATTGATCCCAGTGTGTGGCACCATTGGATAGACAGAATTGTTCAAAAGTCATTGATGACTGTGCTAGCACCAAGTCATTGTGAATGAAGGTTTGAGTGTACTGGCTTGGATCAAACTGTTGCCAGACCATGTGCTCTCTCCAAGAAACAGTAACTAATGTCTGCTCTGAATATTTGCAGTATTAACTATAGATTGGTACTGTGTGTTTTGAACAAAAACAAATGTACCTGAGTAATGTCTGCAACAGGAATTGGCTAATCACCTTTAATAGACATGCATGCTCAGATATAAGCAGCCAATCATTATATGTTTAATTATTTTATAAAGTTTTGTAACATTGTGTTGCAATGGTTCTGCAATATTTACAGTTGGTGACAAATTCAAGCAATACGCTCAAGTCAAATTTTATGTGAAACTCAGTAAATCTACTACTAATACCCTTCAAATAGGTTTTTAGCATTTTTTGTTAGATCAAACAGGTTTTTGGGTGATACAGACATTGAGATCAGTTCAGTATCAGCTCAAAATGATGAACATTCAGGAAAATCAAAAACAAGCAAAATTGCAGAAAAATAGGGTTAAAAAATTGTGACCTCATTTATTATCATCTCTAACATGATTGGAATCAGTTATGGAGTCTGCCAGGAGATCTTAATCCAAGAACTTTCTGATATCACCTTGTGGAAGTCATTAAAGAAAATGTTTAAACTGATAACACTTGAAAAATATTCTCTCACACTTAGAATGACTTAAGAATAAAAGATATTCTTAACTGAAAGTAGAAGCTGGTGGGTCAAAATGAGTTTTGGATTTGTTTTCTTGATGGCATTCATGATCAACAGTATTAACCACAGATTGGTTAAATATAATAGTTTATGAATTTGGTGGCATAGTAATTGTGAGTTCAATCTTTGGGCCAGGTTGTACAAACTTGGATTCATTGGAAACTGGACTAGTAATAACTTAGTAGTATGAAAAACTTTTTTTTTACATATGGCACCACTAACAGGATACATGTATACTTCAAATTTAGCACTATGGTAAAAGCCAAGAAGTAACCAACAAATACATGTCTACAATACATCCAGACTGAGATTGTCAAATATAGAACAAAAACAGAATAAAGCATGAACTTCAGGAAGTTTGTCAACAATTTTGGTTTCAACGTAAAACATTATTCAAAACTGGAAAAATACAATGAAAATTTAAACACAGATTTTGTTGCTTGAATTTAAGAAAAGTTGTTTAGATGAATTCTTGGTACCTAACAATATCTTCTACCTCTCCCTCCCCCTCTCTTTATATATATATATATATAGAGAGAGAGAGAGAGAGAGTGAATATGTTTTGTTTACATATGCCACTATTTGTTTGTGTGTATATTTTATATAATTATGATTATATAAACTATTTTCTTAATCATGTCATCCTAAGCAAGGCAATAAAGTTACTCAGATGCAAAGGGGTACAGGGAAGGAAAAAGAATGACACAATTTTAGTGAGGAGAAAGAACAATAAAAGAACAAGATTCAGGAAGACAGAAGATGGTAATTGGCATTGCATTTATATTTTTGAAGATGGTAGGTGGAAAGGAAGCAAGAAATTGAAAAAGAGTTTCACAGGCTCTTCCAAGAAAAAAATACTTTTAGAATAGACCTGGCAGTTGCATCTAGCGAGTTCAACAGTAAAACAGACCTAGTGGCCAATCTAGTAGCACACTTAAATTCATGTAGTCAAAGCACCGAAGAGGAAAGCTCATCAGAACAATTGCCATGAAAATATTTGTAGAAAAGACAAAGGGAAGCCATATAACGTCAGTGAGAAAGTGAATAAAGTTGAGATGCCAGGTCATTACAGACCCTTTGAATTTTTTTCAAGAAACTAGATATATAGTAGAAGATAGATATGACAGCAGTATCCAATGAATGATAGATTTATAATTGAGATCATTGATTATTATCACCACAACTAATATGAAATTATATTTAATTTATAATGGAGTGCTTTTATGTTTTTATAGTCATAATGGTCTGTTAGACTAGTCTGCTGCCTATTACTCTATGGATGTGTGCATTTGTGTTTTATAAACACATGCATCATCTCCAACAATGACTAGTCCTTGATATGATGATAAACTATAACCTGCAGCAAGGCTTCTGATTGGGATCTTGGAGGTTTTGATGAGTTTGGTACCACCTCTTAATTTCTGTTGTTCCCAGGTCCACCCTGACCCAAGGTGGTAGCACCTGTTAGGGTCCCAGCTATAGACAAATAGTGAACAAGAGCAAAACAATATGAAAGTATAAAAATACATTTTTATAGTAAAAATACCAGCAATAAATTTTTATATAAAAAAATTATGAACAATACATTTTATCTGTAGTTGAAGGCATTACAAAATATATTTAGTTGAAGCCATAAAATTGTGTTCAAAATATTTAGATTTTGGAATTTAGTAACCCATATAGGTGTTGATATGCTGCTAAACAAAATCAAACAACCAATATGAAAGAACTTTTTCATGACATTAACCTATATAATATCCCACAGTTTCTTAAATCAAACTATATTCCCAAATATAACCCCAACAAAACTACAATATACAACACACATATCACCACCTCTAGTAAATCATGTCTACACATAAAAGCTGAATATTCAGTTGTGAAAGCAGAATAACATATATCATATTTTATTACTTCAAATCTCCCAAGAAAATTAAATTTTGGCATTAAATGACCCATAAAAAGCTGATATGCCATTAAACAAATCAATCAATGAATCAATCACAAATATTGTATATACTTGTAAGTTTTTATGATCAGCTTTTTTTGATGCAAAAAATAGGAGATTGCATTATACACAGGTAATTTTTTTTTTTTTTTTTGAAGGTTAAAAATCATGCATTTTCAGTGATTGGTTGCAGTATGCAGGTAATTTTTTTCTGGAGGGGTTAAAATTCATGCAAAAAATAAATGGGTTGCATTATACATGAAGTTGGCTTATACACAAGTATATACAGTCTGAATGGATGATAATAAAGACCTGCTCACAATTTAATTCAATGCCTCTTTTGGATATTTTTTTAAAATCAAAGTAAACATTTTCATTGTATAGAAATGAAAAATTCTGCTGATTTGTGGACACTAGGATTGATTCTTTCAATGTAATGTGAATGCAATTAGAGGATGAAATAAAGGCAATTATTTTTCGAATGAAAGAGTCACTTTGTTGAAGAGCAGCCAAGTTGTGAAAAGCTTACCTTATTCAATAAAATACGCTGTGTACTTGGTGCTGACTGTCTTAGAGATTTGAATATGAACAGCAATTGAGTAGCTTTCAAAGTTTGGACATCCCCCCCTACACCTCCTCCTCATAATTTTCCATTTATTTGTTCTTTTTATTAACTATTTTTTTTTTATTTACACCTTTTTTTAGTATTTTTTCTTTTCATTCTTTTTCGTTCTTCCTTTCTGCTTCTCTTAACTTTTTTAATCTTTTTTATGAACATTCAATTCTTCTTGAATTTTGATTTCTTTTCTAATATTTGTTTTATCCTTTTTTTTTTGTTGTCACAATTTGCTTTATCTATTTTGTCACAATTTAGTTTCTTCTATCAGTTTGTCTTTTTTCTATTTTTTACTTTTCTTTTCTTTTTCTTTTCTTTTTCTTTTCTTTTTCTTTTCTTTTCTTTTTCTTTTTTCTTTTCCTTTTCTTTTTTCTTTTCCTTTTCTTTTTTCTTTTCCTTTTCTTTTTTCTTTTTCTTTTCTTTTTTCTTTTTCTTTTCTTTTTTCTTTTTCTTTTCTTTTTCTTTTCTTTTTCTTTTCTTTTTCTTTTCTTTTTTCTTTTTCTTTTCTTTTTTTCTTTTTCTTTTCTTTTTTCTTTTTTTCTTTTTCTTTTTCTTTTCTTTTTTTCTTTTTCTTTTTCTTTTCTTTTTTCTTTTTTCTTTTTCTTTTTCTTTTCTTTTTTCTTTTTCTTTTCTTTTTTCTTTTCTTTTTCTTTTTTTTCTTTTTTTCTTTTCTTTTTTTCTTTTCTTTTTCTTTTTTTCTTTTCTTTTTTTCTTTTCTTTTTCTTTTCTTTTTTTCTTTTCTTTTTCTTTTCTTTTTTTTTCTTTTTTCTTTTTTTTTTCTTTTTCTTTTTCTTTTCTTTTTCTTGCCTTATTTTTAGCTTCTCAAATTGTTTTTTCTTCAATATTACCTTATATGCTTTCTATGTCTAACCTGGTCAGTATCTAGATGGCTGACCACTTGGCAATACTAAGTGGTGTAAGCTTGGATGCGTGAAAATAATGGCTCAGAATTAGAAATTGGGGATGTTAGTTCCAATTCCAGTTGGGTTAATTATATTCAGTTATGCACAAATACCACTGGGGAAGGTATAAATCAACTGCTTCTCCACCCCCCATATGTAGGTTAATTAGTATATACTAGTATATAACTATTATTATCTCCAAAATAATCTCATAATCTAAAAATATTTTTGGCTTTAAATAGCCTGCAAAAGGTTGATAAGTCATAAAAAAACAAATCATTCAATCTATATATGCTTTCTTCTATTTATATTAGCCTATATTGTATATGAACTATCACTATTATATATGAATATAATGTAGATAGATCACATACAATATACAGGAGTTTCTACGTGCATCATTTTCATATATAATTGTGATAGTTCATATACAATATATAGGACTTTCTATCACAATTATATATGACAATGATTTAGAGAGAAAGTCCTGGATATCAATTATTCTAATTATATATCAGGCCTAACATTTAGATTTCTCCATTTCTTTCAAAATTAAGAAGCCTCTATACAGTGTTGTAGTTCACATTTTTCTGATGCAACTAAGTACTTTTGCAAAATTAATTTTTATTTTTTGACTAGCATTATGTCATAAATATAAATACTCTAAAACTAGTGATTTCTATCTCTGTCACCATGTCATCATTTCAGGGTAGATTTGTTGCTAGGTATCAACACTTTTGTTGTAGCATACCTACAGATGATAATTGGTATGTTCTCATTCACATAAATACAGTAGTAAATACTGTATGAGAGGAGTAGGAGATTCATTGTGGAATTCACTTGACTCACTTCTAGCAGTTGACTACTACTTCTACGTGCTGCTGGCAAATCTTATATGTGTTGTTTGTGTCCTAAGTATTATCACTCATTACCAAATTTCACATGATTATTCTATTCAATAACCTTCCCTACGTTACAACGCTTAATAAAATATTTTACTCTTGACAAGGACTAAGGGCATTGAGAGTTGTGCATATTTTTAAAATGAGTTGTGTATAAATTGCACATTGTGCAAAAAACACTTGCATCATTCTGCCCAGTTTGATGTCTGATTCATTGGGAAGAAACAGATCATTTGAATTGTTTGGAGCTGTCCACAAGTTGGAAAAGCTTGACGTATTTATTTTTTTTCTCCAAAAAATGATGGTGTTGGCAGTTGGCCAGGAAACTTAGCTAACCACAAAGAATCTTGGAGCCGTCATGAAGGAATATGTTGAAAAATGTCCTCTTTATCTTGCCAAATAGACAGCAGCATTCTCAACAGCATCTGACAGATGATTGGCAAAGCTTTAGTGGAATTTTAAAAAATGGTCAGAAACTTCCTTCACAAGTTTAAAATTAGGTTAGATTTTGTGGATAGAACATAAAAAAAATATAAATCAAGTCTGATTTGGTGTTGTTTACAGAAATTTCCTTTATGAGATATCTTTTAAGTTGGATTTTGTGGAAAATTATTAATCATTTCAAATATTAATCCTATGTGATTTGGTATTGTCTTTTTCTAAGATCATGAGTATGGGTCACCCAGTGAGGATCAAATCCTTGACTTGGTAGTAATGATTAACCAGACTAATGCACTAACCATTACTCTACACCAAGGTATCTATATCTGATTTGGTGTGGTGTAAAAAAATTATCTTTATTAATAGATCTTCTTTATGGTAGATGAATTGGATGCAGTGTGGGACACCATCAAACAAAAATGGATTCATTGCAAGACCTTATAAACACTGTCAAGAAAAGAAAGTTAAAACGGTATGTACACAACATGAAAGCCAACAATCTTTCCACTATCATCCTACAAGGTACCACTTTAGGCAAATGAAGAGGCTGACAGAAGGAAAAATGGGCTGTCAATGTCACTGTGTGGACTTGAATATCCTTCATAGAGACTCAGACATTGGCACATGACCAAGACTTAAGGTGGAAGATGATCATGTGCAGCAACTCTATGATCCCAATGTTATAAGGTGAGCACCCAGACTAAGCCCAACCAACCCCAATGGTGGAACAAGCAAATGACAATTACAACAGATCTCAATGGTTGAACAAGTGGATGAAGAGAACTACACCTGACAGACATGCTACAGTAGGCCCCACTTGAATTTATAACAGAGCAGCAGTCAGTTGCAATTTCATAAGTGGATTTACCATGTCTCATTCTGTATTTGCCACAGAGGAAGGTTATGAAATCAAGTGAGTCACTTCCTGGCAAGCTGTGTTCCACCTTAAACAAATACATGCCATTAGCACTTTCTTCTACTCTCATTTTGTTTCACCTCTAACCAAATCTTGCAAAACCTAATGGAAATAAGGAATGAATGATGGGAGCAGGTTTTGGTGAATTTGGAAGGTTCTAGTCCTGAACCTGCATGTTGGTGGTGAATTTAGTCATCAATGCCATCATCATAAATGAACTGATCAGCAAAGAAAAAATTAAATTCTTGGATATGAGATAAAGCCGATGATGAAAATAGGTTGATGATAATGACGACTCTTCATGTCATATGTTCACCTCAGTATCAGTTCAACCTGTACATATCATTGATATTATTGTCGCTCATGCAGAAAGTTACACCCATATACATGCATGCACACACATCCCACTGCCAATCTAGTACTGCACTTAAACTTTTTCTAGCAGTTTATGCTGATATGAATTGGAAAGATTATACTGAATCAATTGTTAGGTCTGCTCCTAGGAAAGTTGATTCCCTGTGTCATGCTCGACAATTTTTCCTACCAGAATCTATCTTACACATTAATCAGTCTATCATTCATTCATCCATGCATTGTATATTGCTATCACATATGATCTGGTGCTTCTACTATGTATTTAAAGATTCTTGATAATATCTAAAGAAGAATCTGCAATGTTATTAGTCCTGAGTTGGCGTCTGTCATTTTCCCACTAATGTTAATGTAACTTTCCTGTACCTTCATTCTTTCATACTTTGACTTTATATAAAGTTCAGTACTAGATTGGAAGCTAAGTCTTATTTTACAGTTGAAATGGCTAGACATAACTGTAAGTTCTATTCTAACAGTTTGTTCTCTTGCACTTCTCATTTGAGAAACTCTCTTCTGGCTTCTTGTTTTCCAGTCAACTTTGATCTTCAAAATTTTAAATGCAATGTCAACTGTTATCTTCTGTCTTCTTAATTTCTGTTCTTTTATTATTTTTTCTCCTTAATGTTTTTCTTTTTCTCATATTCTTTCACACTCAGTAAAACCTTGCATCTTTGTGACTTGATTGCCTTGCTTAGGTGAAATGATTAAACACACACACACACCAAACTTTTAGGTTTAAATATATATTTATTTATTTGATGAGCATATCTTTGTGCATTGAGACATTTATACAGTACGAACATCCATGCAGCTGTGTGTGTGTATATATATATATATATATATATATATATATATGAGCATAATTAATTGGTAGCCTCTGCAAGTTAATCACTGACTTAATTTCTGAAACCAGATACTTAGATAAGGGAAACGAAAGATCAAAGAACCTGAATCAAAGCAAAGAAGTATCCTGTGCACACTCACTGCACTTCCTGACCATTTAGCGACCTCACTATTTACCAAGGAAAAGAGGACTTCGAGGTCAGTTCTCTATTCCCTTTTGCCAGAAAGCAGAACAGGCTGACCAACTCCTCTAACTTCCAAAGAACTAATCATGATGACTGCCTGTGACAAAAGCAGAGTCTCTCTCTCTCTCTCTCTCAATCTATCAAGAGCTATGTACTCTATCACATGAGAAGGATACACCATGTATTCATAAAAAAATCAACCTAATATTTTGAATCTAAAACCAACTTTTTGTGCCAGCCTCCACAGATTCATCTGTCAAATTAACCTAGTGTTTTCCAGGTCACATCACATTTTTTATACATCTCTCAAAGTAACTCTTCAAAAAAGGGAAGAAACTGATTTTCTGTTAATTATTTTGTTTCTTTGAGGAAGTCATTTTTCACATCGAGTTTCTCCAGCTTTTGATAAACATTGGTTATTTCTCTTAATATTTCTGTTTCTCTCTTATAGGTGCTTTACTGATGGGAAAAATTGATATATTTCCTTCATTTAATAAGTAATTAAAAAGATTAAACCTAACTTAGATAATATGATCGCTACTTGTGTATCTCATGATTGTTGAATTTATTTGTTTCATGCAACTGCCAAATAAGGAGTTTTATTCTAATGTTGGAGGTGAATATGTTATACTGTCAAGGGTCATATCTGGTTTTTAAAAACACATTGTCTGACACTGCCATGTTCTAAAACACCTGCTAATACTGCTTCTATTCCAAACACGAAGAATTTTACATGAGAATATATTTCTCAGCATTATTTATTCTTAAGCAGCCTTCTATTGCAGCTATAGACAAGGTGTGAGACCAGACTTCTGTGAACTTCATGTGTGATTTCACTTTCTTAAAGAAAAAATTTGACAATCTGTAAGATTTTTTTTTTTCTGATAGAATGATTTCAATATCTGGAGAGACATGGAAAACTCTGGGTAACTTGAAAATTCAGCAAATTTATATATTTAAATTCTCTGAACATTGATCTCTCTCTCTCACTCTATATATATATATATATATATATATATATATATATATATATAGAGAGAGAGAGAGAGAGACAGAGAGTAAACTATGTAACTGGCAAGGCATCAAAGAACAACTCTACCAAGCCTGCCAAAAGAGAAAACATGAAAAGGCACGCACCTACCTTTATAAAAAAAAAAAAAAAGTGCTCTGGAAATCAAGCTAAGACAGTGTCATAACAAAAGAAATACTAAACACAACTCAGGAATTCTAATCAAAATCAAAACTCCAAGTTTCACCCTATGGTGATTGTTTGATGACTAGATTCAAGAACAACAACCTTATGGGGGTGAAAAAAAAAATCATCCCATTGAATACAGCTGCCCACACAGAGGAAAAAGAAAATAAGCCTATGGGTGGATATACAATGTTTTAAGATATATATATATATATATATATATATATATATATAAGAGAATTGATACAAGTAAAAGGTTTGATATCTGGCTGATTGCTGCTACCTTCAGCATCCGGACTCCAGAGTTTTGTTGACGGACTACTTTTTTTTTTTTCATAGTGTATGCATTTGCACATGTAGAATGTCATGTTTTTTTGCCCCTTTTGTTATTTTTTTTCACTTAATACTCACTCCTTATTGGCTTTTTATCTTTTGTCTCTTTTCTCTATTTTTCCACTTTTCTTTCAATTGTAGCCATTTTGACCTTTGGTTTTCCAGACATATACTGCTGTTGTTAATTCTTGAGCATATTTTATATATATATATATATATATATATATATATATATATATATATATATATATAATTGTGTATTTGAGCTGTAGTCCTTCTTTCATGCATATTTCATTAAAGATGACTGATAAGTTACTGAGATTATTTTTTTTTATTTAATTTTTCTTGTGTTGTATATTTTTTTCTTTTCTGGACATAAAGTATGTAAAAATTGTCCGAATGTTTTGTATGTCCAAGCACTTTTGGCTGTGTGCTGACCATGTTTGGGAAATAAAAAAACACTCCTATAACTCTAGATGCATGCATAAAAAGAAATCTATATATTCAATTAAAATTAAAAATCATCCTTGATATTAGCTAAAACATTAGCCAAATTAGGTGCTGCCCAAGGTCGGAACCCTTTATGCCATGTCTGTAGATGAGGCATCAAAGTCAGATTCTTCAGGTGAACTGGAGATGGTACTAAGTATGTTCAAAAGTTGCCAGGACCTGCTTTTAATAAAAAAAAATTAAAAAAACTGATGAATGAATGCACAGTGTAAGTGAGCAAGAGGTTGTAATACATGAGGTTGAGAATTTTCAAAGAAATTTAATTCACCATTTTCAGAAGGAATAAATTTCAATTTGCAAAGGAATATTTTTACATACACTTCAGTTCAAAAGTTTGAGATCACCTCTGGTAATTTTTTAAATTGGCCTAAAAAGTAGATGTTTTGTATTTTAAATAAGAGAAAATTATTATACATGGTTAAAAAAATTGAAACATGATTTTTTTATTAGGAGTTTTATTATGTCAAAAAGAAAAAAGTTTTATTAAGTTTTGTGCTTGTCAAAATATCTTCTTTTAGCCTTGATTACTGCAGCACAGATTTTTGGCATTTGTTGCAAAAGTTTCTCAAAGTATAAGTTTTGATAACTGATTCTATTCTCTTTTTTCAATGACTCTAAGAACTCTTTTTCATTTTCCTTTTCATTCAACAGTAACAATTTTTTTAATGCCTGAATCTTTTGCACACTTTTAATATATCTATTTCCAATAATTTGCATACAACCCACTTTATGAGGATAGCAAGAATCATTTTCTCACAAAAGATATAAGTAGAGTGTCAACAACACAGTATATCAAAGACACTACAGATCTGATAGAAAACATTCACACAGAAAATAGCATTAAAATATAATTTTCAAAAATTTCTATTTAATCTTAATTCTCTGTTTTTTTTTTCTTTTTGTTCCTTTCAGGAAATCCAGCCCCCACCAGTAGGAGCCACAGCTGGAGCCCATGTAGAGCCTACCACATCTCAACCGCCACTACCCCCACCACGACGAAAGCATAAAAAGGACGACCCGGCTCGTAAAAAGGCCACGCCGCCTGTGAAAGGGTCAGAGGCCGTTCGCAAGGAGGCCGCGGCACATGCGAATGCGGCTGTTGCATCCAAGCACAAGCAGCGTGAACAAGTGAAACGAGCTAAGTCTGTGCCAGAGTCGGATAAAAAGGAGCAGATTCAACGTGTCGCGTCTCTGCCTGTGGATGAAGAGGAACAGCAGCCAATTCCTCCAGCCTCTGCTGTAGGACCTGGAAATGCAAAAGCAGAAGGTCCGCCTCTTCCTCCTCCTCAGCGGAAACAGCCAACGTCATCTACAACCCCTGTACCATCTTCAAAGCGGGAGGAGCGGAAAGCACGAAAAGAGGCGGAGGACAATGTTGACTCCAGCGTAGTTTTTCCTTGCCAGTCTTCAGCTGGGTCTTCAAGACTTAGAGGTAAGGCAACATCAGTATTTATAGATATTTGTTATTTATATATAACTTTGAATTTTAGTATCAGTTGGGATTTTCTTTCAGGTTGAATTTATATTATGATTTTTGTTTAGCTGGTGCATTGTCAATCATGAGTTTTTTATTAATATGTGTTTCTTTCATGTTAGTTGAAATTGCTTTTCCTCACATTTACTCAGACTGTCAGTCTACAGTTCAGATCAGAAACCAGAATTAAAAAAAAAAAATTGGATTTAAGTTGGAATCTTTGATTTTCCATAAAGTTACTTATTTTTTGAGCTGCGCTCATTGTGCAAATTGTAATAAAAGCATCTGATAGTAATCTGAAAGAAATACTATTCAAATATTTATAATGATTGATTTTAAATTGTCATTTTTCAGTGGGTTCTATTTTTCTGCTTTTCAAGTGTGTATTATTGATTTGTGTGTGTGGTGCAATGAATCAATGCTTGGAATAAGAAATCAGAGTGCTGAGTTCAAATTCTAGTCGGTTTGTTACATTCACTTGTGTGCAAATACCCTTGGGAAAGGTATGAATCTATCTCTTCTCCCCCCAGCTATGGGTTGAATAGCAGGGCAAACTAGATCCCATCGCCTTGGATGGAAACCAGTCTAGCACAGAAAGAAATAGCAACCTACTGCCTTAAAATCTGCCTACTCAATCATGATCCCCCAAACATGTTACTTAAGAATTAGGCGTAGAAACAACTTTTTTGGCAGCTGACGTAGAGATTCTGTAACTTATATAACCATAGCTTTTTTTTCTTTGTAAATGCCGAATTAATGGAATAGGGTAGAAAATTGAAGTACTGTATCAAAAGTTATTTTATTACTTTAAATTAAAAGGAAAATTAAAAAAATTAATTAGGATCATTTTCTTAACTATTTGATTGAATTATCAAATGATAGGCTTACCATAAATTCCTAGCCTCAATCCAGAAGAGTTTTCTTCTTTTATAATAGGTTCAGTTTTTGTATCATGAACTGTTTCCATCACCCAACACCCTGAAGTTTCATGGCTGACACAAAAGAAATACCATCAATAAAGAATATTAATAGTTTATATTACTGAGACACACTTCTCAAACCAAGATATATGGCAAGCCTATCATATGCTATATTCAAGTCAGGTAATCTTTTTTTCTTAATCAGTTTCACCTCATGCAAGACACTAAAGCCAATAAGACACAAGGGGTTACAGGGTGTGGAAGAATTAGGAGTAGAAACATTAATAATGAACAGAAAGAGAAAAGAGTAATCAGGATAACAATAGATAATGATTGTCATTGCATTTTAATTTTTGCAGATTAATGTTGGCTAGAAAGTATGGAGCCAGAAGGGAAGTGTGAGAAAATAAACTGTTAGCATAGAATTTACAGCTACAACTAGACAGCTCAAATGTAAATTGATGAGATCTCAATGCCAGTCTAATACTGTGCATAAATTCAAATGTCCAGGTACCATAGCGGAGAGCTCAACTGAACAATTACCATTAAAGTATTTATAGAAAAGACACAGACACAACCTTAGACTGATGGAAAAGTGACTGAAGCCAAGCTGCCAGATCAGGACTGATAATATTGCTGATTCTTCTTTGGATTTTATCAAGGAGCTCAAGGACAAATGGTAGACTTACAGATAGGTATAATAGATTCTGGAGAGAAAAATTGTCTTGCACAACACAATGAACCAACTTTTTTGGCAGCTGACGTAGAGATTCTGTAACTTATATAACCATAGCTTTTTTTTTCTTTGTAAATGCTGAATTAATGGAATAGGGTAGAAAATTGAAGTACTGTATCAAAAGTTATTTTATTACTTTAAATTAAAAGGAAAATTAAAAGAATTAATTGGGATCATTTTCTTAGGTTTTTAAAATATTTTTATGCTATTCTGATATTAGATTATTCCAATGAAGACTTAATAAAAATAATTTAATTAGGTTATTACTGAACAATTAATAAAAAAACTACTTCAAGTAGAGCTTGAACTCTTACTCCTTTAAGTAGAATATAGTATGCAAGTGGCATTTTAACCTCTTCTATGCTCAATAGAACTGATTGGTAAACATGGGTCATCAATCCACTCTGCCCATTTTGTTTGACTAAACCTACTGCTTCTAATTCTATTCATTGATTTAAAATGTATGGTAAGGGAAAAAAGTCAATAACAATTCACACACCTTTGTAAATCAATATGCCAGTCAGTTTTTGGCAACAATGGTATCCTGTTTTTCTCATACCAATCTCTGCTCAGTGATGACAGTGAGACAAACATTGATAAGTTTGGAGAAATGATGGACATGGTTAAGTTTAGCATTTCAAACGATTTTTGCATACCAAATGCATAAGCTTTTTGAACAAGTCTCATATTCTGAGTCCTCAGGAGGCAACACAGTGTTTGCTTTACACAAATAGCTTGTAATGGTGAGATTAGCTGTGTTCATACAGAAAATATTCAGCATTTGTCGACCAAACAGCAGTATTGCCAGCTGAAATTTATAAAATCTCTTAAAAGAATTAACAAAAAATAAAATGAAAGATCGCATGAAGCTATTCCCATCCTCTCTGAAAGAACATATATTTTTTTTTCTGATTATTTACTTTACAAATCTACTTATTTTTATTTTAAAAATTCTAATACTCATTGATGAATTATATTTTTCAGTTTTAACTGGAAAAAAATAGTTGAAAAGAAATATATTAGATTTCAAATATTATTTAATTTTATTTAGGCTGCATAAATTTTCCAATCCGAAAGAGGCCCAGAATATTAGGTTAGTTCTAAAATAAAGTGAAGAGGAAATGTAAGGGAAGTAAATCAGTATTTGGTATGCAAAAATTGTTTGAAATGCTAAACTTAACAAAAAGGAATCTCACAATAGTCGAGGGGACTTCATTATGAGGAGAATTCCAACATATGGCACAGCTGGGAAGTACCTGAAAAGCCTTATGAGTAAAATTGGTATGACAAAACTGTTTGGAAGCCATCAATGGTTGTGTTAGCATGAAATGACAAGTCATCATGAATGAGGGTTTAACTCTACCGACCTTGTTCATCTATTGATCACACCAGATTCTGCACTCTTTCCCAGAAACAGTAACTAAGGTCAGCTCTACAAAGTTGCAATATAAGCCAAAAGTTGGCTCTGTGGGTATTGAAGAAGCACAAATGTGCCTGTGCAGGCACCTTCAGTAGGGATTAGCTAGCGACCCTATGAGATGGTTGTACTCAGAAACAAGCAGCAGGGCAATATATATATTAATCATTTCATTCCAAGCAAGGAAATAAAGCCACTAAGATGCAAGTTACTGAGTGTGAGAGAATATTCCTATAAACATGCCCAACAGTTTTTATGCTCATTTTTTCGTTACTGAAGTAATCAAATATAAATTTTGAGTCATCTTTCAAATGAAATTGATAAAATGAATTTTTTTTTGTTTTTTTTGAGAGGGTGTTGAAAAATATCTCAGCCTGACCAACTTCCCACAAAGGATTTTGGAAGGGTAACTTAAGAAGCAATGTGATATAAGTAGAATACATTGTAAGTTTCATGGTCTTCAGTTATTCTTCTTTGATGGAGAACTTTTCTTCACTCACCTATTAGTTTAGTGTTTACCAAATCTTTTGTCATCCAGTAATTTGGTGTTTATATATATATATATATATATATATATATATATATATATATATGACATCACACACCGCCACAGACACTGGGCCAATTCATGGTCGATCCCTATGACCAGCCTTTGAGTTGGTCACCCAGATCCTCAATCCCACCCTGCCCCACGTGTTTGTTTTAGATCACAAAGCAGGTATACCCAACGTCACTGATCTGGCAGCATTGGCAAGATGACGCCACAAGGAACAAAGTAAGAGACAGCTGTGTAACACAACAACTTTATATCAAAGGTTCATACAATGAATGTTCTACTTACTAAATTAACAACATGAAGATTTTCAGCACCTTCTCTCTTAATACCCTATGACACTGTTCATCCATGCTCAGTAAACTGGTACAAGGTTGGAGTCTGATTTCTTCCATTCTGTGATTTCTTCGGGCCGGCCCTTCAGTTGTAGTCTGGAACAAGGCTGGAGTCTAAGTTCTTTCTGCAGAAGTTGTGTGAGGTTTGGCCAAGTGGGTCTTAACTGGGATGTGTCTCTCTCACAACCAGCAATCCAAACTGTCTGGTTCCTTCTTCTCTTAATACCCCAAACTGTCTCTTGCTTTGCTCGTCTGTATCTATGGAACTTCACACAAACCCGGCATGAGGAATGAAGTGGTTGGGGGCTCCCAGGGAAACCCCAACATCTATACAGAGCCTTTTGTTGTCTGGTCTTTGGAAATTGATTACCTGACCAAATTTGGGAAGATCCCTCCCTCTAAAAGTGGTGGCGACAGAATATCAATCTGCCCAACTCCTTCCATCTTGTGTGGATGCCTCTCACCATCTCTGCCCGAAGGATGCAGGTGATTCCTTCACCTTCCTTGAAATTCTACCAGTGACTCCACCTCTCAACAAGTGACACAAAGAGACAATTCCTTTGTTTTAATAAATTTTATTGTGTCTTAGCAAACAAACAAAAATGAAAAATATAATTACAATTACATTTCTGTTTCCTGTTGGAAACATGTCAGTCTTAAAATCTAAGTCTTTATGAACTGATCGAATTTCGGCCAGAGTCCCGCTTCTAGCCCTCGTGGGTACTTGAAGTCATTAAGATATATTCTATTCTTACATGCAGGGTTGAGTGGACACTTAAGAAAATACCATCACTTAAGATTAAGTTGACTATAAACAAATGGCTTCTATGCTAATCATTGTTGGCATCTCAACCCTGGAGTTGGGAGAGAAAACAAAACAAATATCCTTTTCTTTCATTTTTCATGTCTTTCTATCAGTATACTTTCAATCTATTGAAAAATAGTGTTTTTCTTGTTTGTTTTTTTTTTCCCCATTTTATTTTGAAAGCCTTTTTCCCAATTTACCAGCACCTTCTTAATAGTGTCACATATATACAGGATGTATCAAAAGTACTTTTACAAACTTTGGGAGTGGGTTCCTCAAACCAAAACAAGGACAAAAGTCCACATAAACATATGTCTGCAAATCCTTCATTTTTGAGATATTAAGTTAAAATTTATGATAGATGCTGTTAAATATACAATCCAAAAATACTTTTACAAACTTTGTGGGGTGGATTCCTGACATCAAAACAAGTTAAAATGTCGATATAAATATATGTCCAAAAGGCCATTGTTGTACCTTGACACAGCAACAAATGTTCAAAATGTCCTTCACTTGCTTCTAAATATACATATACCCATCGGATTAATGACTGGGGAAAGTGTTCAAATACTCTAACACAGTGTCAGATGGTTATGCAGGGTCCCATGACACGTTGATGAAGTGTCTCTGTGTTATTAATGTCTGCTCCATAAACCAATCATTTTAGGTGATCCCATAGATAAAAATCTGAAGAATTGATGTTGGGAATGTGCAGGCCATGGAACTGGTCCTCCCCTAAATATCCATCTTTCATGGTAGATATTAGCCAGTGCATCACAATGTGACTAAAATGTGCTTGAGCCCCATCCTGCATGAGCCACATATGTTTTTGTATTAGCAGGAGTATACCAGCTAGCATATCTGGAATGTGTGTTCAAAATAAAGTTCCTGTAGACAGCTCCTATAAAATGTGCTGGGAAAACATATGGACCTACCAGACAGTCACCTATATTTCCAGCCTGCATGTCAATTATAAACTGATGCTGGTGTCTCATCTGTATTGTAACATTGAACCCATATCCAAAATTTGTAAAAGTTTTTTTGATACAACCTGTATAAACACAGTACAAGATTGGTGGAAAGGTCTTATCATTTTACAGTTGAAATGGCTAGATGTAATCATAAGTTCTATTCTAACAGTTTCTTTTCTCACACTTCTTGCTTGTGGAATTCTCTTTGGGATTTTTGCTTTCCAGTCAAGTTTGATCTTTGGAAATTTAAATGCAGTGTCAATCATTGTCTTCTGTTTTCTTAATTCCTGTTCTATTATTCTTCTTACTCTTGAATATTTTTCTTATATTCTTTCACACTCAGTAACCTCCTGCATCTTAGTGCCTTTATTGCCTAGCTTGAGGTAAAAATGATATATAACCAATCCAGTATAGAGATCAATAATAAACAGTTGTAAAAGCAATTATTTTAACAGAAGAGTCAATTGGCAAACATTTATTTGTACAGTTTTTTTTCTCTGATCTTTATTTTCTGAGGTGGTGTTGTTTTTGTTTTTTTAATTAGTTTCAGGAAATATCTAATTATATTTATTGATTATCAGTAAAAACTTAAAACTCTACATTGTTAAATTGTCTAAGATCAACTAAAATAATTTCTTATGTCCTTGCAATAATTTCTGAAAATATATTTTATTTCCTGATCAGTATAATAGTGGAATAGAAAGGCAATAGTATGTTGCTAGGACTTTAACTGATCTCTGAATTTATGGAACTTGTGCTCTATTCAATTTCTTAGTTTTACTGTTATTAGTCTGAATATTGTTTATTTTACTATATAAGTTGTTTTTTAGTCTGTAAATACTATACTTTTGCTGTAAAATTATCTTCCTTGTACTGGCAACATGCAGTGTCAGTGTATTTGAGGACTGTTCCAAGATATAGAACAGAAATTGAATTTAGTGTCTTGGGTTCAATTTCCTCTTGATTCTTTTTATTCCTTTTGTGATAATGTCCTTGGAAAAACCATAAATTCATCTTTCTCCAGCTATGGATTAAATAGCAGAGTACTGGGTTCTGTTACCTTGAAGTGGCAACCAGACTGCGAGAAGGAAAATTCTGAATTCAAAATCAGCCTGAGGATGGCTAGGCTCTGTCTGATTGTCTTGCCCAAAATATACCACTGCTGCTATGCCAGCTGTGCATGTGATCTCTTTACAATTCCGAATGATTACAGGTTGCATAGCATGATGGGCCATCTCTACTATCACAATAAACACTGATTTAGAGTGATTAATCAAACTTTAAAGAAAATGTTATAATAATCAAATTCATATTAATTATGTATAGTAAATCGATGATTTTTAAATTATTTTTTCTGTAAGTACTCTCATAGCTTTATAGTAAAAGCATTAAATCAAATTTTATATGCAGCTTAATACAAAATAAAGCATGAATTATAAAATAGTATAAATCAAATATCTTAAGAGTCAAAAATCAATGCGACAGCACTACAGATGTGTCGCTTAAATTACTAAACATTTAGTTGAAATCTCATGCAAATCGCATTACATCCAGCAGCAAGGTCTCTGATTGGTAGATTGGAGGTTTTGAAGAGCGTGGAACCACCTCTTAATTGCTGTTGTTCCAAGGTCCACCCTGACCCGGTGTAGTAGCATCTATTAGTGTCCCAGATATAAGCAAATAGTGAACCCCAAAACTCTATGAAAGTATAACAATACATTTTTATAGCAAAAATACCATAAATACATTTTTATATAAAAAGAATTACCAACAATACATTTTATAGCAAAATGAACAGCAATACATTTTATCTGTAGCCATAAAATTATGTACAAAGTATTTAGATTTTTGCATTAAATAACCCATAGATATTTATATGCTGTTAAGCAAAATTAAACAACCAACATGAAATAACTCTTTCATGATATTAATCCATATAATATCCTACAATTTCTTAAAGAAATCAAACTGTATTCCAAAATATAACTTCAACAAAACTACAGCATAAAACACACATCATCACTTTTTGTAATTATGTGTGCACAAACATGTATATGCACAAAAGCTGAGTATCATCTACCATGTATTCAACTGTGAAAGCAGAATAACATATATAATATTTTTATTACTTCAAAGCTCCAGGAAAATTAAATTTCAGCATTAAATGACCCATAAGGAATTGATATGCCATTAAACAAATCGCTCAATCACATTAGATCCAAGATCAATGATTAATAAGATGGAAAAGCCTGCTTCATACAATCTCAATGAATTAAAGCAGAAAATACAATCATCTAATTATTTACAAATAAATCTCATCAAACACCTTACCAAACTGCCATTTATATAAATAAGGTGGCACATCTATATGAGGAACAGTATTTTTTCATTTTGTTTCTCTCTATATGACAACAGAATCACCCAATAAGTAATATTTAGCAACCAGGTCTCACCATAACTAAATAATGAGGAAATAAATATTGATGTTAACATGAGGTATTCTTTGTCACCATCAGCAGACTGATGAACAGGAGCAAATTAATATTGAAAATTGAATAAGAGGAGATTCATAGTGATATATTATATCAATAATATATATATATATAATCATCCACAGACACTGTTTCACTGTATCACAACTCATAAGTGTGGATAGACATGGCATTGCCTCAAGCTGGGATTGAAACCTGACTGATTTGGCATCAGTTGGAGATTTTACTCCTGAGCTATCAGTGCCCAGTAGAGAGGCGAATTTTTATGGACCTATTCTTCAAATAAACATGCTGAGAGGGTCCAATTCACAGAAGAGGTTTGCAGTATTAGCCATTGTTTACAAATTCACGCTTTCTCTCCAGAGTGCTCAACCTGAATTAAATTTTCCGGGGGTATATATACCAGCATCCACAGACAGACTATATATATTATCCACAGACAGACGATATATATTTATATATTATCCACAGGCAGACAGACAAATATATATATATATATATATATATATAATGCCTCAGCACCAGCAGAGTTTCATGCATGACACAATTTTCAGGTGCTGAGTATAGACTGACCGTTACACAATGTGAATTATGATATATCTGGTTATCACAATGTTGCCGTAGTTATATTATGCTGGGATTACAGTTTTTTAATTTTAAAATTTAAATGTTTGGCAGTTTAAATAAGTGGGATTCATATATGTAGGTAAAAGAAGAAAATTTTTAAAAATTATATTTTTGAATGGTGATAATAATTTTTTTTTTTTTTTAATTTTTTTAATTCAAGGGAGGTTACTGTTTTTATTTAAAAAAACAAATTTATATTCAAAATAAATATTAATTTACGTTAAAAATTAAAAAAATTGATGTGGATCAATGTATTTAAGCAGATATTTATTTTTATGCCTACATGTAACCCTCAGTTCATTTCTCTTGTAGATAAGTTAGGGTTATTTAAGTGTTAACCAATTTTTGAACATTGTTTTATTAACACCATCATTCTATGTGTGATGTATTATAAAATATATATATATATATGCACAATAAAATATAAGATATGGCTTAAGATAGAAAATAAACTGTGGACTAAATGCCAAAGTCAGCCGTGCTTAAATGCATTATAATATTAACAACACAATGCTTTGTGGAACCAACTTCTAATAGGATGCATATCTGATACTACAATGATAACCTGTTCAAGTTTAGGGGTAACAGTTATCTTCCCTACATATCCACATAAACTGTGCCTCTTACTCTGTAACCCTCTACCTCAAGTGGCTTTCAGACCTTGTACGGGGTGAACACCACTATAAAAAATATTAAAATGGTAATGAAAATCTGCTACTCAATTTCATGCTGTAGTATAATCATCAAGGGGGAGGATAAATTTTTTGGCTGATGATAGTGTTATAGCATGAAATTCTGAGTAGCAGTTTTTGATTACCACTTTAATATTTCTGTCACCTGACTTGACACCTTGTGATATTTTTCTTTGGGGGTTATGTGAAAGGACAGGTCTATATCTCCCACTCTTCCTACAAACCTAGAGGAACTTAAGCAGTGGATCTCTGGGATGCTAGAGATAGTTATGTAATACATACTACAGTGTGTTTGGCAGGAACTGGACTATTGACTTGATGTACGTCATGTCACAGGTTGTGTACATATTGAACATTTCTAAGGTTTTGTGAAATTGGTTTTAAAATTTACATCCGTTTGAATATCTTTTATTGCTCAACATGAAGCCTGTATGTACATGTGTGTGTGTATGTATGTGTATATATATATATATATATATATATATATATATATATAAAATGTGAATTGGGATCAAATACATGATCGAGATCCAACAAAAAATAAATTTGTGAGTGTGTGCATGTACATGTGTGTGTGTGTATATATATATATATATATATATATATATATATGTGTGTGTATGTGAATTGGGATCAAATACATGATTGAGATCCAACAAAATAAAATAAAGAACAAATAGGAAACATTTACCAATCTAACATGTTTCACTTTTATTAAAGCTTCATCCAATAATGAGATATGGAGAAAAAAAAAAGAAAGAAATTCAGGTATTTTTATTTTTGTGTTGTTTGATTTTCATTGGTTAATCAGATTTTATATGCATGAGATTTGTTCATTTCTTGGAACTCTATAAATTATACTAACATTCAGAACACCATAAATTAAACTGACATTTGTTCAACAAGTTGAATGCACATGAAAACTGATTAACCAATGAAAATCAAACAACACAAAAATAAAAATACCAAGATTTCTTTTTCTCCATATCTCATTCTTTGATGAAGCTTTAATAAAAGTGAAACACATTAGATTGACAAACATTTCCTATTTTCTTCTTTCTTACATACATACACACAAAAGAATGTACTGTTAAAAAAGATCTTCACTAAATGTGTAAATATTTATTTTATTTTCTAAAAAAATTATCTCTGTAAAATTTTTAAAAATACATTTTAAGTGATACAAATGTATTCCTTGGTTCTGCCAGTTCTAACTTTCACAGCCAGAATTCACCATGCCACTCACATTGTAGCAAACCACCTACATTCCTTCTGTATACATTGGTAAGAAGTAAGTTCCACTTGAACAGCTTCTTCCTGCAAGCCACTGTTCTGTGGAACCAACTCCCAAGAGGATGTTTCCCCGATTACTGCAACCTTAACATGTTCAAGCCCAGGGTTAATCATTATCTTCCTCTCCTATCTGCATAAACTCTCTCTCTTACTGTAACTCTCTACCTCAAGTGACCCCTGGGCCTTGTACAGGGTGAACCACATTGTAAAAAAAAAAAGGACATAGACATTCTTTCCTTAGAAAAGAATAATCTATCCTCTCAAATGATAATCTTTTTATCTCACATACAAGCAAATAAAACGAATATTACAAAATGTTTGTTTTTTTCCTCTTGACCTGCCCCTCCCATTTAATATTCATTAACAAAGTTTGTTTTTTTTGGGTTTTTTTTATATATCATCATAAGATATATAATGCAATCTCAATTTAACAAACTGTAACTTGTATTGGGACAACATTTTTTCAGCCTAACTGTGAATTAGCCTATAAATTTCCTCCAAATTATATGCACTGGTACATCAATAAGCCTGTCATCTAATGATAAAATCAAAAGAGCACAAGCAAGTAATAATTCTAACATAATTTTCTTCCTTATCAATGCATTTAATTCACTGGTGAATAGTAATCATATAAACTGAAAATTTCAGATCAAGATTCATCTAATAGCTACATGTCAAGTTGCAATTTTATCAATCTGCCTTTGTACACTGTACTTAATTGGTCTTGATGCTGTGAAAATACACAAATCAAAATAGAAAATAACTTATAGTTCATATTCAGATTGATCCAAAATGACAATTAATTATAGATTTCATTAAGAAGTTAAATAACACCACCTCATAATTTGTTCATTCTTTTGATAGAATATTTAAGTTTGTTATAATTTGTCTTATAAATATTGAATATCTTTCGTATGGCTTGAGAGAAAGTCTTTTTTTAATGTATCATTTTATAGTGAATTAGTTTGTTAAAAATTTTATTTTCAGCCTTTCTTAGAATCTGAAAAACATAAACTTGAAAATTATCAAACATTACCAGCATTTTAATTATTTTTCCTGCAAAAAAAAATTTCTCAGTTTTATTTTATTACTAGCTTAATAGCAGCCCGATGGGGCAGCATTTAAGCTAGCTCCTGAGGAGGGCTCTTGATTGGGCCTTCATCACAATAGGTGGGGAGGAGTAGATGTGATAGGCAACAATAAACTACAGAAGAACTTAAGACTGATTGCTGCATTTAAGTATTGCATTAATATCCAAGCTTACCTTTTAAAAATTCAATGATAATTCTTAATTTAAAGACAATTTGATGTACGTAGGTCCTTACTTTCCATACAAACAATTATTTTTTATCTCCTGGGTAACTTTCACTGGATTTCGTAATAAATTTAAATTATTCACAAATTTATTTACAAGTTCTAAAATCTTTTATCATACAAAAAAATTTCTCATGAAAAAATCAGGTAAAAAAAAAAAATGACTGAAAACACTCACAGTAATGAAAACTTGGGAATCCAAAATTTCAGAATTGCAGGTCTGGATCCGGCCTGGAATGTTTTTAATTTGCTTACAGAGTCAGCCTGATTCCAAAATGGCATGATATGTTGGGCTACTGCCTCTAGGACTAAAGTGGAAAAGGTGTGACACACTGACATTCGCATTTATTATATAGATGTAACTAAGTTAGTGAAGTCTGTAAATTTGATTCTCTGAAATATTTCCCAGTTCTTTCAGCATTCATGTTGTTCTGAATTGACTGATATGTTTGTGCTTTTATATTTTATTATCTTGAAATAACTAGATTTATATTACAGAAACATTGATATCTTTACTTTGGATATACAAAGGTGTGCTGAAAAATTCTCAGCTAGACACACTTTCCAAAATCAGTATTCTAATATTTGGTCATTGAAATATTGATTTTGGGGATGGAAAACTTTTCAGGGCCCATTCGTTTCTGTTTTATGTGTATACACATTTATAATTATGTTAAATCAATTGCAAACAGTATGGTTAAAATTGTTATAAATTATTTAATCTTTTTAAAACGTATTAAAAAAATTGGTATCAAAGTTAATTATTCTTTATTCAATTTAATAAATTCTATTAAAAAAATTTAAAAATAAAATTGAATAATATATGTGTAGTATTTTTTAGTGCCATTAACTCTGTTGTAGACATTTAAAAATAAATTGTACATTAGTTTTAGTACAATTTTTAAAACAATGTTTTTTGTTAGTAACTCAGTTTAGGAATGGAATTTTGTTTTCTTTCTCAAAAAATATATTTGAATTGATATGTTGTTTTCATTGACTTAAAGAAATTATCTTTTTTAAATATTATTCCTTGAAATGTTATCCCTTGAACCATTATTCATTGAAACATTTTTCCTTGAAACATTATCCCTTGAAACATTATTCTTTGAAATGTTATCCCTTGAAACATTATTTCTTGAAATGTTATCCATTGAAATGTTATTCCCTGAAACACTATTCCTTGAAATGTTATCCCATGAAACATTATTTCCTGAAACATTATTCCTTGAAATGTTATCCCTTGAAACATTATTCCTTGAAATGTTATCCCTTGAAACATTATTCCTTGAAATGTTATCCCATGAAACATTATTCCTTGAAATGTTATTCCTTGAAACATTATTCTTTGAAATGTTATTCCTTGAAACATTATTCCTTGAAATGTTATCCCATGAAACATCATTCCCTGAAACAGTATTCCTTGAAATGTTATCCCATGAAACATTATTCCTTGAAATGTTATCCCATGAAACATTATTCCTTGAAATGTTATCCCATGAAACATAACTTGAAATGTTATCCCTTGAAACATTATTCCTTGAAATGTTATACATTGAAACATTATTCCCTGAAACATTATTCCTTGAAATGTTATTCCTTGAAACATTATTCCTTGAAATGTTATTCCTTGAAACATTATTCCTTGAAATGTTATCCCTTGAAACATTATTCCTTGAAATGTTATACCTTTAAATGTTATTCCTTGAAATATTATCCCTTTAAATGTTATTCCATGTCAGATTATCCCTTAAAATGTTATTCCTGTAAATATTATCCCATGACATGTTATCCATTTAAATGCTATTCATGAAATGTTATCTCTATTTTTCTTGATTATCTGATTCCCTTATATAAAGTGCTTGAGAAAACAGAAACTGTCATCAGATCAGCTCTCATCTCAAACTTAGTTCATTTTTTAAATTAAAGAGAATATCAAAAACATCTTTTTTGTCTTTTCAGTTTCAAATAAAATTTTGTTTTTAAACTTGTAATGCATCATATTATTCCATAAAATGTTTCATAAATAAGGTGTTTTTTTTATTTTACCTTAGATTTCTTTCAGTTGAATTTTTCATTGTCTTACCTTTTTGAAATGACTTATTCCCATGTTCCCTCACCTTGAGCTCTTCTATGCAAAACATACAGTTTATTGAATATATATTTTATAAACAAATTACAGTGCATATGTTTGTTTCCAAAGTATCAATTGCTTTGTTATGATGTTTGTTATAACTTTGTCATGAATTTATTACTTTAATAATTATTGCCTCACAACTGTTTTTCAGATATTCAATTATCAATTCTCTATCCATCTCTCTCACACACACATATGAAGACAACAAATAAATATCTTGTTATTTCTATCTTTATGTAAAAGTGCATATTCAGCATTTATCTCTATTTATTTCCCTCTATTTTTTCTTTGTTAATGGTCAACATCAACAGATTCTTTTCCATCAACATATTACTAAAAGATTAATTTTGAAAAAATAAATTAAAAGTAAAATTCCTACCATGGATCAATCATTTTTTTATGTTTATATTTGATCTTTTTATTTTTATTTGTGTAGTTAGATTATTTTTTTTTGACACGTGTTTGTCACTTAGTCTTTCATGATTATCTGTGCATCTCAACTTGATCGCAATTTCACCAATCAAATATTAATATCATTGTCACATGTTCTAATCACATGATTTTTGTCTCACACAAATATTCACTTAACCTCAGCCATGTTCACTTTATCACCAACCTCTAGATTCCTTTTCACTCTCACCATGAGACATTCATATGATGCTTTTCAGTATAACCATGTTTCTGTCATCTTTTTTATCATCACTGACTTTATCTCACTTTGGTGGCATTGTTAGTATTAGTAGTAACTGTAGTAGAAGCAGTAGTAGCATTGTATATCATGATGTAAGCACATCAAGAAATGCATTATTTTTTGTATTTATTTGCATAATATGGAGAGATGGTGTAAATAATACTCTTAATAAGTACTTTCATCCTTTTATATAATTGTGAATTTTTTTATGATGTCATTTCCAGCTGGGTTGATTTTGGTGGTCTCCCAATGCCATAAGCTATATGCTTATATTCAAAGGCATATACATTTGTTTTTAAACCTTGATCTCTATTAAAATTCCGAAAATTCTTATATAAAAAAAGAATAATCAAAATGTTAAACATATGAGGTGTATGGTAAATACATAAAACAATTTGCAAAACTGTTATTTTGACAGGTTTTGCCAATCAAAAAGCATCATCAGAAAAACAAATTATTTTTGTTGAAATAAAATCCAGCGACGTTGTTTGATTAGAAAGGTATGTTAAAATAAAAGTTTTTCCATATTGCCTTATATATTCGTCATTCTGTCAGATTCTCATCCAACTTTAAATCATATGAAGTGTACTGCAAATGATCCAGTTATTTACTATTAACAAAAATAAAACAACCTACCAAGGACAATGGCACCTTAGTCCCCTTGAAAGTATTCCCTGTAATACTTGACACATTTATCCCAGTGTCCATTTCAATTTTCAAAATCAGTCTATAAAGTCCCCTTTTAGGATTGCCATAAGCTGCCTCTTCACACTACCTTTAATATTATCCATGATCTGAAATATCAGAGTTGGCAAAATCTACACCTGGAGAAAGCATGGACAGACTGAAGTGTTTTATCAAAAACTAATGATCTACTCATTTCATCATTGCAAATGCAACAGTCACTCAAAATACATGCTTCCTCAGTGGCATTTCCCAGCTGACTGAGTAACCCTATAGTAGCATGCCTTTTCATGCATATGCAGTTAGACCCCTCTCATTGAATAACAAGTTACATTCAGTTTGCACAACTTGTTGAGATATTCAGAATGGAAGGACACTTTCTGAACAAACCTTAAATAATGGCTCTTTCTAAAATGGTCACCAATCCATTTAATGATCATACATTGCATTACTTAACTTTCCAGTAGAAGATAGCCATTAAGCATACATATACACGCATCACACAAAAACATGTATGAATATATCATGGTATTCTGTATATGCCTATGTAATAGTATGTATATACTGGCATTTAGAATGTGGCTATTAAGACTTGAGGAGACTGAATTTATTAAAACATCATAATAAAAATTGCAAAGATAAGGATGTTAGTCTGAATAGATTAATGAGTATGAAAAAATTAAAAGCACCACTTCCATGAAATTATTATTTGATTGAATGTGAACACTTTTATCCATTTGTAGCTTCAAAATGGCCAAGCTTCCAATTTAAAAGACTTCATTTCCTTAAAGCAAAATGTAAAGTTCTTAATGTTGCACCTTTTCTTTCTGGAAACCCAAAATTGAAGCCAAAAGAAATTTCATTTACCAATTTTGGTTCCACAGTTCTTTTACAGGAATGGTCAAAGATTATAGTGCAATTTTGGCTCTGTTTCAAGCAGTCTTTGAAGATTCAGATTCAACTTGAATCTCCAACTTGTATCTGAAGTCTGTTAGTGCCAAGAAATCTGAAAGTTACTTCTGTGGAAGATTTTTGTATTATACCTGGCTCCAGAAATTAGTAACATTGAAAGAATCAAGTTAATTATGAGATGGGAAATAATCTTTTATAGTTTGTTATGAGATGGGGGTGCTGCTTGACCCACTTCCCATAATCGGACCAAACAGAATTATTTTCTTTCTCATGAAAAGTGATGTAATTTCTGTGAAAGCAGTTGAGAGAAGGTTTTGAACTTTTTATTCATTTATTTACTTTATTTGCTCATCTTCTGTCTCAATTTCTGAGATGGCTGTTGTATGCTCCAGTGTTCTTCAGGTAATATATGTTGGAATTTCCAACTGAACCCTTTTTGTCCACCAGTGCAGACTGTTCTAGTTCCACATGCCATGCCTTTTCTGGATATTTCAGTTTCAGTTATTTCCCTTTAGTAAATCAACTCTCCAAGTTTTTGTTCACCTCTGTTGTGGCCAGGTATTGAACTCACAACTCTTTGGGTCAAGTCACTGGATTACTTCAACCAGCACCTTTATCCACTAGGACATGTTAAATAATCCAATGACTTGACCCAAAGAGTTATTAGTTCAATTCCTGACCACAGCAGAGATGAACAAAAACTTGCTGAGTTGAGTTAATAAAGGCAAATAACTGAAACTGTGATATGAAGAAAAGGCATGGCACATGGAACTAGAACAATATAGCCCGGTGGACAACATAAAGGGTTTGGTTCAAAATTCCAACATGTATCACTTGAAGAAGGTCAGAGCTTATAATAGCTGAAACATTGTGAATATGTACAACAGACTGAATAATGTAGTGTAAACACTACTTGTTAATGTTGAACACTTCATTTACAAAATATGTTTGCCTTAAAAGTGTTATCCTTCAGTAATATACTGGTTAGCAGTGTTTGTTTTTTTCTGGCATAAACAAACTTTGTAATTATTTTGTGTGTGTGTCAATGCAAATGATATCGAATTTCGCTCATTTTAAAATGTAAAAACTATACAGGGCCAAAAATTAACAATAATATGTTATTTAACAAATATTCAACCCTATATTTCCACAACTGCCAGTTCATGTTATAATCTTCATTGGGGATTGAGGAACAGTGCAAGGAGAATTACAAACAAGCAGAAGGGGTTTTATATATAGAGGGGGGTGGAAGGAAAAGGGAGAATCATACTACATATATATTTTAAGGGCTTCTTGGTCCGGGCTAAGAACTTTTCAGCACCACCTTAATAAGATATATATTATGATACAAACTTATAACATAGCCTATTATTATTGAAAAATTAGAACCACTTCTACAGTAGTCTGTTAGAATATCTAACTACAAGCCTTTGAAAGGCAGAACAATAAGGAACAAATTTTCTTGTTTGCAATCAACAGGAAAATGCTGGTCTTGATGATGAAATGAAATTAGAAATTGAATTTTCTATATTTTAAGAAAACAACTCTTTATGTATACAGCTCAATTTTTTTTTTTTTATTAGTCATTTTGCCCCAAGTAAGGTGATAATGTTACTAAGACACAAGGAGTTACTGGGAGTAAAAGAGAATGAGTAAGCTTTAGGAGAAGGAACCAGAAAACTATTCATACTCAGGAGACAATGGATAAACCTCTACTCCTGTTCAAAAGATGGAGAAAGAGTGTGAACTGGCAATAGGCGAACCTATCTATTCCTATATTTTTCTTGATGATGTTCTCCAGTAGCAGAAACAAATATTAAAAGAAGATATTGTATGAAAGCTTTTTATTGATTAATTAATTCATTTTTTGCAGGTTAGTTAAAGCCGGGAAGTACTTTTAGATTGTAAGAATTTTTTTTTTAGATAATAATGGTGTAGTGATAGAATAATCAACCCAACTGTGGGAGAGAAGGTACTGATTCATACCTTTCCCAAACGTATTTGTGCATAAGTGAACATAGAAAACACATTGGGAATTGGAACTTGTCTCTCCAATCAACAATTCTGAACCATTATCCATTACACCATCCACACACCCAAGCTAAATGCATCTGGTATTCCCAAGCAGTCATCTATCTAGGTACTGACCAGGTTCAACGTTGCTTAATTTCAGTGATCATACAGGAATTGGTATTTCAATGTGATGTGGCTGTAAGCCATGTGTAAAAGCATTAAAAAGCAAACAACAAAGGCTTAGAAATAAAAAAAAATTTAAAAAGTTAATATTTTTAGACAGCTATTAATTTCTCTGTTGGATAGCAGCATAAATTACATTGTCTAGATATTAGATATATAAGTATGTATGTATGTATGTATGTATGTATGTTATGTGTGTGTGTGTGTGTGTGTGTGTTGAGGATGCACTGTGGAGTAATGGATAGTGGCTTCAATTAAGGAGTCGGAGAGCCAAATTCAAATTCCAGTCGAATCCATTACATTCACTTACATGCTAATACCCTTGGGAAAGGTATTAATCCTCTTCTTCTCTCTCCATTTATGGGTAAATAGCAAGACAGACTGGGTTCTATAGCCTTGGATGGCAACTGGTCTAGGAGAAGGACAACTCTGAATTCAAAACCTGCAGAGGGTTGTTTGGGGACCTTGTGGCACATAGTGCACTAGGTCTCTGTATTCAGCCCTTCAAAAAGTGGGGATGGTTCTGCACAAAACCTTCACCACTATAATCAAATCACATGTGTTGGTGTCTGGCTGTCGGTTCCTAGGAACTGAGGTGCTTGACCTTCATACGTTGAATACGACGGGAGAGTTGAATATTTATATATATATATATATATATATATATAAGCTAAAGTTAAGGTTTATCTGAAAAACTACATATTGTATACAACACCTTTAAATACAATTAGAATAAATATTGAATTTTTAAGAATATTTTTTAACCTTTATAATGAAAATAATAAGTTTGAATTATCATGAAAAATCTTTATCAGTATAAGCATTTTTATTTACAGAAAGTTATTTTCCACAAAACTTACATATTTAAAATAAATATATTTCCAGCTCAATCCAGAAATCAAGTGAAACTCATATCAGTCAGTTATGTGGCATGCATAATACACATTTCGATACATGACTGACGAGGCAGAATTTTTTCCCACAGTAGTTTGCCATTTCATTTTGTGGTAGATCAGTTGCCATCCAAAGCTATAGAACTTGGGCTGTCCTGCTAGGAGGCACAGTGGAGTAATGGATAGTGGCTTGGATTGAGGAATCGGAGAGCTGAGTTTGAATTCCAGTCGAATCCATTACATTCACTTACGTGCTAATAACCTTGGGAAAAGTATGAATCCACTTCTTTCCCCCCCCAGCTATGGGTAAATAGCAGGACAGACTGCATTCTATAGCATTGAATGGCAACTGGTCTGCCACAGAAAGAAATGGCAACTTACTGCGGAAAAACATCTGCCTCATCAGTCATGTATCAAAAAATATATGATCTCCTAAGTGTGTATCACGCATGGCACATAACTAACTGGTATTCCCTGTAGTGTATCTAACATATGGAAGCTAGAGTAGTGCACATGAAATGATCACCACTTGTTGGGGGAACCATGATACCAATGAACAAATAATTTGTAGTTCTAATATTCATTAACTAGGCATTAAATCAACTGCCAACATTCAACACGGATGGACTGTTGGAATTGAATGTTACTAGGAACAGTTTTTTTGTTGACTGGTCGTGATTTCCAAATATGCATCAGTGAAAGCAAAGAAAGTGCAGTTTTAAACCTAACCAGCACTTACCTCAGTTTCTTGTTTCTACTTGCCTTTTCAAAGTACTTTGGCAATCATTTAATAAAATAATATCTTGTGGATCCATTATATTTTTCTAATTTCTCAATTAAAAACTTAAGAGATTATTAAAAATATTCATCTTGTGGAGCATTTTATTGATACTAAAATGTTAAAAGATGATTTTGTAGTGCTATAAGGTGCTAAAAGATTTTCTTGTGGTGGCATTATATCATTGAAATGATGACAAAATTTAGAAGGTTTTAATGAACTAACAAGATGGCTACATTCTACATCAGGAAAGTGACAACAAAGGGAGATTAGTAAAAGAAAACATGTTACAGAGGAGATGGGTGAGTGTTCAGAATACCACAATCATATTACTTTTTTCTCAATTAAAAACATGAAGTACATATTCTGCACACTAAGGTTATGTACTTTAAAAAGATTTTTTGTATGTTAATTGTGTTGCTAGAAAATGTTTGAAGTTGTCATTATATTGTCAAAATTTAAATTCCTTTCAAATATGCTTTAGAACATCAGGTACTGTAAGCAACCTCATACAATCCAAAATATGTTTTGGCTTTAAATAACCAACAAAGGGTTGATAAGATGCAAAAAATAATCAGTCAATCAAGTTCAAATAAGGTATGACAAATAAAAGATAGACGTTGTGTGGAAGTACCATAATTAATTACATATACTAATAGTTTTGAGTTGTATTTTGAACAAGTAGGTTTGATTTGCACATTGGGAGGGTATCAGATGTTGAGATAGAAGTGCAGTTTTAGTCCATTTCCATGGGTGCCTCTATATATTTCACAAACAATTCTTCAACTTTTTGAATGAAAGTGTTGTCTTTTACTTGGAAGAAAATATTCTTAATAAGCATATAAATTTGAGTCTATTAAACAGACTGCCATTCCAAAAAAAAAAACCTTTGAAATAATGAGCTCATTTTTGCAGTCTTCTTTAATGCAGAATGACAAGTAATATTTTTGGCTTAGGTGAATCATTTTTTTTAAATTGCTGTCAGCAAAAGCAGAAATTTTCATTCACATGTTTTCTGCTATGGATGAGATAACTCATTTTCTTAGGAAGTCATCAGTTTAACAATATGGATGAAATAGCTCTTTTTTTTTTCTAAGCTGATAGCATCTCCTTGTGCAGACAAAGGAAATTTGCATATTCACTTTGGAGATAAGGCAACAAGTGAATGTTTGTACAACTTTTTGCCTTATGTGTAAATCAATGTTTGAAACATTTCATACTTATTTAAATTATTAAAATATTTTAACACCTGTATTCTGTCGGACATATTAGTTGGTTTATTTGAAAATAAAGTTATAAAATTTTATTCACTGGCTCCTAAAACATTTTTATTTAATTCATTTGATTGTTACTGTTGACTTGCCAAGTCAGATATATTTCTTTGTATCTAAGAGTTGAGGTTGAGGTCCTCTGTTGTTAATTGTTAAATTAGCATAATATTTGTCTATATTTTTTAGATGAGGTATTTTAACTATTTATACTATTATCAGGTGATTTTTTTTCTTTTTTTCTAGAATTTCAAACCAAACACAGAATAGTCAATCTGCATGTTGGTGTTTCTGAAGATTGGTTTGATAACATTTGTGTAGACATTCTTCCCATGTTTATTTCCTGAAATAGGCTGACATATAACATTCACATTCTTGGATCACTCCGTAACGTCACTGAGAATCTGTTCCATTTCCTCCATCCATCATTTGCAAATATAGGGATTCACAATGGTCAAGTTCTTTTCCCACAAACTTATTCTAGGTCCAGTTTGAAATTAAAAAAATTTCACATGAAGAAGGCTGGAGCCTTGGGAATGTGACTATAAAGATGAGGTCAACAGTCCAAACAATGTAGATAATGTAAACAGTAAAATGTTGTTGATTAAATTAAACACTGACTTTATAACTGTTCAATTCTACATCATAATTCATTATACCATTTATACTTGTGATTGCATCTCTATCCATCCTAGCAACATGATCATTGTGTTTGCAGATAGCATGACTATGGTTGGACTCATTTAAGGGTGGGGATAAGACAGATTACAGGAGTGACATAAAAAGATTGCCTGCCTGGCAGATCAGAGATAACCTTGCATTAAACACCTTAGACAAAGGAACTGATGGTGAACTTTTGGAAAAATACCTCAGTACCTGCCTTTTGGTTATCAGCAGGGTTTGTGTGGAGAGGCATGTGTATTGGAGAGGATTTCTCCTAGACTAGCAATGCCATCACATTAGTCAAAAGGTGAAGAAGTGACTATTTTTATTGAAGATTCTCAGAAAAAATAATTTACAAGGGGGCTACAGATGACCTTATACCACTGCTCTATAGAGAGTGTATTGGCATACTGCATTACTGTTTGGTATACTAACTGCTCATCAGCAGGTGGGAGAACCCTTTACCCTGAAATCAATCAAGTCAGAGGACATCAACTGTGGCCTGATCTGGAGAAAGATAGGCTCTTCCAGATGTACATCGCCAAAAACATGCTATGAATGAATCCGAGTTATGTGGGGAGGAGCTAGTCAGATGCATAACTTTGCAGTGACCCTACAATTACACCTGGGCATGGGAGTGATGATGATTGCATTATAGTTAATATTTTTTTAATTTGATTTTTTTCCTTTTTAAGTAAAAATAAGGAAAAATTAAGATTTTTCTTTTTTAATTTTAATTTTTCTGAAAATATGGTGTTGATTTCTTGATAAAAAAAAATTGTGTAACATATATATATATCTTACTGATTATCTTAAATTCACCAGCCAGAGAGTCAAGGGGACTTTTGGATAATCAGGTCCTAGTAGATACATTTTTTCCCATCTCGTAATTAATGAAAATTTATGGAAACAGAAGCCAGAAACAAATTCCAAGTAACTTCTTTCTGAGGCAAATATCAGAATTGAAAATTATTCAAAACTGATGTTGAATTAAATTTTTTTGAAAATTCTGTTTAACGATGTTTGTATTAATTTCTGAAATTAAATGTTTTTAATATTATAAAATGATTCTTTTAGAATAGTTTTATTGTCTTTATCAGAATATTCTGGCAACTGTGCACTGTAGTCTTCATGAAGACTCTATTAGATTCAGTAAGCTTATTTAAACTTTCTAAAAAAGAGTCTTCAGTCACAAAGATATGTTGTTCTTATTCTTGCACTCAACTGAGTGGATAAGTGCTGGTACATTTCAGTTGGTTCCTTCAAAATTGTCTGCTCAACCTCTGAGTCAAACACAGAAATGGATCTGTTGAGGTATTTTTGTGATAGGCCAAGTGGACACATTGAAGTTTACACTTTCTAAAAAAGAGTCTTCAGTCACAAAGATATGTTGTTCTTATTCTTGCACTCAACTGAGTGGATAAGTGCTGGTACATTTCAGTTGGTTCCTTCAAAATTGTCTGCTCAACCTCTGAGTCAAACACAGAAATGGATCTGTTGAGGTATTTTTGTGATAGGCCAAGTGGACACATTGAAGTTTACACAAACAAGAAGTAAGAATGCGTTTACAAACAATTATATTCATTTACCAACAACATACTTTATTGCCTGAGCAAACTAAATAGAAAGAATACAAAAGATGTAAATGAAGGTATATATATAAAATTGTCTTTATAGTACATACATGTGTGTGAAGTTCCTATAAAAGATTGTGAGAGACTTACATTTGAGAAGAGTTCTTTATCTGTTGATTTGGTAGAATTATTAAACATGCCTGTGTATTGACTACACTAATTAAGATTAATACACAGCATACAAATACCTTATCCTCTGATCAGGAGAGATTTTGAAGAGGGTGGAACCACCTCTTAATTGCTATTGTTTCCAGGTTCACCCTGACCTGGGGTGGAAGCACCTGTTAGCTTCCCAGTTATGGGAAAATAGTGAACCCCAAACTTGGGTCAAAACACTATGAAAGTATAAAAATACATTTTTATAGTAAAAAAAACTTCCAGCAATAGATTTTTAAAAATTACCAAAGTTCCCAAGAAAATTAAATGTTTGCATTAAATGACCCTTAAGATATTGATATGCCATTAAACAAACCAAACAAATGCCTTATCCTGTGTTGTGCTTATTGCAGCATAAGGTTTACTGGTGTCTAAAAGAGGAATAAGACACATCATCTCTTAAGCATCTTGTGGGTAACAAAAAAAAAAAAGAAGTGAATCTCTTGCACACTTCTGTACTGCTTTGGAAATGCCATTTAGTGGCCATTAGAAATTCTTTGGCAGTAATCCCACAAATTGGGTAATCCCAAAAATTCATAGATATGCATAGCAATATTGTAATGAGCAATTAGCTGTGGCAAGTGCAGAAATATACCAGGAAGGACACCAAACATAACAGCTCATTGAATGAGAATAAGATATCTGTTTCTTATACAATATTCTGTATAAAAGCTGCCAGATTCAGATACCTGAAATGTTGTGATGAAGATAACACAAAACAGCTCTCAAAGAATCGGTACATTTTCAATGATATATTTATTTATATTTCATCAATATTGATTCATTTTAACCAATTATTTTTCAGCAAAAACTTTAATTTATTTGCATCTGATTTATAACTAAAATAAAATCTGTTTAAATTAAAATATTGTTTTCAAAGACAATGATTGCTATCACTTACCTATATATCTATACTTATGCACATATGTTTATGAGTGTGTGTAAATGGAGAGATTGTGTGAATAAACAGATACACATTTTATATGTATATAATGATAGCCTGGACATTATGTTCAAGCTTGAAACAGATTTAACCACTCATTGTTGACCTCAGTGTCCAGTGTCTGAATTTTTGAGAAATTCCTTATTGATTAAGCCAAGAACTTTTCAACACCAATACTTACATATATCTACTATAAAAATATAATTCATGTCCCTAACTGTCACTGGCTGAATTTCAATATGAAGCCATTGGAATGGGATACATATGCAATATAGCTTTTATCCTTTCCTTAGTTCACCCTATAGCCAGTCTTTTCTCTCACTGTCACTCTCTGTAATCCCCTGCATACTAGTGCCATTCCTGCCTTGCTTGGGGTGAAATGATTAACAAACATATGTAAATACACACACACACACACACACACACAAGGTTGAGAACAAATTATCATTTAAAAGAAAATATACTTTTAAAAAATGGTAATTACAAAACAATTTGTATACATATTCAGCTTAGATATCAACAAGTAATTCAATAAAACTACTCTCTGGTTTGGAATCAGCCTCAGTGTTCAGGAAGAGGTCAGGTGGCATGACAAGACCCTCATTCTTTCCAGGACTATCATAAGTGATGTGAACTTGGTGTGTATCAATGTGAATATCTGTGCAGTGTCCAAACAGATCCAACTGTCATCTTTCCTGTTCAACTAGCCACTTTCAAGAAGATGTGATGGCTCTTACCTCTGAAGGCCTGAACTGATAGAACTAATCAATGTACAGCATAGATTTTCATTTCCTGTGATAAATTGGAAACTGGCATAATGTGAACATTAAAATATGATGCAAAATTACATTAGTTCTTCTTCCACTTATGGCCAGATAAATATGTGCTCACAAGTAACTGACACAACTGTGTGTGTGTGTATATATATATATATATATATATATATGTATATATATATTAAAACATCCCAGCCTATCAGCAAGCTACATCTGTTTTGCAATAGCAGAAGCAAAATCCTTGAAGTTGTTTAACAGATTAGCTGAAAGCCAATGGAATGAACAATTATTTGAATTTTTATACATATATCATGTCCCAAAAAAGAAATCTATTGTCTGCAAACAAGAAAAACCTAACAGAAGTATGTTTTTAGTCATTTTCAATGAAATATATTAGAAAGGGATTACTGCCCAAATACACAACTACATCTCTCTCTCTCTCTCTCTCTCTCTATATATATATATATATATATATATATATATATATATATATACATACACATACACACATACATACATTGAAAGATGGTACTGAAAGGTTTTCAGTCCAATCAAATCAAGAAATCCTGGTTAGTTATTCTGTCAGATTTTGCTAAAGGTTTTCAGTAGCATCATCTCTCTCTCCATATATATATATATATATATATATATATATATACATACACTTTATAATAGGAATTAAGATACTTAAAGGTATCTTAATTCCAATTGTAAAGAAAATTTGCTCTGTTTAATGAAAATAAACATTGAGCACTCTTTTGTGAGTCAGTTTTAACATATTTCAAATTCTATGTTAATAGGACTCACCTGGATTATACCAACAGATTACTGCCTAATATATATATATATATATATATATATATATAATAAAGTACTAAAAGTTCAAGTCACTTGAACTTTTATCGAATATTATAGCTTGAGTTATCTATTGAGCCTTTTTAACAGAAGTTCTGCTAGCCTGAAAAATGTTAAATTCTTGTAATTTTCACATTGTTGTTAATTATATAAAGAGAGAAAGAGGAGATTAACGTTTATATAAATGCCTGCAAATTTGCTTATGTCCTTTACTGAACATGTGCATTTGTTTGGATGCTTGTGAAAATTCAAAACACATTAAGTAAATTTACATGTCGACATATCGATTTATCTTCACAGATCACTAATTAATGTCAGTTCATTACAATTTGTAATGCCAATTCATTAGATATTTAGAAAGTGAATTCAAAAATAAATTTCTTTCAATTTGTGAAACAACTGTGATGATAATTAATACAATAAGATACTTTCTTCATTTTTACTCAACATAATACATTATTTCCATTTATTGTTTGAAAGTATTTTAATTAGGGTTTTTTTAAGGATTATATATGTATAATTTCCACTCTCAGGAAAGAGTTTATATTTTTAATTCATTTTATCTTCTATTTCTCCTGATTTTTTTCTTGTTCTTCTTCATGCTTCTCTTTTGCTTTCTCCTTTCACTTCTGTAGTTTTTCATCATCTCTATCTTCTCTTTCATTTTTGTTTGTTATTTTTCTTCCTCTTCTCTTTGTATCCTTTTCATTCTCTTTTATTGAAGATTTTTTTCTTTCCTTTTTCTCTCTCTCTCTCTTCTCAATTTTTACTATTCTCTTTTTTTTCATGTATTTTTTTTATTCTTTCTGCTTTTTCCTCATCTTCTGCATAGTTTGTTACTCTCTTTACTATTAACATCATTTTTGTTGTTTATACAAAATCTCAACAAAATGACAAGACTTTATAATTTTGTAGGGAATAAAACAAATGAACAATCAGAAGCCACAAAATATAATAATCAAAACATTTCACTTTTTATCAAAATTAATCAATACAAAAATTTCCTCTTTTCTACTACTGTAATATTACAATTCCACCACATTTCTATTGCCTGTGGTTCTACAGAAAGATACTGAGCATGCCATAGGCACACCATTTTCACTCACAAGGCTTGGGTCAACTCGTGGTATGTCTTTCAAGCACTTTCCAATGGTTCCACATGCTAGGATTACCTCTCCAAGCCAATAACATCAAGAAGTCACCTTGCTGACAAATCAACCATGATGAGATTCAAACCCAGGTCTCATGTTTAGAAATTGAATTGCCACTTACCTCTCTCTATCTCTCTCTCTATCTCTCTCTCTCTCTCTCTCTATATATATATATATATATATATATATATATATATATATATATATATAATATAAAGAAAAAAGGAAAACTTAGCTGACACGTCCATGATAAAGTCCCTAAGAGGACAAAACATTTCTGCTAAGATTAGTTTTCCTTTTGTCTTTATTCATATTGTCCTTTTACAGATAAGATATACTCTATCTGAAATTATATATATATATACATACATACATACATACATACAATGTGTGTGTGTTTGTGTGTATATGCTCACATACACACACACACACACAGTGGCTTATGGATTATAATAAATTGTCTACGTTCATTATTCTTAATTTTTTATTTTGTTTCTCAAAAACATTGCTTTAGTGTTTTCTTTCTTTTAATAAATTGCAAATATATCTTCAACCTAAAAATGTTAATGTTATTGCACCTTGTTTAGCCTTAAAGAGAATAATTAAATATGAGAAAATTCCCCACTTCATAGACATTTGGACAAGCATTAAATAGAGAATCCCTAGAGGTGTAATGATAATTAGTCAATCTCTTGAAGAGAAATGGACGAGGTACTTGATATAGCTGTCATGGTTTCTCATTGAGAAAAGCAGTAAAATTACATGGAATATTTCAATATTTGTTCAGACAACTGAAACTCATTCTTTAAGTTCCTGATATTGTTACCACAAGGTTTCAGCCAATTCCTTCTACAGGTTTCTTTGTATGTGTAAGGAAAGAGAGAAAATATTTTATCTGTTATTCAGAACAAGACAGTGACAGAAAATAGTAGTTAGTATATTCCAGCAACACAAAGCATTACTTCAGTTTTCTGAAAACATCTATAGATGTTAGTAATTCTTCTCAAAATATAGGTAATTACATAGAATATATTTTAAAATTTAACTTTTATCACAACCAGAGATCATGTGTTGCAAATATTGTTCCAGTGTTTTTGGAATTAAAAGTAAACAAGGAAAATATAGAATTTAACTATCAACAAATTTGACAAAAGTTCTTAAATTTTGGACATCAGAAATTTAGGATAAATAAAAAAAATGGTTTAAATTTATCTATAAATTTATCTATAAATTTATGAAAAAGTAATGCATGTGATGTAAAACATGATTCTAAAATAATATGCTACTTAAATTTTCTTTTTACGTGTGTCAATAAAAAAATATTTTCATCCCATTTTCTTTCTTTAATATTGATGTACATGGAGGTATGACTGTTACTGTTCCTGTAACTTGACATGGTTATGGTGGCCCTGCAATGCTGAACACATCATAAACTGACTCTCTTTCAGGCAAGATAGAGGTCTGAGTTTCAGCAAAGCTCTTCTTTGTTCAATTCTTTCATTATCTGCCTTATATCCTTTTCCCTTGAAGTGTTCTATAAAGGATAACCTGTCAGAAAGCTGCCACATGGCCAATGGCGATACCATCTTGTTAAAAAAAAAATAGTCAGTGGGAACACCACATTATAATTGAATGAATGAAGGAAAATGTCCTACCTTAACTTTTGGTGGTGACAGAACAAACAACATTCATACAAAAAGCAATAACAAACAAGACTTCATTATGGTTTTAAAACACGGTAATTAATCTATTTATTCAGCATGCCTCTTTTACAACAACTGAAGAAAAAGGAGGAAAGATTAACAAAAAAGGTCTATGTGCCCTCTACAACTTGAAAAACAAATGTCCAATGGAAATAATTAATTTCTCATTTATTAATTTTGTTTCATTTTAAATATTATCTACAAAGAGTTCAATTTTCAACACATCTCATATTCCTTTGCATGTTTCAGATGTTTTATGCTTCATCCTTCTTCAGGTGATATTTGTTGGAATTTTGAACCAAACACTTTCTTTAGTATAGTATAGTTTAGGATAGATTCTTCTTATTCCACATGCCATGCCTTTGGATATCTCAGTTTCAGTTAATTCCCCTTAGTAACTCAACTCTCCAATTTTTTGTTCTCTCTGCTGTGGCCAGGTATTGAACTCACAACTCTATGGGTCAAGTCACTTTTTTGCTCACTCAACCAATGCTTTTATCCACTGGGCTATGTATCCCCATGGTAAAAGCATTAGTTGCCCAACTCATTGTCGGGAACTGATGACATAGAGAAGGACATTGATGAAGATCAGAAACAACATAAGTCCAAGAATAGAACCCTGGGGGATCCCTGTATTAATGTGAAAGGAACTAAAAGTAAGTCTGATCAAAACAACCTTCATTATACGATATGTCAAGAATAATTGGATTAAACCAAATATTCATTCAGAGACACGATACGCCATGAGCTTGTGGAGAAAGTGGTAGTCATCACTTCATTATCCTCATCAAGCACCACCAGTGGTGCAAATTTTCTGACAATTTTTGCCTGGAAGAATATTTCTCTGAAAAGGTTGAAATTCCGTCTGTTTTTTTGGGTTTATTGATATTTTTGAGCTTGAATCTGAAGTTCGTTATAACAAGATTAAGGCCACTTGTCCTAGCCTTATTTCTGTTGATTTCTGACTTGAATTGATGTTGCACCAATATGTAATTGATCTATTTGTGATAGGATCCACTTGGCTCCAGTATTCACGAACAGTGTTGGCTCAAACTGTGTTGTAGCTGGCATACTCCTAAAAATGTAACCTTCACTCATTGGTGGAGTCATTGCAAGAGAGTTCACAGAACTTCTTCCACATTCTTTTGTTAATCAGTGACACTCTTTGCACTCCAGTTTCCTTGGATTATTACTATGTTCATCTTGTCAATAAGTTCTTGTGGTTTGGTGTAGTATTCTTCTACTTGCGTATTGTCTGAGGTTAAAGCATCCTTCAGTTTGGTGTTCACCCAGGCTTGCCCATATGACTCCACAAAACCTAATAATGTATTAGGTGTACTGCTTCAGTTCATGTATAATTTCTTGAAATTTTCCTGGCTGGACCCATGTTCTCAAACTCTTATCATTATCAATCATTATTATTCTTTCCATATATATTTTTTGAGGAGTCTCCATGTTTGTAAAATTGTCACCTCTTCTCCAGTGGATAATTGTATTATGGTTCTTTTTAAACTAAGTGACAACTGAGCTGGCACAATCATTGATATTTTGTTCATTCTCATGAAGTATGTTGTGTGTAGGATTAATCTGGTGCAACCTCTCCCTCTCCAAGCATGATCAAAGTCAAATTCCTTCCTTTTGGTAGGTCACAGTGGTTATGAGCACAAGCTGTTACAGATCACTAATAGTTCTTTCTTATCTGGGAGTCATATTCTCAGCAATATTGTGTTAACATTGCCATGTAGCAGATAATATTGAGTTAGATGGCACTGGCAGCAAGGGAAATCCTCTAACTTAACTCACAGAAGTTAGCTTCATGGTTATCAGCACAAAAATTTCAGCCAAGGCTGTTTAATTTCACTTGAAGATAATGCCTTTAAAGAAATGTATCAATTCTCTCTGTATTCTCTCCCATTGCTGTATATTTAAAAAAAATATATGCTGATACTGGCATGTCATGATGTTCAATAAAGAAAAGTTGATGTTGGGCAAACTGCCATTTTATCTCAATAGTAACTGTAAAAAAGCAGTTACTCTTAAAATTAATTTTGACAGGTTTTTATATATGAAGAGAGGAAGTTGTGGAAGAATATAAACATGTAGTGAAAAAGAAAATTTAAGAAGTAATTTAAAAAATTATACTTTTGCTTTTTTGATGTATATTGTGTTTAAATATATATGTTTAATGGATCATCTCCACTCCATGATTTGGAATCATTCTGCCAATCAGCCTCTCAACCCCCATGGTGTTTATTTTAAAACTGAAGAGAACTTCAGCTTAATTTGGTTGAATGAATCAATTGACAAGAAAAAGAAAAGCTATTTATAATAATAAAAACAGTGCATTTATTAAGTGAGGATTAGAATATTTGAAATTAACTTTCCTGTTATTTTCCTAACTATACCCAGGTGTTCAACTCCCATATGATCAGCTTTCATTTATTTGTTGGATCAGGAATACAAAGAATCTGCAACATAATTCACCCTGACCTGGCATCTCATCTTCAGTCCCTTTCCCACCACCATAACATAGCTTCCCTGTGGTTTTTCTATAAACATTTTCAGGGTAATTGTTCTGATAAGCTTTCCACTTTGGTACCTAGACTTTATGAATTTAAGTGCAGTACTAGATTGATAGAAAGACTTTTACAGTTGAAACGGCTAGATGTAACCATAAGTTTGATGTTAGCTGTTTCTTTTATCACATTTCTTGTTTATGGAACTCTCTTCCAACTTCTTGCGTTCCATTAAACTTTGATCTTCAAAAATTTCAATGCAATGTCAATCATTATCTTCCATCATCTTAATTCCTGTTCTTTTATTGTTCTTTCTCCTTAATAATGTTTTCTCTTCCTCATATTCTTTCACACTCAGTAGTCCCTGGTGTCTTAGTGGCTTTATTGCCTTTCTTGGGATGAAATGATTAAGAAATTACTTATTACAGACAAAACCCAAAAGTTGGTCGCCAATCTACCATGACTTGACTGTTCTGCAAGTGGAAATTCTTGGAAATTTTTCTCTTATCTGGTCCTTTCAATAATAATTTCATCTCACACAAGTAGTTAAGGAAATGAGTTAGTAGTTCATCTATTGGTGATAGCTGCCAGCTGCTTTCTTGGCAACAACTGCTGAAAGGCTCAAATCAAATGGCTTATACTGAAAATCCCTTGGGGTAGTTGGAGCTTAGGATAATTGATTAATGATTTGAAAGTTCTAATTGATCACTTTCCACACTCTCCCCAATTGTGACTTGGTCAATCCTCTGTCCAGTTCTAGAATTGTTATTTTACTATTTACATTGCTCCAGGGACCTCTCACTACCACCATCAGGGCAAGGTCACAATTTTTACATTATATAATTCACGTTTGAATTCAAGTCTGCAGTGAGCATTATAATTTTCTCACATCATTCTTTAGAAATAAAAAAAAATGGTGCTGATGTGCTATGTTATATTTGTCCTCCTAAATGGCAATGAATTCTGGATGATTTCCTTATAGATGAAGAGGAGACTAAAAGCAACAGATATGTCATTCTACAAACAGATGCTGAGTATATTGTAGACTGAACAATGAGAATGATTTAAAGAAAATAAGAACTACAGTAATACTTACAATCAGAAAGAGACCATTGAAATTTCTGGGGCACAGAATGTACAAAGAGGACTTGGCAATTTTAAAACACACAAGATATATTGGAGGCAGGAGCAGCATATAGATACAATAAGGAAGCTACCTAACAGGTTGTCTGAATGGATGGCAGAGCATGGACAAGGAGGAAAGTAGAGTCAAACATTACTTAGAGCTATAAGGGAAAAAAACTTGTGGAGAGCCATGATCATACACACTGTGAAAGAACATGACACAAAATCTATATTGAATTAATAATAATAATAATAATAATAATATCGTTAGCTCTTCATTAGCTTTTCTCATGGACATTCCACACTAAACATATTTTTTTCAGGTCAGATTATTTCTTCAGTAAATAGGGGCTCCTTATCAATAATCATCTTTTTAGAAAAATCCAAAACTTATCTTCTAATTCCTTCCAACTAACAGATCCCCAAGCCTTTTGTAAATATTGAGTTTTCATTTATGGATGCTCTTCTCAAAATTTAAGTTTTCTCCACTTCTTCCAAACCAATGCTCAAAATAAAGAATTTTATTTGTATAAATTGCCTAAACTTAGAGTATTTCTAGTCTACTTGTAAAATCCAAATTCCTGAGATCTGCTTTCTAGACTTTTAAACCAGTAAAATTAATGTAATTTTAAGTGACTATTTGCAGATTTCATTTACTTGTAAAAGTAATGTATCTATCTTTGGTCCTCCGAAGTATACTAAATTTATGAACATATAGTCATTTTATTAGGGAGAAATTCATTTATTAATACAATCATTCTTATATGCATATAAAGTGAAATTATCAAGAAAAAATTTATCATCAGAAAAAAATCTTAAGTCCAAATAGTCATTCATATGTATATGAAAATGTATTGTATAGACACAAACACATGTACACATACACACACACACATATGCATATAATGGATGCATAGCCAAGTGATTAGAATGTTTGCTTTCCTACCATGAGATCTGGGTTCAAATCTGATCAAGGTGATTGGAGGTGACTTCTTGATGCTGTTGAACTGGCAGTGAAATGTTCTGTCTTTTTTACTGCCAATTCAAGGGAGACATTTGGGTAACTAACACACACAAAACAGAAAATTCCTAATATTGAGAATATTTAACATCAAAAAACATAAGAAAAATTAATTCCTTTTAATAATATGTGGAAATATCCACTCTTTGCCTGATGAAGGTTGCGAAACCAGAAACACATGTAGCAAAATTATGGAAAATAAAGCATAATATATTTTATTTAAAAAAATCCACATTACAACCAAAAACATTTGCGATTTCTCTCTTTTTAATACACACACACTTTTCTCTCATTGGGACTACGATAACCTCTTCCCTTTATATATATATATATATATATATATATATTTGTGGGTGTGTGCATGTAATATTGAAAATTGAGCACAGGTGCTAATAAATTAGTGGTCAATATGTAAAATCTTCCAGTGAGGGGAAAAAATGTATGTATGTATGTGTATATATATATATAATGTATCAGAAATACTTTTACAGACTTGGGGGCAGGTTCCTCACACTAAACAAGGACAAAGGTCCATATAAATATATGTCTGCAAATCCTTTTGAGTTAAAGTTTACAGTAGACGCTGGTTATGGTGCCATGGATCCTGGCAATAAACGCCAGCAAAGGTTGGATGACTTGGCTGCTTTTGGTCTGGAAATGCATTACCCATCACATGGCTGTATGTAAAAATCATATCTGCCTGCTCACAATATGAATATCCTGTCATTGTTAAACAGAACATTTCTCGGTTAATTCACTATGACATACATTACACATTGAAAACAGACTAGTCACAAATAATAAATGTAACCTAATCTACATGTCAACACAGTGTCATCCACCATAAACTTTCTTTTAAACTTAATAACTTAAAAATAAAGTATATGCGGACATATGTTTATATGAACTTTTGTGAAAAGCCCAGCCCCAAAGTTTGTAAAAGTATTTTTAATACACCAGATATATATATATAGAGAGAGAGAGGGAGAAACAGAAAGTGATAAAAATTATATATGTGTGCGTGTGTGTTTTGATCCAAACATTTGCAAATTATGTAACCTTGTATTACATGTTCTCTTTCAACATTTGTCATATGTATCATACAGTTAAAATACACACACACACACACACACACACACACACACGCGCATTGAGATATACACAATATGCACACACATCGAATGAAACAAAACATAGAATTTAAAGAGTGATACATGTGACATTTACACAATCAATGCAAACAACATAAAATTTTAAAATAAGTCAGCATTATTCTACTTCACTAATTACTGATGTAAGCTAAATAGTGAAACGTTAAATTTATAAACATTTTCTTACCTGTTCTTTATTTAATATATATATATATATATATATAAGCACATATTCACATTTTATATATATATATATATATATATATATATATATATATATGTGTCTTACCAGTTTGTGACTGAAAGGGATAATTGCAAGGAGGATATAAATCCAGGGAGAGCTCAATGTAGACTATAGAGCATTTAAACAGCATTTATGGAGGAGGTTTTGCTGAGAGTTGAACACCTCAGTGTTCACAAAATAAATTATAATGAAAATGGATAATTAAAGTCTCCCTCTTCTTCTTATATATATATATATATATATATATATTTAATTCATAGTAATTGAAAACTTAAAACATGTCAAGTAGAAACAATGATGGAATTTTCATTTTTTTTTAAATTACGTCCTGTAGATGGCGTCCTCCTGTACGAATGCATTCTTGAAATCTGCTGTTGAGATTCCTCATTGACTGCTGCAACGTCTCAGCTGGGATACTGTGAATTTCATTCTCATTACTAAAATAGCAAAATGTTTACTTGCTCAAGGTCTCTGTCTTGCAGTGTTGCCACATGATCATGTCTGGCAATATGCATTTCAAAAATTCCCGTTTTTTGGGGGTCACCCTATATATATATATATATATATATATATTGTGTTTGTGAATGTATATACTGTTTGTACCTACAAATATTCTATCCCCAAATTTATCCTTCAGAAATATACCAAAGTTTAAACAATGAAATTGTTAAAATTGTGTGCGTATGTGTGTGCACACACACACACACATATATATATATATATATATATATATATATATATATATATATATATATATATATATATATAGTGTGTGTGTGTGCATGTAGGTGTGTATATTAATGACATTTATTGTATAAATTCTTTAGTATAACATGTTATATCCCCTTGTGTGAACGCAATTTATCTGCTTCTGTGCCGCATACACATACGCAATGTGCTTTTTGGAATTCATTGTCAGCAGTTGTCATATTTTGCACAATATTTTTTTTTAATCTTTTATTTTTCACAGAAAATCATTTCAGTAAATGCTTTGCTTTGAATTTCTCTTTTCATTCACTCTATGATTCTGTTAAATTTTGCATAAATTTTTTCATCATCCTTCATACCAAATATCCCATAAAAAGCATGAAAGGTTTGAATATATTATTTATACTATATATTCTATCATGTAAATTGCATAAGAAATTTTATTTCCTTTGCAAATGAGGAAAGATTAAGATGAAAATTATTAATCAATAAATGTTATATTTTTACATGTTATAAAAGTAACACTTATTGTTAATTATAAAAGCAATTTAATTGTTGGTATTTTTCATGTTAAACATATTTTGTGATAGGAATAAATCCTTGTAAAACTTAAGCCATGAAATAACAATTATATATTTTTAATTATTTCAGGAATGTTTACTTTTGTTTAACTTTGCGTTAATTTGTGAAAATGTATGTGTGTTGATGGCAACTTTTATGTTTTATACAATAGATAGGTCTTACTTTTTTCAATTTGACTACAGAACATGCTGTCTCCTTGTGATAATAAATTTAACAAACAAGATAAAAGATTAAAAATATGCTTTTACCACATTACAGGTTGAGAATCCTTTATCCAAAATTCTTGGGATGAGAATTGCTTCGGTTTTCAGATTTTCAGGGATTTTGGAATAGAGGCTATATAATTTGTATATAGCATATATGAAATGGGGCAGCTTGGGAATGAAACCCAAGCATAAACACAATATCCCTTTACATTTTATAACACAGCTTAAGCATATACCCTGAAGGTAGTTTTATATAAATAACATATACCCTGAAAGTAGTTTTATATAAAATTTAATAAATTTTGTGTACATACAGATAAAGGAAATGACACTAGTCATGTAATGCTCACACGGATTTTTAAGTGGCAAAATTGAGATTTCATGTAACAATAATGTCTTTACTTTCTGTATATGTACAAAAACACATGATTAGTACTTATAAAAAAAAATATAAATGCAAGACTTTTTGACATTTTGAATAATATCTTTACAGAGCACAAAACACCTGGTAAGTAATCCACTAACAAAGGTGTTACTGTGACAATCACTAATAAAAATAAAAATGCTGGCTACATAGCTGAACTGGGGAACCCCCACTCAGAGCAGATGAGGTCATTTACAACAGCTGCACATCACCTATGAACTTTCCCAGTGCTTTCTTGAATTTTCCATTTGTAGCAAGTCATGTCAGCCCCTGAAAAACTTAGCGATTTTCCAAAATCTTAAAGTTTTCGGATTTTGTAATTTCAAATAAAGGATACTCAACCTGTAATAGCTTACCTTAGAAAATTTTGGACAAATTTTGATCCAACAAACTTGCATCAAATGTGTGACCTCACTGTTTTGAACCAGTTTGGTGGCAGTATCTTTTGATATTTGAATTTGATTATTATTATTGATAATCGTTATTATATATTGATTATTATTAGTAATATTGATTTTCATTGCAGTATCTTTCGATATTTGAATCTGACTATCATTGACACAGTATGTCTCTGACTCCCCAAAAATAAAAATAAAATGCTAATTGAAAATGAGTTTATTTAAAAAATAATACTGATTTTTTTTTTCATTACTTGCTAATTTATTTACATCATGTATATTTCCTTTTTGTAGAATAGTCTCATTGTTTTTTGCGACTGGGATCGCAAAACAAAAACTATCTATTATCAATACTATCATCCAGAATAACAAACAGAATAATAACGATTTCACAAAAGCATTTATATAATGCATCATTTCAAAAATTTGGGGCCCAAAATAAACCAAAAAACAATGAAACTGCTCTACCAAAATAAATTATAATTACAAAAAATAGACTGAAAAATTTTATGTATATGCACACACACACACACACACACACACACACACACACATATATATATATATATATATATATATATATATATATATATATATATATATAAGCAGTTAATGGACAATATTTCCTATTACTTTTAATGGGTACATTTATTTTAGATAATTTGAAAGGTATTAATTTGACTTTGTAAATAAACAAGGATGTCTACTCAAACACATGTACCTTACCCACTAAAATAATGCTTATAGTAATATGAAATACATTTCTTATCCAAAATTTGGATGCCCAATATATTTGGTGTAATAGGAAATATACATACAAACTGTATTAAATTCAGCTAACAAGATCTGTCTGTTTAATTTTTTGTTATATTTTTCCAATTTTTGAATAAGTTATTAATAATACAAATGAAAATTGGGATTAAACTGTCCAAATTTCATTTTTCATTTTTACTATTATTTTCTTTTTGAGTACTTGGTTATTAACAGGAACTAAATGTTTTCAGTATTATAGGCTATGATAATCATTATGACTAGGGTACTCAAAAGTACCCAAACAAAAGTAGAACAAAAACATGGATGTTGAAGGATTTATTCATAATTTGTGCAACAACCAATTCAAAAATTATAAAAATATATTAAATATTAAAGAGACAAACATCATTTATTAAAAAATACAATTTGTTTAAATGAATGATTGTTTCCAATATATATATATATATATATATTTTTTCGAAAATAGAAAAACATGTCTACTATATTTTTTTGATTAAGTTTTTTTTCTTAACTGGTTATTTTCCATATCTTTTTTCGAATACGTAAGGGATAGATCCACACTTTGTGTTGAGGTTCTGAATTTCAAAATTCAAAAAATGATAACACAAACATTCAAAACTCAAAATTTGTCATCATTCTAACATGTCCATATAGACTTTGAATTTCATTCAATTCCTTCCTTCCTTCCTTTCTTGATAATGATTGAAGCCATATGAAAACTCAGAAACTTAATAAAAAGCAACAATACAAACTGTGGACATTTCCTTTATTATTAGGTACCTAATAGATGGGGTCGAAGTCACATTTATTTTTTTTTTAGTAAATTTTCTGACCCCTCCCCCCCATCATCCCGTTTATTAATTTTGAGCTATTTGACCCCTTAAATGATTATTTAACTACTCATTTATGTCCAAGAACCTCCTGTTTATTCTATATTGAGAAAAATTCTGACCATCTCAATTATTAAGATGCATCCCCTTATTATATACATAAGAATGCACATTCAATGCTAAGAAACTCAAATACCAAGAAGCAGAATTTATTAAAAATAGACATAATTTGTCTGCTATCTTTAATATAACTTCTTTGAATTAAAATTTGCAAGCTGGATGCACACACACACACACACAGATAGATGATGAACTCTCCTGTCAGTTTGATATACAAGGGCTCAATTGTGTTTACAGTTCATTTTTTTATGTTTACACCTTAAATGACACATCAGTCCATCTGCTGATTTACACATTTAGTGCTGATGACAAGATCTTGAGTGTAGCAGTTTGTAAGATTTGATTGAATCTTACTGTTCAATCTTAGATTACAAAATGGACCAGACAGACTTTTCAAAGTTCTTTATACCTTCATGCCAGATTGTCCTCAATTTTCCATGGTCAGCAGCTTGGCTTTCAAAGTAAGAGGTACTTAAGATTGTACATTAGTTTGTCTTTATATCTAAGTTGTGGTCTGCCTATATTACATGAACCATCCTGAAGTTGACTGTATAACAGTAACTTGAGTGTTCAGTCCTCAGTCATATATATATATATATATATATATATATATATATATATGTGTGTAAGAAACATTTGAAAATAATATTTCCTAACTTCCTATTAGCTTATATGATACCTATAAGAAATACAGAGAACAAATTAATATATTGAGAAAATCAAATTTTCAGCTACAAAACTGTTTTTCCTTATAGTCACTACCATTGGGTAAGTATGTTTGCTTGTATCCACTGTTTAGTCTCTGGAAAGTTCAGCAAACAACCATGAATGCTGATTTCTGTCCTTTTTTCTGCAAAAAGGAATTCAGTTATACATCTCTGCTCTGTGATGAAATTTCATATCAGATGTCATTTTCCCAGACTGCAACAAAATTGTTTACTGTAACAAAGTAATATATAAATTTTTATTTGCTAGGAAGGTTTAATTTCTTCTGTCATATCACTAATATCTACTTCTGACTTCATGAATAAAAATAATAAAATAGGAAGCATTACTTTTAGAACAATACTTCACCCATGCATACATGTGCCTCTTGACAAAAGTTCTACTAAGTAATGTGTATTCCTTGAGTACTTAATTTAGCCTTGTTTTATCATGACAGTCTCCCATGGCCAAATTGTTAACCTCATGTTTTGGCTGTAGGATTGATTTCTCTGATGGAAAAGAGGGATACAGGTTCAATTCCTGTCAGGAGACACATTTTTTTTTTATTAGGTCTTTTTATTTAGGCTGATTGATATTGGCTTCACTGTTTAAGAAAAGAAAAAACAAGGATGTCAACTCAAACATATGTATCTACTAAAATAATGTTATATATATATATATATATATATATATATATATATATATATATATATATATATATAAAATTATATTTCATATACTACAACATGCCTAACAAGAAGACTCACATTCAATCTTTCTGACCATAGCTCAATTAGGTCTCATTTAAATACACATGGAGACCTACCAAGCTTCATCTGCAACATACTTGTTGATAATACAAATATAATAGCCTCATCCACATTTGAAAAAATGCTAAAAATAATGGAAGCTTTATTAATAAAAAAGAAAAAGCCAACACTCAATAATATCAACTATGAACATGGCCACAATGTGCTGACCATGTTTGGAAAATAAAACATTCCTATAACTTTACATACAAAAACTATCCATCCATTCAGTTAAAAGTAAAATAAAATCATCCTAGATTATGGCTGAAAGTGTAGCCAAAAGTGCTTGGACATACTGAACATACAGACAATTTCCACAAAATTTATGTCCATAAAAGAAGAAAATTATAAGAAGACGAGAAAATTAAATAAAAAACTTAAACGCAGTATCTTGTCAGTTATTTTTAATGAAATTTGTATAAAAGAGGGATTGCTGGCCAAATACAAAACTAATTATATATATATATATATATATATATATATATATATATATAGGGTTGGCAGAAGTTTGTTGGATTTATCTATATATAAAATTCTGTGACTTCTGTCAGTCCATCATACCCTCTAAAATAGCCATTTCTTGATCAATCAAAAAACAAATTTTGGGGAGAAGTGAAGTAGGTAAGGGGTACAAAGTACACTTAGTTTTACTAGGGAGCATAGCTTAGTACAATGAATTTTCATTAATTTTCGGGTGGGAAAATTAAAAGCTTCATTATTTAACATACAAAATACTCCCACTATTTTAAAAACAACTTAATGATTAAAATAATAAATACTTATTTAATAAAAATGCAATATTACTTTTGCATATCTTTTAGTTTTTATATACAAGAATCCAGTTTCCAGTTTGCCCTGCATTTGCCAGAACTATAAACAAATCACAAGGCCAAACACATCAAAAAGTTGGAATTTGGCTCCAGAAATAAATATTATGCATGGTCAGTTGCATGCTCAAGAGTAAGAAATCCTAAGAATGTATTCATCACTGTTAAAAATAGAAAAAAGAAATTTTCTTAAAAAACATTGTTTACCATGAAGTCCAAGAAAAGAAAATTAAAGAAATTATTAAACTGCAAAGTACAGTTTTTGTCAAAGTATTTTTCTAAACAAATCAGTTTATTCAAATTTTATTAATTGGTTTGTGTAAATTAAACAAAGCATAAAGTTTGTGAATCTTGACAAAAAATATTAGTAATAACTTCAACAATACTAAATACTGAGAATTTTAACATGCGCGAGCGTGTTGTAAGAAAGTTCTAGTTAAGTAAATTTTCAATTTGATAAGCAAACACTTTGACCAATACAATATATATATTATTACTATAAACATTGTTTTTAGTAGGTAGACATGTGGTACACTCACTAAATCTAGCAGTTACAGTAATAAGAAATAATTTTGTATTAAAAGAAATACATTAATCGCTTTAAAATTACTTTGTTTACATTTCATGTGCAAAAATAAGAGATAAAATTAAAATTCTAAACACCTTGTCTATTTGACACTCAAGTTTACTTAAAATTTACCTTTGATTTGTAGAACGAATGGACAAAAAATAGTATAAAGGAAGCAAACAATATATGCAAGGCAAATTAACAGTAATATGGCAAAAAGTTAACAAACTAAGTGTTGACAAGAGCAAGTTCGAATAATGTAGCATCCTAACTTCATGGCAAGACAGAGCTGGACAGTGTCAGATGACACCAACAAATTTCCTATCTTATTGGCTCGGAAGAAATCCCAGCATGCATTTGTGTGCTTCTGTCTATAAATTGGGGAGGGGAAAATGTTTTGTAATCATTCCCATTTTGGATTGGAACCAATAAGATTACTGTCTTGTATAAAATACACTGCCAGCAATAAAATTATAGAAAAGTTCTGCCCAGGCTGTCCATTCAGCTCTACTGCTCTCACTTTAGTTAAACCTATGCTTAAACGGTAAGATAGGACAGGGCTTCATCAGGTTAATGAACTGCTTAACACAACTTATAACAAACAACAAGCATTGTTATCAAACCTGTGGCAACATCACATTGATTTACAGAAATAATGATGCTCAAATAAGTAAACTGTTTTTGAAGATAGCTGTAATTAACATTACATTATTGTAAATACTTTAGAGTCTAAACTATTTACAATAATGTGATGTTGATTTGAAATCAATATCTTCAGTTGGAAATTGACATGCTTTTATCAATAACATGTTCAGGTTTCCAGAAAGATTTAAATACTTATTATTTTCATATCGTTTTCTATCAGCTTCTGCCCACATCAAAAAATAATTATTGGAAAGAATCTGGCTGCATTGCATTCCCTCAGGCCAAGTAATTCCTGAAGCTTAGAAATTTCTCTCAGTCCAATAATGCCTTGAAGAAAAATTTAATTCAATAAATTTAGGCAAGTTTTCTTTTTTCTCTTGGTATAAATTCAATGTGTAGAATTAATGCTCAAACTACATTCTTTGATTCCATTTGGTCTAACCTTCACAGCTAAAAGCCACCATGCCACATAAATTGTAATAAACCACCTACTTTCCCTCCATATTCCATCAGTGAGAAGTAAGTTCTACTTGAACAGCTTCTTCCTATGAATCCCCATCCGGTGGAACAGACTTCCATGCAGATGTTTTCTCGATCACTACAATCTTAATCTGTTCAAGAGTTAACCATTATCTTCCCTTCATATCTGTATAAACTATCCCCTTAACATAACTCACTACCTTGAGTGCCCTCCAGGCCTTGTACAGTGTGAACCTTACTGTAAAAAAGAAAAAAAAATGCTTTCTGAGCAGTAGATAAGTTTGCCTATCACTTATAACAAACAACAAGCATGGTTATCAAACCAGTGGCAACATCACATTGATTTACAGAAATAATGATGAAGTAAACTGTTTTTGGAGATAGCTGTAATTAACATTACATTATTATGCTCCTTTCCCATATATTGAACAGGAGTAGAAGTTTATGCTTCATTTCTTGTTTGGGATTGGGTTTCCAGTTCCTTCTAAAGTCCCATTCTTTTTCACTCCTTTGCATCTTACTGGCATTGTTGCCTTGCTTGGGGTGAAATGATTAAAAAGAAAAAAAATGTTTGGATTTGTTAGATGTATCAAATACTATTGGCCTTATCCCAAGATATCAATGAATTTTTATAATATATAAACAATATATTTACACACATCTATAAAGGAGATGAAGTGGAGGAAACATTCTTGAAAAGCAATCACTTTTTCTATGTAGGTGATCCTCTCTGATTACATTAACAGGCTTTAAACAGCTTAAGTAACATTAAGACAAGGAGATATTAGTATATAAAAGGTTAAGTCAGTTGAAGAGAAGTGAATTTTTACCTTATACATTTTATTCTACCAAACAGGAAAACTTTATTGCTATTTTGGCATGTGCCTGAGGCTGATGTTAAAAGCCAAGGTTTTTAATGCTGATTTTCTAGGCAAATGAGTCATTATATGTGCCATGCATTATACACACTCGGGCAATCATATATCTTTCAAGGCAGATTTTGTTCCTGCAGCAAGTTGCCATTTCTTTCTGTAGTAGACCAGTTGCCATTCAAGGCTAGAGAACCCGGTCTGTCCTGCTATTTACCCATAGCTGGGTGGAGAAGAAGAGGATTCATACCTTTTCCAAGGCTATTAGCATGTAAGTGAATGTAATGGATTCAACTGGAATTCGAACTTGGCTCTCTGATTCCTCAATCTGAGCCGCTATCCATTACTCCACCATGCCTCCTTTTGCTTTCTCACAAGTTCATAAAAATCTAGAATTTTTTTTTGATTTTAATTATAATTTTTAGTATTAATACCAGATTTTATGCTAAGCATTAATGGCTTAACAACAATAAATAAAAGCAAAAAAATAATATTAACTAATCCATAAAATCTGGTATTAATACTAAAAATTATAATTAAAATCATTAAAAAAAATATTATTAACTAATATATATATATATATATATATATATATATATATTAGTTAATATTATTTTTTTGCTTTTATTTATTGTTGTTAAGCCATTAATGCTTACCATAAAATCTGGTATTAATACTAAAAATTATAATTAAAATCATAAAAAAAAATTCTAGACTTTTTATATATATATATATATATATATATATATATACATATATATGATGGACTCTCCCGTCGAACTCGACGTATGAGGGCCAGACAGATCAGTTCCCAGAAACTGAAAGCCCGACACCCACACAGAATTTGATTATAGTGGTGAAGGCTTTGTGCAGGGCCATCCACACTTTTAGTGGGAAGAATACAGGGACCTGGTGCAACGAATGCAACAAGGTCCCAAAACAAGCCTCCGCAGGTTTTGAATTCAGAGTTGTCCTTCTCCTAGACCAGTTGCCATCCAAGGTTATAGAACCCAGTCTGTCCTGCTATTTACCCATAGTTGGAGGGAGAAGCAGAGGATTCACACCTTTCCCAAGGGTGTTAGCACGTAAGTGAATGTAATGGATTCGACTGGAATTCGAACTCGGCTCTCCAATTCCTCAATCCAAGCCGTTATCCATTACTCCACGGTGCCTCCTCTGTGTCTGTGTGTGTGTATATATATATATATATATATATATATATATATATATATATATATATATATATATATATATATATATATACACACACACACACACTGTAATAAAAATTACCAAGGAATGCTTTATTTTCTTTATCATCACCAGATTATTGGCACCACTGCTCTTGCGTTTAGGGAACATTATTTTTTATATTTGACTCTATGTAAATAGAACTCTAAAGTCAATTTATGTGTGGTAATGGTACTAAGTAACCCAGTACGACTTGCTTCATGGTCATTCGTGACTAAACTGTTTCCTACACTGAGACTTTCTGGTGAGGAGTGGAGCTAGAAGACTTATTAAAGGGTGAATAAATCTTATAGGATCAATGCCTATCTAGCACGGTGGGGGAGACTGAGCTACAAAGCTATATATGCAGCAAGTGTGGTAATAACATTGCTGGGTGGATGTCTTCCTAGACTGAAGTTAATGGCAGAGTATTCCCCTGAAAAGTTAACATCTACATGTCAGGTTGGAGGACATTGGCTGTGATTTGACATGAAGAGGGATGGGATCCGCCAGGTCTACTTGTTACAGACACATGACATAGGAATGAATATCTTTCCAGCTTTTAGCTTAGATAAATGAAGGCATTTTTCAGATGCTTCACTGCACAGCAACTCTACAAACACACCCAGTCATGGGACTGATGATGATGAATGAACTAAAACTGAAATATATGCTCTGCTAATGTTGTAAATTAAAAAAAAAAAGAAGAAAAAATGAACTGATAATGAAACACAAAGTATTTCCTCATTATCTTAGATAATGACCAATATTAGAATTTTGTTAAAAAGAAACCCCGATTCAAACTAAATTGCTATTCAAAGCAATAAAATACATTTATGAGATCAATGAAAAATACATTTAACGTTTTTTCCATTATAAATCTTTCGATTTTGAACCAGAAAAGAAAAAAAAAAAGTTTATCAAAGGCAGCTTATATACGTGTGTGCTTAATCCATAAAATTTTAACTTGAATTTTCTTCATCTTGCAAATGATCAATTTCAATCTTTGTCATTTATTTTAATTTGTCATATTCACTTTAATTTTACCTGTAACTCCCTACAATTGCAAACAAAACTTTAACAAGCATCTTGTGCATCCATAATCTTTACATATGTAGAAGCGTGTATTCATATATATATACATATACATATACATATATATATATATATATATATATATATATAAAGTGGACATATATATATATGTTTGTGTGTACATACGCATAAATATAAAAGTGGACATACGAAAGTGTGTCTGGTTACTCAGACATTTACATATATCTATACGTCATCATATGTGTGCATTTGTGCATTTTTAAAGTTTAGTTAATCTCCTCATTAATAAAAATTAATGTCTAAATTTTCTTGACAGCATGTGATTTGAACTAAGATAAATTATTAAATTTATCTTTTCATTTAATCTTTCACTTAATTTTTATCATACACACATGCGCATTCAATTGGGTTTCAATCCTAGCTAGAGGCAACCACACTAATGAGCTGTGATACAGCAAAACAGTCTGTCTGTGGATGACACACACACACACACACACACACACATATATATATATGTGTGTGTGTATCTATGTATATAGTCTGTATATCTTCATTCAAACATGTTTGGTTGAATAATTTAAACATATTATATCTGTTAATTTTTATTTTAATCCTCTCAAATTCACAAATCAATTTCTTAGTATTGTCATTAAACTCATTAAGAAAGGCACCATAGTTTTTCTCATTCCTTTTATTTTCCAAAGTACTTTCAATCTCATCCAAGATCATATTCAGGGGTGAATTGCTAAGACAAAAACTAATGTAATAGATAATTGTGGATTTTTTTTTAATATGAAATCAGGTTTGATTAAAAAAAAAAATTTCCATTAACTGCTTAAAAATTAATTTCTTTACAGTTTAGTTAGCAGATACAACTCCCAGTGAAATGTACATACATAGAGCAATTGAGCTTTTTGTCTTTATGATGGCTTTTTGTTGCCTAATGGTAAGACACACACTTAGTTTAAAAAGAGACACACACTTAGTTTAAAAAGAGACACACACTTAGTTTAAAAAGAGAATATAGACGTTATTCCTGTTGGGAGACACATTTTATTTAGTAGGACTTTGTTTCAAGGCTGGTACACATTAATTTCATTGCCTAAAAAGAACAAAATCAATATGTTTACTCAAATACATGTACTCACTTATATATAATGTTTAGAGTAATGAAATATATATATATATATCTCCAAACATGTAGCAGATTTAATTTTTGCAAAACAAGATTGTATTACACTTGAAACTGGGGTCACAAGTGTAACAAAGTAAGTTCATCAAAATATTTTGTGTTAGGAACTAAATTGTTAATTACAAGGTTATATATGACTTTTTATTCTAGAAGTGTGCATGATTGATTGAAAGGTTGTGGATACAAATTTCTTATATATATGAAAATACTTAAGGCATTTGTGCATATAAACACACAATTTAATATGACACTGAAAACCAAAGGCAAATTGGTATTATAAAAGATCCCTGCCAAAAGCTAAGCAATGTATTAAGAGACAGAAGAATTTAATTAGAAGACCAAAAATGTGTACTGAATTGTTACGTAATATCAGTACTCATATATGGCAGTGAATACTGGACAATTTCCTTGCAGAAGAAGAGACTTGAAGCAACAGAAATATGGTTCTACAGAAGGATGCTAAGGATACCATGGACTGACTATGTTGGCAACAAAAAAGTTTTAGACAAAATGGGAACAAAATTGACCTTATACTTAACATCAGGAAAAGATAGTTGAAATTTCTAGGTCACATAATAAGGAAAGATGGCTTGGGAAATTTGATACTTGCAGAACAGTTCGAAGGCAAGAGGGACAGAGAAAAACAATGCATAGCCTACCTAGTGAGCTTGAGTAAATGGATGACTGAACAAAGTTTAGGAGAGATAAAAAAAAAAGATGAAATTTGTTAAGAGCTACAAATGGCAAGCAATTATGGAGAGCCATGATTCCCAACGTCCTGAAGGACATAGAAGAAAAATTGTAACAATGACTTTGTAAACTTGAATAATCATATATAATACTCATGCATGGGAATATTGAAAGGTTCTTGGCCTGACCCACTACTCAAATTCTGACTAAATAACCAAGCATCATTTTCCTTTTTTATAAGAATGACATTTTGGTCACACTGAGAATTTTTCAGCAACCCCTCATTCATCTATCATATATATATATATATATATATATATATATATATATATATATATTTAATAATATTAATAGATAGGTTTGCTATAATCTACACTCCATCACACCCCTCCTAGTTTTTGAACAGGAATAGAGGTTTATCACTTGTTTCTTGTTTAGGAGTGGGTTTCCAGTTCCTTCTAAAGTCTTTTCCTTTACTTTCACTTCCAGAACCCCCTTGCATCTTAGTGGCATTATTGCCTTACTTCAGGTGAATTAAAAAAAAAATCAAAAGAAAAAAATATTCTTTGCTATTTTAACAAACTTCATTAAAAGTCAAAATCTGTAATGACTGTGTTTTCAGTATTTACTTATTTTTTGTATGATTCAAAATTGTAGCAACAGGGGCTGTTCTACAGAATCATGTTGAGAATAAAAATGCAGAGCATGTCAGCAACAAGGAAGTTTAAGGAAAAAGAGACTTATATTTAGAATCTAAAACAGACTGCTGAAATTTCTGCAACACATAATGAGGAATAGAGGCTTGGAGAATTTGATACTGACAGGATATTTTGAAAGAAAGAGAGTGAGAACCAGCAAGTCACCTAATTCTCCAGCTTGTGGAAATAGATGGCAGAATATGGACTGGGATAGGTAGTAAAAAACAAACATTTCATAGAACCACAAAGGGTAGAAAGCTGAGGAAAGGTATGATCACCCACAGCCTGATGGGGCATAACACATAAAAAAGTAACTTGAATTTAAAAACAATAAAAATTGACAATTGTGTTTCCTGAATCTGCTTGAAGTAATATATTCAACTAGATATCAATATCAGGTGCCCTTGGCAAGAAAACAGATAAGCTAATGTTTATAATCAGGATTATCTGTGTTACTATTGTTTAATCTCCTGTAGAGATTATGCTAAGACCAAGCTGGAAGCTACCATCTTTGAATACAATACATTGATTTCTTTTAAAGACATGAACTGAGTTGGCAATATAGTTCTAATGTAATTTTCTCTTTAAACAGAGGTGTTTTATTTACTGTGATGATGCTTGAACGATAAGGTATATCAGTCACACTTTATATGACTACAGAGCAGCAATCTCCAGACCTTTTGGTATAAGAGTATTATACTCTGCTTCAATTTAAATCTCTTTCTGATTCACCTGTCAGCCAAAAAAAGAAAAACTAAAACTAAAAATGTTCCTCTCTATACAGGGTCCCAAACATCACATCCAGCTCACAAAAGAAATTAACCCCACCCCAAAAATAGAAAATACAATTTAAAACAGTCACAAATGTTACTGCTAAAGCAAAAGCACGACAGAAACCACTGAGTCATGATCCACACTGTCTGATTTTTAGGACACCACTCACAACAGTGAAGGTATTCACTGCCATGTGGGCAAGCTGTCATCGTCACCACCTTGTTCAATTGAACCAACACAAGCATCAACTAACTGAAGACCCTACCAATTCTCCCTATTCTCAGATCATTTCCTTTGCCCACAAGAGACATTCCACCTTAATCCTCTATGTTGGTAATACAAAGAATTTTATCATAACAATTATTTTTATTTTCTTTTTGCCTCATCAGTGGTACCTTGTTTTGTTTATCTTGTGCAACCATACATGTTTATAACAAGAGCATATTTCCATGGACTAAAAAAGTTAGTTTCATAAATGAATGTTTAATTTGGATAATTTTTGCCATAAGGGAGATGTATGATGTTTACAAAGGTCAATGGTGTACTTCTATGCAGATGATAACAGTATATGGCTGCACCTCTCCAAATCAAGAGCATCAGAACCTAGCAGCAGATCACTTCTCTGACTTAGATCTAACAGCTCAATGAGAGGAAAAACTGGCTTGTAAATTTCAATACCTCTAAAACCAAGTCAGTAATATTTTGTCATCATCAAGCAAACCCTAAATTTTTTCCAGTCATGTTGCTCAATAAAGCTCCTTGCTTTGAAAGTCTTTTGGGACTCAAGTTCACGCCAAACCTCAGGTGGAACTCATCTATACAATCCATTGCTTGAAGGTGCTGTAAAAATTGTTAATTTCTTGTATCACACTAGGAAGTACCTAATTTTTTCCATTATATTTACAAACATCAGATCATTCCAAAAATGGAGTATTGCTGTGATATCTGGGATGGAACTGATCTTTCCATCCTTGACAGAATTCAAAATTGTTTTTCACCCTACAGATCCTTTCCCACAAATACAACATCACAAGCCTATCACTAATTTATCACTATTTCTATGGCAAATGTTCTGACAGGCTACCATCTTTTAGTTCCACCAGTAGAGGCCTTTACAGCCAAGACCTGCAATGCTCCATCGACAGTATCCAATTGCCCTCATTCTCTTTACATTTCATTTGTAAGAAGTAGTTCCATTCAAGCAGCTCCTTCCCTAGAACTGCTTCTTTTTGGAACAAACTCACACATAGATGCTTCCCTAAACACCATAATTTCAATCAAGTCCAGAGTTATTCATTATCTATCCTCTTCCTCATAATCTTCATACCACTTACCTCATTCAATAACCCCCTAACTTGAGTGGCTCTTATACTAAGTAAACTTTCATTAAAAAAAGAAAATACTGAAAAATATTTTAATAGGATCCTGGTAGACAGACTTATAGCAGTATCAGAAGTGCACATCTCAACAGACAAAGAACAACTAAAACATGTTTTCTATTGCATATGCCTCATTGCATATTTCTGTTTGTTAGACATAAAAAAAATTATCAGTTACAAACCTTTTCTGATCAGTCAGAAGCGATTCTGTGCTTATCAAACAAAGACTTTTCTGATCCACATCCTGAATATAAATGAATCCTTAAGGCTGACAATAACCAGAAGAGGTTTTGACCTTTTTCACATTCAGGACAGAAACCTATATATATTTGAACATCTGTCATGAAACAATGAACTTATGCTTAGAAGACAAGTGCAGACAATATTATTCTACAGTCAACTTGTATATAACAACTCCATGTAGCACTTTATATTATTTTACCAGACATTAATCAATCAATAGATATGTTCATAATTGTTCAACTAATATTCTCCAAGTAACATTTCTGCTATTGTGGATGCACTTAAATGGCTTTATGAACTTATATTGCATGTCATTGACATATATGTTTTCAAAGATGTAGGTAAAATGATCAGTTCCCTGTACTGCTCCAGTAAGTATCTGACTCCTCATGCTATCCTCTGCCTTTATAAGATCCCGGTCAGGGGTCAGGCCAAAAATTGAAGTACTTTTGTCATATTTGGGTGGGAACTGCCCAGTTCTCACTTTCAAGTTCAAAAGCATTTTCAAGTCCTTGTTGTAGAAGAATTATTTTTCACCCTGCAATCTCTCTCCCATGGGTTGGATGTGGCAAGTCTCCCACTGTTCTATCACTACTTCTACAGAAAGTGCTTGGACACACTACATTCCTTGATTCTTCCAGGTCTAATCTTCATGGTTAGAACCTGCATGCCACTCACATTGTAGCAAACCATTCCATATTCCATTGTAAGTAAGTTCCACTCAAACAGCTTCTTCCTGTGAACCACTGCTCTGTGGAACAGGCCAAGATGATGATTCCTCAATAACTGCAAACTTAACCTGCTCAAATCTAGAGTTAACCATTATCTTCTCCTCCTATCCATATAAACTACCTCTTCATGTAAGAATTTGCAAAGGGTGAACCTTACTGTAAAAAAAAGACACAGTAAAATATCAGTTCTCATCATTGACATTATAGTCTAACTAGTGCTTGGTGCTATTTCTATACCAAGGGAGCTATATAATAATGTACAATACAACAGAAACTATATCACTTGAGGACTTTCAACAACAACTGAAATGGATATCACATGCAACTCAAAAAGAAAATAACACCATATTCATAATGTTCACATTCGAGACTACTTCAAATAATAGGTTCGGAAGGAAACTCCCATCAATACTGGAAGGAGCAATATCAGCTACTGGACTTCAGAAACCTTTCAATGAAAGATTTTATAAATTTCAATCAAAAGCATAGTGGCTGCTCAGTCAACAAATGCCAAATGTTTCTTTATGAGGACACAGCTAATATTGCCATCATTGCTTCTTAGCAGTTGTATACAACCATATAAAATCAGATATTTAATATTATGTAGATTATAATGTATTTACAAATGATGTTACTGGTTATGAGAGTGATAGTTAACAAACTAATCTTATTGACCACTGCAATGAATTCCATCTAGTCCCACCATTGTGACCCCTGTTCTGTATTTGTTAAAACCAATTTAACTGCCTGAAGTTGCTCATTGAAAATACATATGAGAAAATGAAAAACAAATTTGGTCGTATTTTTTTAGTCTATAAAATACTTTCTCTTTCCCTAAAAACAAGGTCTAAAATTCTATGTAATGTACCCACTGTGATGCTTTTCATACCTTGGAAAAATGATGTTTTCAGGGCAAATACAGTGAATCCATTATCTACCAAGTTTTTTTTCTTATAAAAAAATAATTCTGATATATGTATGCATCTTGCACAGCTGTGTAGCAAAGGTTCTTGGATCCCTGGGAATGAGGACACTTCAACTGTCCCCAGACCTAAAACACTAATAATCCAAAAACAGCATTAAATACTTACATCAGGTACACATGCATCACAATCTCTCACAGACTGACCTATCACCTGACAAAACTCAGTACAATCTGTGCACACACTGACCAGCACATTACGAAGAGCCAAAATACAGCTATCAATGTAAGATAAATATTAGTAGATAACACCAAAATACACAACACCCAATGCATGGAAAGACACAAAAACCTAGAAGCTATTATTATACAAAATAAGCCACCTACATTAAATAAAATACCATTTGCTACAGGAGACAGTATCTTGAAGTGCATACAATATATTTAATGTGTGCATATATTAGTATTAAAAATTAAAATATAACAAATTGTATTCTTTTTGTGTGACCGCATTCCTAATAGTTGTTACACATAACGTCATGTTAGACCATTTCAAGACTTCCAACTTCCCAAAGAATATCAGCACATAAACAAAGGAATTCTAACTACCACATAAACACCACATTGGTTCTTAATAATGACTGCAATCGTCAAAAGTACTTGAACAAAAATAACAAAATATAAACTACCAGCATAATACTTAACACCTTATCTGAAAATTGGAAAAATATAATAAAAAATTAGACAGAACTTGTCAGGTTTTTAATCAAACTTGTTAATATATATATATATATATATATATATATATATATATATATATTATGTGTGTGTGTGTGTGTGTACATTTTAAATTGTATTTCTTACAGGGAATGGGATACAGAAAGCAATTTCTGATTATGAACTTAATTTACTTTAAATAAATTGTTCCCCCATAAAAACAAAATTAAATCTTTCTAAATTCATTTTTACAGATGAAAAAATCTTAAATGCTAATAAAAATGCATGCTAGAATGAAAGAGAAGAAAAGACTTTAGTCAAATAAATATTGGAAGAAAAAGATTGTACCTTATTCCCACTGAATTTGAATTGTTTTTAATTTTCTTTTATTCATATTCTTCTTTTTATTTTATTTTTTATACATATATATTTAATGATATATCTGATCAGTTGTCAACAATTAATAAAGAAAAAACAATGAAAATGTCATTAAAAACATGGCATGAAAGAGAAAATAATTATTTTGTGTGTGTATTTCCAAAGAATTACAAATAAGGAATTGCACCTTACTTGTGTACTTTGCTATAACTAATCTGCCATATTTGATCACATGACTCTAGGTACTCTGGGAAAATCCAATGAATTTCAGCCATCACTATGAGGGGGAAGAAAAAAGCAAAAGGAACAATGGCATATCTTGAGCTTCATTCTAATTTAATGTTTCTCTTTCTTTGTACCTTCTGCAGGTGTACTGCTCTCTATGGTTGGACCATGTGGTGAATATCATCTTCTTCTACTTGATTCAGTACAGAATAGCATGTTTGTTTTTATAGATAACCAATGCCTTCTTATCCTCAATCCCCTTATTCTCCATACACCCATCTCTTTCTCTCTCTCTCTCTCTATATATATGTATATATATAATGTACATACACACCTCTTAACATGCTTACAGTCCCTTTAATTCATCTTATTTCTCCTTATATCTCAGATTATTATTTCATCCTTTAGGTTTTCTTTCTCACTATTTTTTCCCTTTTACTAAACTGTTATGGCTTTTCTTTCATTTCCTTTCTTTGGCTCAGTTTTTCTTTTTATTGCAAATCTGTCTTGATCTTTTAAATTAATTCCTACTGGAAGAGCAATAAAAAGAGGAAGTGATATATGCAAATATATATGACTTCATTTATTGCTCTTAATTTCTTTACTATCAGATTCTCTTTATTTACTTAATCATAGTTAATTTTACTGTCTATACTTTTCGTTATCATCTTATAGTTTTTTTATAGTTTCTTTACATGAATTCTTTTTAAATGATTTCTCTCTTTATCCATTCATTTCTTGGAATTTCCTTTTTCTTTTTATCTTTTTTTATTAGAGTTTACTTCTTTATTTTCTTATTATTGCAGTTTCTATCCTTTCTTTTTCCAGTCTTTAAAGACTCTCAGTCAATTTGGTTACACAGAGAGTGTCAGCTCTAAAGATTCTTTGGCCAAAATTATAAATCAAGAAGAATTAAATATATTTTGTTTTCCTTTGTTTCTGAACATAAAAAAATGGAGTTTTATAATTAAAATGACAAAAAAGTCGAAAAAGCTGAAGCTCAAAGTTTAAAAAACAATTTTAAACAAAGAATAGCTTCATTTTTGTCCCATAATAGTTGTTATAGTGATATTGATATTTCAGATACTAAATATAACAATTTATAGAACAGAGGTAGTTTTATAAACCAATAAAACATCTTTATAAGACTGTATTTATAAATAGTCAATAATTATCTCACTATTAAACCTAATTGACAAGATGCTAAATATGTATATATTCCATTTTCTTAATGGTATGTTGCTTCAAGATGAAGGTGATTGTGGTTCTCCACAGACTCCTTTTTCTTTATTATCAGTGACTTGCCATAACTTCTTGGGAAAGATGATAGAGTGGTTTCCATTTTCAATGGTTTTGAATTCAGAGTAGTCCTTATCCTAGACTGGCTACCATCTAAAACTAGAATGCCCAGTCTACCCTACTATTTCACTCATAGCTGGTTAGATAAAAGGTGGATTCATGCCTTTTCCAATAACTTCAGTTTAAAAGTGAATGGTACAGACTCAGAACTTGAGCTAGCCATTTCTACTCTACCTGCTATCAATCTTTATGCTAACCATAAATCCTTAAACAAATGTGTATACTTTCCTAAAACATGTCAGATTTCCTGTTAATTAATATCTTCCTTGTTAACTTGTGTTTCTTAAACTTGGTTATATTTATTGTCTTTACCATTTTTACTCCTTTTGAATTCCTTTGCTCTTTTATAATCAGTCTTAACCATTATCCCCTTAGTTTTTCAGTTCTCCCAAAACAGTTAAATATTCTGATTTATCTCTCTTAGTCTCTTTTTTCCTTAGATTCCTTAATCTATTTGAAAATCTAACACTTAAATCCTCCTCTTTTTTTTCACTCAAGATCCAACTCCTTAATTTTATTTCATCCATTTATATCTCTTCACTCTTCCATCCATCATTCTCCTTTTATTAACCTTTCTCCATTTCCTTATTTCTTCTTTTCCTTCCAATTTCTTTTTATATTTTCTCTCCTAATATCCCTTTATCATTTTACACCATATCATTCTTTTCACACTCTCTAAACCTCCCTACTCTCCTTGAATTATCCTTGCTTTTCTTATATTAAATTATATTTATTCTTTGACATAATTTACCTCCTTACTCTCCTTTCTTTTTTTTATTCTCCTTGCTTTCAGTTTTTACATTCACCCAAATCTTACATTTTTGTAAGCAGCTTACAACCTTTTTTTCCCTTCCCTTATAAGCCTCACTCTCCACCCCCAAATGATCCACTGTATCCAATGATACATCAATATTTAACATGATAAGTTGGGCTTTTAAAATTTTAAACTTAGGAAACAGGAATATCTCAAAATGAGGTTGAAAGTTCACTGTGTTTCTACCAGGAATTCCATATTACATTTCTTTCAAGTTGAGGACTTAAATTGTTTATCCTGAAAAGAAAACTTCATTTTTAGAATAAACACTAAATACAAATAACTCATATTCTTACAAAGATGTTATCAATATTTAATTAATTCCGAGTTTATTTGAACATTATTCAGCGTATTATTTTGATGAGAGCTGTTAATGTAAATTTGAGGTAAGCAATTCAAACAAACTAGTATACTTTTTAAAAGCTTGCTATATTTTACTTTTCAGTCAAAACAAAAAATTTATATATAAAATTATATCTTTGAATAAAAGAAATATTTGTATATATAAATGACATGTATATGTACAAATCTAGCAATATTCAATAAAATAACTGCTTCATATTTTATCAGGATGAGTGTTCAATATTCAACATGTTAATAACATAGAATAATTTCAGAAAAATTGTTTCTTATATCCAATCATGCAGCAAAACATTACCACTCTGTTATATAACCATTAATTCTCTTAGTAATAATTCTACTATTGTACTAATTTTCTTTAACTCTCACAAGACTCTGCATAAGCTTCCAGATTAGCCTAAACTAAATAAATAAAAAGTAGAAAAAATTAGTCATTGTTTCATATTTCATGTTAGTCAAAAAGTATATTTTAAAACATAAAGCAGATTCTGTCTATATTTCTGAGATGAGGTATTGTAACTATATACACTATTCAGACAGTTTTCCTCATTATCATATTCACATTTTGGCTGTTGTTACCAAGGACATGTGGACCAGTGGATAAAAGCGTGGGTTGAAGTAATCCATTGACGTGATCCAAAGAGTTGTAAGTTCAATACCTGGCCACAGCAGAAGTGAACAAAAACTTGGAGAGTTGAGTTACTAAAGGAAAATAATTGAAATTGAGATATCCAGAAAAGACATGTCACCTGGAACTAGAACAATCTACACAGGTGGACTAAATAAAGGGTTCAGTTCAAAGTTGCAACATATATCACCTGAAGAAGGCCGAAGCATTCAACATCTGAAACAGTGTGAATATGACAATAAAGATGAGGACAACAGTCCAAACAATATAAATGGTTTAAATATAAAGCAGTTATTCAAAAAAATGGATTAAAAACAAAAATTATCTAAGAATAAGACCAAACTACTATTTTATTCATTATTAACTAGATTAAAAATCCAAAATTCAGTATGAGATTTTTTGTTTGATTATTATTTTTAACAATACCCTGGCAAAAGCTGCTGGTAGTGCCAGGAGTGGCAGAACTGTCTTAGCCACCAAAACTGTGTTACCTCCCTTGGTTGGTGGTTGATGAGGGCAGGGAATCACAAGTGCTTTCACACATTGTATGTAGAAAAAAAATGACATAAACCATATCCTCTTAGTGTAAGTTTAAACTGATATATTTATTTTCCATATACTGTGATCATTTTGTTTAAAGTTCTTATTTTTTTGATTTCAGATGAAAACTTGGAAATTTTCCAACATATTTCAATGAAATCTTCACTCTCCAAAATTTGTAGTTTATAATTTTGGTTTATGTATATGGAAAAATGTCAGTTTAAGCTGATGCCAGGAGGATATGTGTTGTTGTCAAAAGATGTGAACAACCTGCACTCTTCTTGATATTTGAAATGAATTTAATAACTGTTATTATGGAGTAAATAAAAAATATGAACTCTGAAATCATGACATGTAAATAACAAAATCATGATTGAAATATTTAGTAATTGGACTAAATGCAAGAATAGCTGCATTAATGTCAAGCTGAAAATCTCTATAGTATCAGAAGTAACTGCTAACAAAACTCAGTTTGCCTATTCCATTTTTTAGTTGTTATAAACTGCAATTGTATAGACATGTCTAAACTGCAACTTATGTGCTAAACAATATCATTTTTTATTAGTGATATGCTTCTTCCTTTTGACTGACAAAAAAATCAATAAACAGAAAAATTTCAAGATATTTTTTCTCAAGCAACCTTTCAGAATTAGTGAAGATTATCTCCTTTCAGTTAAAATATTAAGGTGAATCAAAAATAAATTTTGTCTTTACAGGCCTACATATTTAATTTTATACATTGCTCTTCATCTGTTATCTTCTGATGATCCTGGCTCTCCTGATAGTTTTCTTCAACCTTGTATTTTAAAGCAACTGATGGTCACTCATTTCTGGGCTTTATTTCAAAGGACAAGTCACTCCCCTTAAAATGCTAAAACTTGTTTTGGGCAGTATGGTTAGTTATTGTCTTCTTTGTTCTGCTTGAATTCTGCAAGTAGCTTCATAGTCTCAGTATACATAACCACCATTATAATATTTGAAATAAAATGTATAGCTGAATATTGTTGTATATATATATATATATATATATATATATATATATATATATACATATATATATATATATATATTATATATATATATATATATATATATATTATATATATATATATATATATATATATTATATATATATATATATATATATCATATAGGGCTCATAGATGTATAAATGAAGTAAATGCCTGTAAAAACCTAAATGTTTTTGGAAATATGAGTATTTCCTATATCAGGTATCATATATATATATATATATATATATAGATATATATATATATATGGGTATATTTAAGCAGCAAGTATTCATCCAAACACGTTTGATTAAAAAGAACCAACAAGGTCTGTCTATTTAATTTTTTATTGTATTTTTCAAATTTTCAGGTAAGGTCTTGAGAATTGTGCTTGAAGTTTTGTTCAAGTTCTTGATAATGACTGCAAAAGTCGAAAGTACTTGAACAAAAATAACAAAATATTAACTTCAGACAGTTTATCCAAAACTTCAAGCACAATATTCAACACCTTATCCAAAAATTGGAAATATACAATAAAAAATATTAAACAGACCTTGTCAGTGCTTGTTTTATCAAACTTGTTTGATTTTATATATATATATATATATATATATATATATATATATATATATATGTGATGGCCAACAATGAGTTTGTTATATTATTTCATAGTGAAGGTACTTAGCAAAATGCTTAGCTAATTCATCTTGCAGATAAATTATAATCTAATAGGTTTGATCCACACTAGATCTCCTCCTCCTCCTGTGACCTTGTCCAAGACTAAATTAAACCCAGTAAATAATGGTTACCTTTTTATGGTGTAGTGCTTAACAAGCTATTCATTTGGGCCATTATCCAAATAGTTATAATGCATTTGTTTTTATTTTTTTATACAAGATTTTTCCTACTTGAAATCATCACTGGACAAGAATAACAAGATTGATTTTTATCCAATGGTAACTGACACATGCCCAAATCTAGAAGATTGATTTGAAATATTTTATTTAAGTGTAGTACTCCTTGATACAGTGGTTCCCTACTGTCCCACATCCTCAATAATTACCCACATCCTTTCCAATTTCCCTAAAACTGGTTTAGATTTGTTGTATTTACTGTGAAGAAATCTTTAAAATTGATTATTTTTACAGAGAAGGCTGATTTTTATTTCTCATCTGAGATGAGAGAAGTTGACCATTAACAAACGGTATTCTTAGCTACTAATAACAAACAAGTCAAAGAGTTTCAAGTAAAATTATTTAACTTTGTTTCTGGCCATATTATTATGATTCTGAGATTGGTAACATGATGATTCTATAAGATATATTGTCCTTTCAGTAGCAATACAGTTAAAATTCTTCAGTCTAAGATTGTTAATTTCATTGTTTTTCAATAAATAATTTCCAGTTTAGGATAAGACATTGATAATAATAATTTCCAGTTTAGGATAAGACATTTAACCTTTCTGAATTCTAGGAGTATGAAAGATGCCAAATTATTATTTTTAAAACAGGAAATGTGATTATGATTTACAACATTTATTTTTTCTCTTTTTACTCTAAAATTATTATGTGCTCTGAAAGTAAGAAATTTTTTTAATTTATGCTAACTATGCATAATTAGTCAGCTTTTTCACTGGTCATTGAATTTTCTCTGAAACTTTGCTCTTATGAATTTTGTTCATTACTGACCAGATGGTTAAGTGAATGTGAATTTTACAAGATTTGACTATACAGTTTGAAAATGGCACTTACTAAAAGGGGAGCATGGTTGTGGAAGACTTTTCTGAGAATCAGCCAAATTATGCTAACCTTTTTATACTGAACTCGTCTTGATCTTGTGAGTCACAAATTTTATCCAGAAGTACATCAAATTTATTTAACCAGCTACAGCATATATTAAGTATGAAGTGTAGAAATTTTTTATATTAAAAATAAGAAACTATCTTTATACATGGAATATAAAAAAACAAACTTTAAATGCTGAAAAACTGAAATAAGTTAATCATAACATCTTAAATCTAATTTTTTTTAAAATTTTCTTTTTAATATATGCAATCTAAAACTCTTATCAAGAAGAGAAGTCAAAATCAGCCTCTTTAGCTAATATATATATTTTTTAAGTGATACATTTTATTTTGTGGTTAAAAATGGTTTTATATTTTTTTAACCTTAGGTAGAAATTTTTTAATTTTTTTTTTTTTTTTTTTTTTTTTTGCCTAAATTTGTTTGTCTGTGTGTCTTTGTTGTTTCCTTTTGGGGATGTCATTAAAAAATGAATTGATACTGATTCTTTGCTCTATTATATTTTAATCTGTATTTTTTATAATAATATTATTATCATTATTAATATAAATCTATATTAATTTGTATATCTTATTCTCTTGGACTTGAGGTGGGGGTTGTAGGATGAAAATGAGGAACTCTTTGATGCTGTTATTCTTTTTGCCAGACATTTTTGTAAATGCTTATCTTATGTTCTTTTGTATTATTTTTCTTTTTCACTCCAAAATGCTTGTCAATTTTGTTTCACTTCTTTCTTTAATATTTTGAATGAATTTTTAAATCTTTATTCATTTTTTTCTTGTTGCTTAATGAAATGCCATTTCTGTTATCATGGGTTCATTCTATTTAACAGAAGCAAAGCCACACCTTGTGACCAAAAAACCTTGTTATTTATTTCTTGTGTATCAGATATGAATATTTATGCATCAGATTTCTTTCGTTTTAGATATTAATCATGGGAAACATTGATAACAGTTATTTCTGTTGCACAATGCAATGACTTGTTGTTTTTTGGGTTTGTTCTTTTTTTTTTTTTTTTTTTTTTTTTTTTTTTTTTTTAGAGTATCCTGATCACAATAAATAGACTCGGTTTCTATTTTTTTATTTTAAATTTAAATTTTTTTATTCTTTTTAGTTTATTTTTAGTGTGTAATAAAGCAGTTTAGAACACAGGGGATGAATTGAATTTTATTTTTAGTTAACTAACAAAATAAAAATATTTGAAATAATATTTACATGAAGATTCAAATATCCACCATAATTATATTTTTTTTTAACTTCAAGTTGTTGCCATAGAGTAAAACAGAGATATATCAAATACTTTGAAATTTTTAAATTTCTTTTCATTTATAAATTTAAACATTAAAAAACACCAAATACAGAAAAAGAAAACCTGACATCTACATTAACAAGATTAACAAACTTTCACAAGATGTTAATATTTTAACATCTTGAGTAACTATGTATAACTGTGTGTGTGTGTACACACACACACACACACACACACACACACACAGAGTCGTTGTTCCGTTTTCTTTTTTAATCTGTAGGTCTGATGAATTGGATCATTCTTACGATTCCAATGGAATAAATTATGACCATGGAATATTAGTGTTTAAGTTTTTTATTATTATATCCTTACCCTGTCCTGGACATCGAGTTCTACCTGGATCATATCCTCTTGGAATTATTTTTATACATATGTGTATGTGTATATACAATTGCATATGTATGTGTATATTCACCACTAATATTGCCTATATATATATATATATATATATATATATATATATATATATATATATAATCATAAAATATAGTTTTAAGGTATGCTATATTTATGTGGTAAAAGTACTCAATATCTGGGATAGATAGTCATTGGAACATTATCGGTAACCAGATCAGTTATTTACAGTTTGTGTTATTCTAATGGCTAGGAATGATTATTTTAAATTATTCTAATACCTATTAATTATGGGTGGGAGAGTTTTGTTCAATAGCTGTTAAAATAATTTAAAATTATGTTTATATAATGTGTATGTGAATGAAATTGTATGAAAATCCAGTGGAATCGAAAACAAATAAGACAATTGTGAAAACCTACTTTGACATGATTCACCAATGGATTTACCAGAAAAATAATTTATTTTTAAATTAAATTATTTTTATGATGATGCAAATTTACCAGTAGAATAGGTCAAAATAAAAAAAAAGAAATTTTCAAAATGTCTTTTATATTTATTATAGTGTGATTTTTATCATACAGTGTGGATATAGAAATCAACACTATAGTGAGTGTTAATTTCATGTCTCAATTTCATGCCTACAGAGCTTGTAGCATGACTCTTTACATGGGCTCATGGTTGGAAGATTGCTGACAGTCTCCACTCAGTATTGAATTCTATGTCTGTATTGTCTATATCTACAAATACTTTACCTCTAATACTGAGCCCTCTTTCTCCATAGATATAGCAATTTTTAATCATAATTATATATGACGTAATGAAATAACCTGTCACCCCCATGAGTGACTACATTATAGGTAGTAACTACTTATAAGTATCTGTATGTCAATGGACTATGGAGACTAACTGGGATCTGTTAAGTACAACTCAGACTTGCGCGAGAACTACTGACCTTTCAGTAGTCGCACTCACTACTGGATTGACTTGCAACGACCTTGTGCATAACTGTTACCTTTATTCTTATTGTATTGGTTTTTACAATAAACCTTTAATTATTTTATCCACATTGTTTTTCAAGTACAGTGTAACCCGGATATGAGACCCGGATATAAGAGAAAACCGGATATAAGAGATTTTCTCTGGTCCCAAATTAGAGCCTGTGTTAATGTATATATAATATACCAAACCCGGATATAAGAGAAACCCGGATATAAGATACTTCTTCTAGGGTCCCGACAACTCTCTTATATCCGGGTTACACTGTATATATTCCTATTAGTATGGAATATAACAATATATAATATGTTTGATGGCAATAATTGTCAGTAATTATTTTTGAGAAAAATATTAGAATATAGATTATTTTTTTATTGCAAAATTTAGGAAGTGAAAAATTTCAAGAGTAAATTCAATTAATTTTGAAGACATATATGCACACCTATTTTTAAAAATGTCAAAAAGGAAATCTTTTTAGAAAACAAAAGAACTATATATATATATATATATATATATATATATATATATATATGTGGTGTGTGTGTGTGTGTGTGTGCATGTATATTTCATATATATATATTGTGAAATATGTCTAATGCAAACAAAATATATTTCAAGGCACAAGAGACACTTAAGATGGAGGGTTACAGAAGGAGGTGTGAGATATGATGTCAGAGGGGGAAGCAAACATTATGAGTATATAAAGGGCAGGTAACAAGAGACCCTTGAAGTGTTTGAGAGTGTAGCATTTTTTTTTTTTCAATAAAATGTACAACTATATATATATATATATATATATATTATAATTAAATTTTATGTATATGTAACTTCAAGTTGCAAACAATATATATTTTGATGAATATATTAAATAATGGACAAACTGATATGTAATATTTGCAGTGGGAATGAGTTATTTATCAATTAAAGAAATTAATAACAAGAATAACATAAATAAGCTAATAAGAGTATTTTGTGTTTTTCTGTGTATTCATTTTTATTTAAAATTGTTTCAATTATACTTACTTATTATTGATTTACTTATTTTTATTTTTTCTTCTCTCTTTCTCTAATGCTAAGTAAAGAAGCTTGGCTTTCTGAAAATGTTTTTTTTTAATACTTTGCTCTGTAGCAGTTTGAAAAAATATATAGCATGCACATACATAAAACATATTCGAACACCATGTACATATATGCATACCTACATGCATTTATGTATGCGCATGTGTGTGAGATTATATATATATATATATATATATATATATATATAATGTAATTTATCTACAGGTTAATTCACTTTTGCATTGTTACTGTAATGGAATTGGTCTGTTTCCTTTGCATTTAACTTTTCTCACAAGAACTCAGAAAAGAAATCCACTGCAATTGAAAGTCAATGTTGCATGAATGAATATTTCAATTTTTCTTATTACTTTTCTTGCCAACCTTGCATGATTCAGCATTTGCAGCTTTTCATTCAACAAATCCTCTTTTCTCTCTCTCTCTCTCCTTGTTCTCATCTGCAAAAGGTTTGTTCTTCTTTTTATTTAAGCATGTTTCAATCTTTAATAATGCAAGCCTATTGATTTTTAATAACCATAGCTGCGTTCTAAGAAATTCAATCCAGCCTGGAGTACATACATACATATATTGGTATGCCAAAAGTTGCTGTCAGATCTCGAACTACACTTTACTTACTTCCCAGTGGTAGCCACTAATGGCAAGGGCTTTTCTTTTGTTTTTGTAATGAACTACAATCTGCTTTCATTATTATTTTTGTTTATCATATGGTCACCCATTTGATAATGATGAGAAAGAATACTACTTGTTTGAGATATCTGAGAATAGAATTTATGTCAATAAGTCTGTAGTGTAGCCTAATGATGAAAAAAAAGCATTAAATTTAAAAAACAAATATTTCTTTCTTTTAGCATAATTGCCTTTGTTATTGCACTTAAGTCAGTGATGAATGTTAATTGCATAAATTGAACTTAACACAGTGAATATTTCAGATCAAAATTCAGCTAATAATTATATCGGGCTACGGACTTATTGATCTACTCTTGTAGGACAGCTGTCTTTCATCTTTTTTTTTTATAAAATAAAAAAGAAATCACTGTATGGATTCTTTTTATATTTTCTATCTGTTGAGCCAATAATTACGGTATAGTTACTTGGATACAGATAAGATTCTTTCCTTCTTCACCAAAGATAAAAGTGAAACTTTACAATTAATTGGTAAGTGACTGTGAATTTAAATTATTGTTGATGACCTTGTAAATTCATTGATGTGGATGGAAACATAATGTCAAATGGAAAAATTGACTTTACTGGACACTTCTATTTTCTCATTTTATCCAGCTTGAATGTCAAATGATTTCATTGATGACTCAGAAAAAGGAATCTGAAAACAAGACTCTTTAAATCACTTTCTTACTAATGCTGTTGGGAAAGGCATGAAACTATCTATACCTTAATCAATTGCTACTCATCTCTTTAAGGCTGGAAGTGCTAAAATGTACCTACAAGTTCCACATGCTTATAGTCTCAGAGTGCCTGAATGCACTTACAGTTGATTAGGATTGTATTTCAATACACTGCAACACCAGTCACATGATCAACTGGAGGTGCTAGAAATATATTAAAAGTTTTAAAAATCTAGAACTTTGTTGAAATTGTTAATTTCCAAAACAATATCTCATAACCAGTAATACAGCAGAGACTAAATTGGGTATCATTCAAAAGAAAAAAATCAATTTGTATAAAATTAACTGTATTTGATTTTTCAATGGTTTTTGAGATATATAAATTTAATTATACTAACATCACATATTAAGATTTTATAACAGTTCAGTTAGAACAAGCAAAATCTCTTAAGGTCTGGTAGGATTAACCATGATATTGTAATGTACTTTGATGGCAAATAGAAGCCAGCTCAGAAATCTTTCTCTGTTGCTATGTTGTTCAGTTTTACTTGTTATAAAAATAAATAAATATATATATATATATATATATATATATATATATATATATAGATATAGATATAACTTTAAACATCATTTTTAGTGGTTACCTGTTTAATAAGTTATGTGAAGGCCAATAAATGAAATGAAAATACTGTTTAAAATAAAAACAGAGAATCTATTCAGATGTGGGTATTAATTAAATAAAGTAATAAAAATGTTGGATTAAAAACTAAAATTCATTAATTCTTATATATATATTTAAAGAGGACATAGCATCTCCTCACTTATTTTACTGTTTGACTACAATGATCAAAACAAGACATCAAGCACTGATTGCACAATCCAGCATGGCTCCAATAACTTTATCTATTTATGGGATATGCCTAGGCTAACTTGAACGTCAAGTATGTTTCGCAACCATTGCTGAAAGATTTACTGTACATAAGCCTGTATTTATAAATGTACATGTGTATATGAATATACAGAAAACATGATTGTCAGCAAAAGGAATAGCCCAACATGCAAATTACAAATTGGAGATACCAAAATCAAGCAAGTCAAACAATATAAATATCTGGGAAGTGTTTTAACAGAGGACAGCGTAATCCCAAAATTCGAAGGTGCATTAGGATAAAAAAAAGATCCCTTACAAAATCTAAACAAAGTATTAAGAAACAAAAACTGTGTTAGAAACAAAGAAAAGATTTTTGAACTGTTACATAAAATTAGTCCAGCTATATGGCAGTGAATATTGGACAATCTCCCCACAGATGAAAGAGAAGCAAGAGAAAAGTTGTTCAACAGAATGATGTTGAGAATACCATGGACTGAACAAGTGAGCAACAAGTTTTTAAATAAAATGGAAACAAAAAGGACACTTAACTTTGAGAAGAGGTAGTTTAAATTTCTAGGGCACATTATGAGGAAAGAGGACTTGTAAAATTTGATATTGACAAGACAAAGAGCAGGAAAGAGAGACGAAAATAATGCATGACCTACCTAGAAAGCCTGAGTAAATGGATGTTTAAGAGATATAACAAAGACAAAATTTATTAAGATCTAAAAGAACAGGAAATTGTGGAGAGCCATGATCATCAACATCCTGAATGGATACAGCACATAGAAGAATATATGAATATAAATGTATGCACGTGTGCATAATGTATGTTGTAAAATTAGAAATTGTATTGATAATTGGATATATAACATTCAAATTCAGATTTTTAAACATATGATAATGTATGTACAATTTGACTTTAGAGATTTAAAAAAAATAAAACATAGGGTGCTCTGGAAAGTTCATATGCTTACTATGAAGGAGTAATGCTAAAGCTGAGAATTCTTGCATACAATAATTTTAACTCTTCTTATTAATAACTGCATTGTTTCTTTCCAGATTAACTGATATCTTACTGTTCAAGGAAGACTCTTCATCCTCTTGATCAAAAAAATGTAATCAATATCAGATATAACATGATCACTGTGATACTGGTTCCAAACAATTTTTTTCATGCTAGGAACAAATCATAGTCAAATGAGACGAATAAGGAGTTTGATCAACCTATTCAAAACCACAGTCACACACAATAACCATTAAAATCAAAACTTGTGTGCTGGAGCATTGTCCTGATGAAACAAGATCCCTTTTATCAGTTTTTTCTAGGCATTTGGTCTTCATAGCCTTTCAAAACTGCCTCAGCAAGTTGGCATATAGTATACTCCATTGATGGTGTGGCTGAAGATAGTCAATAAACACGATGCCTTTTGCAACCCCAAAAATTGAGGCCAACACTTTCACTACAGATGAAATAAGCTTGGCTTTCTTTGGAGTAGATGAAATGGGTGGGAAGGTCCACTACATGGATTGTCTCTTTGTTTCTGGCTCAAAGTGATGAACATAACACTCATCCTGGGAGAGAAAATTTTCAAGAAAACCAGTTGGATCTGCCTTAATCTATGTCAGATTTTCCCGTGATGTGATCTATCTGGTGCGCTTTTGATCAGGTGTCAAAAAACATGGCAACCACTGAGCAAAAACCTTTGTCCTGCCAAGTTCATTATGCAGAATATTCTCAACTCTCTCATGGGATGTACTAATTGCATTGGCTATTTGATTTATAGTCAATCATCTGTTATCCATCACCATATGCTAAACATAATCAATGTTTTCCTCAGTGGTGGCAGTTGCAGGACATCTGGACCATGGGTCATCTTCAAGACTCTCCCTTCCCCCTGCTAAATTCTGCTGCCCACTTTTGCACTTTCAATAAAGCTGGAGTTTCATCCCTAATACAGAAAATATGTCAGCATGAATGTCCTAGGGTCAAAATCTTTTTCTGCAGGTGCTTGATAACAACCATGCCAAATTTTGTTCGTTTTCAAGAAACGTCTCTACTAGTTACATTTGAAGTTTTCTTAGAACAGTTAGATGTCAGTTTACCTGGAAAGAAACAATACAGTTATTAATAAGATGGGTTGAAATTAAAGCATGCAAGATTTCTCAGCTCTGACATTACTCCTTCATAGTCAGCCTATAAACTTGTCAGCCCACCCTCGTATAATCATGTATCAAAAAATGCTCCTTTATTTTTGGAAGTTCTGTGTTGTCATGTTACTGTGTTACTTATAAACCTTTATTTTTATGGTAATGTATATACTTTCTTTGATTTTTATAGAAAAACATTGCTTTTCTGATAATTAAAATGTTAAGTAAAATAACCTTTATTTTGCTAAAAACAAAGATGCATATCTTTTAGCTAAGTTTTATAAAATTTAGATCAGTCAAAAACGAAATGGGGTATAAGTAAACATTTTAAATTTAATTTAGACATGCTCCAATTTCTATTATAGTAAAGAACATTGAATAATATATATGCATCCATACAGACAAGTGTTCATCAATAATTCTACAGTCTAATGTAGGTAATAGTTTAATTTTTCTTAGAACTTACCACTATTTTATATTGGATTAATTTGATAAATATCCACCACTGAATTAAAGTAGGTTGATAGGGCAGGAAATTATGTAAAAAATAGTTTTGTGAAAAAAGTTCCATCATTAAAGCTGTGGACTGACTGATGTATCTACAAATATGCACACACACACACACGTGTGTTATCCACAGACAGACTGTTTCACAACTCTTCAGTGTGGGTAGACGTCCGATTGCTTCAAGCCAGGATCAAAACCCGACCGATTTGACATCAGTCAGATATCCTACCCCTAGGCCACCATTGCACGGCAGAGAAGAAGGGAAATTTTAATGATTTTTTTCTATGCAAAATACACCAGCAGCTCAAAGAACTGTGCTGGTTCATTGGTGAATCATATAAAAATAGAAGTTTTCAAAATTGTCTGTCATATATATATATATATATATATATATATATATATATATATATATATATTTCATATAGAGTATATCTGTAAAAGGACAATATGAATACAAAAAGAAGGAAAACTTAACTTTTCCAGTGCATTTTGTCCTCTGGGGGACTTTATCAAGGCAAATGTAAAGATTTTATTCTGTGACAAGTATTTATATACAAGAGCAAAAATATTATTGCTTTTTCAAAATATTTGGTATAGGGATACTCATGAATATTCACCACTTTAGTGGAAAAATATGTGTGTTTGTGTGTGTAAAATTACTCTTAGCTCTCTAACAGAAGTGGTAGGCATTTATTTTTTTTAAAAGGAAATCTTTTTCAAACATCACACCATTTTGTACTTTTTGGCCCTATAAATGATTTTCCACCCTACCCTTTTAAAAATCATTCATTTATTATATATTGAAAAAACAATTCTGATGCACCCTCCACCACACCAATTATTAAGACCTTCCCTTATATTAGGCACATAGGATTACATTGTAAGGTGGTTCTACATATTAGGTAGCTTATGACATCGGTTAAACTGGGTCCATACACTTTAGAATATGTGAGAGAACTTTAAAAATAAAATTCATGAAATGATAAATACCAATGAGGGTAGAGGTTTACTGAGTAAGAGTAGGAAGTGAGAATTATGAGACTAAATAATGATTGGCTCTTGACTTAAAAAGGTTAAGATTGTACCATTCAGCACCAACAAGATAGTCTATTACAAAAAGTAGTGATTCTTGGGAAGGTTTCCTGAGTGGAACATTCCTCTTACTGATGGAATATGTAGGGAATTAGGATGATTCTACATTGATATATATTCTCTCTTCTTGAATTATGTTATATATAAATATTTTAAATATATAAATTTCCTTTAAATACTAAACTTCATTTCTTTTGAAAGTGTTGAATTCATTTTCTTTAAATATTTTCCATCTTATGTCTAACAAGTATTAACTCTTACAACTACAAACTGGTGACCTTGTCCAATACAAATTGTAGCACTATTCACTACAAAAATTTGAAGTTAACAAAGGTTGCAATACTGTTTGAAATACAATACACTTTAAGCTATTATAATAATTTGATTATCAGTATAATTATTTATTGAGGTATAGATTAATTTGTTATAGGAATTGAATGACACTGAAAAATGGTTTGTTTACAAGCATTTTTGTTAAGGAATAATTAAATGCTAAACAGCAAAAATTTACACTGTATAGAGTTTTACTCAATTCTATGTTCAGTCCATGCAATTATCTTAAATAGCACTTCAAATGGAATCCTACATACAGCCATTAAAATAAAACTGACATGAAATTACAGCTATTTCTCTTTAATGGAATTTAAATTCTTGTACAACTTCACGAAATAAATAATTGCACAGTAAAAATGATAGGAGTTATGAATTAAAGAGAAAGTATAGTTTCCTGCAAATCGAACAAATTGCTTTTTGATATTGAAATAAATAGAGCCATTAAGCTAACATGAATGATAATTTATCTTAAAAAATTTATATTTGTATAGAAAAATGTGAATAAGCACCAAATTAAACACTTCTTTGTGGGGAAAAATGGCCTGGAATTGAAGGTTTTTAAGCAATATTTTTTGAGACAAGTGAAATTTCTAAAGCACATGATGAGGAAAGAAGGCTTATAGAATTTGACACTCACCTGATATATTGATAGCAAGAGAGATAGAAATAAATAGAAATAACATACCAAATTAGCTTGTTTAAATGATTAGCAGAATAAGAATTTGGAGGGAGAGCAAAAACACAAACCCAGGCAAATTTGACCTTCAAAAATTTAAATGCAGTGTCAATCATTGTCTTCTCTCTTCTTAATTCTTGTATTTTTATTGTCCTCTCTCCTTAATAGAATTTGTTCTCATATTCTCTAACACTCAGTAACTCCTTGTCTCCTCGAGGCTTTATTGCCTTGCTTGGGGTGAAATGATTAAAAAAAATGGTGTTACAAAAGACAGCAAATTGTTGTTATTAAGTTCTTTTTTTTTTCTTTAATACCAGTAGGGCTGGAAATTTAATTTTCTTTTTCTCTCATGAATTTCTAGTTTCAAAAGAGTAGGATATTTCCTAAATATTCTGCAATATAACCTTTTAGGAAAGACTACACAAGCTCATGATACAAAATGAATTCTGCAGAAAATTACAAAGAAGAGATTGAGATGAAAATGTTCAAAAACATAAATTCAGTCACAAGTGAATTAAATTTTTTAAAATAAAATCATGAATGCCTGCCACTGAAAGAAATCCTATTATAATGTTATTAAGAAAAGCCTATGAATAATCATAAGTGATACATAACAGATATTGTCACTGGCTATGCACTTTGCTACTATGCTGGGCTTACTGATCTGCCACAAGTATGATTAAAAAATATGCATACAAACTTTGTCATTTGTGCGAATATTGGTCAGGGAAAAAATATCCTGCTAAAAAATTCTTAGCTAGCATTAGTTGAGGAAATTGGCTGAACTAATTGAAATAGAATGGTATGAAGAGACAAGAGGACTCTGTTATATAGGCAAATATGAGTCAGAGTAAGTGTTATTTAAAAGTAGTTGCCCATGTTGCCAAGTAATCTCATAATAGAAATAATAAGCAAGGAGAAGTGCTAATAGAAAGAAAAAAAAATAGTTGAATTTCAGTTTCACTAGATATGGAGCTAGTATCTCTCAAAATGTAAGAGGTAAAGAAAAGGAACACTCATCTAGTTTGCTTGCTATATTTTGCTGCTTTCACTGGGTTATTATATGATCCTTTATATGTCAGGGCAGATAATTATTGTTGTACTTAACATTTGTTTCAGCTGATAAATTGCTTGACACTTGTACATAGTAAATAAATTACTCTATTAAAAATTTCTAGGCCACTGGATTAAAGAAATAGAAATTTCTTGATTATCACAATACTGTTTTATTTAATAGTTTCAGAAATGATAAAGGAGAAATATTAGTAAGTAAAGAATATTAAAAAGTATTTATTTATGAATTAAGTTTTTGAAAAATCTTTTAAAAATTAATTTTTAATAATTTTTTTTCACTATCCCAAAGTCAACAGCATATTTTAATAAAAATAGTAATTACACATTTTCCAAATAAAACTTTCCTGACTGCTGGAAGTCCTTATCCATTGTTCCTGTCTTTAAGAACTCTGGCAACCCCTCCGACCCTTCTAATTACCGTCCTATCAGTCTTCTACCCTTCTTTGGCAAAGTCTTCAAAGCCCTTATCAACACTGAAGTGGTTAGTCACCTTACATCCCATAATCTGCTCTCAGACAAGCAATATGGTTTCCGCTTTACCCTATCTACAGCTGATGTGCTTACAGCCATCACTGAATTTGTCTACCAAGCTCTTCATAATAACAGTGAAGCTCGTGCCATGGCCCTAGACATCTCCAAAGCGTTTGATAGGGTTTGGCATGCCGGCCTTCTTAGCAAGCTTCAGGGTTATGGTATTACGGGTCGATTATTTGACCTAATACAATCATTCCTGTCAAACCATGAATTGAAGGTCGTTCTCAATGGATTCTCCTCCAGCTCCTATCCCACGAACGTAGGTGTTCCTCAAGGCTCCATCCTAGGCCCTACTCTGATCCTTATATACATAAACGATCTTCCTGACGCCATAGATTCCCAAGTTGGCATCTAATCTATGTAGATGACACCACAATTTACTCTTGCCTCAAAAACAAATCTAGTGTCGCTGACAAATTTAACCTGGCAGTTCGTCTCGAAAAGGACCTCCAATCGGTTGTGAACTGGGGCAGGAATTGGTTAACTTTAATGCCTATAAAACAAAACTACTCTTTATTAATCACCACAGGGATCCTTCCCTGCTTCCCATTAGAATGTCTGAAGCCCAACTTCTCGAGAGCTCCTCTCTGTGGCTGCTCGGTCTCACGCTGTCCGCTGACCTGAGATAGAGTAAATACATTGAGTCAATTGTTTCATCCACTGCAAGGAAAGTTGGCTCCCTCTGCCGGGCCAGGAAATTTTTCTCCCCAGAATCGATCCTTCAAATATACAAATCAACCATTCGCCCTTGCATGGAGTATTGCTGTCATATATGGTCCGGAGCCCCTTCTGTTTGCTTCGGGGTTCTTGATAAGATCCAGAAACGAGTATGCAACGTAATTGGCCCTGATTTGTCATCTCGTCTGCAGTCACTCTCTCACAGATGCGCAGTCGCCTTGCTCTGTCTTTTTTACAAGTACTTTCATGGTAATTGCTCCGATGAGCCAGGCTTCATGAATCCAAGCATCCTACGAGGCTGGCATCCCTCTCCCACACTTTCACTGTTGAAACTGTTAAATGTAGATGTCTCTTCTACTTCAATAGCTTCATATCTTGCACCTCTCGCCTGTGGAACTCCCTTCCTTATTCCTGTTTCCCTGACAACTATAATCTCCAACTATTCAAATGTAATGTCAATCGAGATCTCCAGTTGCCTTGATCTATCCACTATCCTTCTCCACATCCTTTCCTCTAACACTCCTATCTGCTCTCGCTCCAAATCTTCTGTAACCGCTTGCGTGCTAGTGGTTTCCAGCCTTGCTTGGGGTGAAAAGCTTAAAAAAAAAACAATATTTCATCTTTTTTTTTTATAGACATTTTATATTTTAATTTAGGACATATTTTCTACATCTCCAACTTGAAGTTTCAAATAAAATTTCAACTGATTCCATTTCTCCAGTTAAATATCATTATAGAAAACTAAGTATTTTTTAACATGACTATATTTGTTGACTATATAGAAGCAGCAAAACCTCATTATCTCATTCCCAATCTTGAAGACAATAAGATAGACATTCATGATTTTAAAAAAGTGTTGTTGAATTTTAAACTTTGTTTCTGTTGGAATAAGGAAATGATTCTTAGCAGATAAAAATGTAATTTGTTTCTCTTAGACATTTTATACCAATGTAGCTGTACATTATCAAAATTACATGACTTTTCTGCATATACATGCATGTGAGTGTGTGTGATTCATTGAATGTAATGGATTAAGAAAATTTTATATGCTTTTATTAGGTTTTTCTTTCATGAGGACTAAGAAAGTAATCTGCCCAAATATATATTATAAATTTACTAATTTAAAAATATGGTTCCATCGCTACACAGGAATTACCATGTTTCAAAAACAGAAGCTAAAAACTTCAAATTCAATTATAGAATTAAATTAAAGTCCCTAGTTCTGTTTCATTTTCAAGCGAATTTTGGAATAACTGAAATTTACTGAGTTTTATAAGCACATACATTAATAATATTAGTTTCTAAGGATATGGGGAAATCCAATCATTTTAACAAGGGGCAGTAGGGTATTCATTTTCACTCACAACTATTGTATCAAAATATGAGTTACTTTCAAAAAGAGGTTAAGTCAAGGTAGGGTAGGGGTACCTTTTCCAATGAATGATGACATCCGTTCAACACATGTCGTCTGGTCTTTTTCAACGACAAAAAGTTTTGTGGCACTTTTGTTCCACCGTTAAATTTGCACTTGTATACATAAAGATTTTTTCTAAAAGGGTTGTTTGTATATGAATATGTCATATTGAACTACAATTTCAAAATATTATTCTTAATTTTGATTATTAATAGACTATACATCTTTTAAAACAAATAAATGTAATAGAATTACTTAAATTATTTAAAAATTATTATTAAATGTCAAATATAAATATGTATTTTTCATTTATTAGTTCTTTTTAACATTACTTAAGGAAAATTTTTGACAATGTCAGCAAAGAATAGCTATTTCATTTCTTTGATTAAGTAAATTTTTATTTTTTATAAACCTAGTAATATATAGTTTCTCATGTATGCACAAAGGACATGGGTCATTTAATGACCTACATATTCTAGCTTTTCTTATTAATTTCCATTTCACAGTAGGTGTTTTATTGGTTTCTTTTAAGTGCCAGAAATATTTCAATAGGGATGTCTGATTTCAGTATTTATTTATCCTAAAAGAACTTTGATGCTGGTTGAACCATTTTATGAACTTATGTCTTGTGCATCCAATGTAGACTTTTACGTTGTCTGGATCCTCAATAGATGAGATATTGCATTGGTACACTAATGATTCAGTGTGACATTTATTATTAAGAGGACAGTTACGAGGATTTCTGCAGTTACATAGTTTTTATTTATCTTCATCTCTTTTTATTATTATACTATCTAAATTTCTTTGGTCTTCATCTAAATATTTATTCAAGATATTAGCATTTTGTTTCTTAATAATTTTTTCTAAGTTTTCAGCCCAGCTGTAACTTAATTTTAGGGTATTTTTATGGAAAATAGTACTGAGTTTACTATCTTTAGGAAAATGTCCTAATTTGTTCTTATAAAAATATTAATAAAAACACCAGATTATATATCTTACTGTTCTTTCTCTTTATTATAAAATATATATATATATATATATATATATATATATATATATATATATATATATATATATACATACATATACATATATATATATATATATATATATATATATATATATATAACCAAATGGGTAAATATAGGTAGGTATACGTGTGAGCAATCATGTACAAATACATATAAATACTCTACAGTGTAATTCTAATTCAAAATTAAACTACAGTTCATTTAAATATTTTAACTCCAATAATACTCTACCCCAATAATAATACCTTGAGTGAACAAGAAAATGAAAAAAACTGTGTCAACCCAAAATATAAATAAAAATTGAAATAAATATAATAATTCAAGCACTTGAAAAGTGATTTAGCATGAAACTTGAGGTTGTGCAATTAATGTAAAATATTATGTATACTTCTGAATATATATATATATATATATATATATATATATATATATATATAGTGCATGATTTGTATATTCCTTTATTATGTATATAAGAGTACTTCATTTTAAATACTTTTAAGAGTTTTTTAATACATATCAAGCAAACATTTTTTGTATATTTACCTATTAAGATACCATTTCATGCAGTATGATTTTCAAAATAGATGTTTATTATCTCCAGATTTACTAAAACCTTGAAAAGCTCAAGAGTATCCAAGGATAGCAAACACACATTTTGAAAATTGCATTGCGTAAAACAGCAAGTTAATGGATAAGTAACCGCAAAAATGTCATATGTGTGTGTTGTTTTTGTGTGTAACCATTGAGGGGCAGTGTGCAAAATAATGATGATACACCCGGTGTCATGCTAACTTGGTCCCATTGACACATACTGATATTGCTATCAAAGAAGGTTCCTATATATAATACACCACATATGTCTTCAAGAACACTTTGTTTATTTTTAGAAATTCATTTTAAACTTTAAAAATTATAATTAAAAAAAAAGAGTGTGGGGGGACAAAAAAAATAAATTAAAAAATATCTAAAGATACATTGCTCTTAGTAGGACAAGAAATAAGCAGACTCTGAAATTACAGATTGAATCTGAGGACTGTCATGTATTACTTAGACCTTCCAAAGTTTACACAAAAATTTTTTGCTTTGGGAACTTTTGCAGTAAACATAATTTTGGTTGTAAATGTGTAACATTTATGAGGATAATATATGGATATCTTTCCTTGTACACTGTTCAATTATTAATGTTAACAACAAACTATTTAAATTAAAAATTGTACTTAATTAAATGAAAATTACTTACAATATAATACATATTACTTATAATACATTCCTTCTAGCCGTCAATTTTGATGACACGGGTACACTAGAGTGTGTGTGTGTGTGTGTGTGTATATATATATATATATATATATATATATATAATACAAGTGAAAGATTTGTCACTTAGCTGATTGATGTTACCTTCAGCATCCCAGCTCCAGAATTTCATAGCTGCACCCTCCAGGAGTTACACCATCCACTTAGCAAGGGTTATATGAGAATATGATATATAAATTTTAATATATCAGATTGATGTTAGTCAAATTAATAACAAAATGGGAAAAATTTTGTATGATGCATTTCATCCTTTTGGATTACATTGGTTTTTGCTGATGAAATTATGTATGTGTAGAAAGGGGAGAGGAATATAAAAATACAAGTGTAAGTGTACAAGTGTAAGTGTAAATACAAGTGTTGGTTAAAATTATGCATAGACATTAAATACTGAAATTTGAAACTTTTACATTTAAATTTTTTATTTTATTTATCCATGCTAATTTCATTCCATTTCCTTATGGTTTTGTTTTTGTTTTTATCACTTTTATTATTAAGTATTCCACACTGTCATAATAGAAGCTCTACCAAGAAAATTGAAATGTAAGAACCTGGACACATATTTACTGTATATGATCTGGTGATCAAAGTACTTTCTATATACTCTCACCTTAGCAAATTGCTTTCTCCTTTAATTAAGGCAACATTTCTTAAATCAAAATTATGGCCAGACTCATTATGGTGAGCAACTAATGAGTATACTGTTTTGTAAAAGATCCCTTTTGTGTTCATATAATATTTTCTTTAAATTCCTCAGTTTCTCATATACATGTATACATACATATATATTCTCCCTACCCACGACCAACATTAATACTATCATTTTGCTATATAATATAAGCTGCAGGAGGATTTTTCTCTGAATGAGTATTGTTTCTTCTACCACCTGAAGATTGTGCAATTGTAACATTAACCAATTTTATATCAACATGAAAATCTTAGTTGCAGACAGCAGTAAAATCTAAGTACTGTTTTTTTCTTTACATATTTTAATTGTTCTGTGTATATATTTCTTATACCTTACATTAAGCACTGAGTTTATAGTGTCTACAAATTCTACCTTTGATCTATATATATTATTATAGTGTTTATGGATTTAACTGCCCAGTACAAGACAGTGTTTCTTGTCATAAATCATTAGCTATATTGGTCATACAACCACCTCCTTGAGCAGATGCCACACATGTCACTTATCTGACCAAATTAGCCACCCACAATGTACAACAACTTATAAGGAAGATTCTGGTTGATAACACAATCACCCTTCATAGGTCCTGTAACTAAAGGCATCTCATAATAGAGCCCTTTATGTAAAATATCTGGCACCCAGTATAAATCCCACCTTATCCAACAGTGGAAATGTCATAATGAAGGATTTTTAAAACAGAAAGACTTAAATTCCAGAATGTTCATTTTGTGTGGCTCTGAATAAGCACTACTACTATTTAGACATTGGATAAACTACATCTTAAGCAGACAAACATGAAAAGAAATTAACAACAGTTAAACAACAAACCCCTTAAAAATGGCGAAGTGACGAAAAGCACTTAAGAAATAGATACTAAGGACAATTTTTACACTCCCTTATTCCCCACAAATAGAAAAATGTAAGAATATCAGAAAAAAAATAAATAAAAAATTCATCAAATTTTCCTTGTCTGTCATATTCAGCAAAACATGTTTGAAAGAAAGATTGATGCCCAAATATATTATTATTTAAAATCTATCTTTATATATACATAATTAAAATGAATACATGATAAATATCATCAATCTTATTGCCAATATTGTTATTGTGCGTGTGTGTGTGTATATATATATATATATATATATATATATATTTATATACACACATATATATATATATATATTTATATACACATATATATATATATATATTTATATACACACATATATATATATATATATTTATATACACATATATATATATATATATATATATATATTTATATACACATATATATATATATTTATATACACATATATATATATATATATATATATTTATATACACATATATATATATATATATATATATTTATATACACATATATATATATATATATATTTATATACACATATATATATATATATATTTATATACACATATATATATATATATATATTTATATACACATATATATATATATATATTTATATACACATATATATATATATATATATTTATATACACATATATATATATATATATATATATATTTATATACACATATATATATATATATATATTTATATACACATATATATATATATATATTTATATACACATATATATATATATATATTTATATACATATATATATATATATATATTTATATACACATATATATATATATATATATATTTATATACACACATATATATATATATATATTTATATACACATATATATATATATATATATATTTATATACACATATATATATATATATATATATATATATATATATATATATATATTTATATACACATATATATATATTTATATACACATATATATATATATATATATATATATATATACACACACACTCCGTCTTCAATATTGAACACTCTTTCCCTATAAACATAGCAAATTTTAAACAATGCACACACATTCATATATCACATTAATCTGTGAGATGAAAAAAACTTCCAAAAATATATTGAAGTAAGATTATTACTATTATTATTATTATTTTTTCTCACCTCAAAAATTCAGACAAAAATATATAATCTTTTGACTAAATGATTAATCTCCTATCAAAATATCTTTAGACTCAAATATGATAATTTTTTTAACTAAAAATTAAACAGGTTTCTATTTTTATTTTATTTTTTTAGTATATTTTTGAAAATCTAATTTGCAAAAGTACATTTTCAAAATTCAAGTCCCAATACAGAAGATTTAAAAATTTACTCATATCTTAATCTGTTTTCATTTTAACATACAATGGAAATTTTTCTTTCTTTTTTTTTTTTTTCTTTCAAAAAATAAACGTCTGTAGCTGAAGGGTAACAACTTTCCTACTTTATAAAACTATTTTTACCATTATAAAATTTTGAAAGTGAGGAAAGCTATATTTTTCATAAAAAGATTTTTTTTTAACTGATTGTTCTTACACCTCTGGTTACAAAAAAAAAAAATCACCCGTTTTTGTTTGATTCTGTTTTCTATTCTAAACAAATTTCTTAGCTTAAAATATTTTTATCTTCGTCATTTGAAATATCAACAAACCAAAACAAGTCTATATGTATTTATTTATAATTCTCAAACAATATAATTTATATCTCTATTGATTTCACTGTTTATACTCCACATACACTTGAAAGTAATTCTAAATAATATAATTATCAATAATTTTCTAAATGTTATGAAATTTAATGATGTTCTCTTCCCATTTATAACAATCTATTTCCTAATATAAAATACTAACAAAATCATTCACTTATTTTTGTTCAATAATCAAATACCAATTAATAATTAGTATATTTGAAGTTAGCATCATCTTTTATATCTTTTTTAATCATTTCACCCTAAGCAAGACAATAAAGTCACTAAGACACAAGACATTACTGAGTGCGAAAAAATTTATTAAGAAGAGAGAACAATAAATTAATAGGAATTTAAAAAATATTTATCCATGTGTGGGTAATACTTTACTACATCACCAGAAGAGTCCACTACATAGAGATGGGTATATTATAATGGACCATTCTGATAACATGGAGGAAATAGTATTATCAGTTATTTTACATTTGACAAACAATACATAACTGACACTGTTTATATTCAGACTAGTGTCCTCGTCTTTGTTGTTGTTATCATAACATTTTGGGTGTTGTGCCCTCCGCACTTTCTCAGGTGTATATTGATCTGGGTAACCTACAGGGAATTTTGAACTGAACCTTTAATTTAATCTATGGAGTTATCCTCATTTCACTGCCCATGTTTAGGGATATTATCTACTTCTTATTTATGGTACTGCTCAGTTACTGCTTACCCATTTTCAATGGGTTGAAATACACATTGCTTGACTCAGAGAGTGAATTCAAAAACACTGTCACCAAATTCCTGACCAAAACATTGTGATAACAAGAACAAAGATGAGGACAGTAGTTCAAATATAAATAGTTTAAATAATGATTAATTATTTCAAGCTTTAAGATAAATGGGTAGCAATTTTTAATTGCATTGTACTTATTAAATATAAAAAAAATTAAATATACCCATAATTTTTCACAGCATAGAATAATATGTTTGTCAACACCAGTGATATAAAACTGGTGTTAATTTCTGTAAAGCTTATCTCAAATTATTCCAAATATCTGACAGCCATCATATCAACTCATGAATACACCATTAAATATTGAGTTTCTAGTTTGGATGTGCAGAGTGTGTCATGGTTAGCGTCTTGGAATGAGAAATCAGTGATCCAAGTTCAAATTCCAGTTGGGTTCATTGCATTCACTTTTGTACAAATACCCTTAAGAAAAGTATGAATACATCTCTTCTCCCACCCCTACTATGTTTGTTTTGATTTAAAAAAATGCTACTTTAATTTAAAGTGAAAATAATTTACTAAGATGAGAGCATATAAAAATTGTTTTAATTGATAGATCATCAGTAAATTTAAGTCCAGGTTCTTAGAATATTTCAACTTTCTTGTTAGACCTTCTGTCATCACATTATCGGATATTTAACAACAAAAGTGATAAAAATGTAAACAAAAACAAACTAAATGAAGTTGACTATATTATATATCCAAATACATATCTAAAAAAAATTTTAATTTAAAAATTTCAGCATCCTTCTCTCCTTCATGTGCATGTGTAATCACATCAACATAAGCATCACTTTAGTCTGAAGTCATAATTTTCCCACTTTGTCATACTTTCTTAAAATATAAATAAAAAAGCAGTCTCTCTCTCTCTCTCTCTCTCTCTATATATATATATATATATATATATATATATATATATGTGTGTGTGTGTCATTCGCAGACAGTACTGTTTTGCTGTATCACAGCTCCTCAGTGCGACTAGACATCCAAATGCCTCAAGCCAGGATCGAAACCCAGCCGATTTAGTGTCAGTCAGAGCTTCAACCACTGAGCTATCTTCACTCGGCAGAGTTACACAGCTAAATCTAGCATATTGTTTTTACAAATGTAAACAAATGCCAATCAGCTGAAGTGCTCCATTCATTTTACTGAAGAGCTTTGCATTAGCAGAGATGGCTGTTCTTTATAGAATTAGCTTATCACTCAACAGTGCTCAACTGAAATATATTTTCAAGAGCTAAATTATATATATATGCTGCCACTATGTTACACCTCCCTTTTGTACTTAATAAGAATGCACATTGCTCCTCTTTAATCTGGCAGTCTTTGGAACCTATAAATTTCTAGACCATAAAATATTGTAGAAAACAAATTTTATTAATAAAATAAGAATAGAATAATATTTTTAACATAATTTATATCATATAAATTATCTGAAAATTGGAAAACGTGGTCTTTACTTCCTACTTTTAATTACTTGCATTAAAGTGAATTATAAGAATCAGAAAAATAAATAAATACATGCCTCATTTTATACACTAAACTTGTTTAATTCTGAATACATCAGTTCAATTTTTATGCATTCATTTTAAAAATCTAGCTTACAAAACACTAAATAATTGTTTAAATTGGAGTTTGAAGCAAAATCAAAGAACTCTAACAGCAGATTCATAACTTATTGGTGGGATTTTCAAAATGTTCCAAACGATAGGAATTTCCAAACTGTTGAGAACAGGATTATAAATATATAAGTTTATTAAAAAAGTAGGAAATTAATTTTCACTGATGTTCAACTGCCTCATTGTTGAATATGATCAATGCAAGACTCAGGTGTGACTTACAATATCAAGCAATGCCTGTGCATGAAATTTTTCAAGTGGAGGAAAACGTTGTACTGGGTCGATCCTACTCTCTAAGCAAGGACAACATGTGCCCAGAAAGAAGAATCAGTTCCCATCATAAGATGCTTTCAAGTTGCAGGTGTTACATCAGAGTTTTCCTTCTCCCAATTGAATACCTTGATGAAGGCTATGGGACCCAACATTCCCAATGAACTGACCACAAACCTGGACACCAACCCAGTTATTTCTACTTCTCCACACCTGTGCTAGATGGCCATTGATGCATTGAAAGGATTTATCCACTCTTTACTAGGTCTTGTTTTTAATCCTGTTGAGCATCTACCCATCCTACTCCCCAGAAAAGCCTGGTGGGAGGTGTTGGGGGGGGGGTCTTCACAACTCCCTATCCACTGTACTGAACAGTAAATCAAAAAGTAAGATTATAATTTTTGAGCAGAGATTCAACTGCAAAATTTATTTACTTTGCCTTAGTGGTTACTTTTAGGTTTGCATTCAATAAATGATAGATTTTTGTAAATAACACCAATCCTTTCTTTATTTTTATTCAGCTTAATCTTGCTTTCCCCCTCCAACTATGGGTTAAATAGCTCTCTAGCTTTAGGTAGCAATCAGTCTAAGAGATGGAAAAGTCTGAAGTGGCTTAGAGCCATATCATGTTGAAAACCCAGTTCCCATACAATCATCAAAGTTGAACAATGTTGACCCTGGTCAGTACCTAGATGGGTGACCAGTTGACAATACCAAGTGCTGTAAGCTTGGATGTGTGGGTGGTGTAATGGATAATGGCTTGGAATTGTTAAATGGAGAGCAGAGTTCCTGCGGGGACATGCCATTTTTAAAAATATCTTTCTTTTAGTTGTTTGGATATTGAGAATATCTCTTGTTTCATACCACTTTTGTGCTATTGTCATCACCTTAGGTCACACCCTTTTCATGTGATGTGTCATCCCATTATCAAAAATTGAATGTTAGCTGATAATCTCAGTCATGCATCACTTGGTCATGCACTACTTTTGTGAAGCTTTTACCCAAAGAAAGTCCCTCACCTTGTAGGCCATATTCTCCATATTGAATCGAAGTGCTCGTGTTCAATTAATCTCTTTCAACTAATTTTTCTATAAGTGAACCCTGTTTGCAGGTTTATTTAAGAGCAAAGAGTTATCTTTGGGGGCAATGTACTAGTATATAGTGTTCTTGGATGGAGCATTATATTCTAACCCCAATCCCTTCTACACTTCGCTGAGAGTGTCTTGATATTTATTTTCCTGCAGGAATATGATCACATCAAATGCACTTGTGGGCATCCCACCCCTCTGCAAAGTTCATGAACTCCCTGCTTCAGAATTCAATGAAGAATCTTCATTTTTATAAGAGTTTCTTTACTACAAACTTCTTGTTGATCTTTGATTGACATATAAACTTAACATAAAACATGTCACATGATAGCCTGTGGCAAGACCAGAGAATTTCAAATTGACATTTGAAAAGCAATTTACATTTCTATAAAATGTGGCAAAAATTTAAATGTAAAAATGTTCAATATCTGAATTTATTATTAAACTGAGTGATATTTTGGAGAAACTGTTGAAAAAGACTGAAAGTGAGAAGAAAATGATGTGTATAAATAAAAATAAAATTAAAAACGATATCGAGCAAAATTTGTCAAATTTAATTAAATATTTTCTGTTGCTCTCTTTTTAAGATGATAATTTTAAATATTTTAAACTTTCCTGGTTTTTGCTGTCATTCACTTTGTGTTACGCTAAAAATCATATGAGATTTCTTCCTTTCAATCTTAAAGAGCAAAATGAATTCAAAATTACACCTAATTTTTTTTCTTTTGCTTTGCAATGATTAGAAAAATTATCAGCGGGAACAAAACTGCTATTTTAGCTTCAGTTTAGAAGGGTGAAATGGTAAATGCAGCAATGAATCCCGAGAAATGTTTTAATGCAGATCAGAAAGGCTGGACAGCAAAATAAAATCGAAAACAAATACGGAAAAAAGAAAAGGAATCATGTAGCAAAAAAAAAAAAAAAATTAATTATGGATAAGGAAAAAAATTAAGAAAGTGAGAAATGAGTAAATGAAGAAAGTTGATGAAAATGAGGGAAGAGAACGTGAAATAAGAGCAAAAAATTACTGGTGTATGTCCAGAATGTAATATGTATAACCCATATCCTTTTAACATCAATTTAAGCTGACAACTTTTTTACATTAATTTTTATCATTTTCCATTAAAGTTTACATTTTCTTGATTTCAAATTAAAACTTGGAAATTTGCCCTGATATTTCAGTAATTTTTTTTTTTTTTTAAATAAATAAATAAATATAAACAAAAGAAAGCATCAGTAAAAACCAACACCAGGAGGATAGACATTTATAAATGAAATATCATGTGTTGAAAGAATGTTAACCTTTATCACTCTGTTTGTGATTTCAGTTGCAATACAAAAAGTTTATCCTGCCACTGAAAGTAACTGATCCCTGAACAATAATATGTTTGAATTTCATAGTTGTGTTGTCATATCCTGCTATGGCAACAGAAAACAACTTTGAGTGAAATTAAAAATAAGGATATTGCAATTGAGAGGCCTTGAAAAAGAATGCGTTGAAAAGGGAAGTAATATTAATAATGCAGAGTGCTAAAGATTTTAAAGAAAGAATGAAAAGCGGAAAAAAATGGTTTAGAAGGAAGAACAAAAAAAAAGAAATAAGTGACAATTTATGGAATCTGTAATTAGATGAAAAGATTAACACAACACAAAAACACAATAACTAGAATGCCAGGATTTTTCTTGTCAACTAATATAGTTATGGAAGAGTGGTTTTCCTGTGTGTTCACTCTAACTTGTTTTTCTCTGTCATTATAGTATATCAGTGGTGTATCATTTTTCTCATATTTGCCAAGAGTGCAAAGTGAAAGATCATACCATTCCACATTTATAAAACTCTTTTTCTTGGATGACAGTCTGTAAAAGAAATTATGCCTTGTTCAAATTCCATTGATTCCCGTTATTCTAAGAGAGAACTACTGATATGATACACATATCTGTCATCACTGAAGTGAATTTCAAATATTTTATTGAAGGGAATTATATCTGCAGTGTCCTTTGAGGATGTTGGCAATCATAGCTCTCCACAATTTCCTGTCCTTTGTAATTCTTATTAAATTTTGTCTTTATTATCTCCCTTAAACCTTGTCCCACTACCTATTTACTCTAGCTCTCTAGGTAGGTTATACATTGTTTTCTTCTGTCCCATGAGTTCTTAATCTGTCCTGTGAGTATCAAATTTCCCAAGCCCTCTTTCCTCATTATGTGTTCAAGAAATTTCAACTAATTCTTCCTGTTAAGTATAAGTGTCAATTTTGTTTCCATTTTCTCTAAAACTTCGTCATTGCTCACATGTTCGGCCCATGGTATTCTCAGTATCCTTCTGAATGATCACATTTCTGTTGTTACAAATCTCTTCTTCATCTCTGCAGAGATTGTGTAGCATTCATTGCCATTTACGAGGACTGATATCACATAACAGTTCTCAGTATTCTTTTCAGTGTCTCTAACAATTTTTATCTCTTTCTTAATACTCTGCTTAGCTTTTAGAAAGCATCTTTTGCTATCCCAATGCCCCTTCAGATTTCAGTGTCCCACTTCTCATCCTCATAAAACACTTCCCTAGATATTTAAATTGTTGTACTTGTTTGAGTTTGGTATCTCCAGTTTGTAATTTGTATGTTGGGCTGTTCCTTTTGCTAACAACAATGCATTATGCAATTGATATTTAGTCCTTTCTTCTCAAGGGAATTAGTATAAAGTAAATATAAGTAAATGTAGCTTAATGCTTATCAGCACACAAAGTGGAAATGGCATGCTGAGTTTGAATTCTAACTGAACCTGATTTATTTATTTCATAGAAATGCCTTTGGAAAAGGCATGAATCAATCTTCCTTAAGTTATTAGCTAAATAGCAGGGCAGACTTGAGTCTCTTGCTTGAGTGGCAGACAGTCTAAGAAAAGGAAAGCTCTGAATTCAAACCATTTTAAATAATAAATGATAGGACAGATAGGATCTTTAGCCTTTGTAGGCCAACCAGTCTAGGAGAAAAACTTAATTCATAGCATTTGTCAATGTACCTGACAAGAAAAAGTGCAGAGAGAATATACTATTCAGTATTTATAAAACACTTTTCTCATTCTTATTCAAACAATGAAAGAAATGATGTCTTGTTCAAACTCCATTGATTTGTATCATTTTAACTGAAAACTGCTGATGTAATGCACGTATGTGACCTTATTGAACTAAACTTAAAATATTTTACTGAAATATTTGTTTGCTATATTTATTTTGTTTAAGTAATTTTTCGTGCTTGTAAAACCTTAGTTTTCAGTTGTGAAATTTCTGTATTTTCAATATTAAGCCTATGTGCTTGAATATTTTCTTAGCCAACTTCAAGGCCAATCTCTTATCTGTTGAACAAACAATATCAACATTGATGCGATAACTTTTCTTTCTTCTACTTTGTAAGAATATCAGCTTTGATTTCCTTACCTCTGGTAGCTGTGCTTTTCCATAGAGAAAGTGTATCACAGCAAAGAACTTTTTGATATTATGAGGTCATGGCCATACCTGGTCCATGAATATGCAAATTTAAGGTTTTTACAATTCGTCCATTGAACATTGGCAGCAGAATGTTTGGTGTAAATATTAGTATTATTATATCATGTGCGAATAAAATAAAAGAAAGGAAAACATAGATTATTGTTTTCATTTTTGTTTGGTATTTGTCTGATTAAACATTGCCACAAAGAAAATGATACAAATCAAAAGCTTAACATGTAGGGCTTGTATATCGACAGAATTAGAAAGTGCACATTGGGTCAGTGAATAAGAATACCTAACAATGTGTGACACTGAAGATCTTCATTGATTTTCAATGTTGTTTTTATTTTCCATTGATCCAACTCTAATGATTTATCAATCAGGATCTTCTTTGAAATCAAACCAGCATAAATCTCTGTAGATGACTGAATCATTAAAATATCTTTTATCTATCCTCTTTTTTTTTTTAACCATATCACCCTATGCAAGGCAGTAAAGCCACTAAGATACAAGGGGTTACTGAGTGCGGAAGCACAAGAAAAAAAAGATATGCTAGGGAGCAAGAAGAATAGAAGGTTAATCAAGAGAGTAGATAGAGATTGACATTGCATTTAAATTTTTGAAGATCAAAGTTACCTGGAAAGCATGTAGCTGGAAGAGAGTTTCACAAGTGAGAAGTGTGAGAAAAAAAACTGTTAGCATAACATTACAGTTACATTTAGCCTATTCAGCTGTGAATTGATAAGAATTTGCTGCCAATTTAGTACTGCACTTAAATTCATAAAGTCTAGCTACCATAGAGGAAAGTTCATCAGAACAATTACCATGAAAGTATTTATAGAAAACACACAGAGAAGCTATCTTATGACAGTTAGAAAGTGATTGAATCTGAGATGCTATGTCAGGACCAATAACATTACAGATTCTTCTTTGTATTTTATCAAGAATCCCTGAATATACAGTGGAAGCACCGGACAAGATGTGGCAACAGTATGTGGAAGCATGGACAAATGGTAGACTTATGAATATGCAAGATGGATTCTGGAGAAAAATATTGTCTAGACCTTGACTCAAATTTCTTAGCAGCAGACCTAGCAATAGATTCAATATAGTAAATGCCCGAGTTTTACCAGTCTTATCTAAGGCTTTATAGACTCTTTCAACAATATTCATTAGTACCTTGGCAGTTAACCTAGAGAAGCAAAGGCCATATTGCTTGTCTAAAAGAAAGCCCTTCAGTGTGAGGTTATTCACACACAACTTGATTTTCCTACACAAAATTTATAAATCTGCCACTCTTGGTTTTTATTATAAGAATGTTAATCCTTATTCATTTTAGTCTAGTATTGTTTTAATCTTGAATCCATCTGATTTTTATTGTAAATTCTCAGACTATCATTCTACAGCCATTTGTAAGTGACACAGATTAGAAATAAAGAATCAGCCCTCACTGAAAATTAAACTTATATTCCTTTTTTTTTGTACAGCTAACTTACTACGAGGCCATAATCTTTATTTTTGTACAACTGCCTTACTGTTTAGACCACATTCATTTTTCTTAATTCAACATAGTTTTACTTGTTAAGTCATGTCCCTTTTTCTTAGTATTGTCTTACTTGTCAGGTCACATCCCTTAATCTTTGTATTATCTTACTTGTTAGGTCACATCCATTTTTTTAGTATTGCATTACTGGCTAGGTTACATCCATTTGACTTAGTACTATCTTACTTGCTAGGACACATCCCTTTTTCTTAGTATTTCTATACTTGTTAGGTCACATCCATTTTTCTTAGTATTTTCTTACTGGTTAGATCACATCCTTTTCCTTCATACAACTGATTTACTGGTAAGTTGTCATCTTTTTTTTTCTTCCCTTAGCCCACCAACTTCTGGTTGGAGAAGATTGAATCTAATCATCTAACTTCAATTAAAATGTTATTCAATTTTGCAGTCACATATCAATAGATGTCCACTGCTAGACAGATTGGCTCTTTTCATGTATAAAATGAAACTGAAATTCAGATTAAAGCAATACCTGCTGAAAATTAATAATTGTCACCTTATACATTAAAACAAATCCTTCATTGTTAACAACATGGAAGCAGAAGTTATCTTTATGTTCTTTACATTCAAACTAATATCTTTATCTTTGTTGTTGTTGTCACAATGTTTCAGCCATTTTTCTCTCAAAACATCTTCAGGTGTTTATTGATATGAGTAACCTTCAGAAAATTTCAAACTTAATCGTTTATTTAATGGAATGAGAACAATCTACTCTCATAGATTAAATAAAAGGTTCAGTTTCAATTTCTCTGAAGATTATTAGGATCAATAAACACCTGAAGAAGCTCAAGATCCCAACAGCTGAAATGTTGTTACAATGCCAACAAAGATGAGGTTATTAGACCAACTGTACATAATGGAAAAAGAATCAGACATTCAAATGCTCATTGTTTACTTCACACTAATGCCTTCAGAAAATGTATGAATTCATCTCTTCTTTTCTGCAAGTAAAAGTAAAATAGCAGAGTAGGATGAACACTATAGCCTTGGTGGGCAGTCTGGAAGGAAAATATTAAGTTCAAAACCAAAAGTGGAATCTACTCGACCCTTAGCTATGAGTGAAAATAGCTAAAAGTAGAGGATAGAGCCTTATCTTTAAATCATTATAATACTTTACCTAATATTACAATAAGTATCATAATAACAATGTTTTATGATTATGATTTTGCAATTGTTAGAAAGTTTTAATAGTGAGTTGCAATGAAACAAAAGTTTTGAAATTCAATAAATTGGAGATAAAGAATGCACAAATAAAATAGAGGCCAATGAAACATTTGATTATTCCATTCCCTTTATATTTTTTAGACATTCAATGGTATCTGTGATTCATTGATTACTCCTGATATTATATAAATCATTTTTTTCTCACTGTCTTTTCATGTTAAACATTTTATGTTTAATATAGCATGAAATGGAAATATCTCTAGAAAAAAATATTAGCAACAGAATGACAGTATATTTCAAAACCAAATTGAAGCAATACGATTACTTAACAAAGTTATCTGAGTACCTCATATGAAAGGCTTGAACAAATAACACTGCAATCTAACAAATGTAGTAGTAAAGGAACTAATTAAATGGTTAATTTTGCTTGGGAACTAATTTTGTCTCAATACAAATAAATATTTTATGTGTATAGATTATTAAAATGAATAAGGCAGGTAATCACTCATAAATTTACTAACTTAAGTTCATTTACTTAACCTTTCCACTACAGGTGTGACAAGAAATGTATAAATAAATACATTATTATATGATTTAAAGCTTGTCATTATATAGATAATATTGATCAAATGAAGGCTCTCCGTGTGGCAACAGATAATGAAAGGAATAACGGAACTGATTTAATGTTTTCTTTTCAATTTAGCTGCATTTAAAATCATGCAAACAGAACTGATTTGACAGTATTTCTGAAAATATTGTGCCATCGTGTTTAACATTTTGATTCTGATATCTCTCCAAGCATTCAAACTGAACCAGTTCTTTGTTGCATCTCCAATGAATTAAAATATTCCATTGAGCTTAACCAGAAGCTCTACCTTCTAGCAATATATCTATAATTAACGCATTTCATGGAGCTAATTTCTTTGGGGATCATTATGTGATTGTAGCATTAAAATTTTATTATTCAGTTTATAACATTGAAAAACTAAAACTATTTTTGTTAGCGTTTAAATTTTTAGTAGATAGCTCTTTCTAGATTATAAAATGAATGAATGAACGAAGGAAGGAAGGAATATAATTTGTCATTTTGGCTTCTATCTTAGCATGATTAACAAGTGATGATGTGAATTGGCAGAACCAAATATAGACTTGATGAGCTGTATGAAGATTAGAAGCCTCTTGTTAAAAACAAAAAAAAACTTGTACCAGAATTCAAAAACTCTGCCATCTCAAAATTAGGGAATTCTTCCTTATGGTACTTTATGGAAAGAAAAACTTGCTTACAGCCAATTACATGGACCATGTTAATTATCCCTTGTTTGATAGTGATATTTTTGCCGCCTCATTTAAATTTTTAATGTACAAATCCAATGCTTTTTTTGTAAATTTTAGTTACCTCTTCATTCATTTTTTCTCCCTGTAAACTTCCGGGTTCATGGTATAAATATTGATATTTAATTCCCTAACAATCCTTCTTTTTGCCTCATAAATCCTACCAAAACTGAATTGGGTAAAAATAAACCAAGAAATTTTGAAAAAGCCAGTCAATGGAAGGATACAAGTGAGTGCATTTCTTGGTTCCATAAGATCAATAATAAAAATGTATCCATAAAATATGATATTAAGAACTTCCATCAATCTATGTCCAAAAAATGTCTACTAGAGGCTTTACATTTTGCCAAAGGGTTTGTAGAAATAATATCTGACCAAACGAAAATAATTTTACATTGCCGCAAATCCATTTTATCACACACCGGAACAACCTGGATTAAAAAAAAAAAAAAGACTGATTTGATGTACCACAAGCTTCCTTTGATGGCACTGAAATTTCTGAACTAATAGGTCTGCATATTTTATATGAAATCAACAAGATCATCCATGTAAAGAACCACAATCTATATAGAGATGACAGGCTAATGATAGCTCCAAACAACAAAAGAACCAACGACACTATTAGAAAAATGCTTTTTAAGCACTTTAAAAACCTCAGATTTGAAATAGTAGTCAATATAAATAAAAAATTGTTATCAGGACGTTGAATTGAACCTTCTCACTGGCAGTGTTTCCCTATACATAAAACTTAACACAAAGTTAAGGTATGTAAATATTAAATCCAACCAACCCTGAATATAATTAAACATATCCCCAATGGAATAGAGTCTAGGTTATCCAAAAACTCTTCTTGTAAGACAATTTTTGAGAAAAAAAAGGAAAGAATATGAGATAAACCTAAAGGCAGAGGGCCACAAAGCAAATCTAGAATTTAAACCTCAGCATATGAAAGCCATTTTGAGGAAAAGAAAAAATATTATTTGGTTTAACCCCCTCTCAACTTAAAGCTGAAATGTAATATAGGTGAATTTTTTCAAGTTGCTTTCTAAACACTTCCCAAAAAATTCAGAACTACATAAGATATTCAATAAAAATACAGTCAAATTAAGCTACAGTTACACTTGTAATTTACATACACTAATAAAAAGACAAAATAACAGAAACCTCAAAACCAACATGCAGCAAAATAACAATAGTAATTTATGCAACTGTAGAAATAAAATTAGATGCCCATTAAATGTATCTTGTAAAATGGAATCTATAATATATAAAAAAAAAAGTAACAAATATTAATGGTTAAATTAAAACATATATAGGCTGCATGGAAGGCCCTTTCAAGCAAGGATGGTACAATCACACATTGTCTTTTAAGCTAGATACTCCACCAAACTTGCCAAACACATGTGGAATTTAAAAGAAAAAAATAACAGGGATCTGGTTGTAAGGTGGAAAATTTTAAAAAAGGTAAAACACATAACAATTATACCCACATTTGCAAACTATGCCAATATGAGAAGTTAGCAGTTATGACATTCCTGGAACCCAAAAATCCGAAATTTTAAGCCCTCAACCTCACATAAAAAATTTTTTTATTAAGTGAATATGAAGCTGTTTAAAAAATCTAATTTAAAACCCCACTGTTACTCTAGCCTCCCCACCTTCCATTACATATTTAGTTACATATTTGCTTTCCCTCTTTACTGTATACATGTACAATACACTAGCATTGCCTTCCTTCCTTTTTTTTTTTTCTTCAACCTTCTTTTCCTCTTCCTTTCCATTATACTCAATGTCCTGTCTTTCAATCATCATGAGCCTGTTATTTTATTTTTTTATTTATTTTTTTTAAAGATAATTATGTAGCATTCTTTGCGGGTTTTTTTTTAAATAAAGCATTAAAGTGGTCATTTTAAGAGTATCACCCAAAGAGACCATCAGGTTGAAACCATGGTCACATATTTTAATTGACCTCCTGGTTTTTAAAAGTCTATATATATATATATATATATATATATATATATATATATATATATATATATATATACAAGACAGTTGTAGGCAAAGCAATGGTAATGATGTAAAAAGTTCACAAACTAACAATGGTGTTAACACACAAATGGGATGCAGACAACTGATCACAGCATTCTGACTTCAAGACAAGAATATGGTGGATGAAACTTAAAAGTGGTTTATCTTATTGGCTAGGAAGTACTCCCTGTATGCGTCTGTACAGTCTGTCTTTAAACATGAAGAGAGGGATGTTTTTGCAGTCATTCCAACTAGATTGGAGCCAAAACTGTAGTGTTCTTTTACAAAATGACAGATAGATCCTGTAGTCTCCCTGTGGAAAATAGGTATATAGCTTCAACACACTCAGTATTACTGCAAAGGTAGAAAATAGGTTTTAAAGGGTAGAGTCACTAGCCCCACACCTAACTGGTTTTGAATTCAAAATTGTCTTTCTCTTAGACTGGCTGCCGACCTTGCTATTAATCCACCACTAGAGGAATGAGTGATGAATTCATCCCAAGTGTGTTTTCTGCAAAAGCAAATGCAGCAATCTTGGCTATAATGTGAACTCCCACTTTCTGCAACAATGACCACTATGCTATGTGCAGATTCCAACATGGTAAAACTCTGTGAGAAAGTATGTAATATGTTTACAAAAATACAGAATGGCAAGAGAATAGATATGAATGTCCTGAATATAATGTGGCCTTAGATATAGATCAACATCTTAAGTTATTTCATGCTCATAGCATTATTATTAAAATATTTTAATACATTATGTATGCATTACATTGATTAGATATTATGTTGTACATAGGAGTTAATTTGTATGAAAAGAAAAATGTTTCAATATGCAGTGACAACTTCCTATTTTCATGAATTTTTTATGAGGGAAAACTTGGCATAGTTATTACATTAAAAAAAAACACACTTGACAACAAATAGGTGAAGACCTGGGGTTTCATTATTTTTTTTTCTCTCTAGCATTCAAGGCCAGAATGATTTTAGCCTTAATGCTTTTACTGGCACTACTTTTAATCCTCCATTAGCACTATGGAGTTTTTGAACAACCAACACAATGTTTTTCTTCAATATTTAGCAAGTGATAAGTCAAATTTTTATGCTGAGTCAAGTATTTTTTTTGATGCCTCTATCATGTAACTATGAAATGTTTCTGGCTTTAGTTATAGTATTTGTATTAATTACAAGAACATGACCTAATCAAAAAGTAATGTCAGTCTCTAATAATTATGGCAGAAATGTATACAAAGATCACAGGAATGTTTTTGTTTGTTGCTTGAAATGTGGCAAAACAGTTGAATAGGAGTCAAATTGAGCATATAATTGTTTAACAGATCATAGTGAAAGTAAAATTAAAAGTATTTCTGCATATTTAAACAGCAAATTGATGTTCTGATGAGTTGGTATCTGACTTTACTAATTTAAGCATAGTACTAGATTGGTGGCTGTAACAGAAAATTGGGTCAGCCCGAGAAAAGACTCAGTTGGTTGTAGGTGGTGCTGTTCTCTTCCACAATAGGCTCTTCTACTTAGAGTAGATGGCACTGACTATTTGGACTATATGCATATGAACAATACTAGGTAGATATTAGCCAATAGTCAGCATGGGTCTGGGATTGAGATAGCTATATAACACCAGTGTTTTTCGCAGTCGAGAGAAGTGCTCTCAACATGCGAACATGCAAATACCAAACGAACACAGTGGCTAGGTCTCATCATTTTACAGTTGAAATGGCTAGATGTAACTAAACATTCTATGCTAACAGCTTCTTCTCTTGTATTTCTGGAACTCTCTTACAGCTTCTTGCTTTCTAGTCAATTGTTATAATCTCAATTACTATTCTCTTATTGTTCTCTATCCTTAATAATATTTTTTTCATATTATCTAACACTCAGTAACTCTTTGCTTTATTGCTTTGCTTGGTGTAAAATTATAAAAAAAATAAATAAAAAACTATTCTAATTTTTCAAGCTTAAAAAATTGTCGTTTAAATTTGATTTTTTTAAGAATAAAATTAAAAATAAAGTTTCATTAAACATTTTTTTAATCTTTATTTATACAATAGAAATAAAAAAGAACATGCAAGACATTTTACAAGAACTAAATGATATATCTATAATATTTTAAATGAGAATCTTTGAAAATCCCATCATCCTAATGTAGTACTAAGGGTTAAGAACTCATCTTAACCTTTCCTTTTTTTAAAGAAAGTAGACTTTTCATATAATGAAATTTTAAATATTTAAATTTATCATCAGATATATTTATTTCCATCTCAGCATGTGATATTTTCACATATCTCAGTAGTAAAAAAAAAAGAAAAATTTAATATGGTGGTAAAGTCTAACTTTACACACATATTGAAGCTGTAGAAAGAATTGTGTACTTTTGGCAAGATAGTCTGGCAGAGCTTGACCCTCTCCAGGATGCTTTGAATTCAATTTGAGTTTTCCTTCTTCTAGACTGTTTACTAATCAAGGTTATTGGGCCCAGCCTATGTTGCTGTTTACCCATAGCTGGAGAGAGAATAGATGGATTCATACCTTTTCCAAGGGTATTCGTGCGTAAGTGAAACTAATGAAGTAAACTGATTTTAAAACAGCTCTCCAATTTCTCATTCTGAGCTGCTATCCATTTTCACCAGCATGCATCTCAACCTGGAGAGGGTTGGGCTTTGTAAGGCTGTCTTGCCCAAGACACACTACTGCTGTTATGATTGCAGAGCACACAAACTTCAGAAAACAAAAGACAAATACATTTATACATACCTTTCATCAGTGGATCAATAACTCTCTTACCTAGCATAGCTGAGTTTTAACCTGAAATTTTCACTTTGCTTTCTAATTTGAATTGTGTTAATTTGAATGTTAAGGAGGTGATTATGTTGAAAAGTTGAGTAAATTAAATAAATGTTCTTATCATTATGCTACAAAACTTACTGATGTACCTGTGTATATTTAGATAATAATTCTTTTAAATGATAATGAAATCATTAAAATAAACTTGAACATTCTGGAAAAAATAGAAATTAAATTATTAATGATGTCAACCGATTACATAAAAAGTTTATTAATTTAATTTTAAATGCATTTATTGTTACCTACATTAGTTTTGAAGTATTTCCTCATTGTTGGACAAACATGTCTGGTACAGGAAGAGAAATAGAAAAAGGAATAACAAAATGATATGCTAAAATGAATCTTATTGAGAAACAATAATGAAGGAAAAGGAAAAGTTCCTCTGTTTTGTTAGTGATAATGTAGTTTGGGTGACTGATTCATTAGCCTGTAGGAAATTCAGTTGAGTAAGTTTTTTCTATTAAAAAGCTGAATGTCTGAATTCCAAACAATAATAAAATAAAAATAGATAAAAACATGGGTATGTCTGTTAAATAAATCATTTGTATTTACAAACATATCTACATGAATTCAAAAGCGTAAAAATAGTATTTAGTTTAGTTAAATTCTTTTGGTAGTTGGTACACAGAAAATCTATAGTTTAGAAAAGACTTTTAAATAGTTGGTCCACTGTAAAAAGCTGTAGTTGGGAAAAGATTTTTATCATTAACAAATGTTCATTATCTTTGTTGTTATTGTTGGAGATAAATTTGTATGAAGTCAGTGATATGTTTCTTTCAGTACACACTGTAGGGGAAAGTAAAAGCTATGTAACCATATCTTCTCTTGTGTTAGAATGGACTGGAGACAGCCACATCACTGCTCTTTGAAAGTTCAAATCTGTGGGGTTTTATAAAAAAAAATTTCCCTAAAATAGGCTTGAGAAAAATAAGATTTTAGTTTTCTCTGATTGGTTAAATATTTCAGATGATAATGTGAGTTTCTAACCAAGAGAGACATTGATTTAAATGGTGTTTGTTGTATTATAGAATTTTTTGGCATGTTCATAATATTGTCTGTTATTGGTTCAAAAATAAAATTTAGGCATGTTTTAATATGGTATGTATGTGGGTATGTAATTTTATTGGAAATAGGGTTTATTTCCCATAAACAAAATGTGGTTTAGGTGCCTCTGCTTCGTGAGTGCAGCTGTTCGCCAGTCTCAATGAAAAAGGTTCATGCCTTATACTGATGATATCCTTTTATTCAGGAAATATACACACACACACACAGCAACCTTTTATTTAAACATTTCATTAAATATGATAGACAAGAAAATTTCCTTGTCTCTCATATTCAATGAAATATATATATAGCAACAAAGACTTGATACCACAAAATAAATATACTGACTTGAAAAGACAGATATTTTCCTTATTTTCCTTTAGGATCCTTACAACTAACACTTCTCCATAAGGAAACTGTTTGCATAAATGAGATGAAAAAAGAGACTATGTTCGCAAAATAGTAATGTGGAGGGAAATTTATGAACACCACTAAAAGTAATTTACTAGTAAAATAATTCATGAATAAAAGAAGTAAATGTTCCTAGTGAGTACTAAAAAGGAAAAAGTGTTACTCATAACTCTCCAACTAAACATAATGAGCAAATAAAATTCTCTTTTTGCTTACACAGGCCTGGTTTGTGCATTTTAATATAAACCACCTCAAGAATCTTAAATGGTGAGCAAACTGGGCCCTGTATAGAATAGTGAAAAAATCGTCCTTATACTTATCAGCACAGTCAGGATTATCTAAAAGGTGCTGACCTATTGCTAAGTCATCTACCAACTAGGTTATCCTGGAAGAGTGACTGAGATTATCTGATCTTATAATACCAGGAACATGTTAACCAATTCAGGTGTAAAGTCTCTGATGGGTCCATTTTACATATTCAGCATCACACTGACATTTAAACTGATACACAATAGAATTATTTTATAAGTAGGACAGACCATCTTTGGCAAAAGAGAGGAACACCGAACAGGTCTCAAAAGCAACACACAGCCTGACAGTTTAAAAAACTGATGTGATACATACTTGACACCCTGTCAGTGAGTATTTAACTATTTCTACCGAGCCACAGTAGTTTTAAATAAGTGGGACAGAGAAAGAGATACCAAAAACTACCATTTCCTTGAAATGTTTAATCTTACTTTCGGTAACACGTTTGATGAGTTTAATTGGAAAACCATCGTCAGTAAAAAATATAATGAATTTTCTCAAGTTCCTGGTTAAGGGTACAGGGGGAACAAATCACCAACACACGATGGACTAGATTTGATATCAAATTAATTCTATGGGACTTAAGAAGAAAAGAATTCCAATTAGTATACAAACAATGAATGTAGGTTTGCAATAAACACTGGTAATAAACAAACCATTTTTATGCTCAACAAGAACATCCAAAAAAGGCAAAGTACAATAGTTCCCCCACTTCAATAGTGAATTGCAAGAATGGATGAAGGGAAATGAGTTGGGTGTGAAAAGCCGTAGTGTCATTGATAGAATCGAAGATAGAAAATGTGTCATCAGCATAATGCAAATATACATAAGGTGTACGGCATTTTTCAAACAAAAGGCTCTCATAGAAACCCACAAAATTGTTGGCCAGAACCAGACTCAAAGGACTACCCATCAAGACCCCATCAATTTGGGCATACATAATATTATCAAAACTAAACTAAACCCACTCTGTTGCTAAATAATAAACTCCAAAAACAGAGCTTCTGGAACTAATGCAGGACCCAGGTGACCCCTATAGAGAGCATTGGCACAAATTTGCAAGGTGTTTTGAAGGGCGCATTTGTGTACAATTAAAATGTATAATGACAATAAAAGTTTGTTCTCAGAACAAATTTCAGAATTTCTAATGAAATTAGAAAACTTAAAGAAGTTAGAGATACAGTAAGTGGATAACAAATCAGAAACAGATTGGAATATTACAGCCAAACATTTAGCTATTTTATGTTGCACAGAACCTATCATAGATAGAATTGATTAAAGAGGCACATTGTTCTTGTGTACCTTTGGTAAACTGTACAATCACAAATCTTGGGACCCAACAGGTTTGATGCAATTGTGTGCCTCCTTGGAAATTAGGTTACTCTTAAAAACAGAGAGTAACCCTCTCTGTGTTTTTGCCTCTATTTTATTAGTTTTGTCACAAGTACTTGCAAGACCAAACTTTGAGGAATCATGTAAAATGATTTCCAATTTACTAATATAATCCTGGCTATTCAAGATAACCACTCCAAAGCTTTTATATGGCCTAGTGACGTAAATATCACCTCTACATTTTAAAGATTTAATAGTCTGGAAGTGGGCACTCTGCCAGGCAAGAAAGTCTTTATCAACAGAGTGAGTGACTGAGTGTCTGTGTAAAATATATATATATACACACACACACACACACACACACATATATATATATATATATATATATATATATATATATATATATATATATATATATATATATATATATAAATAAATATAAAAGTGGACACTGAAGTCAACACTCAGATTGTTTGACATTAAATGCAAACATCAGGCCTGACGATTGTGTTTAGCATGAAACAGTCTGTCGCTTCTGAGTGTTAACTTCAATGTCCACTTTTATATTTGCATACGCTCTCTGATATTGAGCACTTTATCCCATAAATATAGCATACCTTAAAATTATATTTCTTTATATATATACATATACACAAAATGTACAAAACGTTATTTTTAGTGGATACTCCTATTTGAACAGATGCTCTATTTATATCTTAAATATTATATTTATTTTCATCTACCAGCTTGAATATTTGAGAAAAATTTATTGAATATTTAGGCCAGTAGACAAAAATAAATACAGTCAATGACAAAATTATTCATACACCCATCAATTTTTAATATTTTTATCCATTTCTCAGAATCTAATGCCCGTATGTTGTCAGATTTTTTTATGTTAATAAGCACAAAAAAGGAATAAAAAACCCAATTTTCAGAACAATAGGTTAAATACAACAAATTTGACAGGCAAATTATGCAAAATAGGAAAAGACAAAATTATTCGTACAGTATAAAAAATAGAAAAAATTGAACAGTTTTAATATTAATAGTCAATAACATGGACTCTCATCTTTATAACTTACTACAATCATTTTCTAAAGTTTTTGATGAGATTTGAACTTTTCTGGGATTTTCTTCCATTCTTCAATGGTTACGTGTTCTAATTCCTGAAGGTTTATTGGTGACCGACGATTTATTTGATCTTTCAATTCTTGCCATAGATTTTTAATAGGGGTCACGTCAGGTCTCATTGAAGGCTATGGCAGAACTGTAATCTTCTTTTTTTGAAGCCACACAGTCACTGATTTAGGCATATGTTTGGGATCATTATCTTACTGGAAAGTAAATTGCCAACCTAGCTGAAGATTTTGTGTTGATAGTTGTAGATTTCCATCCAAAATTTTGATATAGTCTGTAGATTTCATTATTCCTCTTATTGCACCCAGCAACAATGTGACATGGTTTGTGAAGAGGGATTCGTCGTGATCAGTTTCCATACAACCTATTTCTATTTAAACAACATTGTATTGTGCAAGTACTTACGCTAATACCCATCATATCCAAACTCTTGGCAATGTCTTTCAAAACAACTCTTGGGTTTATATTAACCTCACAACAGAGTTTTCGTGCAGTTCTCTGTGACAATTTGAGTTTTCTTCCATGCCCAGGCAAATTCTCTCTCATGCCAAACTGTTTAAACTTCTTTATAATGGACTGTACTGTAGGTTTAGGGATAGCTAACCGGTTTGAAATAGTGCTGTAACTATTTCCTGATTTGTGGAAGTTAATAATTCTCTGTCTCAAGTCAACGCTAACCTCTTTTCTCTTCCATACTGTGTTGTTAATGTATGAATAACAATGGTGACACTCTATGCACTGTGTGATGTTCTTTGCTGGAATTATCACAAATATTTTACTGAATAAAAACCCAAGAAGGTTTCATTGATAAAATAATTATGTAAATGACTTATACTTACATGAATCAATCAAATTAAATTGGTATTTTCTACTGTACAAATAATTTTGTCTTTTCCGATTTTGCATAATTTGCCTGTCAGATTTGTTGTATTTAAACTTTTGTTCTGCAAATTGAGTTTTATATTCCTTTTTTTGGTGCTTATTAACGTATAAAAAGCCTGGTATCATAGGATTATTAGATTCTGTGAAATGGATAAAAATATTCAAAATTGATGGGTGTACGAATAATTTCGTCATTTATTGTATATATACTGTTTTATAAATAAACGGAGCATCTACTCAAATACAAGTATACACTAAAAATGTTTAAGTAATAAAAATCTGTAGAATTAATAAATAAAAAAATCCATCCCCTTTCTTTACACCCCCCACACACACATATAAATATATATATATATATATATATATATATATATATAGTGTGTGTGTGTATACCCATCTTTCAATATTTCTGTGTCATTTATCTGATTGCTGCAACCGTCTGTAAGAATCAAAGAAACTTCCCTTGGTATTGAATGACATAGGCGTAATATAGCTTTGCCAAGGTTCAGTCAAAGACGAATGTCAGTCAATCCTTTGAATTCTTTGATTGTTTGTCCTTTCAGTCAACAAAATTCATATGTGGAGTTTTTTATACATTCATTGCTCAGGATGTCAAAAGATTCTATGATATTGAATATGCCATGATCAGTAGTCATTTTAAATTGCTAGTATCAATGAGAAAAAAATTTAACAGAAAAGAAAAGATCATTGCCTATAAGCAGGTGTCGACCTCCAAGAGATGGGTTGACTTGAGATATTTTCCATCTCTTGTTGATGAGCTATCTTCAAGAATAAAAAAATCTTAGAGAAATAGATTGCTTGGTGCAAAGTGTATGCATACATTTCAACTTTATGGGAATCTAGGTGTTCCATAGTAATGGACATGCCATTATATCTTATTATTTAATATGTAATAAGGAGTTAAATAAAAATATAAATTTGTCTTTTTTACAATATCCAAATAAACAAGAAAAATAAAAGTTTATTTTAATAAAGAATGAGAAATTTAAGCAATTATTAATATTTTTTACAGTCACCCCCCACTGGTAATAAATAGTGAAACATTTTATTCACTTTAAATCTGTAATGAAAATAGATTTCAGGTATCAACTGCTCTCAGATATAAACTCATTTACTTTCTCCTAATTACATTATCTATTAACCTGAATTTAAGTTCTTTATATATATATATATATATATATATATATATATATATAATATTAATAATCTTATAAATATAAGTAGCTATACTCATCCGGCAAAACCTTAGGTATTTTGGCTTGTAAATGAACAAGCCAATACCCAAGGGAAAAAAAGGATAAAAAAAAGAAAGAACTAAGAACATATGCTTCCGGCGAAAATAATCGTCTGGAATCTAAGTTCAGAGTCCAAAGAAAAAAACCTCCGATACGAGTAAAGTAAAATAACTAAGAAAAGTGCTCAATATGCTAAGTAGACCAAACTAAGTAAGTCAACCTAAAGAGCCAGACAAACCTACCAAGGTTTCACCTACGCGGATTGTCAGGGCACTCTGGTTAGGTTGACTTACTATATATATATATATATATATATATATATATATATATATATATATATATATTAATGTTTTTAATAAATTTATTAATAAGTTTTTTTCACTTCACTCATGTTTATTTTGGAGCTTCATGGGTATGTGTGTCTAACCAGTTGTTGGAAGAGAAATAAACATGAGTGAAAAAAGACCTTTTCCATATTGATTCTATTAATGCTCTTTTCCAGAAAGCTTGCTTGCCTCAAATGTCTCTTTATCAGCAAATCACTGGAAAACTAGAAATTTTGACTTCAAACGCAGTATTTTAAATTTACACACACACACACACACACACACATAGTGTGTGTGAACTATCTTTCATGTTACCTTTTCAAAGGCTCATTTTCCTACATCATGAAATGCTTGAAGATATTGAGTTTAGCCTAGATGTGTAACCATTTTATAAATGTTTATTCAGTAGCTTCTTTTAAAAATTCCACAATTACTACACTCTACTTTATAACACTCCTCTAATTCTAAATGGAAGATTTGAAAGGAAGACAAAATAATAAATAACTGTTTGCTTTACAAGAATCAGTTTTTATTCATTTTTAAATTATTAATGTTTGCATTTTAATTATTTTTTATGTTGAAGTAGTTTTTTTTTATCCCTTAACACATGTACTCTTACACTTGCAAAAATATTTTACAAGCTTTGATTTTTCTTGCAATAGTTATTTTTTTTATTTTTTTTTTTTTACTTGTTACCAACGTTTTCCTACTTTATTCCTTCTTGTAATATCGTTCAGATTTTTATCATGATCAGGCAACTATACATTTTTCCTTCCCAAATTACCTCCCTTGCATAATGGTTCATGCATCTGAAATTTGTAAGTGAATTTGCATTTGAGTTAAATTCTGAGTAATAGTTAAATGCCGAAAGCGTTTTATTTTTTTTATTTTTTTTATTTGGTAGCTAAGATATTCAATTTAGATTTTAGGACTGGTTTGGTGAGACTCATTAATTTTATTTTTTTTTATACATAAAGCCACTATCCTCTTTTTCAAATCTGATTATAAGATGAATTCTAGAATAACTGAAATAACATTTTGTCTCAGGAGCTAAAGCCAGTGAAGAAATCAGTTTCATTAGCCAATACCCTAAATATTCACACACACACACACACACACACACACACACACACACACGTGTGTGTGTGTGTGTGCGCATAAAAATTCATATATAACTAAAAATTGTAAAAAGGAAAATATGAATAAAGACAAAAGGAAAGCTTATCTTAGGCAACACAAAAAACATAAATGTCATTAAGTAATAAATAGAATTTTGTTTAGTTTTATATTCTGGAATTATTGAACATATACAAGAAAATTCAGATTAACAATGCAATTAGAAAATTAATTACATATTGCTATCATTTTATGACAGCATGACGAAAGTAATATAGAACCCAAATATATACTTTCTTGTATATAAACAAGAAAAGTTAAAGAAAAACGTAAAAAAAAATGTTTGTCACTCACTTTTAATGAAACATATTAATGAAAAATTACTGCCTCAATACACACAGAAACATGCCTGCACACATTTATTTTAATCATTTCATTCAAGGCAATAATGCCACTAACATGCAAGGGGCTAGTGAGAGAGAAAGCATCTGATAAAACGTTGGTGAAAAGAAAAGACAATAAAAGAACCGGATTCAGGAAGACAGAACAGGGCTATTGAACTTAAATTTTTGAAAATCATAGGTGACAGGGAAGCAAGAAGCTGAAAAGAGAGTTCCACAGCAAGAAGTACAACTATGAGAATAGTTTTCATCTAGCAACTTCAACAGTAAAATGAGACCTAGTTACCAGTCTAGTATTACACTTAAATACATATATATGTGTGTGTGTGTGTGTTTGTTTTTGCTTCAGCCACAAAACTGATAGCTATTATGTAGTGTTGATTTCTATGTCCACATTGTTGATATCTAGACACACTATCTTCAATATGAAATGATTTCCCCGATAAATATACCAATTTTTAGCCAATATAATTTTATACATCTACACATACACACAAGAGGAGGCATGGTGCAGTAATGGTTAGTGGCTTGGATTGAGAAATCAGAAACCAGTTTGAATTCCAGTCAAGTTCATTACATTCATTTACGTGCTAATACCCTTCAAAAAGGTATGAATCCATCTCTTCTACTCCCATCTAAGGGTAAAATAGCAGGACAGACTGAGTCCTATTGTCTTGGGTGGCAACCAGTCTAGAAGAAGGAAACTCGGAAGTCAAACAGGATCACACTATCCTAAAAAGAGTGTGTATACATGCAGTTAGGAACTGATTGCAAATCCACTGAAACTCCTACTATTAGCACATCTTCGGATGTGGCATTAAAGGGAGACCAATGTTCCATAGGTAACGAGAGGGACTAACACACACACACACACACACACACACAAAGGATTGATGAAAAGTTTTTTTGATGTGGATTTTATGAAAAGACCAATTTCATGCTTTATAATTTGGCAATTTTATTTTTATTTATTTAAAAACCTCATCTTTTGAAAAAAAAATCTTCATCAGGTGGATTTTGTTGGCTTCTTTCACCTTTTCATTCATTTATCAATGTTACACAAAATCTAAGTTATTGTTTTTTTTATCATCTGTCACTTATACAAGATTAAATCATTAGGAAAAAATAGAAATTCATATAGAGACTAAATTAGTGAAATTTAATGATAGATGAGAATTGAAGGAAATTCTTGGAGTTGCAGAAATTATTTTTTTAATTTTTTAATGATGGAAAAAAACATTTAATATTACAAGGGACTACAAATTAAACACTAAGGTTAATCTTTCATCATTCAAGGTATTATTTTGATTTTGCATTTTAAATTTTTTCCTTTCTTAGCCATTTTTTAAGAACACCTATTTAGTAATTTGAAATCAAATTTAATTTAAAATTAAGTTTAATTCAATTCTTAGAACATTATTAGTTACTGATTGCATTAAATAATAAAATAATGATTATAATTAATATTTGAATATGTTTACATATGCACCCACATATATCCGATAATGTAAATTAATATTTTCTTTGGCCTCATAACAAATAATACCATAATGGTTCCAGAAATGATAATGATCAGAGTAACTGTTTCCTTATATGGAAACATTCAGCATTCATTGACCAAACAGAATTACTGTTGGCTGAAATTTATAAAATCTTTCTCTCAAAACAGTTTTTCAGGAAAATAGTTTTTTTTTAAGTCAACTGTTATCACTCTTTCTTATATCCATGAGGGCTTCCTTCCCCAGCATTTTGGTTGAAGTAGATGCAAGCAAAGGGTGTGATGACCTCAGCATCCAATTAAAGAGTGAAATAAAAATTTAGTTTTTGAAATTGTCTCTGTTAACTTCATTGTACAAGTGCCCTACAGTCACACAAGCTGGTGTGATTGTGTATTTGTGTTTTAATAAGCAAGACCAGAGTAGACCCCCCCACACACACACACACACACACTTCAGTCTTAGGAGTATATAATGAAAGAGTTGGCCCCAAGCGTCACTAAACCTCTGTACATGACTGCTTACAAATGTAAGCATCTTGATAATGGTATTATTTTCCCTTCTAGTTATGTATGCTATCCATTTTAGTGGTTGCTCCTATAGAAAGTCTTCAAGTGATATGGGTTTTCATTATTTGATAAAATTCTTTGTGATTCTAAAATGCTTTTTCACAAGATCTGATGAAGAATGATCCTCTTTAAAGTCTATAGGGTTCATTAATACCGTATATATCCTAATATAGTGCAAGTTTTTATGATCAGTTTTTTATACAAAACATAGGAAGTCGCATTATACACAGATAATTTTTTTTTGAAGAGATTAAAAATAATGCATTTTCAGTAACCAGTTACACTATACACAGGTAATTTTTTTTCTGGAGGGGTTAAAATTCGTGCAAAAAATTTGGGGTCACACTATACATCAATTCAGCTGATACACAAGTATATACAATAATTGAAAAAAGATTTTTACATCAGACATTTTGGAACAGGTTTAGCACCATAAATGGCATCCAAATGAGAGTATATATGACAAGGCTATTTAAGAACATAACTTGTTAATGCTTTGGTTCTGTAGCATCCTACAAAGTTGGTCATAATTGCCACTAGTACAGCCTATTCTGTATTAAATTCATTTATCACCAAAACTAAAGTTATTATAACTGATCCATACAGTAGTTATCAAAAAGTTGAGCATATAAGTAGCGTAAAGGAAGTAATCAGGAATTTGATTTTGAAGCTCAAAAAAAAATACAACTGCTTCAGAAAAAATTGTTCATTAAAAAAAAATGGCATTTGCATGATATTTTTAACCTTAAATATGAAAATTACTATTGCTTGTTTTGAAAGATTTTGTAAGTATTAGCATATACTTCATTGCAACCAGTTCAATTTCCAATCTACTCAACCCAAAACACAGATCTAGTCCTGGAAATTAAGTACACAGACTCCATAGCCATTTCTCTGTTGCTTTTCAAAGAAAAAAATTTCTTTGGCTGACATAAGTATCCAAATTGCTTATCTTGTCCAATTTGTTCTTTGCAATGTTTTTATTTATTTTATTTGTTCTTTATTTGCATGTTGATCCCCCTCCTTCATCATAGTATTTTTGTATCTACACCCTCATTTTGGATGTTTTGGGGCCATTATTTTATAATGGCTCCCTATCTCATGAAGGTTCCAATCAAGAATAAATAGGACGTACTAAAGGGAAATGAAAAGAAGGGTGCCAAAATATGTTTACCATTTTTATTAAATACAACAATGTAAAACAATAATGTAACATGACATAAACATGGTACTTAGAGTCAATGAGGTTTACTCTCTACAAGATTACTACCTTTGTTAATTGGAGCACCAATATCCAATTCCTATTGGGTTTTTTATAGTCACTTGCATGCAAATACCCTTGGGAAAAGTATGAATTTATCTCTTCTTTCCTCAGCTATGGGTTAATTAGTAAGACTTGTATCGCTAAACCATTATCTCTAAAAAAAAAAATAATCTGACAATCTAAAAGTATTTTCTGGCTTATCAACATGCAAAGGTTGATAAGCCATAGAAAATGAATCAATCAATCTCGTCTGGTTTTTATTTTTAGTACTGTTCAATTATTGTTCATCTCGTTTTCCATGTACACACTACCCAGGCCCATGGATTGAACTCAGGATTACTGCATCATCAAAATCATGAAGCAACACTTCAATCCAACAGGCTATTGTCTATTAACAAATTATTTTCATTCCACTTATGAAGAATTACATTCCGTATCGGGTAATTGAGAAAAAATTAAAATAGAAAGGAAAAAACTTATTTTTAAGTTGTTTTTAAAAAATGCTGATTTATTTTTTTTACTGAATATAATAGAAAAATCAGTACATTTTCAAACAATGTTTACACACATGTTCAACTAAGAAAAATAAAATTTATTCAATAAAACCACCTTCATCTTTGTAAATGCCTTTGTTGCAGCTTCAAAAGAAACTGCATGATCACATCAGGTAGTTTTCATCTAAGATGGTGGCTTTCAATACATCCTTGGTATTTTGGGGGCTTTGGGTGGTATCCCTCTTGACCACATGATGGTAAAAATTCTTGGCCAGCCATACCCAGGTCATATCATAGTTATGCTGAATCACCAATGGACTCCTCTGGGCTAACCATTTGATTCAGTGATTAATCACTATATCCAGCACCTTGATGTAGGCAGTATTATTGAATGTGGCCTATTACATAAAGAAGTTATGTAGCATGACTTGGCTTTCACTACCTCTGACCCCAAGGCTATCACTGGCAATAAGCATTATTGTGGATACTTTTCTGTCATACACTGCCCCACTTATTCTTTCTGTTTACTTTTCTGGTCTTGGTCAAAGTTCTTCTCATTAGAGAAGAAACAGAAAATGCGGCATTCTTCAGGGTGCTTCAGCTTGTTCTGTCAGTGTTTTGTTCAGATCAGACATCTCTTTTGATATCACCTAGGCTTTGTATGTGATGTCCTCGTGTCTGAAAATGGATTCTACCAACTTGAGCTGTTTGATGATAGCCTTCGCCATTGCCATGCTTAATGATGGACCTAGTAGATGAACTTGGCCATCCTTATAAAATCTGACTGCTTAAAATGTTTATTTCTATTGGCTATGGATAAAAAGTTCCTGCCAAAGGTCAACCCAGGTACACAAGGTTGACTCATCCTCATTCCCTTTTTATTCCATTGGTAAGGAGGAAGTTTTATTCAAACAGCTTCTTCCTCAGAATGGTTAATTTGTGAAACAGACTTTCTATAATCTTAACCTCTTCAAGTCTAGAGTCATGTTATCCTACATATCCTCATATTACACACTTAATCCTTTTCTTTATGTCCTTACAACAACCTCATTCAGTAACCCTCTACCTTGAGTGTCCCTTGGGCCTTGTATTGGGTAAACAACTGTATAAACATAGCTCATTTGTGACATTGACAGATGTGGTACTTTGAAGACACATGCTATCTCAAAGTCACTCTTATTGTCAACCAATGCCAGCAGAATTACAAACCTTTTTATTCCCCATGTTAAATTGGAAGATGTCATGTCCATGTTCTTCATACATCTTAAAGACAAATAAGAATCTTAAAACTTGTTTTATGCCACCTAATATTAAGTTAGGTTTTGTTGTCTGCTAAAGATGTGTTCTCAAATACCTGTTGTACTCTATATTGACTACATTATGCTTAAAAATGAAAACAACTACAAGGAAAAGAACATTTAAAAAGAAATTTTAAAAAGCTAGAAATGGAAGAGATAAGCTTAAAACGGGAGGAAAAACCAATATTAAAAATGTTCAGATTGATTTTATTTTTAAGTGAAAAATGCAAAAATTCAATAAGCATGCATGTCAAAATATTTAAGACAAAATGGTCATGCACGCAAACAACTGAAGTTGAGAAAATTTCTGTCTGTGGACATGGCAAAGAGAAATTGCATGAGATGTCAATGTATAATTGCTTTTCTGTGTTAGCAGAGTAAGTTGTTACTTGAGAATTATTCCATTAAAAATATTTGTACAATTATTTTTTTTATTTGCAGTGTTATATTAAGAAAGCTTTTTTGTTTGTTTTTGTAGTTTTTTTTCTAAAACAGTAAAAGAACATTTGAAAAATGATACTAATTTACATGATTTATGTTTGGACTGATATCCTCATCTTGTTATCACTATATTTCAGCTATTCTGTTCTCTGGCTTTCTTCGGGTTTCCTCTGATCTAGGTAACCTTCAGGGAATTTAGAATTGAACCCTTTATTCATTCTCTAGGGGAGAGATTACTTCTGTTCTACTGTCTGTATCTAAGGATAAACCTAAGCTTAGTAGATTAAAGTATTGGTTCATGAATTTGGTGATATAGTAATTATCCTGGATAATACAAACCTGAACTTAGTGGAAGTAGAGTGAGCAATAACTGAGCAGTCTTAGAGAATAAGAGATGATATGCTTTGACATAGATGGTAGAACAAGAACAACTTATCTACTTGGATTAAAGAAAGTGTTAATTTTTAAATTCCTTGATAGTTACTCATATCAACAAAAATCTAAAGAAGGCTGGAAGGTACTATGGCCAAAACATTGTGATAATAAAAACAAAGATGAAGGCATTAGTCTGAATGTAAATAATGTTAATTCTTCATGCTAGAAATTCAGAGAGAATATTGATGTGAATACATTTGGAAAATATTTACAAAAGGAAAGAAATAGTTTCTAGTATTCCAAACTCAAACTTAGACATGGAAAATATTTTAAATGTTTTTTTATTGGAGATTTATTAAATGTGGGTCACATTATGTCTGTTATTAAATCATAATATATAGTGCCCTGCAAAAGTTTACAATGCATTACAGAAAATGTTTTTTTAGGTATTTCTAATACAGTTATATTAATTAAACTTTTACTACTCATAGAATATATATTTAGGAATTGTCAAACAATCAGATTTTTTATTATAGGGTTAGTGCACATTCGCTGGGCTTGAAACCAGATTGGGTCTTTCAACAAGACAACAATCCTAAACATACTGCAAAGCTTACAAAATCATGGTTAAGTTCAAATAGAATAGACGTTCTAAAACGGCCATGTCAATCTCAATCCGATTGAAAATTTATGGAGAGAGCAGAAACTGAGAATTCAAGAAAGGGACCCACAAAACCGGCAAGAACTAAAGGAATTTTGTCATGATAAATGAAAAAATATTATCCAAGAAACATGCAAGAAATTTTTAGGGGACTACTCTAAATGCCTACATACTGTAATTAGTAATAACACTTATGCTACAAAATATTAAGAGATCATTTAATAAATGCATTGTAAACTTTTACGTTATTAAATATTGGCTTTTCTTCATGGGATATTTTTATTGATTATTGTTTTAAATCTGATTGTTTGATTAAAGGTTTAAACATATGTATTATTAGCAGTAAAAGTTTCATTAATCTGTGTTAGAATTACCTAAAGAAACCTTTTTTGTAATGTGTTGTAAACTTTTGCGCTGTAGTTAATTTTGTTGCAATTTTTTATTATTTAAAGAAAATAAAAATATCATCTGTTTAAAATTATAGCTATGGAAACTTTTTAGTATAAATTTTTTTTTATCACACTGTTGGTTCTGACAGGTGGAAAAAAATGTCACTACATCTGTTGTATGACCATTTCATCTGGGGGTCTCTTGGTCTTGGGGCGATGGCTTCAATTAATACACTGTTGTATATCTTCTCTTGTTTTCTCTCAGTCGGGTGGCAAATCATTTTGAAGTCCAGAGATGAAAAGAGATCAACAAAGGGAATTTAAATCAGATTAATTTATTCAGCATGTCAATTTGTACATTTCTAACTAGCCAGTGGAGTCGCTCTCTCCCAGACACGAAGAAACACATCTACATTCTTTGACATGTATATCTCAACTCCCTGAAATCCCTTTCTATATCTATCATTCCTACGTTAGTTTTAGCCAATCAAAATCAACTTCCTTTATTTTTCTGTATCTGACCTCAAAGGTCAAAATAAGGAAGTCAGAGCAGAAATAAAATTCTCTAAAAAATAATAGTCTTCTAAACTATTATTTAACATAGCAAGTTAATTTGTTGCTAGCATATAGGCAAATTTCTCTGCTATGCATTTAAAAAGAAAGTATTTTTGTTTTGTTTTTTCAAAACAAAGATTACTTATATTATGATTGATTTCCAATATTGAGTTTAAATTTCCTTTTTGGTAAAATTAATTTGGATTGAAAATATTACTTAAATCAACTAAATATCTCATTAACAAATTATTTTCATTTCAGTTTTGAAGAACTTGTCCAATAATTGAGAAAAAATTAAGATATAAAAACAATGTTTTATTTTTAAGTGGAAATATTTTTGAAAATATACTGAATTTTTTTTTTAATATGATAGAAAAAGAGTCAGTATATTTATAACACGAATAAGAAAGCTTCCAAAATCCACAAAAACAAAAGAGAATATAATGTAAACAACCTTGATAAAACAAGGCATATAATGCTATCAACCAACTCGATAATAAAAAGAATTTGTTCAATCTTAATATGAAATTTATCACAATTACTTCCAAATGAATAATCAACACAAAACAAAATAACAACATAAACCTGTAACGAGAATATACAAAAGAGATTACAAAAAATACCCCATGAAATACATTGTTGAGACATTTAGAAATTTAAATAAAAGTTTGTGAATATAGAAGACATCTCTTACAAAACAATACACTCACTGTATCAGTCAATCATTGAAATAGATCTGACTGTGATTCCAAATGTGATTCTGATTAAAAGATATTTATAAGGACAAAAATGTGTTCTGATGTTGTGTTGACCTTGTCTGAATGTTTTATATATATATATATATATATAAGGGTTAAAAAGGGCATCAAAGTCACAATGGGATTACAATATTATGATATACAACAAAATAAATATAGAAAAACAACAATAAATTGCTTTAGAGAAGTGACTGTATATTTTAAATAACCAATATGTATACAGCAATAAAGAAATTTTGCTTATGTTGGTGGCAACATGTTTTATACGAGAATGTCCAAAATGTCGGCCCTCTTTGGCAGTCAAAAACAAAGAGAGAAAAAGGTTTTATTTTTAGTGGCGGGGGGTGGTAAAATGCTTGTTCTAATGCATCATGGGAGTTTTCTATATTTTATTTAATTTTTTTTATAAACTAACTTTTACTTTCTATATTGCTTATCATTCTTATATATATTTTAAAATATTCTTATTGCTTAAATTTTAACTTTTCTTTTATTATTATTTTACTTCCAGATTACTACATAGTTTAGTAATAGAGATTGGGGGGGGGTATTTAGTACTTTATTTATTGCTATCATTACAAATGTATTGAAAGTATACTAATTTCCAAAAACTCTACAGTACATTTATAAATAGAATCCTACAATTTATCTCCTTTCCTTATAAAAGCACTATTAATACAATGTTTGATACTTAGAAACAATAAAAATATAACATATAATAGGTGTATTTCATTTCAGTAAGTATTCATAAATATTTTATATTTATATGCATGTCATACATGTATTTATTCAACTATTTATGTATTTGGCTTTTGTGTCCTGTCAGTGAGAATGTATTTTCCCATATATATATATATATATATATATATATATATATATATATATGAGAGAGAGAGAGATAAACTGATGAGTGAGAGTTGAATGTATGGTTTTTAAAATCTGAAACTATACATATTTTTTTCTGCATGCTTGAATGTTTTAATGTCTAAGTGTGTGTATGTATATATTTATATGTGTGTATGTGTGTGTGTGTACATGAGTAAATAGTTATTGTACTTTGTTTGTAAAGTGTCATTTTTTATGTCTAAGTAGCAATTTTAAGTGAAGTAACATTCCAAAAATGATTAATTTTGAATGAAAAGCACCATTTTTCTTTTTCCTTAGAAAAAATTCAGTTTGTCAACAGTGGGAGGATAAAGAAATTAATAATAAAAAAATGGACTATATTGCATCAGTACAGATCAATAATTAGTTTGAGAGAAATGTATTACAGAGGAAGCTGATCAGTTTGGGACTGGGTCTTTTAGATAGCAATAACCCACTCATGCTGATAACATTAGGCAAAGGATAAAACAATTGGATTATTTTATGTTCATTATTATAAACGGATTGATACTAGAAAAAATTAATTCAAAATTTATTTATTTGAAATTATAAGTTTTAATTCATTTTATCCCTTTAAGGGCAGATACACCCAAATATGCCCACAAGTTTCACATGGTTAGTCTGGAGAGTACCTGAATTCACCAGCAATCTGGTAACACAGTATTTCAATACACCGCTTTAACACCCATCTTATGATCAACTAGAGCAGCTAAAAATCTATAATTATTTGGAAATCTATAACTGTTACAAAGTTGTAGATTTTCAAAGCCATATCACATAATCAGTAATATTGAGGAAGCTAAATTTGGTCTCATTTGAAAGAGAAAATAATACTCTCACATGAAATCAATTTGTAAGACTTGATTTTCAATGGCTTTTGAGATATATCAGTTTAATTGCACTAACATCACATATTCAGATTTTTCAACAGTTGGATCAGAATTTCAAGGATTTAAAAAGTAATATCACTTAAGGTTTGATAAGTTTAAATGTTTGGGACTGATTAACTAATTTTGATACTATAACACTATTTGATAACATTAACCATGATTATAATATATATCATCTATGTAGCTATGGGTTAAATAGCAAGGTGGGCTGGCAACTAGTTTAAGAGAAGGAAAACTCTGAATTCAAGACCAACCTGAAGGATAGGCTCTGTCAGGCTAATTTTGCTCTGCACACACTATTGCTTCTATAGCTGTAGTACGTCATGCTCTTATCCTCATAATGGGTTATGGGACTCATGACATATGTTAACTATAAGTAAAGTGTTTAGAAATTGTTTATACACACACACACACACACACACACACACACACATATTATTGTAGATTTGGGCAGCAACCTTTTATTTAAACATTTAGTTAAACATGACAGACATGGAAATTTTTATTCTGTTATATTCAATGAAACACAGACACACATATATATATATATATGTATATATAATAAGTAAACACCTTAAAAATCCATATTGGTTATAATTTATTTCATGAATATTGTTATATTCGTCTCTTCAGACTGAAAGTTTTTAAGAAATAGAATCAATCTATCCAGACAGATATACCAGGATAAAAAGGAGAAAGGGAAGATTCCATTTATTAAAAACTTTCAGTCTGAAGAAAGGAATATAAAAATATTCATGAAATAATTATAACCAATATGGATTTTTAAGGTGTTTTCTTAATTTAACATTATATATTGCTCTGTAACTTACATTGAGCTCTCAATGGATTAATGTCCTCTTTGGAATTATCCCTACCAATTACAAACTGAGATAGATATATATATATATATATATATATATATATATATATATATATATGTGTGTGTGTATGTATTTTGTCAGTTAAATGTTAATTTTAGTGGATACCCATATTCATGTAGACGTTGCATTTATTTATTTATTTTCATTTACCAGCCTCGGTATTCGAGAAATTTTATTAAAGAAAAGGATTCAAACCTGCATCTCCCAAGCAGGAGAAACCATCATTAGATCTGACATGTTTTAGACCATTTTGGCCACAAAAGGTTTCACTAATCGAGTAAAGCCACATAGGGCTTTTCAGTGCAAATTTTTTAAAAGATTCTTGAGACATTCATATCTACTCAGTTTCATATCCTAAGATAAACTATTGTAAAATCTGTTGGATTAATAAATAAAAATCCATCACTTCTATAGAAATTGCTTTGTTTATCAAATGGAGCATCTACTCAAATATGGGTTTCTACTAAAAGTAGTGTTTAAGTGATAAAATCTGTCAGATTAATAAATAAAACTCCATTACTTCTTTAGATATATATAGTTGCTTGAATTTAACAGCTTGAAACTGTCAGTAATTGGGGCAAGAATCTTGAATACTTTCACATGAAAATAAAAAAAGAATTAAAAAAACAGGAAGGAATAAACAAAGAAAATTAAGCTAAGACACATCAGCTATTTTTTAGATTAATAATCTTTGAAAAAGTTGAAATATTATGATAGATGAAAATATCTAGCAAATTAAAGAATGAACAAAAATCCTTTGTTGTTTTTTCTTTTACCTAACCATTTTATCAAATAAATGATTAAAAATGGCTTCAAGCAAATGAATCCTCTAGATCATAAAGTAGACAACCCTTTTTCATATCTTGTAGCAGGGGTGGCCAAACTTGCTTGATGTAAGAGCAACATACAATAAGGTTCAGATGCTTGAGAGCCACAAGACATGAATAAAATTTACACATACGTTTTTCTTACATACACATTTTGTTAGAAAATTTTTATATAAATATTAAGAAATGCATATATGGAATAATATTTATTCATGCATGCAATTTCTTAAACTGTTTATTTGTATTGGTTTCAGTAATCACCAAATACCACACACTCATACACACACACACACACACACATATATATATATTATAATATATCACATACACCGTTCTGGTGTTAATAAAACAATGCTCAATGTAATATAACAGAGTTATTAAGTATATATTAATAAATATACATATTATCCCTCACCAGTAGCATGACAGTTTTATGCATGGCATAATCTTCAGGACCTAAGTATGGACAGACCGTTATGCAATTTGACTTGTAATATATCTGGTTATTACCATGTTGGTCTAGTTATATATTATGCTGGGATTACAGCATCCTTTGAAAATTCATTTTTACCACCATCAAATGACCTTAAGTAATTTAAAATACAAAAACAGTACCGCTCTCTCCAAATATTTCTGGCAATTAAAGAATGATGGCATTTCACAATCAATCAACTGGGAAATTATATCTAGAGCTAAAGCTTATAACAGTAAAGGAAATAAATGGAACTCATGTCATGTTGTAAAATTAATAATCTTAAAACCCTTAAATAGCCCTAACTTTTCAAACAAGAGAAATGAATTGATGGTTACATGTAGGCATAAAAATAAATATCTGCTGAAATATGTTTATCCAGATTAATTGTTAATGTAAATTATTGTTTATTGTTAATGTAAATTACCATTTATTTTTAATATAAATTCATGTTTTTTTTGTTTTTAAATAAGAACAAGTAATCTTCCTTTTTAATTAAAAAATGAATAATTTTAAAAATATTTTTAATTTTTTTCTTCTATATAATTCCTGCTTATTTTAATTGCCAAATATAATTTTTAAATTTTTGAATAAAAACTGTAATCCCAGCATAATATATAACTACACAATCATTGTGATAACCAGATATATTATAATTCAAATTGTGTAATGGTCAGTCCATACTCAGCACCTGGAGATTGCATTATGCATGAAACTCCGAGTCATGCTAGCAGTGATAGATAATATGTATATTTATTATATATAGACCAAATGTTTTCAAAATCTTAACTCATGATTGTTTTAACTATATTGAGTAATACAGTACTGAACTACGGGAACTTCTAAGAAAAATGTGCAAATTTGCATTTCAGTAACATAAAACTATATATGTACATTATGTGAGTATGGTCCCTTAATCCCCTTACCCATGAACTCAGTCTTCTGACATTCCTCTGTAACCCTTGCTGACTGGAAATTTCTTTAATCCCTCTACCTCTCACTATTTTTTCCATCAGCATTAAACAACAAGGCCTCACTCAGATCTAGCATTAAAATTAGGATTTTTTTCTTAAATATTTTTACTAACCATGAACATTAAACTTATGTTTTAATCAAATCAGATCTCAACTCAAACCCAAGAAATAATTATAAAGCTTGAAATTTTTCTTATTTACCTATTATATTAACTATAATAAAAAAATTATTTCCACAAGCTGCATATTAAAGGTCAAAGAGTCACATGTGGCTCACAAGCCACAGTTTGGCCACTACTGTTTTACAGACTGGTACTGTAGAATCACAAAGAAAGAAATTTGTCAAATAATAACCAAAACTACATCATGTAAGATTAGAATGACTGGCAATGTGACAGAGCACTAAGAAAGACACTAATGACTAAAAATGTCTCCAAGTGAAAGAACTTTCTTAAAGAGGACTGGCCTTCAATGGATCTCATAGACTGGCATTACAAAATCACAAAGAATTTTACTAAATAACAAAACCATATCACTTGAAGACTTCCAACAGCTGCAACAACTATAATAGCACACATAACTAGAAAGAAAAGAAATGATGATATCAAGATTTTGTCCTTCCACACTAATGTAAACAAAAAGTTAAGAAGGAAACTCTTGTCAATACTAGAAACAGTTGATTTGAGAAGTCTGTTTTTCTGAAAAACTATTTTAATAGAAACATTTAATAAATTACAACTGATGCCAATGCTACCTGTCTAGTCAATTAATGTCAAATGTTTACTGTATGGAAATGGCTAATCATACCATTATTATATCCATATTGATGCTTGAATCCAATAGTTTCAAATTGTCAGTCATATGAAGAAGAATCCTGAGAACTTTTACATGAAAGTCAGAGAAAATTCAAGAAAATTAAACTGACAACCATCAGCTATTTTTAAGACTAATAATCTTTGAAAAAGTTCAAATATTATGATAGACTGATGTCTAGTGAATTAGAGAATGAACAAAAATCAGTTGTTCATTTTTTTTTTTTTTACACTATAAATTATTCTAAATTTAAGATGATGGGCTTTCCTTTCTATTAATTTGTTTTTCTTGCCTTGTGTGGCATTTCACAGATGTTTTACTTGAGTAACTTCCCTTTGTAAGAACTCTTCTCAAATCCACAGTCACTGTTCTTCCTTTGTTGGTAAATTTGTGATTGAATAATAATATAAATTAAAAGCCTTTTCATTCCAGTTCGATAAAACTGTTCTTTGTTGATGATATTCTGCCTTGCAGGCTTTTTTTTTTTCACTTAATCTTTCCATTTTCTTTTTCTATTCTTAGCTCTTTCATTTAGAAATACTTTGGGAAGATGGGTGGAGATATACTCAGCCAATCAATTTCAAGCTATAAGTTTCTTTTTTGGCAAGGCCAGTAGTAACAAGATTTTACTGTTTAAAAAGCTGTGTCTAATTTTGTTCATCATTCACATACTACTTGACGGTAATACAGTTTTGAGTTAAATTTGAGTCAGAAACACTTGGGGAAAGATTATAAGTAACATTCGTTTTTTCAAATTTATGATGGATAACTGAAGATCAGAACAAGTCTTTTTCTTATTCATTTAATTTTGCAAGTATTTAATGCTATTCACCACACAAATCTGGTTGATAAAAGATTTTTAACTGGAACAATAAGTGTCTCATTGTGCAATTGGACGGCTATGAAATACAGTAAAATGGAAACAGATTTATTTTTACCTTTTTAGTAAGATTTTCTATTTTGGTAACAGTCTGATGCATAAACCATGAATGAGTTTAAATTTGAAATACTCTCTCTTAAGTTTAATTTCTGGTCAAGGATTGTTATTGTTTTGTTTCCCATGGTATTAGAACTTGAATACAGGATACTTATATTATTGACTATGAAATTATGGAAATTACAATTTATTATTAATATAGAAAATGAAAAATGCTTTTAATGGTCTGAAAAATTAATATAACCTCATGACAAAATGATTCTACAGATAACAAGGTTTTGGGGCTGCATTATCGTTTAAACATTGTCCATCACTGCTTAGATTGGTTTTTAAAATAAAAAAAATAGAACTTGCATGTGCATAAAATCCATTTTCATGCCACTGCCAATGGTCTGCATTTGATTTCTTTCAACGCATGATTTTTACAAGACATTTTCAAGTTGCTAATTTAATTGGATTCTACAATTACAAAAAGAAATCTTTAAATAATTTTGCAATAATAATTACCTGCATTTTTTTTTTTTTTTTTTTTCTGTTTCAGATAAAGGCGTTTTTTTTTGTTGTTTTGTTTCTTTAATTTTGTTGATAGAAATTCTCTGCTCAAATGAAAAGGTTCTGGATTAAATTCTTACCCACAAAAAACAGAACAAAAAAAAAACAATCACAGTTTGGCCAAAAGAATAAAAATTATGTATTTGGTGTAGATAGATCAGCAATGTTGCCTTTTAGTTTAGAGAAAGAAAACCATTTAGATTTTGAACATTAATTATTTATTGACAGAAATAGTTGGAAAAAATGTTCTTTTTATAGCAACAGTTCTTGTCAAATTATAGACACATGCACAAGTGTATATATATATATATATATATATATATATATATATATATATATATAGGCAGCAACCTGTCATTTAAATATCTTTTGTTAAATGTGATGGACAAGGAAAATTTTACTAATTTTTTATTTAGTTTTTCTCGTGTTCTTACATTATTCTGTTTAGTGGGAGTGAGGGAGTAGAAAAATTGTCCATATTCTCTATTGTCCGAAGCACTTTTGGTTACTTCCTTCCTTTGAAAGGGCTAAGGAAATGGACAAAATCACTTGGGACAATGGATAATATGGGCAGTTTTTGTACTCATCACTTCCACCAGACAGAAAAATGCAAGAACACTGGAAAAACTAAATAATAAATTAATAAAATTTTCCTTGTCTGACATATTTAACAAACAATACATAATATGAATAAAGGCAAAAGGAAAGCTTAGCTGATGGATTTCATCCTCTGAGGGACTTTATCAAGGCAAATGCCTTTACTGTGATAAAGTCCTTCAGAGAATGAAGCACATCAGCTAAGATAAGTTTTCCTTTTCTTTTTATTCATATTGTCATTTTACAGATATACTTCATCTCAAATTTTTACATGCACACCCACCATGAGCGTGTATACAGTTTTTACTTGCATGTATTCATGCATGAAAACACATACATATATGCATTTACAGATATAAATACAAAATAGATTAACACTTGTAAAACAGATATTCAGACATGCATGCACACACACAACACATACATACATACACACACACACACACACACACATATATATATATATATATACACACACACAGACAGACACATATATAAAGTGCATTTAGAAAACAAAAGTTCTTTTAACTAAGTTTTGTTAAACAATAACAGCAAGGTCTGTCTGTAATTTGGAAGTTTTTACAATGTTTTGGTCGACCTTATTTTTTTTAAAACACAATCATTGTTATATATCAAATGTTTCATTTTTATATATATATATATATATATATCCATAAAATGTTTAGTATGTAATAGATGATATTTTAGGTGTATTAATCATTATTATAATTCTTCAGTGTACAGTCCACTTTTGTTTTTGTAATATTTCAGTCACGTCTTCTCACATTACCCTCAAATGATTTTCCTGTCTCAAGTTGTTTAAAAGAATTATATCAGAATTCAGTTGCATTCTCTCAATCAACTGATGCTCACACAAGAGAATACATTGACCAAAATATTACTCAAGCAAACCATTAAAATATTTTCACAATTACCCTGGAAATTTTCATTCACAGTCCTTTTTTTTTCTTTTATTTCTTTCCTCTTTTTTTTCTTTTGTCTGTTGCGTGTTTCATTTACTCATTTTAAATTTGTTTTTCATTTGTTTTAAATAAAGGGAACTTTTACGATTGTTATATTTAATTTTTATTTTTTAATTTTTTAAAGTTATTTTCAATTGCTTTACATCAACAAGATGACAACATGTTTAGTTTTACAGGTTGGACATTTTTATTCAAATTAACCCAAGTAAAAACCTGTTTTATTGCAGTGGGGGAGTGCTTTTTCCAAAATGTAAATTCTGGAAGTAATATAAACACTTGATCATCATTATCTCACCAAGAGAGTGAAGAACTCCCTATAAGAATAAAAATCCCCAGTTGACAAGCTTAGTAAATATAGAGTTGCCTTAATGTCCAGATTTTATGAGATGTTCGTCCATTTAAATCTTGTGATCCTGATATTACAAAAACATACCAAATTAATTATAACAGCTTCTTTAAGATTAGAGTGTCATGGTGTATGATGGGTGGAGACAGGATGTCTTTGGGAATGCCCTTTTTTTTTATTTTAATGTTCAGATATGACAATTTTAATTAAACATTATTCTAAACAATATATAAATCTGAATTTAGTACACTAATAAATTTAGTGTGCCGGTTAGTGGAAATTCAATAAAATTTTCAAGTCAAATGTTATTGCCTTTCTTTATGATATTCACAAGTCTCAAGGACCACTCATGGTAGCAAGTTACTGAAGGCAGTTTGTGTGCATCGATAAGTGAAAGGGGTGCAGTTTATGAGAATACGTATGAAAGATAATGGTTAACCTTACACTTAAAGAGGTTATAATTGTAGTTCTCAGGAAAGCATCTTTCTAGGATTCTGTTATACAAACCAACAGGTCTTGGGAAGAAGCTATCTGAGTGAAACTTATTCTTTACTATTGGAATATGAAGAGAATGAGGGTGATTCACCTCTATATACATGACATGGTGGGAGGGTTAGAGTTGGGAGAACCAAGGAATGTAACTCCCCTGAACATTTTACTTGAAAATAGTGATAGAGTAGTGAGAAGCTTGCAATATATTGTTTGTGGAGAAATGGGTTGTAAGGTGGGAAACAATTCATCACCCACAATGCCGCATAGATGCTTTTGGACAAGACTGGAAAGTGAAGACTGGACAGCTTCAGCCCAGATATAACACACAGTATTTTCAGCTTGATTTGACTCTTGTAGAGGATAGTAGGAGACATCAGGTACTTACCAGATTGGTACAGAGAACCAACCTTTTTGTCAGCATCTTTACCAATGGATCGTATAGACAAGTTCAGCTTGAGGTCTGGGGTGAGCTTTAATTCCCTTCTTGAGTGAAGCTTTAAGAGGTCTTCTTGAGTGAAGACCCATTCATCTCTTATATTGATGGGGGATTCCTTGTCATATTTTTTTAGGTTAAGTCTTGCATTGTTTTTTTTTATGTTTGAGGAACAAGTATTCAATGTCAAATTTTATTTGAAGGTTCAATAAAACTGTTCTTGGTACCCAATGAGGTTAAATAACATATCTTTTGCCATATATGCTTCTAAAGCATTCATTCTCTCCTATTTTATCCAATTGCCAATTTCCAAGATATCTGTATTTTGAATCAAGAATGTCCAACCTGCATTACTCTTACTTTCAACTGATATTCTGGATAAATCTTTACTATTTTATAATATTTCATATATTTCATAATTTCATTTTTGTCCATATATAGGTGCAACTGCAAGCAGTTCAAGAAGCGAGTCAGAATGCTCAAGCCTCATCTCAGACGTCGATTGGGAAGAGATGTCTATGAGCAAATACCGCAATGAACTGACCAGTCCAGATGAAGTAAGTATTGCTAGCAGTGCAGAAGAAGAGGAAGAAGAGGGCACGGGCACTAAGGTGGTTCGACGCAAACACCGGCCCAAATTCCTCAACATTAATCGTTCACTCAGTATCACTTCATCAGAAGATGAAGGTGATGAAAAACTGAGCAGACTTGACTCAGAGATGAGCACCAAAGAGTCACGGAAGCCCACCGAGAAGGCCAGCAGCAGTACAAAGATCGGTGCCAAAGTCGACCCGGATGACACAATGAAACCCTCGGGTAGTCGGGACGGTTCATGTCAGCACACAAATACAGACCCATCCCTTCAGCAGCAACAACCACCAATACAACAACATCAGCAACAGCAGCAGCAGCAGCATATGGATTACCTGAGTGATGGTAAGCCGGTTCGGAGTCCAAGTCCACCGAGAAGTCCAAGCTGGAGAGAAGGCCTTGAAAGTCCACCATTTTCGCCCCGTAGGAGGGATTCATATCCGGGAAAGAAGCGCGGACATATATCCCCTGTGTCTCCGAAAGATAAGAAATTCCAGTTCTCATATGTGGATACGTCTCCAACGGTACACCACCATCATTCAGCAGAAGATATCTATGAGAGCAACCACCAGGGCCTCTCCTACCGGGAAGATGAACTTTCCCCTCCCAGATCCCCCTTGACACCTGATGAGCTAAAAAAAGCCTTTGTGGCAGCCTGTGGCCAGGCTACTCACAGAGATAACTCTAGCAGGGACATCCTTAGAAAATCATCTTCATCAACGTCAGCCTCACCCCCACTGCACCAACGTGAAAATGCTAAGAAGGACAAAGGCAAGTTGGACCTTGGAATGGACACTGAGGTCATTGACTTGGCCACATATGCTGCTACCATTGCGAGTAATACTGCATGCCTGACCTCTCTCAGTGTGTCTCCCACTAATATCCCCACATCAAACATAGAAGGTTCAGAGCTTATATCCCCTGAGTCAATTACTAGTACAGACAGCGCGTCTCCCATTTCACCAAACTACTATGACAGCTCCCAGTCTGAGGAAGTGGAAGATGTCGAACTCGCTGATCCAGCAACAAAATCAATTGACTATCAAGGTACAAAGAGGCAGAAGCAGAGGCCACCGTCCTCTGACTGGTCTCCCGTGATCGACTTGTCTCCTATACTTGACGTTTCTCCCTCGGTCGAAGAAGCCGAACAGCAAGAGATGCTGGCCCAGCAACAAGAGGTTCTCCGTAAGAGGGAATCTGAACTCATTTCTGAATCTGAAGAGGAAGATGAAGAAGGAAGTTCCAGTCCAGAAAAGAAAGACATGGATAAATATGTAATCCCTTCTTTGAGACGCTACATGAACTTTGAAGATATCAGTAAAATCTGTGAAGGAAAGATTCCGGATGAGAAAAAGCTTGAAAGAATAAGTGATATGTTGAGTGATTTTCAGAAGATCAACAGAGACATGGAAATCTTAACATACCCCGTACTGAGATCGAACGGCGATAAGGAACACATCGTTACAACCACCCCGCCAACCATAGCAACGCGTTCGACGACAAGTGATGTTGTTACAACCTTACCCATCGCTCGACCTCCTTCGGCCACTTATACAATGGCACCCATCTCAACTGTTGTAACGACATCGCCGGCTAGCACTACTACCATCTCTATTACAGATGAAGAAGAGGCAGACAGAGTCCTTCATCCTTTACCTGCACGGGGTATGCGCCCCACAATATCCACATCATCCTTATCGGAACTCCTAGATTCAGGAGGTGAAGATTCTGAATTAATGACCGTATGGAATTTGGCACAAGCCAATGTTATATCCAAGCCGACGCCATCTCTCCAGACTTCAACGTCTGTTGTTACTGCCACATCCCTGGCTATGTCTGCTACTGTAGTTACCAGTGCAGCTACTACATGTACTGTTTCTCAAACTGATCGACCAGATGGTCCTCCACCCCCTGCTAAAGGTCATAAACCGGCAATAGCACCAAAGCCTACCCCTCCTGCAAAACCCCAACCACCAGTTCCAGCAAAACCAACTGATGCTGGTGGTGCTGCCAAAACAACAGATGCAAAACCTGAGCCCCCACCTCGTGTGCGCCGAAAATTGCCGGAACCAACCCCAGAGATCATGGCTACCCAAAAACCTCCCAAACCCCCAAAACCTGCTCGCACCCCTTCAACATGTTCTCTACTAACCCCAACCACAAAAACTGCACCTGTTAATGTTGTCCCTGGACAACCCACTCGCCCACTGCCTCCACCGCCACCTCCAAGTAAATCGGTCAAAATGCTGACCGAAGCTTTTGAAGTGAAAACTGAAGCTAAACCTCCACCAGAAATTAAACCAAAGCCTCCAGTTCCAGAGAAAAAACCTCCAAAGCCAAGTGTTGAGCCCAAACCAGGGAAAACACTTGCCCCCAAACCAGAGCCAGATAAAAGAAGGTCAAAGGAAATAAAAACAAAAGTGAAACCTTCAGCAAAAGAAGGTGAGCAACCAGCCCCTAAGGTCTTAGACTCACCTGTAACCCCCCCTGAACCAGCAGTTTCTAGTCTGAAAAGGGAATACTCAGATAGCACCTCAGTGTCTCCATCATCCTCACCTGATCATGAACTTTACACTTATCCGTCACCTGGAACTCCACCAGAGTCAGATGTTTCCCCACCAAAAGCACACTCTCCACCTTCTCCAAGGGGAGAATCAGCAAGAAGTGGGAAGGTATCTTCACGTTCCCAAAGTGATATGAAAAAGTCAAGAGGTACTCCCTACTCTAAGCCAAGTGCGGTAAGTCCATATTACTTCAAATTTTAATGAGAAGAGTGAATGTTACAGAATATAAAAACAAAACAAAAAAAAGAACAAAAGATGACTGTACATATATCAGAAACCTGACATGTAGTTAGCTGAATTTTTAAAAAAATTTACACGAGATAACAAGGGATCTATTGTTTGGCAAATAGTAAAACATTAAAGAGACTATTGGCCACTTTATATGTCAGTGGTCAGTAAAGATGGATAAAATTGAAATTTCTGGGGGTAATGTAGGAGCAACTGGATTTTGAATGAAGAAACAGAATCTCAAATATTCAACTGTATAACCAATCCAAAAATACTTTATTTTTTGAAAGAACAAAGAAAGCTAACTAGATTAAATCAAGTGAATTTAAAAAAAATATTTTTGTCATCTTTTCATAGGTGCTGTTTTGTGTGATTTGCTTGCCTTGCTAACTGTTCAATGGTGAAGTGTGTGCCTCTATAAAAAAAATCATAATGATGCAATTTTGAGCTATAAGTTTCTGATTCCTATATTCAAAGCTATATCATTTATATTTGGGTAATAGAATAATAAAGTACCAAAAATTCTATATGATGCATTTTATCATTTAAAAGGGCTTCATCAGATTAAAATAATGTTCTTATTGATAGAATTATATATATATATATATATATATATATATATATATATATATATATATTTATTTATGATATGTTTAACATTCTTTTTATAGATACAAGTATTTAAGCAAATGCTCTGTTTTATAATAAACAGTATTAAATAACATTTACCGGCCTGAATGTCCGAGAAATTTTCATAGAAAATTTTCGTTCTCCGACAGGAATCGAACCTGTATCCTATACGGAACCGTCATTTCGTGTGACGTGCCTTAACCGTTCGGCCACAGAGAAGCATTAAGGCACGTCACGCGAAATGACAGTGTGCTCACAATAAAGAGTTAAACAGTGTGCTCACAATAAAGAGTTAAACAGTGTGCTCACAATAAAGAGTTGAACTGATAAAACTAAAGAATGAACATCATCTAAACATTTGCTATGGAAATAGTGATAGAGTATTGATAGGCTTGCAACAATGTATCTGTGGAAGAGAGATTGTACTGGAGTATCTTCCCAAGACAGCATAAACAGTTTTAAACTCTGTCAAACTGGAGAGTGAGAATTAAGCAGCTCTAACCCAGATGTGACAGCAATACTCTATTTTTGGTCTAATCTGATTCTTGCGGCAAAAGGAGTCAAATACATCCTGGAGTGATAAAATAAGCCAATCATTTTGCTCATATCTTTAGTAATGGATTAATGGATTTATATATATATATGTACAAATACATACATATATATATATAAATACACACACACCCAAATGTGTTTGTATATATGTATTCAAAGAATGAATAGTGCTTTCAATCATCGACATTTTCCCATCCTCAAAATATACATCTCTGTTCAGTTTCATAGCCTAACATAAACAAAGACATTTTTTAGGAATAAGATTTTTCCTTTATTAATCTGGCATATTTTAATTTATTGCTAAAACATTAATTGATACCCATATTTGAGTAGATGTTCTCTCCATTTATTGAACAGTATATTTTTTTTTCATCTAATAGCCTGAATATTCAAATAAATTTATTAATGAATATATATATATATATATATATATATATATATATATATAATTTCCTCTTGTATTTGTTCTTTATCCTATCATTATTGGATTCGACATACATTCTTCCTCTACAGTTCAAAAGTTTGAAGCCACCCCCAGAATTAGCACGGAATCAACCTGACAGATGAGTGAAAATCATGAAAAAGAGAAAAAAGCTCTTAGAGTCATTAAAAAAGGATGGAATCAATTATCAAACTTATACTTTGAGAAACTTTTGCAATGAATGCCAAAAATGTGTGCTGCAGTAATCAGGGCTAAAGGAGGATATTTTGATGAGAGTCAAATTTAATCATAAAATGCTTTTTTTCTTTTTGTCATAACATTTCTAATAAAAATTCATGTCTAACTTTTTTTAACCATGTATAATAATTTTGTCTTATTTAAAGTACAAAACAAGTACTTTTGGTTAAATTTAAAAAATTACCAGTGGTGGCCTCAAACTTTTGAACTGGTGTGTGTGTGTGTGTATATATATATATATATAGGATTAATATGAGTAAGTTTATCACTCAGCTGATTGATGTTACCTTCAGCATTCCAACTCGAGAGTTTCATAGGTGGACCTGTCCATCCACTTTTCAGGATGCTTATACTTTTTCTATTTTTTACCTTTTTATATGCATTTAAGATTGGTGTAAGTTCTTTCTGTATTTTTTGTGTGCATTTGTATGCATGCAACCATGAGCAATCTATATGACCCACGGAATATATATGAATTCCATTTGAGACCTTTTCTATTATTAAGCTGCAGACTTGTCGATACATATTGAAATAGCTGTTTGTATCAGTTTTCTGTATCTGTTTTGATTTTCTCATGCAATTTAAGATGAGTTTTTGTCATACTATTCATATTTTTTATTTTACTCCTTTTTTCTTGTATTGTTTCAAACTGTTGCTAATAAAAAAAAATTAGCTTAATAGCAACTATTAATAAAGGCCGTTATTAATAATGATATAATTGGTCTGTGATCAAGTGGTTAGAATGCTAGCATTCTGATCATGAGACCCATGTTCAAATCTTACCATGGTCAATTTATCAAGGAAGTGACTACATGATAATATCAATCTGGAGAGACAATCACAGCATGCACCATTATTCAGAAATGCCTAAAAGCCATACTTCAAATTGACTCAAACTTTGTGAGTGAAAATGGGTAAATAAAGCTGTTCAGAAGCTATGTCATATAATCAAAGGTTTAAGCATATTGCCTTCATTCAACTACTGATCACTCCATATTGTGCACTCACTTCCAAAAACTGAAACTAAGGTCTGATCAGTATAGTTGTAGTATAAGCCATAGGTCACTTCTGTGGGTGTTGAAGAAATGCAAGTGTTCCTGAGCTGCTGTCTGCAAAATGGATTAGTTGCCATTATATTAAACAGGTGGACTCAGAAATGAGCCACTACTATTATTATTATTATTACTATTTATAGCAATATATGATATGCTGTCACAAACATACATATTATACTGGCAATTATTATATCTGCTTGTTAATTGCATGTTAACCTATATCTGGATTACTCATAACAATGTTTGAAAATAATGACACATAAGATATTAAAAATCCTAACAATAACCATAAAACCACTCAGATGTGAGGGGTTAGAGAGTGTGTGAAAGAATAAGAGGAAAATAAAAATATAATTAAGAAGAGAGAACAATAAAAAAAAACAGGAATTAAGACGACAAAGGATAACAATTGATATTGCATTTAAATTAAAATATCAAAGTTGATTGGAAAGGCCTTAGAGAATACCACAACTGAGAAGTGCGAGAGAAGAAACTTTTAGCATGAAATTTACAGTTACAACTAGCCATTTCAATTGTAAAATGATGAGACCTAACTGCTAATCAAGTACTGCACTTAGATTTGTAAAGTTGAAGTACCAAAGAGGAAAGTGCATCAAAACAATTACTCTGAAAATATTTATAGAAAAGGCACAGGGAAGCTACATTACAGTGGTGTGAAAGTGACTGAAGCTGAGATGCCATGTCAGTAACATTGCAGATTCTTCTTTGGCTTTTGATCAAGTATATCTAAATACATAGCACTAGACCAAATTAAAAAGTAAGTGATGAACCTGATGAAAAAAGTTCCCAGCTGGGGAAAAAATCTTAGAAAAAACATTAATTGTGGTACAATAATAATCATATGCACTCAAACTAATTTCATTTTTCCCCATAACCAATGGACATTTATATTATGTTTAACTGAGAAAGGTGAGATTTTATGTAATTTTTTTAAACAAAAAAGGGGTGTGTAGATGTTTTCTTAGTTGTTTTCTTCAATGTGAACAGAAGTTAGTGGCAGGTAAAAAATTTTCCATCTGTAAATTTGATTCAGAAATGTGAAAATATTTTGATAATATATTTTTTAAATTCAATCAAAACAAATAAAATTCTGAGTAAACAAATCAAATAACCTAGATTATTATTTTTTATGAAAAATACTTAAAAATATAAATATTTCAGAAATAAAATTTTAGATTTCTTAGATGTTGAAAATATATTCATGAAAAATTTCAACATTGATTACTTGTCTTTATACTCAAGCTGTGATCAAAATGCCAAGGTCATTACCACTTTAAGGACAGCATGTGGCCTTATTTGAATGACTAAGTTCTAATCATAAGAGCTACCACCAAGGCAATCAATATTTATAATGATAAAAGACTTGATTGTAAATGAATAACAGTTATGATTTGAGTTTAATAGCTAAATATGCAAATTAGTTATCTAATTATTTTCTTACCATTAAACAGGAAACTTTAAGTTGTCCAAGTTATAAAAGAGGATGCTGCTTGTTTAAATAAATATTATCAAGAATGATACTTCAGAGATGTAAATAGAAATTGTTTGACAACACAGTTTTACCTGATACATGTGCATATACACACATAACCAAAAAGACATTTCTAAAAAAAATAACAATTACATGTTTTGCACAAAATCTGGTTTCATCAGAATAGTTTTAAAAAAAACTACATTACTGAAATGAAATGTGTTTTATATTAAATGTCTAAACATTTAATTTTAAAAAATATAACTGCACTGTTATTGAAATTATATTTTAAATAATTTCACTTATTTCCACTGCTTGGACTGTTGTCTTCATCTTCATTGCCATATTCATGATGTGTCAGCTGTTGTATGCTTTGGCCTTCTATAGGTGATATATATTGGAATTTCGAACCAAACCATGGGGGGTAGATTGTTCTAATTCCATGTGCCATGCCTTTGGATATCTCAGTTTCAGTCAACTCCCCTTAGTAATTCAACTCTTCAAGTTTTTGTTTTCTTTGCTGTGGCCAAGTATTGAACTCACAACTCTTTGGGTCAAGTCAATTTTGGGTCATTCAACTAATGCTTTTATCCATTGGGTTTGGTTCAAAATAAAATTCCAACATATATCACCTGAAGAAGGCTGGAGTGTACAATAGCTGCAATGTTATGAAGATGGCAATAAAGATGGCAACAGTCTGAACAATGTAAATAGTTATAATACCTCATATCAGAAATATAGATAGATAATTTCACTTAGTTTTTTAATTATGCCCAAATTAAAAATAATGCCAAAGAAGATATTAAAAATCCCTTCAGTAAAAATGTAAGGTAGTGAAGAAAACAGAACATAGTGAAAATAATAGAACATAAGATACTATTTTTAAAAAAATAATTTACTTGTAGTAAAAATAAACAAACTTAAAATTAAAAACAATAAATATAAATAACAGTTCATTTCAAAGTCAGACAAAATCAGTTTCCCTTTTAGAAAATAAAATATACATAAAATTTATTTTTGACAAAAGTGTCTAATTTCTTGAATCTGTCATTAAAAAAAACTATTTTAAAAGAGGAAAAAAAGAAAAAAATTTAAATTTGAAAGAAAAAAAAAAGTTGATTTTGATAGAAGATAACATTATTTATTGCTTTTATTTTTTCAAGATTTTTCTTTGCTCTGATTTTCAGTATGAAACTGAAACTATCACCTTTCTGGAAAAGTATGCAAATTAAGATTAGTTCATTATTTTTTCCCACATTTCTGCAATATGATCAATAAAGATATAATAATAACCCATTGAATTTATGCTGGTGGTAGGCATGTAGCTGAATGGTTAAAACAGTAATGTTCCAATCACTAGATCTATGTTTGAATCTTGCCATATCTTGGTAATATCAAAATGGAGAGACAATCCCAGTGTGTAGCATCATTGTGAAGTGCCTGAAAATCTTACCACAGATGGATCTAAGACTTGTGAGTGAAATGAGGTAAATAAACTGTTCAGAAGTTGCTGTTGGTTGGGCTAGCATGAAGTCTTTGAGTTTGAGTATACTGGCCTTGTTTAAATCTGTTAATCATGCTAGATTATATGCTCTCTTTCAGAAACTGTAACTTAGGTTTGATCAGTATATAGTATGAACCATTTGTTATGTGGGTATTGAAGAAATACAAATATACTAAGCTGACTTTTGCCACAGGGATATACTAGCCACTCTGACAGACAAATATACTCAAAAATAAATGATCACCTATTTACTTACTGGTACCTATTACACAGAAATGATATCTCACAAACTACTGTGGCATGTCAGATTCACACTGGCTGCTCAACTGTTGTGCCAGATGAAGCTAAGTTTTTGACTTGATTATAAATGTAGTCTAAGAGAGGTATGGCTTGTGCATATAATGTCTTTTTTCAAACAAGCAATATGGCTTTAATTCCTCCAGGTCAACTGCTGATGTACTGACAATATTTGCAGAAAGAAGCTCTTCCCCTAAAAAAGGATAAATTTCTTTGCTCAGATTTTGGGTAATGGGTCAAAACAATAACCTTTCTACTGCACAATGTGGAGATATATATATATATATATATATATATATATATATATATATATAGTTTTGTCCTTGTATTGGTGTGAAGAACCTGCCCCAGTATTTTTGTTACATCCTCTATATATGTGTGTGTGTGTGTGTATATTGATTTAAATAAACATAATTTTATGTTCATTTTTTTTTTTTTTTAAATATCCAGACCTAGGCTGGCTTTCAGCCAACGCATCATCAGGGACCAATCGTTGGCAACTTTTAACTCATTTGGATTGATAAGAGATAGTACTGGAACACGCTTAAAATTACGAACAAATAAATTTACGATTAAAATCTGTAAATAAAGAAAAAAATTGATCCAGTGGAGCATAAAAAGGAAAAAATAAAGCTCACATATCTCCGAATAAATTCAAGGATCTTAAAAAATTCTCATCCTGCTTGCATAGTACAGGCTGAAATAATTTTAAGCATAAAGCTCCCAAAATTAATAAATGGTGTTTTGATCTGCCTGTATGCAAAATGGAAAACAAGTCAGTCAAAAAACGAGACGAGCATGACTCATTATCCAATAGGTGTTTTCCAATTGAATGATCACAAGAATGTAATCTAATATACCTAGGAACATGTTGGCTTATTCTCGACTCTAACCTGAGACTCGTCCGTCCTATGTATTCAGCTTTGCACTGACATTTGAATTTATAAATAAGCAAACTTTTATTGTGATAGGGTAGACGGTCTTTAGAAAATGAAGGTAGAATCAAGCGAGTGCCAAAAATAACACGTAGTTTGGCTGAAAAAAAAGTGGCAGAGAAGAATCTGTCACCTAAAAGTTTGCATTTTCTGCCAAGCCAAGGAAATTTAAGGTAAATAGGACACAGACCAGGACCCAATTTAGGGGGCATATTAAAGTTGTCTATTTTTCGTTCCATTGTATGGTCCGCAATACGAGTTGGAAAACCATTATTGACAAGAATACAGTGGATTTTATTTAACTCCTGCTGGAGTGTACATGACGAAGAAATTAATAGGGCTCGATGTACTAAAGTTTTAATCAAATTTATTTTTCTATGCTGAGGGACAAAAGAATTCCAACTGGTGTAAAGACCTGAAAAGGTGTCTTTACGAAAAACACTGGTAATAAAAATACCATTCTTCCTCTCCACAAAAACATCCAGAAAAGAAATAGAGTTGTTCACTTCTTCCTCCACTGTGAAAACCAAAGATGGATGCAAACCATTCAAGGATTCACAAAAAAGAGTTGCCTCCTCTGTTATTAAACATAAAAAAGTAACATCAACATAACGTTGATAGATATACGGTTTCTGATGCTTCTCAGACAAAAGGCTCTCATGATAACCAACAAAAATGTTAGCTAAAATGGGACCCAAGGGACTACCCATAGAAACACCATTTACTTGAGCATACATAATATTTTCAAAACTAAATTCTATTCCTTTAGTTGCTAACATAAGGAACTCCAAAAACAAAGGCTCTGGAATAGAAGGAGGACCCAGGCAACCTCTGTAGAGAGCGTCAACACATATCTGTGCTGTTTCTTGGAGGGGAATATTGGTGTACAGACCTACAATATCAAAAGAAACCAAAATCTTATCATTAGAAGAAATGGGACAGTTTCTAATGAATTTGGAAAAGGTGAAAGAGTCTGATACACAGTATGTTGAAAAGTAATCAGAAACAGGTTTGATCAATTCAGACTGCCATTTGGACAACTCGTGTTGTGCCGATCCCACCATAGATGAAATGGGACATAAGGGCACATTATTTTTCATGTATTTTAGACAAACCATATACTCTGGGTTTTTGGGAACCTACAGGTCTGATCTTATTGTAGGTATCTTTACTTATGAGATTGCCTTTATATATTTCTAACAACCGTTTCTGAAGTTTTAATTCTAGTTTATCAGTACGGTCATGTATTGAAGATGGACCAATCAAATGAAACTTTGTAGTATCACTTAGAATAAAGTTCATCTTACTCACATAGTCAAATCTGTTTAGAATAACAACACCAATGCCTTTGTCAGGTTTCGTAATGTAAATATCATTATGAGATTTTAAAGTCTTAATGGTCTTGTAGTGAGCATGACACCATGCGACAGTGTCACGATCAATTGGTGTGGAAATAAACTCATGTGCTATTTCTGAAATCCTAGATTTGCACAATGCGAACTGGCCCGTGGAGGAAGGAACAAGATGAAGTAGCTGTGAAAACATAACTTCAAATTCAGCTAGAACTTCAACTTTATTTACATTTCGAGGGGGAATACAAAAATCCAACCCTCTGGAGAGGACAACTTTTTCTATTTCAGACAAATTAATATTAGACAAATTAATTATATGTCTATTTAAAGAACAATGCTCTACACCAAATTGATCAAAGGTTCCTCACACCAAAACAATAACAAAAATCCATATCAACATATATCCACAAATCCTTCATTTTTGAGTTATTAATATGAAGTTTATGGTAGACTTGACACTATTAAATATACAATCCAGGATTGAATCAAAAAATACTTTTACAAACTTTGGGGGCAGATTCCTGAAAGTAAAACAAGGTAAAATGTCCATATAATCATCTGTCTAAAAGGCCATCATTGTATATCAACACAGCAACTCATAACAAATGTTCAAAATATCCACCACTTGCTTCTACACAAGCATGCACCAGTCGGATCATTGACTGGTGGACCCTTTCAAATACTCCCATGTAGTGTTGAATTGTTACACAGGCCCCCATGACACATTGATGAAGCATCTCTGCATTATTAATGACTACTACTGCATAAACCAATTGTTTTAAAAGATTGAGGTCGGGGAACTTGCAGGCCACGGAACTGATCCTCCCCTACCTATCCATCTTTCATGGTAGATGTCAACCAGTGCATCGCAAACAATGTGACTAAAATGTGCTGGAGGAGCATCATGCATGAACTACATGCATCTTCATATTAGCAGTACATCTTCTAGCAGATCTGGTAGTATGTTCAAAATAAAGTCCCTGTAGACAGATCCTGCAAGACATGCTGGGAGAACATACAAATCTGGTCCACACATTAATCGCAAAGCTGGTATCTAGCCTGCATGGTACCATGGGGTTTCTGATCTGCCCATAAATGATGGTTGCATAAATTTGTTATTCCATTTTTTTCCAAATGTATCATCCATAAACAAGACTGAAGAGAAAAACAACACATCAGCAGTTTGTGCAATAAACCATCAGCAAAATTTCTCCCATGGTGAGTAATCAGAAAGTGAAAAACTATGGACATGTTGCAAATTATATGAGTACTATGAGATGTACGACATGCTAAAGCCACTTGACATGTGCTAATACCAGGATCCTCTCCAAGCGCCTAAAAAATGTGTTCTTCATAGGCGTACAAGTGGATCTTGACTTTCTCTGATCCATAGTTTGTGGTACCACAGATCCTGTCTCAGCAACGCAATGAAAAACAGCAGCAAAGGTTCAATGACTCTGTCTGTCATGACTGAAGGCAGCTAATCTGATACAGCTGTGCAGCCTTACATCCATTACCATTAGCACAGCTGTAAATAAAAATCATATCTACTTACAATATGAATATCCGGCCATTGTTAAATGGAACACTTCTCAATTAACTCATTATTACACACATTTAAATGTTGAAGACAGACTAGCCACAAATGTACACAAATAATAAATGTATGCTGGTCTACATGGGAACACAGCGCCATCTACCGTAAACTTTCTTTAAACGTAATAACTCAAAAATAAAGTATTTACAAACATATGTTTATATGGACATTGATCCTTGTTTTCATGTGAGGAACCTGCCCCCAAAGTTTATAAAATTATTTTTGATACACCTTGTGTATAGCTGATATCTCCTGACTAGTGGATGGAGTGATTGCAGAAGGATTCGTCTACAAAATGAAAGTCAGAAGCTAAGTGACAAATGTTATATATATATATATATATATATATATATATATATATATATATGCAAGGTTTATTAAATATGACAGACAAGGTGCTTTAATTAAGTTTTTTATATAATTTCTCATATGATCTTATAAATTTTTTCTTTTCAGTAGATAAATTCTATAAAAACTGTCCAAATGTTATGTTTTTCTGGGTGCTTTCAGCTATACATTTAGCCATTTTCAAGGATGAAATACATTAACTGTTAACTAGAAATAGATTGTTGTATGTATGTATTTATATAATGTTTTATTATCAAAACACAATCAACATATTGTGTCCATGTTCATAGTTGATATTATTGAGTGTTGTTTTTTGTTTTAATTAATAAGGCTTCCATTATTTTTAGCCTTTCTTTTACATGTAGACGATGCTATTATATTTGTATTATCAACATGTTGCGAATAGGGTTGGGTAGATCTCCATGAGTATTTAAATGAGACTTAATTAAGCTATGGTCAGAAAGATGTAGCATGTCTTCTTGTTAAACATGTTGTGGTGTGGCCAATATAATTGTTTATGAATTTCAATTGATCAAGAACTTTCAGGACATAGGCTATGATGACTCTCCACTTCTCCCTATCCCTTGTAGCTCTGTTTCGTCCCTCAACCACCTCTCCCAGGCCCCGTTCTGTCATCCACTTGCTTAAGCCCACCCAGTATGTTATGCATTGATTTCCCTTGTCTCTCTTTCCCTCTATTTGACCTGTGAGTATCAGATACTCCAGGCCCTCCTTTCTAATTACGTATCTCAGAAATTTCAGCTGCCTCTTCCTGATGTTAAGTATAAGCCTCCTCCTCATTTGCATCTTATCCAAGACCTCACTGTTGCTCACATGCTCGGTCCATGATATCCTCAGCATCCTTCTGTAGAACCACATCTCTGTTACCTCAAGTCTCTTCTTCATCTTTGAGGAGATTGTCCAACATTCACTGCCGTAAAGAAGGACAGATGTCACGTAACAGCTCAGTAATCTTTTCTTTGTTACCAAAGAGATCTTCCCATCTTGCAATAGTCTGCCCAAGTTTTGGATTGTGTTCTTGGCCATCCCAATACATCTACAGATCTCAGTGTTACACTTGCCATCCTCTGTCAAAACACTTCCCAAATATTTAAACTTCTGCACCTGCTTGATTTTAGTGTCCCTGACCTGTAAATCACATTTTGGGATCATTCTTTTACTGATATCCATGCATTCTGTCTTCTTGTAATTTATGTTTAGTCCCTTCTTCTTGTTCTTCTTCACTACCTTCTGTAGGAGGTTTTGTCATTTCTTTTCTGTGTCTGCTATCAGTACTGTGTCATCTGCGTATCTTATGTTAAGATTGTGGCCACTGATGCTGAATTCCAGTAGGATTTCCAATTCTCTCAGAATTGCCCCGCTGTATAGGTTGAATAAGTTCAGTGAGAAGACACATCCTTGCCTTACACCCCTTCCTATTTTTGTATATCTGCTGAACTCATTCTCTATGCACATGCACATGCATGCTGTTTGCTGCCAGTATAGGTTCTTGATTATTCTAATATCTTCCCAAATATATCAAAGTTGCTGAGCAGTTCCAACAGATCCTTGTGGCGTACTTTGTCGAAGGCCTTTGTGTAGTCTATGAAACATTTGTATTGTGCTTTCTGATAATATTCTGAGCAAGAATATTATTACAATCCTTACACTTCTTTAATGAACATTTAAATTCGTACATAATAATATTGACCATTAATGAAGCTATATATATATATATATATATATATATATATATATATATATATTGTATTTAGGTAACAATCCTTCTCCAACATCTGTGGTATTCATACCACCTTATGCAGTGTGGAATCAATCTTCTTTGATAATGTGGGTAATTCAGTTCGCCCGTCATTTGTGATGACTAAAATGGATTAAAGTCCTTGCTTTCTTATCCAGTCCTCTGCTCTACTAACTGAGCTGTCACAAGTGACCTCTTCCTTATTCTCTCATTCTCGTTAGTACACATGTACACTGTCACACCAGCAAAAGTTCTGCTGTCTTCCTCACAGACTCGCTGCGTCAGGCGCAACTGAAATTTGAATACGAGACTTACTCCTCGTTCGCCCGAGACTTCCTATTTTATAAATTCAAGCTGGTTTGAATTCTTAGTCTTTTTTTTTCTTTATACATCTGCCAGTGAGATAGGAATTCTGAAATAATCCATTTCACTTTTAATGCCAATCGCGATCTTTCAATAAGACCTGGATGCCAAGCAAATTCGCTTTGCAGGAGGTAAGTCTTCTCGTTCTTCACAGATAAGTCTCCTGATATACTAGCTCTCTGTGAGACTAACCCTAACTTGTCAATCACTTCCCCTGATTTCTCGATTCACGGCTACCTCCCTTTCCTTAGAAAGGACTCTAAAATCCACATGCATGGCCCGGGAGTTTATGTCCACGATCATCTCCCACTGGCTGAAGAACTCTCTTTGGAATCTTCAGACCATTTGTATATGTGTCCCTATTTATCTCTCCGCAATTCAGTAAGCTATCCCTTCTGTCTCTACTGTTCACCTTCTTCTAAAGACTGTTGTGTACTCAATAGCATTTCCAATAATATAGACAAGGCCATCTCTCTCCATCCATTTGCAAACATATCCGTGTTTGGTGACTTTAATGCCCACCATACCATGTGGCTTCAATACTCTGTAACTGACCTCACTGGCATCCAAACCCTTAACTTTTCAATCACTCAATCCTTCATGCAAGTGATTGATTTTCCTACACATTTCCCCAGAAACCCTGATGGTAATGCTTCCCTTCTCTATCTCTATTTTACCTCCATTCCTGACTCCTGTCGTGTTACGCAGCTCTACCTTCTTGGCAAATCTGATCACTCGGTAGTGTCTGTAAACATCTTCTTCCACTTCCCTTCCAGCCATGAACCTCCTACTAACAGAATATCTTTCTGTTACCAATGTGCAGACTGGGAATTATTGCATGATTTTCTTGTGACATCCCTTGGAATATGGTTTTTAATCATCCCATCTGGGTAAAAGCCGGCATCGTGGCTTTCATCCCTGCAAGAAAATACCAAATTATGCTCATCTGCTTGGTTTTCACCTATTTTCTCAGCTGCTATATCCCATAGGAACCACTTCTTCTGTCTGTACTGGAACGCCATGTCTGATTGCAACAGATATCTCTTTGTCTCTGCTTGTAATGAGTGCAAGTGTGTCCTCAATGAAGCAAGTTACTGTATGCTGATAGAATGAATCAATGTATTGCATCTTACAAGTTTGGTTGTAAAGATTATTGGCAGCTCTACAATAGTGTGCAGCAAAACAGCAAATCCTCAATCCCTCCTCTGTTCAATCAATTCAAAGTCCTAACATCCACAACTGATAAGGCTGAATGCTTTGCTTGGAAATTCTCATCCAATTTGATACTCGACTCCTGATTTCCCAGCTAAAACTGAAGCTTGACTGATTGAGACGTGCATAACCCTGTTGATGATATTAGGCATCGTCTCTAAATTAGACTCTCATAAAGCAAGTGGTGGTGACAGAAAACTAGCTGTATCATACAGAAATGTGCTCCTGAGGTGGCTCCAGTTCTCTCCAAACTATACAACTATTGCCTTGCTCATTCTAGCTTTCCAGCCTGTTGGAAGACCTCCTCTGTCATCTCTGTTTTTAAGAACTCTGAAGACTCTTTTGACCTATCTAACTACCATCCTATCAGTCTCCTACCACTCTTTGGCAAAGTCTTCAAGGCTTCAATCAATGCTGAAGTGGCTAAGCATCTTACCTCCCACAACCTACTCGTTGGCAAACAATATAGTTTCCACTTTGCTTGGTCTACCACTGATGTGCTTACAGCTATAACTGAATATGTATACCAAGCTCTTGATAATAATGGCAAAGCTCGAGCTGTAGATTTAGATATCTTCAAGGTGTTTGACAGGGTTTGGTATGCTGGTTTTCTACATAAGCTTCAGGGATATGGTAATACGGGTTGTCTTCCAGTTCCTGTCATATGATTGCTGCTGTTCCCCAAGGCTCTATCCTGGGTCCTACACTGTTTCTGGTCTTCATCAATGTTTTCCTGATGTCATCAGTTCTCAAGTTCTGACAAAGTTGAACTGGTCATTGGTCTCAAAGGACTTGCAATCTGTGGTTCACCGAGGCTTGTAAATTTTAATGCTTTTCAAACGAAACTGTTCTCATTTAACCTCCATTGAGAAAACTCTCTGCCTCCTATCAGCATGGTTGATGCTCAACTTCCTGAGAGCATCTCACTGAATCTTCTTGATCTCGGGTTTTCCACTGACTTGAGGTGAAACAACTACATTGAATCAATAGCTGCGTCTACTGCAAGGAAAGTAGGTTCTCTGTGTCATGCCAGACGATTTTTTTCATCTGAGTCCATCCTTCACATCTACAAATCTACCATTCATCTCTGCATTGAATACTGTTGCCATATATGGTCTGACACCCCTGCTGTTAATCTTGAAGTTCTCAAGAAAATCCAAAGCAATGTGATTGGTCTTGACTTAGCATCTCAACTTCCAGTCCCTTTCTCACAGACATGATGTGGCTTCCCTCTGTCTTTTCTACAGATATTTTCATGGAAACTGCTCTGACAAGCTATTTTCACTGGTGCCCTGATTGCATGGATTTAAGCATGCTACTAGGTTGGTATCTAAGTCCCACCCCATTTACTGTCAAAACTGTTAAATGTAAACACCTACTTCAACAGCTTCTTCTCTCACACTTCCCATCCTCTAACTTGCTTCCCTGATAACTATAATCTTCAAAAACATAAATGTAATGTCAATCAATATCTTCTGATGCACTGATCACCATTTTTCTTTTTATCCTTTCCTCAATCCCCCTATGACCAATCTTTTCCCTTACTTCTAGTCTCTGTAGCCCCTTGCATACTAGTGGCACTCCCAACTTGCTTGGGGTGAAATACTTAAAAAACAACACACACACACATATATATATATATATATATATATATATATATATAGAATTGCCTTGATATACATGCATAAGAAATTATGACAAAATGAATGTCTCAAGTCATCTAACAAGTAGTTATGGTAAATTGTTATAATATCAATCCAGTCTTCAGTACTAAATAGCTGAAATTTATTATGCATTTATGGAGGAGAAAAACTGTTTTAGAAATAAGACAAAACATTCGTATTCTTTTCGAAGTTGTGCAGATGGTTTAGACACACTGTTAAGAGATGTGGCTATGCAAGGGAGATAACTAATGTATTTCCAGTTAATTACCTTAAACCATAAAAGACATGCTTTAGAACAGAAATCAGCCATCTTAAAATAAGTTCCATTGTAATGCTAATATTAGCTGTTTCCCTACAATGAAATATTTGCATTCATTGACCGAGCAGCCAGTACTACTTTTAGTTGAAATTTGTAAAAACCTTCTCTTAAAACAATTTTTCAGGAAAATAGGTTTCTCAAGTCTAGTAACTCTTATTGGTCTTTTTGGTATTGATGGAAGTTTCCTTTGTAAACTTTTATTTGGAGTAATGTGGAAAGTCAACATCTTGATTGTCATTTTCTCTTTGAGTTACATGTGCTACACATTTTAGTTGTTGCTGCTGTTGGTAATTCTCTAGTGATTTAGTTTCTGTTATTTGGTGCAGTTCTTTGTAATTCTGTAGTGCCATTTCAAAAAGTATTTGCCAAGATCCTCAGGCTCCACTCACTCAAAGCCATTTTAACCAGTGATCTGAGAAAGCAATTGTATACAACTGACAAATTAGATATTCCTGAATGGTTTTGGCACTATACATGGCATCCATATGAAAATCTCAATCTGATTAGGCTATTTAAGAACATGACTTGAGTTTTCAGGTTAATGTTTGGGATTTGTAACAATTTTACAGTGTTGGATGAAACTATGTCAAGCACAACCTATTCTGTCTTCAATTTCCTTTTCTCCTATACTAAATTTGTAATAACTGATCCATAAACCAAGGTATCTGAAGTGTTTAGTATGTACTAATTCGACATCCTGAATTTTTATGATGCATTCAGTGTAGGTGCTATGACTGCTTTCATTCCAATTCCAGATCATTGTTTCTGCTTTGGAAAGGTTTATCTTGAATTCTATTTCTTGGAATAATTGGGAGAGGATGTTCATTTTCTGATGTTTCATTTTCACCAGCATAGCCCCAACCCACCTCATCATCAGTACATTGGGAAAACAGGATCATTGTCTTCTACTGGTAGATTTGTTTGGGATGTGGTATAGAATACTTAAATCATCAGTACATCTGTGTTTGTAAATGTTTTATATTTACAAACATAGTCTAGAAAAAGATAAAATAGAATTAGGCTCTCATTGCCACCTTGTTATACTCCTGATGAAATTTCAATTTTTTCTTGAGTTTCTCTCCCTATATATATGTGTGTGTGTAAAATTTCTCACTTAACTGAACAATGTCACCCCTGTCTTGCCGACTTCGAAGTTTCAGAAACATGGAATACATTTACTCATCAACGGTTTATCTGTTTTTTTCTGTCCCAGATAATCCCTTGACAAGTGAATGTATTCTATACATTTACAAAACTTCAAAGTCAGCATGATGGGGACAACATCGATCAGTTAAGTGACAATTTCTCTATATTAATTCTATTAACGCTCTAACTCTGACATCAAGCACTTTACCACAAAAGAGTTCTCAATGTGTTGTGTAATGTCAGTTCACCTATATGGTAGTGAATGCCAGGCAATTTCTTCACAGACTTGGTGTAACAGATGTACTTCTACAGAAGAATAATGAAAATATATGGACAGATAATATGAGCAATGAGAAAGTTTTAAGAAACATGTAAGCAAAACAGATACTTAGAATCAGAAAGAGACAGTTCAAATTTCTTAGATACATAATGAGGAAAATGTGTTTAGATTAATTTGACACTCACAGAAGATACTGAAGGCAAGGAGGACAGAGGGGAAACAGCAAGTAACATACCTAACAAGCTTGTGCAAATAGATGATGTAACAGACTGGCAAGGATAATAAGGAGACAAACACTAATTAGAGCTACAAGGGAGAGTAAGTTATGGAGAGCCATGAACATTCACGTCTTGAAGAAACATGTTACATAAAAGATGATTCTTGATGTAAAAGAGTTATACTTGTTTTGAGTATAAATTGAAATCTTATTTTTCCTGTAGTTGCTTGCTTCCTCACAGTGGTGGGATGTGACACTAGGTTATTTTTAATGCTGGGTGTCCATAGACATACATATGGGTCAAGGACAAAAACTACCCCATCCTTTGGTTTTATTCATAATGAGTCTCCATTAATCTGCACGAGAGAGATTGAACAGTAACCCTTGTTGTATCTGGTCTGAAGCTGAAACTTCTAAGTCAAATTTACTATACAGAAGTGGAAGAAGCCTAGCAGCAATATTTTGTTTGCAGTTTTATTGAAAATCAATAGAACAGGACACACAACATTAATTCTACAATATTTTTACTTGGAAAAAGTAAGTAAAATTCAATAACATTTTTGTAGACATTAAATGAATGACAGTAATATCTTTACAGGCATAAACTGACTTTTTTCTTTCCTAACCTGTATAAATGTTTTCCGAACTATATTTTTTCTTTTTCCTTTAATGATTTTTTTTCCTCTGTGTTTATTTTTACTTTCCTTTTCCTTTTTTGTTCTTATTCTCTTTATCCATTTTTATTTTTCTTCTTTCTCCTTACTTATTCTTTTTCATTTTCTTTTTGGTCATTTCTCTTTTTCTTTATCCTGCTCATTCCCACTTGTTCATTTCTTTTTTCTCTCTTTGCTCTTTTCTTTCTGTTCTCTGTTTGTTTCTATCTGTACTTTTTGTTTGTTTCTTTTCTCTTTGTTTGTTTCTTTTCTCTTTGTTTGTTTGTTTCTTTTCTCTTTGTTTGTTTCTTTTCTCTTTGTTTGTTTCTTTTCTCTTTGTTTGTTTGTTTCTTTTCTCTTTGTTTCTTTCTGTCTTTTCTCTTTGTTTCTTTCTGTCTTTTCTCTTTGTTTCTTTCTGTCTTTTCTCTTTGTTTCTTTCTGTCTTTTCTCTTTGTTTCTTTCTGTCTTTTCTCTTTGTTTCTTTCTGTCTTTTCTCTTTGTTTCTTTCTGTCTTTTCTCTTTGTTTCTTTCTGTCTTTTCTCTTTGTTTCTTTCTGTCTTTTCTCTTTGTTTCTTTCTGTCTTTTCTCTTTGTTTCTTTCTGTCTTTTCTCTTTGTTTCTTTCTGTCTTTTCTCTTTGTTTCTTTCTGTCTTTTCTCTTTGTTTCTTTGTCTTTTCTCTTTTTCACTTTATTCATTTGTATCAGTTGTTTTTTCTTTTTGCATCATTTTCCTTTTTTTGTTCCTTTTATGATTTTCATTCATCCCTCTCTTGTTCCATCATCTTTTTTTTAATATATTTTTTCTTAATAAATCTTTGATTATAATTGCCTCTTTTATTAACATTATAATCTTTCTTATTTTTTATGGTCTATTTCTGATATTGCTTCATTTTGTTTACTATTCTTTCATTTATTTTTAGTTTTCTTAATCCATCTTGTTTTTTTTGTTTTTCTTAACTATTTGTCTTTTTCAGTCTTTCTTTTTTGTGTTTTGACTTGTATTTTTCAGCATTTTCTTTTTCTTTATATTTTATATTTTTCATTTCTTCTCACTTTCTTTCTTACATTTTTTCACATCTTTGTTGCTATTGTCTCTTGTTTTTCTTTTAATTTCTCCCACATCATTCACTTTGTTTTTCTCAATTTTTTCTTCTTTTGATTTTTTATTCTCATATTTCTTTTATTTGCTATTTTAATCATTTTACTTTATTTTTTATTTCCATTTCTTTCTATCTTTTTTATTTTCATTTTCATTTGTTCATCTTTTTTTCTATTTATTTTTCTGCCAATTTTGCAGTTTTCTAACTTTCTATTCTTTGTTTACACCTTTCTTTTCTTAACCTTCTCTCCTTCTATTTCTTTCTTTTCATAACCCTCTCTCCTGCCTTTTTTTCCTTTCATAACCCTCTCTCCTACCTTTTCTTTCTTTGCTTAGCCTTCTCTCCTGCCTTTTCTTTCTTTGCTTAGCCTTCTCTCCTGCCTTTTCTTTCTTTGCTTAGCCTTCTCTCCTGCTATTTTTTCTTTTCTTAACCTTCTCTCCTGCCTTTCTTAACCCTTGCCCTTGCCTTTCCTTAACCCTCTCTCCTGTCTTCTCTTTCTTTTCTTAACTCTCTCTCCTGCCCATTTTTCTTTCTTTTCTTAATTCTCCCTACTGCCCTTTCTTTCTTTTCTTAACCTGAACCTTCCTCCCCACTCTTTCTTTCTCTGTATTAATCTTCCTTTTTTTTAATCCACCCTTTTTTTCTTAACCTTAACCTTTCCTCTCTCACTCTCTCTAATTGCCCTTTCTTACTTTTTCTGATTCTTCCTTTCTCTCTTCCCTTCCATATAGAACAGGATCTTTGCTTTATGCCTAATTCTGCAGGATCAGTCAGCCATCTAAGAAGTGAGCAACTCAAAATGACTCACTTTGCAAATTCCTCATTTTGGCAAAATAGAAATCAAATTCTACTCATCCAAACAAAATCCTGCCTCTGGGGAGTGCCAGATTCCAATGAGGGTTTTATGCTAGAATCATCTAAAGTTCACAGAGTTTGCACATTCTATAGAGTTCACTTTCTCTTTACCTATAAACTTGGTTGAAAACCTAATGTCAGAACTACAAACTATTATACCAGATTATAAGATATTGCCTAACCTTTCAAAATTATATTTTCTCTCCTTTAAAAAAAATCACATGTGTATCATCAAAAACATTTTTGGTAATTTTTTTTTTTCAAATTCTTTATATCTGAAGTAATTGGGATATAAACTGATAAGGCATTAGATAAAATGTATTTGTTAATAGCTCTTGTTTGTATAAACAAAAAAAATTGTGTTGCTCTTGTATTGTGGTTGAACCATAATAACAACAAATGAGAGATTTTAGCTTATCCTTCTGGGTTGATGATATTCATTATCAAGTGTTCATCATAGAGGAAAAAGTTAGTGTTGTACTTCAATAGCTGAATTTTTCAACAGTAAAGATTTTTTTACTATTTTGTGAGGACATTTGGTTTGATTTTCATACCACAAGTTTCTAATTGTAAAAATTATCAAAGAGGTGCAGAAACCAAATTTATCAATGATAAATGTAATTTTTATTAAATTCATTAATTAAAAAATATACCAAAGAAATTCTTTTTTCATATTTCCATAAAAGATGCATAATTGAGAAATGCTATTTAATGTTATCTTTCTCTAACAGATGAGGAAAATGACACAAATTTTGTGTACAATTCTTTGAATTCTTACAATTAACCTTCTAATAAGTCTTGTTGCAAGAGGATGTATTGTTTACATTATTTGATTTAAATTATAAACAGTTCATTTGTAATCAGATTGATATCTGTTTGAAAAGAGTTGACATTTTTTTTTCTTATGATGTGCTCTGTCTCTTTAGGTGTTGTTTTTTATCGATCTTAACCATTTTAGTCATTTTGCTATCTCTCCTAATCTCAATTCTGCCAACCATTTGTAGAAGCTCATTAGTTAGATTATTCACTGCTTCACTCTGTCTATCTTGCCTTTAATATGTCCTGTGAATGTCAAATTTTCTAAGCCCTCTTTCCTCATGTGCCTTACAAATTTAAACTCTTCTTCATGTTAAGTATAAGTGTCCTTTTTGTTTCCATTTTCCTTAAAAATTTTGTTGTTGTTCACATGTTTAGTTCATGGTATTCTCAACATCTTTCTGTAGAACAACATTTCTGTTGCCTTATGTCTCTTCATTTATGAGGAAATTGTCCATTATTCACTGCCATACAGGAGGACTGATATTGCATAACAGTTCAGTACTTTTTTCTTTGTTTCTAACACAATTTTCCTGTTTCTTGATACTTTGCTTGTCTTTTGGAAGACATTTTTGCTATTCCAATGACTGCATCACATTGAAACACTGGTTTCTGTACAATCACCAAAGTTAAGCAATGTCAAGTTTTGTTAATACCGAGATGGGTGGCCACTTGAGAATACCAAGTGCTGTGAGCTTTGATATGCAGGTGGTATAATGGATAATGGTTTGGAATTATTAATTGGAGAACCAAGTTCCAATTCCAGTTGGGTTTGTTGCATTCATTTACGTGCAAATACCCTTACAAAAGATATGAATCCACCTCTTCACCCCCAGCTATGAGTTAATTAGTAAAACTTGTATCACTAAATCATTATTATCTTAAAAAAAATTCTTACAATCTAAAAATGTTTTCTGGTTTTAAATAACCTGCAATGTGTTGATAAGCCATAGAAAATGAATCAATCAATTTCTCATGGTTTCTTTTATTATTGATAGTGATTCCAAGTAAAATCATTTTTTTTTGTGCAAATGTAACTTCTTACTAACTTGCTAGCAATTAAATATTAAAACTGTTTCATAAATTTAAATTTTGTAAGTTTTGTTAATTTACTTACTTTTCCTTTGGCAGTCATAATATGAATATGATTAGTGTTAATATTATTACTGCACTAAAAATATCTCTCTCTTTTTCTTTGATTAGATCCTTTCCTACCAGTAGTAATATTGCTACTACTATTACTACTACTACTACTGGGTCTGTAACTAACACTACAACTATTAGAATAACTACACTTTTCAGGTTTGACTCACTTCTTTGTTGGGATTCTCCTTTCTAGTTATTCCCCTACCCACATATCCACATACACACACCAACCCAAATCCATACCCACTCCAACCTTTGCAATGTCAATTTTAACATTGCTCAGCATCACATGCCTCTCTTCTTTCATTTGAGCCTTAATCTGATCCAGTCCCTTAGTTCATCAGCTTGATCGAATATGGCAGATTGACACAGTGGCTGAGAATTCAGATGAAGCCTCATCAGGGCCAATTACTTAGCAATGTGTAGGCCAAATCAATGGCTAGTAAAAACATTTCCTTTCTTTGCTTAATACTGGTTTTGTTCAGTTCTGATGCAGAACTGCTGATCATAATTTAGGTGTAGTTGATATCCTTACCTCTTATTTTTCCCAAAATTACCAATATTCTGGCAACTTGATGTTTTACTACCCTTTTTTTAGTGTTGATAAAATTTCAAGAAATTATCTGATATTTATATGAATACTGAACTTGTCTATATGGGGATTACAAGTACTGCTATCAGTTTTATAATAACTTGAACTCTTTAGCTTACATGCAATCCTTCCAGCATTTGAATAGCTTATGAGCTGTGTCAGAGATGACATCAACACTTGTTGATATTGATCCAAAAATTGAACAGCTGAAAATTTTGCCTATAGTGACTCTACATGAACAGGTTTTTTTTTCTGTTTCAAGGAAATACATAATTGTAGATTGGTTGTTGTGAGTATTATCCTTTTCTTAGCTAAAGCTTTTAAAGGTAACTCCAAAACTACATTCAAACAAAGACACATGGTCATGCTGCTTGAAAGTAACAAATGATGCTCCTGTCTACTGCATACATTAATCCTATAGAAAACAGATTTAGAGAGAGAGAGATGAATCATGCAAGATGAAATAGGATGAGTAAATAAGACCAAACCATTCAGTGTGAGCAACAGAAAAAAAAACTTATAACAAACAAATAATAGAAAATAATTTATAAGTGTGGTTGGGGTATAAAATATCCATACCTGAAATGTACAATTGTACAAGTCTTTTTTCAGGACTATGAAATATATCCTGGTTGTGAAGGTTGCATGCTTACAGACATACCATGTTAAAACACCAGTTATTATGTAATCACCAAAGGTAAGCAATGTTGAGTCTGGTCAGTGCCTAGATGGGTGACTTCTTGGAAATACCAGGTGATGCAAGCTTGGATGTGTGGGTGCCCTAATGGATAATTGCTCAGAATTGTTAATTTGAGAGCTCAGTTCCAATTCCAGCTGAGTTTGTTATATTCACTCACGTGCAAAATACCCTTGGGAAAGGTATGAATTCACCTCTTCTCCCCACAGCTAGAGGTTAATTAGTAAAACTTGTATCACTAACCCATTATTATGTACCCACCACCAATTCTTAGAATTTAAGGATATTTTATGGCTTTAAATAACCTGCAAAGGGTTAAGCTGTAAAAAACAAAACAGTCAAAAAAAATCTGAAGGCTGCATTTTGGGCAGTCTTTCTACAGTAATGAATTGATGAAAAGAGGTAGTATTGTGACCAATGTTTGGAGAGGAAAAAAAGGAGAGGAAAAAATGGAGTTGCTACCCATTTTTATATTCTCCTGTGAGCCACACTCTTTGGTTCTGCAGTAGCCAAAGTTATGTCTATTTTTGGCCATTGAATTAACTGTGATATGAAGATTTTAATTTACACTTATATCCATAAAGTACTAAACTTGAGTGAGCTTGATTCTAATTGAGTGTTTGAAGAAAAAGAGAAGTAGCCTTGTGACAAACGCTTCTTCTTAATTGTTCTTTATGCAAAGAAGAAAACAGATATACTACTGAAATTTTACAGAGACATTAATTTTTAAGAATTATATGAACAAGAGAAAAATTATGAATTATTGAAAGAATCTTTTTTAGATCATTTGATGCTGTAACACTGGGTTAGTGATGTGTTATTGATTTATTTGATGTTGGTTGTTCAGATAAGATCCTTAATCCAACAAGGAGTGTTGAAATCAGAGCCACTGGAATATCAAAAAAACTGTACAGCAGTGTGGAATACTTTCTCCAAAGTTTATAAAAGAAGAAATCTATTAAAAATTGTGAATTTTAAAAGAACACAAATTGGGTTTTGGGGGTATGTATGCAAAGTAAAACAAAAATTATCAAGATTTGTTTACTTATTCATGAACTGAATCTTGTATTAGGTTGGTACAAAAATAATGTCGTTTTTTGACGTTCAACTTCAGTCAAAAAACGACATTATTTTTGCACCAACCTAATATTATATTAACACTTTCAATGCCAACTTTTTATTTTTTTTATTTTATCTTTTGCAGATATTATTAGTTGAAGAATTGATAATTTTTACTAAATAAGTTTGGACACAAATCTTAGTAGGGCCTTAAAAATTTTACAAGTACATGAATAGACAAGGTTAGAAGCATATAGACATAATCTAAGTCTTGAAACAAATATATTTATATTAAGGGTAATATATATGAACTGATAGCAGTTTGTATGAAGTTTTGGCATAAACTTTTAATCTATTATATAATTTTCTTTCCTCTTTTACAATTAACATGAACTGTTTTTAGCCTGTCATTTAACCCTTAACAGCCAATCAGTGGAGCTGTCTCTTTATGTGGGAGCTGCCCAATCCTCACTTTCCAATTTTGGGTGATAAATTATTTTCCACCCTTCAACCTCTCTCTCACAGGTAAGATGTAGTGAGACTCTCACTGCTCTATTGCTAATTTCATGGAAAGATCTCTGACAAACTACATTCCTTCATTGTCATGTCTAACCTTCACAACTAGGACCTACCATGCAACTTACCTTGTGGCAAACTACCCACATTTCCTCCATATTCCATGAGTGAGAAGTAAGTTCCACTCAAACAGAATCTTCCTGAAAATGTGGAACAGACACTCAAGAGGATGTTTCCCTGATCACTGCAATCTTAATTTGTTCAAGTTCAGAGTTAACATTATCTTCCCCTCCTATCCATATAGACTACCCCTTAATGTAACACTCTAACTTAAGTGGTTCCCGGGCCTTGTACAGGGTAGACCTTACTGCAATATATATATATATATATATATATATATATAATAATTGTAGATTCAAAAAAAATGTAGCCAAAATAAAATCTAAAATAATATTAGAAATAGGATCTTGTGGTATGAAAAGAAACTTTTCAGCCACTGTTGGCTTGAATGAATTCAAAAACACATTCCAGTCCAGGTGGCTCCCTTTACCTAAAGTAATGAGAGAAGTGTTTTGAGATCAAAGGACTCACTGACAACTGAAACTGCATGCTAGCTTTTTTTCAGTCAATATGCTTGTACAACTTTTCTCCTGTCAGCTGTATATAATGACATTCACTGAAATCTATGAACTTTTTTTAATCAAATACATGTCCCTTTTTATGAACATTTCAAATAATAAAACTGTTTACTATGAAAAGATATATGTTGGTTCCAATCACTGGGAATGCTTGCTTAAAAATTCACTGTCCCCAAATTTATTGACAAATCCTACAGCAGCATGTTTGGATTTCTTCTTAGTCAATGAAAAGAGACAACTCTTGGTTTGACCACACATTTTTTTCTTGCCTTTAAGTCAAGATTATAACCACTTGATTGTGTTGTGGGCTGGTGTATGCATTGTGAGATAAATGTATGTCTCCTGAAATGCCCACAACAAACATGGCAGACTTGGGATGTGAGTCCACATAAAGAAACAACAAGAAACGATATATATGTACAAACAAATGATAATGTATTAACAACAAAAGGTTACAAATGACAAAGACAATAATGTGTGTAACAAATGAATGTGGAAACTTTTTGGTCCAAAGTATGTGAAGTGAGTGACTGTGCATACATACATGTATTTGTGTATATTGTTCATGCATTTCCCAAAAAGGGAATGCATTTTTCCATGAGAGACTTACATATTTTTGTATAAGCAGAAAAGTAAGAAGAGAGTGATAAAAAATTATTGCCGGGTATTTCTATTTATAGTGCTGGAGAGTGTCTCCTATCAATAGTTTCAAAATTTAGGAGGAGGTAACCTGATAGTACATTAGCAAGAAAGGTATGCATTTTAATTAGTTTTTTTTTTAAGCAAGGGAGCTAATTCACGAATAATCATAGTGATGGATGTGACAACTGCATCCCATTTGCTTATGAACACTGTTTCTAATTTGTTTACCTTGCTCTTGTTTTATAATTGCCTTACCTTGTATCACTTTGGTCATTTCTTGATTCTGTTCTGTTCTTTGTCTTATTTTTATTATTGTTTCTATTGGGAATTTTGTCAATTCTATTTAAAAATGCCTTCTTATTCAACAATATATACACAGAAAATCATTTACACCTTTACATCTATTAAAATATATAACATTTCTCTGTATCAGACATGTGTCCCTTTTTATGAACATTTCAAATAATAAAACTTTAATATGAAAAGATATACCCACAAAAAAGAACAAAAAATCAAGTTACAACTTTGTAGTAAAAATGTAAATAAACTGCACTTTTATATCTTTACTGAAGATTGGAAGCTTATTTACAATACTAATTGTGACTATGATGAGTTACCAAAGCTTATGCAGGGAAGGTTTCCACTTTCTTCATCCTTATCCACCATCTTTACTGCTACTCCACATGCATTTACTAAACCTTTAATAATTTTCTGCACTAGCAAACTAAATATTTTTGATTGTAGAAAAAAATAATAAACACCAAATTTTGAAAATCAGAAAAAGTGATTGTTAAAGGTCAGGAATTGATGCAAGCATTACTGTCAAACAGACTACTTATGTATAATTGTATATTAATAGTGACCAAAGGTAGTGCTGAATTCAATCTTTACCAAGTATGCAATTTTTGTGACTTGTAGGGAAACAAGTAAATCTTCTTAATCAATATCCAACCATAGTAAAAAGTGAAAATACTTTTTAGATAAAAGTTACAAATTACAACTTTGTTGATTTTTATTATTATTATTATTATCATCATCATCATCATCATTATTATTATTATTGTTGTGTCAGACTGGATTGCCTGAAGTTTTAGTGTAATGAATCTTTTCCTTTGATGTGTCACCATCTGGTTTTTGAATTTGATGTGTTGCCTCTGAATCCAGTTCAAATATACTGAAAGATTAATTGCCTAACAGAGATTTTAAAGTCATTCTCTTTCTATTTCTTTTCTTCAAAATTGCTGCTTCATTTTATCTTAGAAATATTGTTTATAAGCATTTGAAGATCTTCTTTGATGTGCTGTGTCCCTTCAGGATGTAGACGATCATGGCCATCCACATCTTCCTGTCCCTTGTAGCCATTAATAAGTTTTGTCTTTGTTATTTTTCCCAAAACCTGTTCTACAATTCATAAACTCAAACTCTTCACTTATGTTACACACTATTTTTCTCGGTCCCTCCTGTGAGTATCAGATTTTCCAAGCTCTCCTTCCTCATTATGTACCCCAGAAATTTCAACTGCCTCTTCCTGATGTTATGTATAAGTTTTCTTTTTTCTCCAAAACCTTGTTATTGCTCATATGTTTGGTCCATGGTATCCTCAGCCTCTTCATTATCTTTCTGTAGAAAATACAAATTACCTGAATTTAAGTTTAGAATTCAAATTATGTTCTTAAATAGCCTTGTTAGATCTAGATTCACAAATGGATGTCATGCATGGCATCAAACTCATTATGGAGTCTCTCAACTGTCATCTGAGTGCAACTGTTTTCTCAAATCAGTGATTAAAAATGGCTTCAAATGAATGAATCCTTTAAATGAAGACAATAGGCTAGCACTACAGATCTTTAACAAAAACGACATGACTTTAAGACTTCCAACAGCAGTAACAAAAAAAAAATGGGTAGCACATGTAACTAGAAGAGAAAATAATGATATAATCAAGACAGTGACTTTTCATACTACCTTAAACAAAAGGTTAGAAAAGAAACTCTCCTCAATACTAGAAAGAGTGATAACAGTTAGGAAACTTGAGAAGTCTTTTTTCTTGAAAGAGAAAAATTTTATAAATTTTGAGCAACATTAAATGCAGAATGTTTCCTTTATAGAAACTGCTAATTTCAGTAGTATGCAAATGTCTGGTTCTGTCAGGTTTAGCAGTAAATGTAACACATTTCTTTGCTACCACTATTGGGAGAAGTGGTGAAAGATTGAGAAGGTGAAAATTGGTCCTTGTAAAAATATTCAACACCTCCACAACAAAAATGGGAAAGGAAAAAATGCATATAAAGTGTAAATCTAAAATTTTTATATTCCAAAAATTGCTGAGATGATGAACAAAAATTGTTTTTGTATGACAAGAAATAGAAGAGACAAAAGAAGTCTTCTTAATAACTTAAACTCAGACTGCTACATCTGGTCGCTACTCAGACTGTCATATGGTCTCTCACTAACTAAATACTCAATATGTTTTCCTTTTATTTATACCTAGCACATGGCTATTATTATGAAGTCTGATTTCTTTTATGTTTTATCTGTCCAATGGTAGTTGTTTATCTCGCATACCTAGAGATGTTCTACCCTTACTGCTTGGGCATTTATGTCATGACTTACCAGAGGGGTCTGTTATTGACACAGATAACAGGTATTCATTTCATCAGATCAGATCTGTGGTTCTCTTCATCTGGAGTTGGTCCTTTGGCCTAGGAGCAGGTCCCAGGTCCTTGTGTGAACATATGTCCTCTATACCGCTCCATGTGTTTCTGAACCTCAAGAGCTGTCATGTGGGTTTTCTACTTTGATGTAGCTGGAGACAATCTTTTCCACCAACCCAACAAGGCAATCATTTACATATCACTACAAATATAATAGCAGGCACAAAATACAATTGAATATTTAACAAAAAAATGCTTGACTCAGTTGGAATGTATTTTACATGAATGGAATAAATTTTTAATAACTAGGCTGGGTTAGTATCCCGTTTAATAACTAGGCTGGGTGGCATCCTGTTCCCACCCCTTCACCGTTGAAACTGTTAGATGTAGATGTCTCTTCTACTCCAATAGCTTCATGTCTCGCACATCTCCCCTGTGGAACTCCCTTCCTTATTCCTGTTTCCCTGACAAATACAATCTCCAACTATTTAAGTGTAACGTCAATTGACATCTCCAGTTGCCTTGATCTATCCACTTCCCTTCTCCACATCCTTTCACCTTTCATTCCTATCTGCTCTCACTCCAAATCTTCTGTAACCCCCTTGCCTTGATCGATCCACTATCTTTCTCCACATCCTCTCCTTTACCACTCCTATCTGCTCTTCCTCCAAACCTTCTGTAACCCCTTGCGTGCTAGTGGCTTCCAGCCTTGCTTGGGGTGATAAGCTTAAAAAAAACAAAAAAACTCTACATGCTTAAAAGCTAAAACTTGCAGATTAATACTTTAATATATGCTTTATATGCTGTGTAATTTTTTTTCCTTCTCCATAAATAAGGTCATTAAAGTTTATTTTAAGTTGGTATTTACTTGGCAGGGATAACATATTAATAATTTTCAATAAAAGAAAGTTTTATTTTGTCTAAAACTGATTGATTTATAAAATATGTTCTTCCAATGTGTCTTCTATAATTTGAATCTGTTTAATTTGTTCATTTTACCAAATCTTAATTTATATATATTTTTTAATTTTTCTTCAAAAATGCTACAGGGTAATTATAGATGGATTTGTTGGTTGGTTGATTTTTAAGACATATAAACTGGAACCTTTCAAATATTATTTTATATATTCTTGAATAAATTAAATTCTATATTATAAGATCTTAGCTTTTTAATATAAGCATGACACATTTGACCAAAATTTTATGGCTAAGATTATTGATTTTATAATTATTATCCTTGTCTATTGATTTGCACATAATATTGAAATATGCAGTTGGTTGGTTTATTTTACATCATGTCACCTCTTGATGGGTTATTTTATACTGAATTTGGGTAACAAGTGAGGATCAAAGTCACTAATCAGTATTAATGGTCAACTGGACTAATTTCACTAATAATTACCTCATGCCATGGTACCTGTAAATGGTTTGCTAACTCTTCATTTACCCACTCTTCAATTCTTGTAGCATAAGACCTTTTTTTGTCAAGATACTTAACGATAGAACAAATTGAAGCAGAGAAATGTACTTACATTTTGTAAAAGCAGTATTTTAAATTGAGCAGCTAAAGAATTTGAATCCACTTGGCTGTCTTTTTTTCTGTCTTTAATAATAATTAGACATTTATCTTTTTAAGCTTGTTTGATATAAACACTGCCTTCTTGATTAGGCAAAAATAGATAACCAGATGTTAATTATATAACATTATTCTTCAAATCCTAGCTTAGATTCTTGCATTCAGTTTTTATCACTATGGACTACAAAGCTGGCACAATTATTACTTTAAAAGCCTTCACATTTAGGTTTTAATTTAAAGGTTTCTTTTTTTTTTTTTGCTTTTAAACTTTGATAGTGTAGACTGAACTATGGTCCTTCTTGTACCTCTATTAATTCCTTGTGATATTTGTCTCATAAGACTTGTATATTTTATTCTGGATAAAAATAATGAAAATACAACAAAAGAAAAACTGCCTGGGACGTAAAATGAATGAGCAAGGGTTGACATGTAATATGATCCAATCTAAACCTTGTCACACCCAACCTACTGCTTTCTCCACTAAGCTACATATCAATGACTATGATTAATATAATTGAGGAAATTGTCAATAAAACGGATACTCATTCAAAGCAGTATAGGAGCATTTAAACTGGGTGAAAAGGAAGAAGAAAAATTGATTGGAGAACAGTTGGTGATGTCATAACTCTCACAAAACTTTTTTTTTTATTTTTATATTAAAAATTCTCAGTGTCTAAACAAAGAAAAGAATTGATGCAGTAACTTAAGGAAAAATTAAAAAATAATTACACTTGAAATTTTTGAAGTCTCCTAACTTTACAAGATGAATAATATATTGTTTTTACTGTTTTGTTGGCTGATAAGAAATATTAATTAATAAAATATTTATCATTTTTAATATTAAAATAATATGATGATTCTTTCAGAATATAGAGCTCAAAACATATCAGATTTACTAGTATTAGTCCTGGGTATGATGATAAAATAAATCTGACAGCAAGGCCTCTAATTGGGTGATTGAGAAGTGGAGAACCACTTCTTAATTGCTGCTGTTCCCAGCTTCATCCTGAACCGGGGTAGTAGTACTTGTTAGGGTCCCAGCTATGGGAAAATAATGAAACCTTCAAATAAAGATCAAAACACTAAGAAAGTATAAAAAATACATTTTTATAAAAAAAAAATGAAAGCAATGCTTTTTTGTGAAATTACCAGCAATACATTTAAAAAAAAAATCATTACAAGCAATACATTTTTAAAAAATCATTACAATCAATACATTTAAAAAAAAAACATTACAATCAATGCATTTAAAAAAAAAAACATTACAATCAATACATTTAAAAAAAAAACATTACAAGCAATACATTTAAAAAAAACATTACAAGCAATACATTTAAAAAAAAACATTACAAGCAATACATTTAAAAAAAAACATTACAAGCAATACATTTAAAAAAAAACATTACAAGCAATACATTTAAAAAAAAACATTACAAGCAATACATTTAAAAAAAAAACATTACAAGCAATACATTTAAAAAAAAAAACATTACAAGCAATACATTTAAAAAAAAAAACATTACAAGCAATACATTTAAAAAAAAAAACATTACAAGCAATACATTTAAAAAAAAAAACATTACAAGCAATAAATTTTTTTTAAATCATTACAAGCTATACATTTATAAAAAAAACAAAACATTAACAGCAATACATTTTATAGCAAAATGACCAACAATACATTTTATAGTAGAATTACAAACAATACATTTTTAGAGCAAAATGACAATACAACCGTAAAAAAGTATAAAAATACATTTTTACAGTAAAAGTACCAGGACCAGCAATACATTTTTGTAAAAAAAGTTACCCATACATTTTTTGTAGTGAAATTACCAGCAATATTTTTAAATTATCAACAATAATTTTTATCGCCTACAAACTATATATCTAAAATACATATATTTGCTCTGAAATTAAAAAAAAATATATGTACAAAATATATGTAGTTGAAGGCATAAAACTGGGTTCAAAATATGTGTAGCTGTAGCCATAAAATTACATACAAAATATTTAGATTTTGGCATTAAATAACCTACAGAAGTTGATAAGCAGCTAAACAAAATCAACAAACCAACCAAATTTAATAGTATATCATGAAGTCTGCTGCAACAGTGGCCACACTTCCAGTAAATCTTTTCAACTGGCAGGCAAACCAGGTGAGGATAGTTGACAGGTTCAAACCCTCAATAATTTCAAGTTTGTCTATTGCACATGTGCAGATTGATTCCCAGCTGATTGGGTGGATGAAATCTTCTACAGATCCAATAGCCATGAAGGTTGTGTCATCAATTGTTGTAAGGGCATAAGATCAATGATATGACATCTGGAAGTCCTGGTTATCTACTGCAGCCTGGAAATTTCTGGTTCTGATGATTTCACATGCCACCAGATAAAGACTACTCAGGCTGAGAGAGTGGGATTACCCCAGTGCAACAATTTCCCCACCTTAAATTTTTCCCACACAGGTCTGTTTTGAAAATTCATCCAGATCCATTGATAACAAGATAAAGTTTTCTTTAAACCTGAAGGACAACTATGAATGCAGTTTTTTTATTTTTGGAGATAAAAAGAATACATTTCATGTATAACATAATAATGCATGGAAGGTGTGAAATAATCAGTTGTGCATGTTGTTTTATTTAATTGTTAAAGTAATTTTAGAATTCATTTTCTATTTGGATATGTTTGGCCACTTAACACAAGGCAATGATGAAAGCTTCTGCCATGAGAGGTATTTGCAGGGTAGCCATTCATGAGATATAAATTAACATTACAAAACTAATCATATACACATTAACTAATTTACTTTATTATGGCTTATCAACCCTTTTGGGGTATTTAAAGCTGAAACATATTTTGGATTGTAAGAATAATTCTTCCTGTGAATACATATTTCATTAACAATTTTTCAAGAATAACAATCATTTTTTCTGATACAAGTCTTACTATTTAACCCATAGCTGGGGAGGAAATAGATTAGTAACTTTTCTAAGGGTATTTTTAATTTGTAAGTGAATGTAACGAAGCTGACTGGAATTTGAACCTGGCTCTCCAATTTTGCATTTCAAGCCACTATCAATTGCACCATCAACACATTCACAATTATATACACAGATTGGCCATTTAGGAAAGAAATCATAAACAATGATCTACAGGAAGATCACTGTTCATAGAGGTTACATCAATAATGTTATACTCTGCTTCAAAATAGATTTCTTTCTGATTCTGATGTTAGCTACATGTCAAGGTTAAAAAGCAAAACCAAAAATAGGAGTAGATAGGCTTGCCTATCATCCAGTTCACACCCCTCCCCAGTCTTATGAACAGAAGTAGAGGTTCATCCCTTGTTTCTTCTTTAGGACCAGGTTTCTGGTTCCTTCTAAAGTCAATTTCAACTCTGTGCTTCTAACATGTCCATCTGAACTCTGAATTGTTTTTCACTAATTATTTTCTCCCCCCCCCCCCAATAGGAGTAGATATGCTTGCTGGTTCATACTGGTTATCTGGTTCATATTCCTCCCCAATTTTTTTTAACAGGAGTAGAAATTTATCCCTTGTTTCCTGTTTAAAATTGCATTTTTGGTCCCTTCTAAAGTTTACTTCAACTCTATACTTCTAATGTCTCTGCCTGAACTCTGAGATTTCACAAATTAAATGTTGACCTCTTCAAGACTAGAATTAGCTGTCGCTTTTGCCTGTTATCTTGCCCTTTCTTATGCTAATACAACTCTACACAGTAACCCTTGGGCCTTGTATTGGGTGAACATTACTAAAAAAAAAAAGAAAGTCATCCTCTGTGTAGGGGCTTCACATTTGAGACACAAAACACATCCTCTCAGAAAAAAGAAGCCAATCATAAACATTGCCACCAAAGAAAAAGTATGAAAAAAAAGTTTATGAGCAAGCTCGTTTGCTTTTAAGAACATGGCTCCTAAACAATTGACACAATGCAATGAACTGGCAAGCTTCAAATAATTTGCCACCAATCTCTCTCACTGTCACCACTGTGACTTTGGTCATCCAACCTGAAATGTGCATCAACTCCACACCCTACCAACTCTACCCTTCCTCCAAGTTGCATACCTAGCCCACAAACAAACATAAGCTCACTTTCTCTGTATTGGCAATACAAAGAATTTTATATTAATGATTCTTGTCTTTTCCTTTTGCCTCACCAGTGGTACTTGTTTTTTGTTCACTCGTGCTGTCATACATGTGTTTATAGCAGTAATACAAGAAAAAGCAATTGTGAAACCTGTTTTTGAAGCATTTCGTCTTCTGAATCTGATACAAAATTCCTTATTTTGTACATTAATAAATACAGTAATATTTTTATGTATCATTTCTTTTATTTCAATGACAAAATTAAATCTTTGAAATAAAAATTAACTTTGGTATTTATCTTGCATTTTCTCTGTATTTTTAAGTCAAAATTCATCAGTTAATAAAAAAAATGTTATTCTTAGGTACCTGAGAAAGGAGGGCTTGGAAAATCTGATACTTACAGTGTGGATAGAGGGAAAGAAAGACAAGGGAAAATAACACATGATATAGCTAGCAGGCATAAGCAAGTGGATGACAGAACAGTGTTTGGGAGAAGTAGAAAAAGGACAAAACATATTGAGAACTACAAGGGATACAAGGAAGTGGAGAGCCACAATTTCCCACATCCTGAAGAAACATGGCACATAAAAGAAGAAGAAGAATATGGTAGGAGGTTTTTTAAGTAATTGTGAGTCAAAATGTTTCTCCATATGAAATAAAGGTGGGGTCTTAATAAAAGTAAGGGTCAGAAAATGATTTAAAATATAAAAAATTTAGAATTTAAGTAAAATGTTTTTTCAGATTAACTAAACTAACACCAGACCTTACTTTCAGGACTTCTTGTACTTTCTGATAAGTAATTAAGTTAACTAGGGCTTTCTTCAAGTAGCATTTGAAGAAGCCCTGTCACAACTTAATTACTATACAAAGAAACTTGCATAAATTAAGAACTAATTTGCATAACTCACATAAAAATCAAAAGTACATTTGTGCACCATTATCTTATCAGAAAGTACAAGAAATCCTGGGGATGTGGTTGCTGTCAAAACCTAAAAAATAAAACAATTTGTTTATACAATCATAAAAGCATGCATGTAAAAACTTGAGCCAACAATAATAATTAGTGTTCCTTGTTTGAGTTCTGGGTGCAAAATATTAATTTTTATAAGGATGATTTTTATAAGCTTGAGTGTTCTCTTTTCTATTAGGCACTAGTGAAAGCAGGCATTAATGCTATCTATCTATCTATCTATCTATCTATCTATATATATATATATATATATATATATATATATATATATATATATAAAACAGAAGTTCTATCTTTTCAACACATTTTTAGCACTAGAAGAGTAGAAATCATTTTGAAATATCTTCTATACAATATGGTAGAAAACAAATAATTACAGATTAAATTTTACATTGTGTATGTCAGATCGTTCCGTGCTCTCAATAAATGTATTCACTGAGGAGCAGGTTTAAATTGCATAAGTAATGAAACAAAGAAACCTTTCAAAGTTCTATTTGATTCCAGAATTGAGCTTATAAACTCATGTATCATATTTAAGGCTTCCTTTAATGTTTCTAGTGTGACTAGTTGTTCTCATACCTCCTTTTATTAATGGCTGTTCTTTACAAATTTGGTTATAAGAGCAATGGATATATTGCTAGTGCTGCACTCTAGTGTTTCTCACTGGTCGATCTATGAATGTAGCCATATGGCATAATAACTCAAAAGTTAATATCAGTTCATTGCTTCAAATTTTTATACTCATGAGTTGTTTTCTGAGATCATCTTCCTGCTCATAAAAATAAAAACTTAACGAAGACCATTCTTCTTTGAGACTTGTACACTACCACTACAGCATCACAAAGAAAGAACTGTACCAAATAACAAAGCACATCACTTGGGGACTTTCAGCAACAACTAAAATGGATAGCATATGTAATAATGATGTTGGCATTTCACACTATTTCACACAAAAGATTAAGAAGAAAGACCTCATCAATACAGGAAAGAGCAATAACAGTTATTTCGTTTTAATAGAAAGAAAATAGTATAGGCTGCTCAGTCAATGAATTCCAAATGTTTTCACATAAGAAAATAGTTAATATTACTGATGAGGAGAACAGATACCACACTTTGATTCTAGCCCAGTACCCATGGAGTGAAGAAAAAAAGGTCTAATTTGTGTAACACTGGCTGCTCAATAAATGAATGTTGAATGTTTCCATGTAATGGCATTATTATCCATTTCCCTACAAAGAAACATTTGGTATTCATTGACTGAGCAGCCAGTATTGTTTTCAGTTGATATTTATAAAATCTTTCTCTAAAACACTTTTTTAGGAAAACAGGTTTCTCAAGTTCAGTATCTGTTATCGCTCTTTCCAGTATTGATAGTGGTTTCCTTCTGAAACTTCTATTTAAAATGGTCTGGAACGTTAACATCTTGATTATGTCATTATTTTCTCTTTGAGTTGTTCTATCCATTTTAGTTGTTGCTGCTGTTCGTAGTCCTCAAGTGATGTGGTTTCTTTTATTTGATACAGTTCTTTGTGGATCTGTAGTGCCAGTCCACAATGTTCAAAGAAGGATGATTTTTGCCAAGACCCTCAGGCTTTACTTGCTCAAAGCTTTCTGAACAGGTTTGGCACCATGCATGTCATCCATATAAAAATCTTGATCTGACAAGGCTATTTAAGAATATGACTGAATGTTTCAAGTTGATGTCTTGCAGTGTTGAGTGAAACTACCTCTGGCATAACATTCTCTATGTTCATTTTCTTTTTCTCTTATACTTAATTTGTTATAGCCAGTCCATATGCTGAGCTATCTGAAGTGTTTAGTATTTACCAACTCCACATCTTGTATTTTTATTATAGATTCAGAAGGAAATGGCTAATATTACCATTAATGTTTATTTCACTTGTCCAAGACAGAACAAAAGAATAAAGTTATCACTGTTTTCTCTTTTTTTGTTTTGTGTTTTTGTTCAACTTTTACTTGAAATGATTAATATCAAAGTTACAGACAAAATGACTCCATTTGAAAAGTCTTCTTTTTATTTCTATGCATTTTTATTTCTGGTCGCTAAAAAGAATTTTTAAAGTTTTATTTTTGTAATATAGTATAAACTTTAAAAAAATATTTATCCATTTCTTTTCATATGATTTTTATATTTATGAATCTTCACTTTCCATGGCACAAAACCAAATGAGGAGAGGTCAGACATTTAATATTTCACTGATCATCCAAGTAGAGAGGGGTAATCAGTATTCTTTGAGGGTCAGCATTCAAAATAGTGTTTTATTTTTACTCATCTTGAACACCAAATTATTACACTAGTATAATTTTTAACTCTTATTGCTTAAACTACTATTATAATAAACTGTCTCTTTTCAATTTTATGAATATGAACAGTTTTTACTTTTCTGTACAATTATACTATAGAGATCCAGTTGGGGCAAAATGGTTTTCATCCTGGAAGGATTAACTGAATCAAGTTCAAATTCTAGCCAAGGCTGTTTGCATTCACTTCACACTTGTATCTTTGTGAAAAGCATGAAGTAATTGATTCTCTAGTTACACATGAAATAGTAGAACAGACTGGAGATTTTAGCCTTAATAGGGCCTTTAGCCAAAAGCCAAAAGATAACTCTGAATTCAGAAACTAACCTGAATAGTTATCTTGCTTTAAATATTCACAATAACCCTTCATTGGATTTTGTTTATTCTGTCCCTTCAAGACATAGGCAATCCTAGCTCTATGTAGATTCCTTTTCTTTTCTGTGAATTGCTATGACTTATTTAGAAAGACAGTGAAGCAGTTTCCCATTGAATTCTTCATTGACCTTCTTCTTAGACTGGCTGTTCCCCAAGGCTTGTTAACCTGTTCTTTTCTGCTATTTAGCCCATAACGGGGAGGGGGGGAGAAAAATAGATTCATGTTTTTTTAAAGAGTATTTGAAAGGGAACTCAACTTACTGAGTCCAATTTCTAGGCCAGTAACCATTACACTATTTATGGATATACTGTTTATTTAATGTCATATTCTTTCAGAATATTGAGAATCATGTCTTTCCACAGATTTCAGAAAGAGGCTATGGAGAGTCATGATTAAAAATCCAGTTGATTACAAGATTAAAAACATAAAAAGAAAGATTTTTTATATATTAAAAGATCCTATAATGCATCTTGTTTTTACAATAAAAACATTTTCAGTCATTTTTTTTTTTTTTCAGATGATTATATTAGAATTAACAACATAGATTTTAATGTGAATTTGAATCTACTTTTGTCCCTTCCTGGCTTTGGCTGGGTAGTTTAAAAAATTAAGCTCAATGGCCAGCCTCTACCCAGACAGTACTCTCCTGGGGCTGTGGTGTCTCAAAAAGGGGCATGCTGCAGGTGCTTGAGCATTTTTTCCAATTGTTTACTAATACTTCATAGAGAATAATAATATAGGTTTTCATATTTCTTTCTTTTTATGTGCCATGTCCTTTAAGGACGTAGGCGATCATGGCTCCCCCTCTATCCCTTGCAGTTCTCAGCAAGTTCTTTCCCTCTGCTTCCTCCCCCAGACCATGTTCTGTCATCCACCTGCTCAAGCTTGTCAGGTATGTCACGCGCTGCTTTTCCTTGTCTCCCTTTCCCTCTATTCAACCCATGAGTATCAGATTCTCCAAGCCCCCCTTCCTCATCTGGTCTGGAGCTTCTACTATGTATTTAGAGATTCTTGATAAAATCCAAAGAAGAATCTACAGTTGTCCTGACCTGGCATCTCTGTTTCAGTCACTTTCTCACCACTATAATGTAGCTTCCCTTTGTCTTCTTTATAAATATTTTCATGGTAATCTTTATGATGAGCTTTCATCTATGGTATCTAAACTTTATGAATTTAACTTCACTACTAGATTGGGGACAAGATCTCATCATTTAACAGTTAAAATGGTTACATGTAACTGTAAGTTCTATGCTAACCGTTCATTCTCTTGCATATCTTGCTGGTGGAACTCCTTTCCCGCTTTTTGCTTCCCAGTTAATTTTGTTCTTCAAAAAGTTAAATGCCATGTCAATCATTTTGTTCTGTCTACTTAATTCCTGTTCTTTTATTGTTCTCTCTTCTTAATAATGTTTTCTTTTTCTCATATTCTTTCACACTCAGTAACCCCTTGCATCTTAATGGCCTTGCTTGGGGTGAAATTATTAAAAAAATCTGGTTTCTTAATGTAATCAATTTCCAGTCAAATCCATTACATTCACTTATGTGCTAATACCCTTGGAGAAGATATGAATCCTCTTCTTCTCCCCCCTGCTATGGGTAAATAGCAGGACAGACCAGGTTCTATAGCCTTGGAATGCAACTGGTCTACTGCAGAAAGAAATAGCAAACTACTGTGGGAAAAAATCTACCTTGTCAGTCATGTATTGAAAGATATATGATTTCCTAAGCATGGTATCATGTATGGCACATAACTGACTGAAGACAACATTATAAATATGGTTCTTTGTAGACTCATGAAGCTTAAGTTTTGAGCCAATTTTAAAACCCTCTTTGTTCATTTAAATGAGCATTACTTAATACGTTTTCATGTCAGCAGATTTGCTGACTGAGATTTCAGTCATAAATTATGTATACTACAATAAACAAACTTCCCATAAAACTTTTTATAATAACTGCTGGAGTGTCACATAATTACATTTGCACTTCTCCTTGTATACAAAATATTAACAATATGGCACCTCAGTATCACATATATAGCAATATAGCACCTCTTATGGTAAAGGTTAAAAAAATACGTCTAAAATGAAGATATTACTTTCAAAACATTGACATAAGCTGATATTATAGAATATTATCCTAGGATTAATTGATACTGAACATTAAAAAAATATCAAACTTAACCCATTGTAATCAAGAGATCACAGGATCAAAACATCTTTGATGTTGTACTATTCCTAAAGTAATTAATCTGGTAAAGTCTTTAATCAGGTTTAAACTGAATACAATCATTTAAAGTTGCATTGCTCAACTTTCTATTATAATAGTTTAGCTATAAAATTTAATTTTCTACACAACACTAAGAATTTCAATTGCTTTATAGAGATGATAAATTAAACCAAGTTATATATCATTGGGAAGTGGCTGATAAACTATTTAGTGAAAAATATCTTTGTCTTTGCTTTTCTTACTATGGCATGGAATCAAGTCACTTCATAGACAAGAAGGCAGTTGAAGCACTAATAGTCAGCTGACAATATGATAACATATATTGACATTGACAGTATATAGGCATGTTACAGTCGTGGTGAGGGGAATTAAATTTTTCATTAAAATTTTAAAAAAAAAATTTTACCTAGGAGTAATTTTTATTTTTTATTTTATTTTTTAATATTGCCATTCCAGGTGATGAATAAACAGAAACAATTTAAAAATGCCAAGAAATAAAAAGCAACAACTTTTGAAAATTTTGCTGAGTTTTGTAGACTTTTACATGAGTTCTTCTGGAGCATTAGTAATGCCTGATTAGTAGTACAAGATGGTATCAGAGCGTTTGCAGACAAGGATCTCCTGGAAAATTCCATGATTGATTCTAATCATGCAAGGGAGCTGATGGATTGTTCAATGACAGTTTTCATGAATGAGTTCACAAATTTCTTACACATTTTCTGCTATTTTGCTTTGGACAATCATCATCTAGAATGAGTCTTGAAATACATGTGCTACTCAAAACTTGTGTTCAACTTAAAGAATGTTTGCCAAAAGCTTGAAGCATTTCAAAAGTTTCAGTAACAGACCTGCCAAGCTTCATGCAAAATTTGATACAAGCACATTGCTTAAATTTGTTGATCATTGTAAAGATCACAAAGCCATTCTAGTACAACATTACAAGAATCTGTATAATTGAACATGAGTAGATAGCATGAAACCTACTGGCAGAGAGAATTAGTTGGCTGAGTACAAATGAATATTTGCTGAATGCACATCTCTGTTGAACAATACAATCATGAACATGTATACTGAAAACATTCCAATATCACCTTGTATTTATAGTTATTTAAAGCTTTTTCTAAATAACATACTGATTAGCATAAGTTTTTACTTCTATTCAAAATGTAAATGTTTTCTATTATTAAAATAGACTAAAAAACCTGTAACCTGTAGAGTCATCCTTTGAGAAAAAATTATGATGCAAAAAGATTGCCATTGAATTTGTTCCCTTGCAGATTCTGCTATTTTCTGGGTATTATGTGCAAAAGGAGAACTTCTTAGTTTTTATTTTTTGTATTCTTTATGTTAATACATTTCAGCAATAACTTAATTCAATAACTCTGGCTATAATGCACCATTTCAGTGGAAATTTTTTCTTGAAAAATATTTTTTCTTTTTTTTTTAACAGTTAGGCAGAGATGTTAATCTTACAATATTATCATTGTACTGCTTCTCAATATGCCACCATTTCAAAGTCAGATAAACACCTGGAGGCAGGGAAAACTCTGAAGACAAAGTTCTGTTCATCAGCAGATTTATTGATTGCCATAAGCCATTTATCTGGCAGCCTGAGTTGTGGACACATATTGAGAGGTAGTATAGTGAAGCATTGATATCATTTGGGAGTAGAATTTGAAGGATAGTAATAGTGGGAATGATGTGCCTTAAGCTTGTTGCTTATTTTGCCAGTTCTAGTAATTTCTAAGGGTTAAAGAGGAAGTGGTCAAAGTGGTGACTACCCCAAAATATGCCTAAAGTAAAAGGAGACAAACATGGGGAAATAAAACAATAGATTTGCTGTACTGTATAAACAGAAGAACCATTCAGTTGTAAACCAAACAGATTTTTTTCATTTTTGATGTTAATATATCCTAATGGTATCTTAATTCAATACCTCTGATGTTTTGACTATTTAGAGCTTATATACAAATAAACAAAACCAACCTTTTAGTATTAAATAGATAAATCTTATTCTCTAATTTCAAATATGCATCCTGGTAGTCCTGTTAATGTACTGTTATTCTGTTTGTATAGATAACCATTATAGTTTGCACACAGGACTGAGCTTGATAACTATTGCTCAAATGACACCACAGAAGTACCTGCTACTATATCAGTGAATTTATTTCTTAATATCTTCCTGTTCTTCTTTTTTACTTTATATTTATACAATCTTGCTTTTGCTATAAATAATAGGAAGGTAATAGCCTTATTATGTCAGTGACTGCAGAAATATATATACATTGTGTGTGTGTGTGTGTATATATATATATATATATATATATATATATATATATATATATATAGCTGGCCAATTGTATTTGAGGATACCTGTCTACTAGAGAAGCTAAACAATCCCTATTATATATATATATATATATATTTCAAATATAACTAAAAGACATCTGTAAGAGGATGATATTTATCAAAATAAATTATGTCACTTAGGATCCTCCATAATTTACCTAGACTTTTCAGTTAACCTAATAAATGTTTATTAGTGTCTCTTCAATTTAAAATTTTGAAAAACTAATAAGATTTTTACTTTTAGTTATAAAAACTTGTTGCAAATAAAATCCTTACATCTGACTTGATGAATCCATCAGAGGATGAAATGCATCAGCTAAGTTATCCTTTTGTCTTTATTCACATAAGTTTAGATCATATAATTTTTTATTGTGCTTAATGTCACTGTTGAGGACCGTGTGTGTTTGTGTGTTGTGGTATTAGAAACACGTGTGTAACTTCTGGTAGAATGTTAAAAGGTTCAACTACAAGAAAATTGCTGGACTCCAGTTAAGTCCAACTGAAGATGTAAAGAAGACGAACAAAACTGATATCTATATATATATATATATATATATATATATAAACAAATATATGTATTAAACAACACAATTTTACAATGGACATAGACAATAATATTTGTATGTGTGTGTGAATATTTGTGTTTGCTCTTTGGTGAATGTTTGTACGTATGTGTGTATAATGTTCATGGCGTCTCCCACAAATGGGAAGATGCAGAGCTTCAATTTGGGAATTAAGGAGGAGCTAATTCCAACATCACCACAAATGTATCCACACATTTCCGGTGTCTGTTTTTTAATTTTAGGTCAGCGAATTGGTAGTGATTTATCCATCTGAAAATAATTCGTATTTATGTTTCTTGCTCATTTTAAACAGTTATTTAACTCCTCTCTTTAAAACTTCTCCTTGTTAAATTTGAATCCACACCTTCACCTTAAGGCCTTTCCTGTTCTTCTTCTTTCTGTTACATATCTCTCTAGAGCTTTCATACATTTCCCTCCCACACTTGTTTCCCACTCCCACACATACACTATCACTAAAATTTTGTTTTTTATACCCGGAGTTATATTTTCCAATTTCTTTTTGAATTTGTAGGTCTGATGAATTGGATCATGATTACAATTCCAATGTAATAAATTATAGCCAATATTAGTGTTTGAGCCTTTTATATTATATTCTTACTCTGTCCTGGACATTGAGTTCTACCTGGATTCTCTCCTCTTAGAAATTTATGTATATATATATATATATATATATATATATATATATATATATATATATATATGTATGTATGTATATGTATATTTTTATTTTCCAAAAAGATATGCCGCAAACGTTTTTGGTTGAAATGTGGATCTTTTTTTATTTCAAAATATATATTATACTCTATTTTCCATAATCATGAAAATTATTATTATTATATTATGGAAAATAGAGTATAATATATATTTTAAAATAAAAAATCCACATTTCAACCAAAATCATTTGCAGTTTATCTTTTTGAAATATACACTTTTCTCTCATTGGAATGACTACAACAGCTTCGATATATATATAATAGAGAGAGAGAATGTGTGTAATGTTCATATCCAAGTTGTCTATACCTGTGGAATTTCCACTGGTCTAGTTTCTATATATTATTCAATCATCAAGAAACCAGTGTGTTGAGTTCAGAATCTGGTCATTCTTGGGTATAACAATAAACTACATCCAGTAGCAAGGCCTCTGATTGGGAGATTGGAGATTTTGAGGAGTGTGGAACCATTTCTTAATTGCTGTTGTTCTCTGGTCCACTCTGACTTGGAGTCGTAGCAACTTTTAGGGTCCCAGCTATGGGAAAATCATGAACCCCAAACAAAAACAACACTATGAAAGTATTAAAATACATATTTATAGTAAAATTACTTACAATACATTTTATCTGTAGTTGAAGGCATACAATTGTGTACAAACTATTTAGATTTCAGCATTAAATAACTCAAAGAGTTATGCTGCTAAAAAATCAACCAACCAACCAACCAACATGAAAGAACTCTTTCATGGCATTAATCCATATAATATCCTACAATTTCTTAAAGAAATCAAACTGTATTCCAAAATATAACTTCAACAAAACTACAACACACATATTACCACCACCTAGTAATTATGCCCACACAAACATTTATATGCACAAAAGCTGAGTATCATCTACCATGTATTCAATTGTGAAAGCAGAATAACATTTATCATATTCTTATTACTTCAAAGTTCCCAAGAAAATAAAATTTCAGCATTAAATGACCCACAAGGAGTTGATATGCCATTAAACAAACAAATCAATCAGATTCTGGCTGAGTTTGTTATATTCTACTTTTGTGCAAATATCCTTAGACACACTTGTCAAAAAGTAGGCTAAACTTAGTAAATAAGAAAACACCTCCTTGTAATGTAGCGAACATTAGCTAATATTACAGAATATTACAACTAAATAGGGAGTTTGATCCATACTTGTGGCCTTTTGCCAAAACTTAGCTAAGCTTAGTAAATAAAAAACCTTTCTAGTAGGCAGGCACCTTGGCATTGGGTAATGTTTAGTGAGACTAGTTTGGCTGATGATTGCTGCTGAATAGTGAGTTCAATCATCATAGGGTGACTTATACCCATGAGCTTGTGTTAAAATAAGCTTAACTTAGTCAATATTAATTATGACATGTAAAATGACATACTCTTATATTTGAATGAAGAAAAACTATGGAAAAGTGATCATAGCTGGATTTTAGTTTTGACTGACACAAAGTAATGTTTTCATCTTATCAATGCCCACTGACTTTAACATTACTCTGCTTGGTTTTAGTCATTTTCTAGAATAACATACTAAATACTTATGGTGGCAGGGAAAAATTATGATTAAACACTGAATTTTTGTAGTATTTTACCAAAAATTTAACAATTTTCAGCACTCGATCTTCATTATGAACAGAAAAGCAGAAAAAAGAAAGGTATTGTCACTGATCAGGTATTAATGCAAGTAGTACTGATAGAATGGGTTTATTATACTTTTAATTATATCACTATACAATATATAATTTATTTTCATATTATATGAATCTGCAATATATAATATTTTTAGTAAATATACCTTAACATTAAACTCTGTTTATGACAGAAATTATTTTATATAGCTCTACAAAGGTTTGCCAAAAATCATTATTACAAATGGGATCTGCTTGTTTTTTTATTTTTAATAATGTATAATGCTTTGTCCTATAGTTATCTCCCTTCATTTTGGCTGGTGACTGCCTTGTTCACACCACTTTTCCATTAGAAGTCCACTCTTAGTCTGACTTGAAAGAACTGAGAACTGTCTAGTTAAAAGCATCATTAAATTTTCATGGAGATTTCACAGTAGCCTTTGTTGGTTATAACAGATCCTTTTCATCAGTTATGCTTCATTTATAAAATTAAAGAAAAGGAAGAAAAAAAAAATCATAAACCCTGAGTAATTGAAACCATCTAAACTGGTTAACATTTTATTTTCATTTATTAGAGAGTTCACACCAATGCAAATCAAGTTAGAACAATGCATTTCATTAGTAAATTCCATTCACTGCTGAAGAAGGAACATGTTATTAATTTTTAAAAATGCGTTTTGGTGGAAGGGAATATTTAAGTGTGAGTAAAAAAAAAAAAAAAAAAAAAAAAAAAATATTAATAAAGAAGATGATGAATATATAAAAAGTATTGCTTCTGATTAGATGCACAGAATTGACATACTAAGGATACTGAAGGTTAAAGCTTAAATTCTCAGAAACAATTTCAGCATAACATTTCATTTTTACAATCTTCAGTAATGAAAGAAACAAAATATTTAGTAACAAGTTGATCGCTTGTCAAATTTCTCAGTAAAAATATTCTTCTGTTGGTAAAAATTATTTATAACACCCTTCCAATATCATATTAGGAGCTGAAATAAAATTCAAGATTAATTAAGAATTTTCATCTCTATGTAAGTATAGGAAGAGTAAAAACACATTATCAAAATTGTTATAGACAAGCGTATGGTTGCAAGACAGAAATACGACAACAGCAGAAATAGATTTACGTGATTTATTTCAATAGGAACGTGTGGTTTTGGGACAGCTACCTTGTGGTATAGTTCATAAGCCAGCTGCCGATCCGGGTTGATCTCTTCCTCGGCCTCCCGTTGACTGCCTTGTACTTTCCCGTGTGACCCTTTTTATGGCGTATTTTATGGCTTAACGGGCTCGAAAAACGACGCGAGTATAATTAGGAGGGAAGCATTTTTATTGGTCGAAAAATAGAAGCACTTTGAAATATTATTTTATTTTTCGACCGGAACTCGTGCGTCGGGCCTATGCGTAAATGACGATAATGGTCATTTTGTTACGGGGCCTTGTCCCGTTCACATCCGACTTTCGCTCTTGAGTATGTTAGTTTATTTGCCTGCAAATCAGCCGAGATATGTCTTATTTTATTTCATAACAAGGCTCCCCCAGATCTTGGTCTGATTTACAGTGAGCGTTATTCGTGTATATTTGGGTGATTAATTCATGATAAAGTCTCTGAAGCATGTGGGAAGTTGTCCTCGTGTTCTTATTGGCATTTGTTTTGGTATGGAGTTATTTGCTGAATTATGTGTCCCAGAGGGATGTGGGGGAGAATGATCCTGGTGACTGTTACATGGTGGAAGCAGAGGGATTGTATTAGATGTGTTGGACGTGGAGCCAGTCGTCGGATATGTGCACGATGAATCCAGATTGTATCACCGTTATCGTTTTGCACCTGACACGTCATATTGTTCGTTTTTATAATGGTGTAATTTCCTATCCAGGGCAGATGAGAGGATTGGGCAACAGTTGAGTGTGGCCAGTGAAGTAAAACCTTGTCGCCTACTTGTATTGGGTTCTTGTATGTGAGGCGATTTAAGTTAGTCTCAAGTTTGTGGTCAGCTTCGTCGTTGGCCAGGGGGACGTGGTGGTGAACCTGCTTTAGCAGGGCATTAATTTGCATTCCATATGCTCCAGGATCGTCACTTGCGATTTCTTTTCTGTGTAGTGTATGTAGGCCGATGTTGGGGTGACGGCCAGTAATGGCATAGTGCGGGGAGACACGAGTGGCGCTGTTGGTCGTGGCATTCATGGACAAAACGACAGATTCTAGAACGTCTGTCCATTCACAGTTCCTGTCTTCGCATAACATATAAAGTGCGTTCTTCATCGTGCGATGTCTCTCGATATTTCCTGAGCTTTGCGGGCGCCAAGGACAGTGAAGTTCTTGCGTGATTGAAATCTGGTTACAGAATTGTCGATAGACTTCTCCAGTGAAGTGTGTGCCTCGATCAGAGGATACTATGCGTGGAATCTCTCTATGTCGAAGGAAGAACTGGTACAATCCTACAGGCGGCGTCGATAGCACGGTCTCTCGTGCATGGTATGGCTGTAAAGTGTCGACTGAAGATATCCAAGATGGTTAGGATGTAGCGTTTTCCTTTTGAGTTGGGCATTGTGACAAAGTCTATAAAGACGAGATTGAATGGTCTCTTTCCTCGTTTGCAGTGGCCAATGGGCTAGTGGGTACGTCTACCGTAGTTGCCCTTGCACTTAGCACACGTGTCGCAAGAATCGACATAGGCCTTGATGTCGCGGTTTTTGATTTCCCACCAGTAGCTGGAAAGGAGTTCTCGCATACGGATAACACCTGAGTGGTTGTTGCCCTCGTGTGCCTGGTAGTGGTATCTGGATCGTAGTTTGTATGGTACAACCAATCTCGGAGAGTGTTTACTGTCTCTTATCATCAAAACGGAGGTGCCTGGTTCTAGAAAAAAATGGTGCAAATGTTTTTTGAAAAGCGTAGCTCGGTGGTCGTCAGGATCGATATGGGGTTCACTTGGAGTGGGTGACTGGAGGGCGCTGATGATCTTTGCCAGGGCGTCGTCCTTTTGTTGTTCATTTGCGATGCCGAGGTGGTTGCAGATTCTCTCAGTGGGGATGGTGGTGGTAGAGTGATAGGCGAAGATTGCGTTAGTGACGCGCTTGTGGGTGCGGGCGTTTTGTGGTGTGTGCTGATGGTTTCTGCGTTTCGGATGGTGAGGCCCGTCTGCTGTGGGTTTGGTTGCCTGCTGGGTCGAAGTGGCGTGTTTCTTTGGTTTGACCGCTGTGGTTTCTGTGTGAAATACAGTGTCGTGCGAAGTCGTGTTGTTGGAGTTTACACCGCGATCAAGGTATCTTTGAGCTTCGGAGACTATGCCAATGGCTGAAGAATGGTTGTCCATTGTCTTGACAAGATGTGGGTAGAGATTTGAGTTCCAAATTTTCACCTTTTCGCTCATTAGCATAGCGCTGATGATGGAAATAAGTCCATCGACTGTGAAGTCTGTATTTTTGTCTTTCTTGTATTTGTTTTTTATGTGGACGGCTGCCTCTCTAAGGGTGTTTTCAAGTCGACCCTCGAAGTCTGTTAATTTTTCGCCGTCTCACCGTTCCAGATCCCAGGCTTGACTGAGGTGTTGGAAGTTAGTCATCTGGCTTCCGTGGGCTGCTAATAAGTATTCCTTCAGTTGTTCGAAGGTGGATGTGTCTTTTTTTGAGTCAACCATCTGCTGAAAGATACTTTGGTCCAGTAAATCTTTAGCAGACTTGACGAATTCGCATTCCAGGCTTGGATAGGTGCTGAGTTCTGGCGTGACGTGGATTGTGTATGCTTTGTTTAGAGCCGTGATGAATCGGTTCACGTCGTGTCCAGGGTGAAAAGTGCTCTCTAGCTTCAATATGTTTGAGCGGTGGGTGGTGTTAAAGTAGTTGATTTTAGGGCAGTCAGCATGGAGTTTATGTCTGCTTGAATTTCTTGTATCGTGGCTTCGGAAGGCTGTGTTGGTCCCGTTTTCAAGTTAAAAAGTAATGTTTTCTGTTCCTTGATGAGACTAAATAGTTCGGCTCGGGTGAAGCTCGTGTAGTCGTCCATATTTCTCTTGCTGTACACTTCTGACACTAGTGTTATAGACAAGCGTATGGTTGTAAGACAGAAATACGACAACAGCAGAAATAGATTTACGTGATTTATTTTAATAGGAACGTGTGGTTTTGGGACAGCTACCTTGTGGTATAGTTCATAAGCCAGCTGCCGATCCGGGTTGATCTCTCATAGTAGTTCCCACTGGTTGGCGTGGCGTTCCTCCTGCTGACTGCCCAGACTGACCGTGACAGATCTCTTCCCCGGCCTCCCGTTGACTGCCTTGTACTTTCTCGTGTGACCCTTTTTATGGCGTATTTTATGGCTTAACGGGCTCGAAAAACGACGCGAGTATAATTAGGAGGGAAGCATTTTTATTGGTCGAAAAATAGAAGCACTTTGAAATATTATTTTATTTTTCGACCGGAACTCGTGCGTCGGGCCTATGCGTAAATGACAATAATGGTCATTTTGTTACGGGGCCTTGTCCCGTTCACATCCGACTCTCGCTCTTGAGTATGTTAGTTTATTTTATAAGATATGTCTTATTTTATTTCATAACAAAATCTTACAGTGAGAGGAGGAGATGAGAAGAGGTTGAAAACTTCCAAAATTAATGAATTCCATACATTGAGAATTATATATATATATATATATAACTGAACTTCATAATTCAAAAAGAGAGAAAAATATACTTGTGTGTGCATAGACAGAGCTCAGAAAAAAATTAAAAGAAAAACATTTATGTGATTAGCTGTTATTAAAATGTGTGTGGAATTAAAATCGCAGCCCAGAAGATTGTATCCCCAGAGAGGACTAGATGTCTTGCCATTACTGCATCCTGGGATTGAGAGAGCAAGAGAGTTTGTCTATTTCTTTTATAGTGCTTATTTCCATGCCATTTAGTGAGTGTTAAGTGAAGTCTTCTGGCAGACACGGTGGAGTAATCCCAGAGTCTCTTACCAATTTAGTCAGATTTATTCTATATTCATAGAGCTTCCCAGATTACAAATCATTTGAGTATCTGCTAGTATAACTTCATTTATAAAGCAGTCTTCTACCTGTAATGTAATAAAAATCTATAATGCATAAATGTATTTATAAAGCAGTCTTCTACTCGAAACACAATGAAAAATAATTTCACTGATGCTTTAATGAAGTTATTAACTATTACTCTTAGTACCAACTTTTGTGAATTTTTTGCAATATCATCTTTTCTTTAGTTTTCTTGTTTTAAACATTTAATCTGTTTCTATTATAATTTTCAAAAGATTTATTTGTTTACTCCTTCATTTTTTGTAATATTAGAATCCACATATTCCAGGTGAATTTAAGATTTGATGTGAATAACCTGCTCAAGTGGAACTTACACCTCACCAATGGGATAAAAAGAGGGTGGCTCACTACAGGGTGCGTAGCATGCCAGGTCTTAGCCATGAAGGTTAGAACTGGTGGAACTAATGAATGTAGTTCTGAGCACTTTTCATAGAACTTGCGATAGAGCAGTGAGAGGCTTGTCACATTTTTTTTGTGTGAAAGGGGTTGTAGGGTGGAAAATAATTTGTAATCCACAAGGACACAGAGACACTTTTACTCTATCAAAAATGGAAAGTGAAGACTGGGCAGCTCCTGCCTGCCCATATATGGCAACAGTACTCCATTTTAGGCCTGATCTGGTTCTTGTAAAGGTAGTAGATAGCAGGAGGAGTCAGGTACTTACTAGATCAGTACAGGAAACTGACTATTTTACTAGCATCTTTAGTGATGGATCATACGTATGTGTTCCACTTGATGTCTGGGTTGAATTTAAGTTCCAATAGGTGCTTGAGGCCTCCTTGAAGTAACATCCATTCATTTTAACTGGTGATAGTTCATGGTTCAATTTGCAATGATGGAATGTATCTAATTAGGTTTTCAAAGCATTTATAGTTGATAGTCAAAATGAGCCCAGTTCAACACAGGTCAAGCTCTGTAGATCCTTCCCTGCTTTTCTGTGTGGCTCACCTTTTACTCAGGCTTTTGACAATGCATTCAAATTATCGAGAGTTTTAAAAGCGCTAGGACCAAGCATGCACTTTAACTAAATTGAAAATGGCAGCTCTGACTGGGCAGGTGAGACATCATGATCTCTTAGCCATGGGTAAGTTAGAATTCCTATTTCACCACAGCATTAAATGTAACCAGCCAAATTTTCCCCCACTAAAATGTTAGAGCTAGGTCAGAGGAGAGATTAGCTGCAAATATCTGGTCGTCTAGAATTTTATGTAAAGTAAAAAGAGACTTGGTCTGAGATGCAATCTCTAAGGGATGCCTGCATTAATTTCTATGGCCTTGGAGGACTGACCATTAAAACTACTTTCAGGGACCTATTTGGTAGGGAGGACTTTATAGCTGAAAAGACCCTTCCAGTGATTCCATAGCTAAAAAGCTTGTGCAGTAAACCTTTATGTCACAACTTGGCAAAAGCCTTTGACATATTTAATGTGATTGTCCTTGATGTATTTATTGTCTTTTGCCTCACTGATTCTGTGAGTAAAGACAGGACATCAGCAGTGGATCAGGACAATTGAAATCCATACTGCTTGTCACTCAAAAGGTTGTTCCTATTTAGGTGATCAACTTGTTGATTATAGCCTTAAAAAGCTTGCTAATAACACTGAGGAGACTGACTATACTGACACGGGAATGAGCACTCACCCACATTCTTGAAAACTGTGAATACACTTGACATCTTCCATAGACTTGGGAAAGATTTCTCTTTCAAGCAGTAGTTAAATCATTTTGCTAAGACTGGTGATAATTCCAGGTTGATATTCTTAAGGACAACCACTAGGATTTTGTCTGAGCCAGTAACTTTCTTAGGGTCAAGTCTTGAGACCTCCCAAGCTGTAATAAAAATACTACTGTGACTGTGCTCAGTGAGATGGGGTAAGTTGGGAATGGGATGTCCTGTCATTTAACATTAAGTTAGAGAAAAGAGGTCAGTTGTGTAACTGGGGTCACTTAGGGATCCAGCTGGATCTATGCATTTTAGAGGTGGACAAATGATTTTTTGTCCAAAGATATGGGCACTTCTTCTGCTGTGGATATACTTATGTCTACAAAATTAGGTTGTCTGTCTGTTCAAGTTTCTTCTACATCTGTAAAGAGATTATCCATTATTCACTACCATGTGTGAGATAAGATATTACATAGCAGTTCAACACTTTTTTCTAATGATATTTTCCTATTAATATTTTGCTTAGATTTTTGGAAGATATTTCTCAGTAATCATATGTGCCTTTGGATTTCTTTGTCACACTCTGTCACTTGTTACTACACTAGTGATAAAAGCAACTAAAATTATGCTGAATCAAATATGAGTCAACAATTCATAATGGTTGACAATGTTTCATCTAATAAAAATTCAAGATAATGATACAGTTTTCTTAAATATTATGAATTGCTTATGAGAGCTATTTTATTTCTGAGTTCAATACATGAATCAGGTAGTGCAAAAATATACAGAAACATCATTAAAAAAAAAGTTAAAGATTCCAAGTTTTAAATTTCCTTCCAAACATCATAGGTAAAGAAATGAGAAAAACATCTCTATAAATCAAAGATTACCAAAAAAAAGGTGGGAGGGCAGATACATAAGGAAGCAGCTGAAATATTGTGATAGAGGCAACAAATACAAGAAAAATTATACAGACTTATCATTATATAATAGCTTTTTTATTCTTTGGCATTCTTCCAGTTGTTCCAGAAATCAAACAAATGCATAATTTTAAGTTCTAGTATGCCAAAGTGCCTTATCAGTAATGTTATAAGTGTTATTACTTTTTTTTGTCTGAATTTCTGGGATGAGGAGTTATCATTATTTACATGTGGGCTATTGCCCTCATTTTTATTGTTACGTTTGCCTATCACTTGTTTTCACACTCCTTCCTGATCTTTTGAACAGGAGTAATGTTTATGTCTTGTTTTCTGTTTAGGACTGCATTTCCAGTTCCTTCTAAAGTCTTCTTCAACATCTCAACCTGAACTCTGAAATGTTATTTACTAATTATTTATTTATTTTTATTTTCCTCTGTAGAAAAAAAGGTTTACCAATCATCTCCTTCCAAGTCTTTTGAACAGGAGTAAATGTTTATCCCTTTTCCCTAGTTTAGGATTGGATTTTTAGTTCCTTTTAAAGTCTTTTCATTCTCTCTCACTTCCAGTAACCTCTTATGTCTTAGTGGCATTGTTGCCTTGTTTAGGGTGAATTGATTTAAAAAAAAAATTTCGTCTGTTGCACCCTCCAGTTTTCATCAAGTGCAAGTTGATTCAAATAACCTTCACTGAATTTTAAGATAAACCCTTTATTTAATCTACAGGGTAGCTTGCTTTTTTGTATTTTTTTTTAATACTACTCAGTTATTGCTCATCCCATTTCCACTGAGTCTAAGTCTACACTGCTCATCACAGGGATTACTTAGAGCAACAAAAACATTGTGGTGAGCCATAATTGTCCATATCCTGAAAGCATAGCATATAAAAAGCAATAGATTTATTGATATCGCTACATACTGTAGACATTCTCAAATGAAATTGGGAAGAATTCTGATTGGACAGAAATTATAAATCATTTCTAATTGGATATAAATTACAAATAATATTTATTCAACTGAACATGAAGCTACAAAAAATGAAATGTGAGGGAGAGTAAAGGAAAAGACATTACTTACAACTGCAAAGGGTAGGAAGTTAGGAGAGCTATGATCATCCAAATCCTGAAAGCACATATCATATGGAAAAAGTAAAGCTCTGAATAAAACACCAAAATATATTATAAATGAGGTTCAACTCATTTCTCAGTGTGGCATTTATTTTCATCTTTTCTTTCCTTGTGAAGCTGCAACTGTCCCTTTCTGGTTTTTGGTGTACACAACATGAATGGGCATAGAGACACAATGTGGGGTAATTATTGGCTAGTCAGTAGAAAACTAGGTGAGGGTCTTGTATGTTTATAAAATTAAAAAAATTTTCTCTGATTGAAATAAGTATGTCTCAAATAAGCATATTTCAGTTTTATTAAAAAACATTACCACAATCCAAACTGTGATATCGACAGAAATTCACAATGTCTGGCTTTGTTGTCACTTGATCTCAAAAACTATCATTTTTCCCCCTTGGTCAAGTAGTGCCAATTAGAAGACCCAACTTCAAAAACTATCTACTAGCCATAAAACAAGAAACATTTGAGATCAAAATAAAAACATCCACCACCCCACTGTATATGTGTGACCCAGACATATTGTCACATTTTTAATATTTTTTTCTTTACTAAATTTCACCCAATACAGGATGTGCAGGTGGTGTAATGGATACTGGCTCAGAATGAGAAATCAGAGGGCCTGGTTCAAATTTCAGTTATGTGCATTACATTTACTTACATACAAATACCCTGGGAAATGGTATGAATCCATCACTTCTCTCCCTAGCAATGGGTTAAATAGTAGGACTTTATCTTGAAAAATCATTGTTATTCTCAAAAAATTGTTAATGCAAGATTCACTCATCACAAAAATGAAATTAATCATTCTTACAATCCAAAATGTTTCAGCCTTAAATAACCTACAAAAGGTTGATAAGCCATAAAAAACAAATCAAATTAAATCACTTGATATAAGGCTTGAGAATAACTCAAGGTAGAGGGTTAAGTGAAATGTTAATGATGAATAAAGTGCCTGATATGAATGGAAGAGATGGTAGTAGAAAGTGGAGATTATGAAGATAAGGAGGATAGATAAAGATTAACTGTTGACTTGAAGAGGTCAAGATTCAAGTGTTCTGTGAAACACCTATGTGGGAATCTGTTTCACAATGTGGCAGTTTTAGGAAAAAAGCTTCCATCTTGTATATGGAACATGAAAGAAATAAGGATGATTTGATTCTGTGGAAGTGGCATGGTGTGTTCTGGCAGTGAAGGCCTGAACTGGTAGGACTAAAGAATGATACTTATTTGGATGGTAACAGCAATCGATTAGAGACAGGCTTGTAACATTGTGTCTGTGGGAGAGACATTAAGGAGGGGAAAATAATTTCCTCACCAACAATATATATATATATATATATATAGGGGACGGCTTGTATCTTTCAAGAAAACAAATATTTTGTTATTTAGGAGAAAACTTAAAACATTATTGTAAAACTTACACACACACACACACATATATATATGAAAACAAAATGCTATTATATTTTACAAGACCTTATTGATTCTTCAGTTTTCACTTTCAAATAAATTTGTGTAACTTTAAACAAGGCTATATAAAAATTAAAGCCTTTACTGTGTTTAATTCTTAAATACTAACTGAAATAAATGTTCAGTTTTGTTTGGAATAAATTTGATAACTAGAATTTTCTAAGTATTCTTTTTTTAAATGAATTATTGCTCAACAAACAAGTTTAATTACCATTTAAATATTAATCAAATTGTTAAACTTAATATATTGCCATTCATGGCTTCTTTTAAGAAATAATCAACTGTAAATAATTTTTATTCACATTTTGTTTACACTCACTTTTGTATTCCTTGTTAACTTTTTCCTGGCTGTCACTCTGAAATCTGTTGGCCACTCCTCAATAGAAGATAAATTATTTGCAGTCACATAGTAAATGTTACATTTAATGGTATCCCGTTCTTTTAAAAAAAAAATAATCCAATATCCTTGATGCAAAAATTGAGGCACTTTTGTTAAGTCAACATTTAGCTTTTAATACTATGAATGAAGACAAGATACAATTTATAATATGCACATATATGAATGATATGTAAGATGCGCATATCATATGAATGATATATAAGATATGCACCTAATATGAATGATGAGGCTATCTTGAATATTTCATCCTAAAAAGAGGTGTTTGTTAATTTTCCAAGCATCTAATAGGTTATTGAATATCTAAAAAAAATAAACAAACATTCATATTTCTTATAAACTTCTCACTTGTTATTAACATCTTTTAGTTCTATGGAAGACTGGGATGGTGAAAATTTTTGGTTTTGTAAAAATATTCAACTCATTCACAAGGAAAATGGAAAGGAAAAAAAGCAGATAAAGTGTAAATCCAAAATTTTTATATTCCAGAAATTGTTGAGGTGATGTACAAAAATTTGTTTTTTATGTCCAGTTTTTTTCTTTTGAAGACAATTTTTATATTGCAGGGAATAGATTAGACACAGGAAGATTTTTAATGACTCCAACTCGGATTGTTACATTCAGGTGACACTCAAACTTTCATGTGGACTCTTTCTTTGACTGAGTCCTTGATACATTCTCCCTTTGTTTATACCTTGTGCACAGATGTCATATTAGACACAACATGTGTATTAATATTTAACCAAGAGGTCCTTGACTCAATTTGAAAGTGTTACTTGAAGTGTATAGAATTTCTAATAATTTAATAACTGTACATGTCTAAAACCTGCAACTTTGCAAATTAATAAACTAATATTTATTTTAAATGCTGTGTAATTTTTATCTTTCTCTCTATAGTTTCTTAATTTTTAAGTTGGTTCTCACTCAGTAGGGATATCTTATTAATAATTTTCAATAAAAGACATTTTTATTTTGTCTGAAACTGATTAATTAACAGAATATATTCTAATAATGTATCTGCTATAATTTTAGTTTGTTTAATTTGTTCATTTTACAAGATTTTAGTTTATAGTTATTTTTAAGTTTTTCTTCATAAATGCTGTAGTTCAATTTTATTGAAATTGAGAGCTTTTTTTTTTTTCACAAATGCTCACCTGCACAAACTTTTATGTAATGTTGTAATGAAGACTGACCATCAACATAAAGTAAACAGTTCTTACAATGGAAGAAAAGACATTTGTTAGTCTATACCAAATTTGATAAAAAGGCTAAAATGGATAAAACTAACTTGTAAAAGCGTATTTGTATATAACCAATACCTGCAAATCAAAAACATATATTTGTTTGATTTTGATATTTTTATGATTATTCAAATCCTCTTCACTGTGATTTATTTTGGCATTGCGACTCTGGTCCTTTTATCAAAGCCCCCAATATTTTCAGTTTTCATTTTGTTTGTCACTTTAGCCAATATGTGATTTAAAGCCATATAGAATAATGATTGTTTGGAAGAGTATACAACTCTATTCAACTAGGTAATTGTATAGCTTTCTTAAAAGTTAGCATTTAAAAAACCTGGCCTCATGCTGCACTTGAATATTAACTGCTGAAAGCAGAAATAAATTTGTTGCTAATTTCTTTCCTAAGGCTGATTAGGTACTCCCTTACAAGAGAGTTCCAGCCCTTACTACATGTTGGCAGCTAGCATAAAAATAACAGTTCCCAGTACATTCGTTATATCATCATCAGTCAACAAAATAGATCCTCTACCCTTGTATACTACTATAGGCTTGAGCACGCATAGAATTGGTTACATACTAAGTAAATTTAAAACTAATACAATGATCGCAGCCCCTACTAACTTCACACCAACAGTCAATATTTAAATAATAATCTCAATATGTCCACTGCTTTCTGCTAACAGTCAACTACAGATAACTTCTATGTAATGATTACTTTTTCATATGAGGAGCCAGTAAGTGAAATTATTGATTTTTATCCCTTCCTCCTTCTGCTTCTCACTACAACCTCTGCCTGTTCCCCTGCCTGCCTTGGTTCTCATCTCTCGTCTTTTTCATCATTGACTTATTCTCAGTCTCCCCACATTTTCCCCCTTATATCTCACTATATTTGTCTGTCTGTCTGTTTCTCTCTCTTGCTGTTCAGTTCATTCATTTGTTAGCTAGCTGGCTGATAGTTTGGCTAGCCGGCCGGACATTTTACAGAATACCATGAAAACTGTATACTACTACTACAACAACAACCAGTACCTGCTGCCAACCCTTCCGTTACTATGAGTTGACAATCTGTTCCAGGTTAATGATTATGATCGAGGCGGGAGGGGAACCTATGGGTGTGGTTAGTAAACCTCTACACATATCTCTTAAACCCTACACACACACACACAACAATATCTCTCTCTCTCTCTCTCTCTCTCTCTCTCTCTCTCTCTCTCTCTCTCTCTCTCTATATATATATATATATATATATATATATATATATATATATATATAGTGTGTGTGTGTGCACGCGCGTCTGTGTGTGTGAGATAGTAATATGTAAGAGAATGACCCCTACCAGCTCATTTTCTTTATTTTATTTTCACATTTTATATTTTTTTTCCTTTTCCTTAACTTCTCTCTCTTTCTCAGATTCCATTTCTAAATTGTTATTGTCTTTGTACTTGTGCGTTTATATATGCATACACATGAACACAATTCAATAGGTATTTATTTTAATTTAGTGTGCTCAGATATTTTGTTGTATACAAAAGCATAGATGAGTGTATGCACAATAATGCAAACATGCATTATTGTACATTCCTTGTCTGCGCATGTCTGTCTGTTCTTGATGTCATTCCTAAAATATTTTCCTTATTTTGGTACGCAAACTTTATTACACTACTAGTTGATGTGCAGGATCTCACACTAAAACAAAATTGCTTCACTTGGCTTACTTTTTTTTTATTTGATTAATTTATGAAAAGTATATTTAGAAAAATAGCACTATTCAGTGTATTCAGCATCATAGTTTTACTTTTTTATTTATAAATATTTTAGTTTCACCAACTAGCCGATGGGTCACACAATTTTGGCATTTGTATCATTATCCCCATATTTTCTTTTAACTAAGTAAACCACTGATGAAATTTTTTAAAAGAATTATTTCATATATATATATATATATATATGTATATATATATATATATATATATATATATATATATATATATATATATATATGTGTGTGTGTGTGTACACGTGTGCCTTTATTTTTTTTACTAATTATACAACTTGTGATACTTCTGGTTAAAACTGTACAAAACTCGTTGGATAATTTATAAAATCATAGTCTGTGGTTTTCAGTTTCATAGCTTTCTCATATGTGGTATTGTATTGATAATTTATAAAGGATTTATGTTGCTATTCTTTCTGTTTGTAAAATGGTGTTGTCTGCTTCTAAAAAAATGATCGGTATATCTGTCTGACAATACTCTTGAAATGTACAGTTAGTCTATTTTTTTTTTTTTTTTTTTTTTGTGTATCAACACAACATTTTTCTCTTATTTCTTTCTTCCATCTTCCGTATTGCCAAGGGTCGAGTTGCGATGGAGGAGAATTCCCAAGCACTCCTCTGCCTAACAACTTCACTACTTCCATCTCGGTGCTGGATTATAAAGAATTTCAGCTTAGTCTTCATGCATTTGTTATTATTACTTTTACTTTCAGTTTTACTTTTAGCATAAGACTTTTTTTCCTACACTTTTTTTTGTAAAAGTCCTCCAACCACGATATTTTGTTTATCTAATTAATTGCCTGCCCCCTCCCCCCATAATTGATTCTACTCCTAAGTTTGTGTTAATTAAAGTTTAAAGATAAATAAATAATGGATAATAATTGTGATCGTAAGATTCGATATTTTTGGTATTTAGTTTTCTTTCAATCATGCTGTTTGATGGAAACCCTCACATTTTAACAAAAACGTTATTAAAATAAAAGGACCGGAATATATATATATAATATTAAACGTAAGAAAAGTGAGATTATAACCACATGATTCGTCACTCGGTTTCGATACACTATTACCACAAACAGAGTGGGTGGAGTAAGATAGAGAAAGAAAAGAGAGGGGGAATCAAAGTCTCCTCTCACTATTCCTGCTGCATGTCCTACTTCGTCATATTTTGCCTACTTTTCCTTCTCCCCATGTAAAACGCTGCCACTACCACTACAACTACATGTTTCCAAGACTTTTTCCAACACTGTAAACAGATCCAGACGTTCCCATTTCTCGCCGCACATCTACATTTATCAATGTAGGTTTTTTTTATTTAATGTTTATTTTTAAATCAAAATATTAATGTGCAGATTTTTTTTTACATAGTTAAAGAAAAAAAAAACAAGAAAAAACGTTTCTTTTATTTTGGTTATTTTTATTTTATTTTTCTGCTTTAATAATCCCAATTTAATTAAGGTGTTAATGACCGGGATTATCCAGGTAAGCTTGTTAAGTACTACTGGCAAAAATCTATATTATCTATCTCTATATTATCTATCCCACCACTTGATGATGATGCCATCGGCGTCGGCAGATGATCTTTTCACACTCGAGTGAGAAGAGATTATTAAGAGAAAAGTGACGTTTTTACCTCACGCCTGCATATTTTACTGCCTATTTAAGTCCAGCAATTTCTCAATATGTCCAGTCAAAATACGGGGAAAGCACAAATGTAACAGACAACAGATTGTCATTTCATTTTACGCATATCTTTCTAGCCAGAAGTGTGATTGTACATTAGAGAAAGCTTATTTTTTTTAAATGTAGATAATTATGGGAAAAAAAGAGTTATTTTTTTTTCTTAATTTTAATTGGTTAGGTTTCGAAATACCTTTCTTTATGTCACGTATTTTTAAAGATTTATTCAGCCTGCAGTTTTGCTTACTTGCTTGCAGCTTATATGACTAAAAAAATGCATTTTTTTTTCTTATATAGCCTTTCTTTGCATCTATATAAAATGCGGGTGTTTTTACTGACATATGTACATAGACGCACACTAATTACACAAAAAAAATATGTTTTAAACTCGTGTTAGTATTTTTGGCAAACGTGTATGTGTGTAAGTCATAAATAGATATATATTGCATATGTTTTTGTATATGTTAAATAAAAGTTATTAGGTTCAAACATGATTTTCCTTCAATCATACGTGCGTGTGTGTATAATATATATATATATATATATATATATATATATATATATATAGATAGATATGTTTGTTGTGTGTATATGCCATGACATACGTGCATAAAAATGCATTTAATTCTTAACAGTAATCAGACCGGGTTTCAAATATATACATACTTGGTCACAAACTTGTCAATATTGGCTGCTTATCATAAGCCCACCCCCAATAATTTTCCTTTATTTTTTTAAATTGTCAGTGTTAATGTGTTTTCCCTTTTTTTATTTCATTAATCACATCTAATCTCTCATTATATATTTTTGCTGATATATTTCTAGTTTCATGCTTTCCATAGCTAAAGAATTCTTCATTGAAAATGAGAAATTGCCTTTTTTTCTTTAGCACTCTATGTAGACAACTTTTGAAGTTGAAATGCTAATATTGTTAAAATTCAGCATTCAGATCATTAAGCATGACATGCTTTGAATACTGAATACAATCTCATTGAAATGTGTGATACATATATATGTGTGTCTAATTGTTTTAACATATTTGCTAAAAGTATTTAGTATGATTTATTTTTACAAATTAGTACATACCTGTATATGTAAATATATGCTGACATATTGTATAAGTTATAATTATATAAAATCGAATAGCTTGAATATTGGAATTGTTGCTGAGTCAAGCGTTTTGCAATAGATATGCATTGATCTATATCCACATATACACACACATATATATATATAAACTTGCAGATTATTAATTATTGATTCTTACTTAACTATATATATATATACACACACACACACACACACACACACACACACACACACACAAAAGTGTGTATGTGACAAAATAAATACTTTCTACTAAAATGATGGCAACATAACACATATCAATATTTCCATGTAGTGATCTACTTATAGATGAAATATATTTGTATGCATATACCAATTTCATAGATATGATTTTGTAAGTATATACAGTGTATATAAATAAAATTTCTATCAAAGTCTCTTTAACAGATGCTTATTGTCAGTGTGACATTGATATTTATAAGTATATAAATAAACACATGCATTTATATAACTAAAACTATCAAACATATGTTGGTGCATCAATAAGTTCATGGTTTAATAATGAAAAAATGTTTATTTTAAACTTCAACTGTTTTTTAATACAATCCTTCCTTGTCAATTTTTACATTTAATTCAGTGGTGAATATTCACACAGATTGAACATTATACAGTGAAAACTTCAGATCAAAATTTAGTTATTGATCCAGCATCATATCTATCAATCTATCTCATATATATTAAAATATAATGTTTTTTATTATTTACCCATTAACAACCTGTTTGACACTGTGATTTTTAAAATACGTTTGTTTTGGATGCTCCTAAGCTCTGTAATTCTGCATATTAAAAAGCTCTTTTAAAAATATTTAAAATAAAGCACTCTTACATAAATAAAACAATTTACAAATCACACACTCTCTCACACACACACACACACACATACATACATACATATATATATATATATATATATATATATATATGATATTCAAGAATAACTTCAAAATGTGTGCCCCGCCACCAATCAAAAATAGTGATGTATGTACATACACATCTTATATGTGTGCATACACACAGCTATATGCATATAATTAAATTCCTAGAAAATCACATCTTTAAGATGAAAGTTTATAGATTACATAAATGTATAATGTGTATTACTAGTCTGTATTTATTTTAATCTGTTAGGCTGAATTATTTATATCTATGAAATGTAGTATAAATAGAAAATGTTAAAATTGCCATTAAAAACAAAAGCCAAAAAGTAAAGATTATTTTTTTTTAAATTAATGCATTCTGAAGTAAATTTTCAATTTGAATTTCAACTGAATTAGTTTGGAATTATTTTGTATAATTTTCTTTTGCAAACTATTATGCATAGTTTTGTTGTTTGTATCAGTAACTATATTTGTAACTTTTCCAGCTATCATTTGGTGTATATATCTTGCATCTAGTAATGTGTATAAAAATTGAATACTAAATCTGTTCCATAATAGTCATTGCATTTAGTGTGTGTATTGTGTATGTAAATTTAACAAATATTATGGTAAGTACTATTAAGACCCTTCACTGGATGTTACTTAAAACAGAAAAATTGTTTGAGAACTGACCAGTTGAATCAGTGATAACAACAAAGATGAGGATAATAAACTTATAATGTAAGTGAATGATAGCTTATAATTTCAGACAAGAAATACCTTCTATGTTCTTTTTTAAATACTTTGTGTATAATTTATATTTATCAGCAAAATATACATATTTAAAATAATTCACTTTTGCAATGTTTTAAAATGTCATATTATTATTAAAAAAATCTGTTTATCAATTTAGCCAGTGATTTACATATATATATATATATATATATATATATATATATATCATAAACACAAAAATAACTCCCAAAGGAGTATATTAAAATATCACAAGACACAGTGCTCAATACCAAAATTGCAGAATATTATATTTTATATAATGAAGACAGGTGTTTATCTCATCAGCCATGACTCAATTTCATACATACTTTTGTGCACAGTCATCAGGCAGCTGATTGTGGTCTTTTGTTGATATGGACACTTAGATATAGGTATAAATTTTTGTGTGTAACACTTTTTTTATAGTGCACTTATATAAAACTGATCCTAGGCAGAAGAGTTCTTTTTGCCTCTTGAATGAATGAAGAGGTTCAAATAAAGTATATGGGTTGTCTCTTAATTTTCAAAATTTTAATAACCTTAACTCCTCATTTATTTTAGAGGCAGGAGTAATTTTCATAACTCAAGATTAGGGAGCAGCATTTTGATCTTAAGTGGATTTCACAGGCACTACAGTAATTCCAGGCATATGGCTTGGGTGTGGTACTTTGATCCTAGACAGAAGTGCTGATCCATACATATGCAATGAAGTAGGGGTGCCGATTAAATGTTAAGATGAGACTTGAATTTTCATTGCTTAACACTTTATTTGCTCAAATATTTTATCAGTTACTCTCAGGTAGTTTCTGGTATGCAAGAAACCATGAAAGTCTCTTATCCAATACATAAACATTATTTTCTTCCTCTGCGTTATGTAAAAGACTTCCCAAAACTGTTGGGTACTGTTGTTTATATATCCATATGTCCAACATTTGTTTTCTCATTCTTGCAGTACCAGATACTGGTGTGAGGTCATGTACTCTAGCTTCTTAGATTGACCCTCAGATTAAACTTATGGTGCACTTGGCCTTCTTGATGCCTGGTGGAAACTTAAGGCCAAGTTGATTCTAGCACTATGACACATGAATAATCATATTAGCTTTAACTGGTACTATATGAGTAAAGAGATAAAAAAAAACTGTCATTTTTTTTCTTGAAAAAGTGTCTAAATCATTAAAGAAAATTATTATCTCAAGTTAGCTTTTGATTTTTTATAGAATTTAAGAAAACAACTTTTCCCATCATTTACAAATTTCATTTTTACTTTGGTTTTATCCATTTTGTCACAAAGGCACATTTCTGAAGGACTTTGAAAAGTTTCAATTCTCTATTTGTGATTTTTCAGAATCTACACAATTTTCATTTTGTTCTGGGCAAATATTTCATTAATAAGTGAATATTGTTTAAAAAAATAGTTGTGTAAATAGCTTTCTTGGTAAATACAAGATAAACTTCAATTCCAAATGATTAAGGCTCATGAGTGTAATTCACTAAATGATTTGAAGACAGACAAATTAAAAGTACAGTTTTTACAGATTCTGTCATAGAAATTTTAGTTTTATCATAAAAAGAACTTGATTATAATTAAATTTAACTTTTTATTTTTAAATTTACAAAGCAAATTATTTTTAACCAAGTAATATTATTCTTGCTATTGCATTTCATTAGGGAAACCGTTCAAACAGTTTGATTAATTATTATAAGTTCTCTAATATATCTCAATTTCTTTGAACTACATCTGAATTTAATTCTTTTATTTTGTGAATGTAAATTTGAAGTTTTAAATTCTTTGATAATTGGATTTCCAAAGAAATTGGATATGACACATTTGATGAAATACTACTTTATGATAAGCTAAATTTATACATAGGATAAATACAGGTGATGACCATTATGCTTGTTTCTTTTCTATTGAGCCTAGGTAATAATGTATTTGCACATACAATTGAACTAAAAGAATGTTTGCACACCAACATTAGAAAGATACATTTGCATATTAGAGCTAGAAGAATGCACTTGCACAACTGATCTGATCAGAAAAAATGCAATTGTCAGTGCTAGAAGAGTGCATTTGCATGTTAGAGTAAGAAGAGTGAATTTGCATACGTGAATTGATGTATTTGCACACCAAATCTGTAAGAACATACCTGAATACATTGACTGAAATATATTAAGACAACAGTAACTTATGGAATAATTAATTTCAGATCTCTGTTGTTTTAGAAATTTCAGACTTTGATTTGTGTAGTCAAATGTTTTTTTAACCTTATATTTCAAATCTAGAAATAAACAATATAGACAATAACGTTTTTGAATTTCTAATTTCATCCTTTTTTAAGTTTTGTTCTTGAGAAGGGAACATAAATATCCTCAGCTGAAATTTGAATTTGGTTCTGTAATTGTTTTCTGTGCTTATAACCATTAAACCAAACCACCCAGTACCTTTTTTTTTTATGTGCCTTGCTCCGTCCAGATATGAGCAATCATAGCTCTCCAAAGCTTCTTATCCGTTGTAGCTGTAAGCACATTTGATTCTCTGCCATCCATTCACACGAATTTGTTAGCTAGGTTACTTGCTATCTTCTTTTAACCTTCCTTCCCTTACTATGTTCTGTGTGTTAAGTTTTCCAAACCCTCTTTCTTCATTCACTTTTTCTGATTTTAATTATACATATATCCTGAACTTCTGCATATGTCAAAATACTTATCTCTGTTATAATGTAAATAAATTATTTTTGAAGTGTTTCTACTGGTGATCTCAAATCTGATTATGAATAATAAAATAATAGTAGTATCATCATCATCAGCAGCATCATTACCACTGCTATTTTGTCTTTTTTATAAATTTCTAGCATAGTACCTGTCAAAAATGATGAGATTATTATTATGTTTGGATTGGCACTTTTGCCTAAGTTTGTAGTAACAGAACACTTGGATCAAAGTGATATGCTTCAGCTATTTACTTACCATCAACATCTACACTTCCTGGTCTTTTGGTTGGGAAATTATAGTTATTTTGTTTTTTTCATCTGCTATATTATTGTATGAATGTGTCAGATGCAAACATCAACACTGGGTTAATGTTTTTTTGAAAGTTATGGCCTGAGGAGAGTAATGTCCCAGCGATTCCAACCCTGTGGCAGCACCTCTCTCACTGCACTAATCAGGGAGGGTTAGAGGATTCTGTTGCCAGTGTGATAGTGTTTACAGGTATTGGTTAATTTTGTCCTCACCCACACATAAAAACAAACCCCCCAAAAAAACAAATATGAAAAAGACTGTGTTAAATTTGCTTTTATGCAAAAAGTGAATAAATAACTTACATGGTTGGGAATCAAAGTGTGCTATCCGTTCCTCTTTCTGTGATGTACTATGGTATAGTCTTTTTGTATTCAGGCAGTTTACAATATAGCAGTGAGGGAACTCTGGTCCTGTTGATTCTAACTCTGTGGCAACACATCACCCAGAGAACTAAAGTTGTCAGCTTGAAGTACTCTGGCCCTGACATGACAGTGATCTTAGGAATTGGACAATTTTTCTTCTTGGCCTATATCTATTCATATAAGTACTCCATCTGAAACAGTTTACATGTCACATCCTATCACCTTCATAGGGGTAGGTAAACACAGGATCAGAGTATATTATGTGTGTGCTTTGCAGGATCAAAGTATGGTATCTGTGCTTATAGTGGCATACTTTGTATTTTAAGTATTATGTGCACTGTAAGTACTTAAATAAGTATCATTGCTATTATTCTCATCTTCTGACTTTAATCTTATTAAGGTTAATAATAATAATAATAATTCAATCTGTTTTGTCTTTAGCACCTTCATTTATTCTCTGATTATTTCTATTAACAGAATTAGTATATCATAAATGGCTAGATTTATAAATAAATTGACATTTCCATTGATAAAGATATAGTATCTATGCACTCTAGCTCAGGGCAGTGTGTAGTATCTGTGCTCTCTTACACAAGTTGGTTAATTTAATGACATATCAACTCTTGTTGGCTTATTCAATATGAAAATCTACTCTTTATTATACTTGAGTCAAAAAAATAAACACTGGCCTGATTTATATCCGAGTCTGCAAGTATTCACCTAGAAGGAAACTTCTTTTTGGAGGGCTCTTACCCCTATATGGTAATGCAAGTGGTGTATACTAAGCTCTCCTGATTGGGCAAAATATATTTTTTTTAATGCTATTAATTGATTTTTATAAAATTTTTAATTCCTATCAAATCCAAGATCTTGTGCCAGACACAAAAACTTAGTTTAGTAGGAATAGCAAAACATAATAGATGCAAGATTACAAAACAAGATGACCACTGCAGGAAAACATTTATTTTACAATTTTGGCAAAAGGTAGAGATGCAAAAGGTTGTACAAAAATTTCCTTTTGTGTGACTATTACGGCAGGATAATAATTTTCTGAGGTTACAAAAAGGGAAATACCATTAGATATAAGGAAAAATGTGTTACAATGTTTAGAAAAAGACACGGATTTAACAACAAAAAGATTACACCCTTTAAAAATGGAAAAAGTTCCTTCTTTCTGCTTCAATCAACTAAATAACAGTTCTTTTATTGAACAAAGGAGAGTCATACCAGCTCCGTTTAGAATTTCACAAAGGTTTGAAAATCTCATCTCTTATTGGGCAATATATAAGAAACTTTTCTCCATGAATTCAAAAAATTAATTTGTGATAATTCAATAAATGATTTTGGAGGTATCAACTGTTGATCTGAAGGGCCATAAAAAAATGCAACAATTTTTACACAATCTGGCCTTCATAAAAATACACTTCTCTCAAAATCATGTATAAAAAAAACAACCTAGACAATTATACATTTACAATTTTAACATTTAAAATAATAAAAATAAAATTTTTATGCTCTCCCCTAAAGAAATTTAGTTTATTGTAAGCTTTTTTTTATAGGAACACCTTTATTGAAAAAGTTTTTTTTACACAAAGGCATAAATTTAAGAAAATTTTGTAAACAAAAGTGTATATTAACTTATTGCTAGTTTGTGTTTTTTTTTAATAGGAACACATTTGTAGAAAATTTTATCCAAAAATCGGTTTATTATTGGAAAGTGTTTTTTATTAGAAACACATTTATTCAAACAATTTTTTAAAAAATTTCTTTTACACATCTGTTTCATTGTCAACTGATTAATTAATTTAAGGAATGTTATTTAACCACTGATTCCTTCATTGTTTTGCCAATTTCTCTTACTCTGAAGCCTAAAACTTTCTCTAATTTGCAACCATGTGCAATAAAACGTCCTTCTTTCATCATTTGAGTCTTATCACTCTCACAGTCACCATTACAAGGTCTCAAATCAAAGCTTCCCTCAATAGGTAAGCCCCAAGATTCTACACAAAATATTTCCTCCAAGTTGCGTTCCACAAAGATCTCATTAAAATATTCTACAAAGGAATCCACATGCCCACCTTTGGTTCTAATACGAAATTCACATGTGTTATGGGGCAAGAGGAATACTAAGAAACTTCAGTACAGAAATTATCTTCAGTGGATTTTTCACGGGTTTTAGAAACAACCATTTGATTTTTTACACTTCCAAATGGAATTATCCCTTCAGTAATCTGCCAAGCAAATCCATTCATGCATTCAATCATTTGCATGTGTCCCATATACTGAATTAAATCCCAATCCGGAAGACCATGAATGGGAATGAAACTTTTACCTCCTTTAAAATTAGTTGCCAATTTATAATTTAACCTGTTTGGATTTTTCATAACATTAGGAAACCCATCAAAATTAAATTCAATATCAAACTCATGCTCAATTAGAATAGGTAAGAAACAATGAAAATCATGAAATCTAATATCAAAGTTTCTCTCAGTTTCCTTTGCTCAGCACCAAAATATGTCTTTACTCTAAACTCTATAGATAGAAGAAAATCATGTTCAATGACTGTTGATATATTATCTGCATCAGAAATCTCAGAATTTTCCTCAGCATCAGAAATCTCAGAATTTTCATAATCAACAAAAACACTAGATACTTCATCAGTTTTTTTAATTCATTTACCTATCTTAGCTAATTCTTCCACTGCATCACACCAGAATTGTTCAAAAGTATAATCATCAGACTCTAATTCTTCAATAATACTATCAATGTAAATATAATTTATTTGGTCTCCATGGTTTCTAACCACTTATTTATCACTTGCTCCAGAGCAGAGTGATGGACTTTTAGAATATTTGCTTTGGACGTCAACCTCTCAATCCTTTCTTTGAACATATGTTTCCTTTTTAATAGTCTAGAAACTTCCTCCATTTTTAGATAATCTTCTAGCAAAGATACCTTCAAGTTTAAGTAATTTTATTCCAAAAGAGTTTCAGGACCCAAAATATGCTTAGGGATTACAATGCCCAATTAGAATTTTCTTTACTTTAGTAAATACAGAATTTTCATTCCAAATAATTTAAAAAAAATAAATGGTCAAATTTTATGCTTAAAATTCTCCAATAGTAACTCCAGTCTTTAATAGTGGATAGATATTATTTTTTGTGAAAACAATTTTCATTTAAAATAATTTTTTAAGAAAATAAGGGACAGAACTTACACATAAGTTGTTTAGTTTTGAAAAATTAACACACATTTAATGCATTAGTTCAGTTCAGTCACAATACTGAATGATATTTTGAAGAATCTACAGAAGAAATTTACCTTTGAAATTCTCCAATAACTTTAAAAAAGAATTTTTGTTTCAGTCAATATACTGAATTTACATTGGAAATAAGTTTTTTTTTAAGGTGGAATTCTACATAAATTCTCCATCACTATTTAAGTTATAACCATGCTTAACTTTTAGTTTATATTAAGAAATTTTTTTAGAGAGTGTTAAGAAAAGGCAGAAATCCCCACTTTTTTTTGAATCCAAGTTAACTGAAATTTATCCTTAGTTTAGTTTGATAATCTATTTCTATTTTTGTAACTCATGAGAAAATTTATCCAGCCAAACAAAAAAAAATTTCCTTAAAAATTTACACAGCATAGTCTTGTAAAAATGAACACAAATTTTGTTCTTTGTATTCAGGAATTAACAACATTTTTTGTGCAAAATATAAAAATTTTTTATTCCTACCAAATCCAAGTTCTTGTGTCAGACACAAAACTTGACAGATTCAGCAAGTCACAATAGGTGAAAAATTACAAAATAAGACTACCACTGCATAAAACTTCAAAAAGGAAAAACACATTTATTTTACAATATTACAAAAAAAAAAGTAGAATACAAGGAGTTGCACAAAAATTTCCTTTTGTGTGACTATTACAGCAGGATAACAATTTTCTGAGGTTACAAAAAGGGAATAACAGTCAGATATAAGGAAAAAGTGTTACTATTTTTAGGAAAAGACATAGATTCAAAGACAAAAAATTACACACTTTAAAAATGGAAAAAAAGGGTAAAACATAGAGGAGGAAGTGAAAAATTGCACAAGGCAGAAAATACAAAATGCACCCACCTCCATTCTTAACTGAATATTCAATAATAAGACGTCTCATCACAAAGGGGTTTCCGTATTTTCACTGGCCATTACCTCAAGGGATTTTCATAGTACTTGGCAGGAAAGTTAAATGTGAAAGATTCTCCAGTTTAAATTCTTCTCAGAATAACATAGAAAGGAATGTTCTGTCCTGGGGTTTGAATTTGTTGAATCTGTTGGCTCTTTCTTTCCCTGTGTTGATCCATGACCCCCTTGGCAGGACCAGTCCTTTTGAAGCATGGGCGCTAATGCTTCCTCCTCAACTGTTAATTGCTTTCTCAAAGGTTCCTTCTTTCTTTTTTGATCTGCTAAATAGCAGTCCTTTTATTGAACAAAGGAGAGTCATACTGGCTCCATCTAGAATTTCACAAGGGCTTGAAAATCTCATCTCTCATTAGCCAATATGTACGAAACCTTTCTCTGTGAATTTAAAAACTGTTATTCTGAAGGACCATAAAAAATGCAACAATTTTTACACAAACCAACTGGCCTTCATAGAAATACACTTCTATCAAAAAACATATATTAAAAAAACAACCTAGACAATTAACGTTTACAATTTTAATAAAATAAAATGTTTATGTTCTCTATTCTGACATTATTTCTTTTTTCCATAATGTTTATAATCATAAGGAATAATTAACAATTATTTTGTTTACAAAAATGATGTTAACAGATATAGACTTTGAAAAGTCTCAGTGATATGTACATTTTTTTTAAAAAATAAGCTAATTGGTCATTGCTTTGTTTTAATGACGTGTAGTTAAATTGTACAGCATACCTGGCTTGAAGGTGATTTTGCAGGTTAAAGGGATGTTGATTGATTGACTGATGTGTTTTTTACTGCTTATCAACCCTTTGTAGGTTATTTAAAGCTGAAACATATTTGGGGTTGTATGTGGTTACTTACAGTATCTGATGTTCCCAAGCAGTCTCACATCTAAGTCCTGAACGTGCTTGACACTGCTTAACATCAGGGAGGAAATGAGAATGTATTTTCAGTGTGATTTGAAGGTTAAAGGGATGACAGGATCAATACTTGTGGAGTCGCCCATTGTTTTTAATAAGACTTTGTCATATGGCACTTACTGTTTAAAAAAACATGGATGTCTATACAATATAAAATATAACATTTATTGTAATATATATGCACATTGTGTTATATATATATATATATATATATATATATATATATATATATATATATATATAATATTACAGTCATATAATTATTATTATTAAGATTTATAAACTCACCTTTATACTATATTTTAATATTCCTGTTACTACTACTGTTATTATTATTATTTTCTTGTTTACTACTTATCACTGCACTTTAAGTTATGATTATTTATACCTCAGTCTTTTTTTATTATTTTTATCCACCTCCTTTCATTTCATTACTGTCTCTGTGACATTTCCTACATTTTAATGCTATTATTGAAAATTGTTTCACTTGTAGAGCTATTACAATTCACTTGGCACCTTGCTGTGAGATAGTGATTAGCTAGCTGATCTGGTTGACCATTCAGTCTTCACTGGGTGCTTTGTACTTGTGGCTTAAGCTAATAAAGCTTCTTTTTTCATGTGCCATGTCCCTTGAGAATGTGCATGATCATGGCTCTCTATTTTCTATCTTTGTAGCTCTTAGTAATGCTTGTCTTTTTACTATCTTTCTCACTTGCTGTTCTGCTATTAAACATTTTTTTTTAGGTAGATTACTTGCTGTCACAAAAATTTCAACTGTCTCTTTCTAATTTTTAGTGTAAGTGTAATTTTAGTTTCCATTTTCTTTGTTGCTCACATGTTCTGTCCATAGACTTTTCAGTATTCTTCTGTAGAACCATGTCTCTGTTGCCTCAAGTTTTCTCTTTATCAGTGAGGGATTTGTTTGACATTCACTGCCATATAGTAGAATGGATATTACATAGCATTTCAGGAAATTTCCTAACAAAATTTTCTCTATAAAGTTAATAAATTAACTACAACTAGTCATATTCCTGTCCTTACAAAACAGACATATTTTTTCTTAACTGTTCAAATCTACAAAATTATTGAATGATCAACAAACATTTCCCATGAGATATTAGATCATCAGGCTGCCAGTAGTTATTCTCTTTCATGGTATCTCTCAGAACAATGGGTGTTACTTGGCAGTCGCCTTCTCCTTTCCAAGTAACATGAGAGATAGTACTGGCTTACATGGTACCAGCAGCAAGGAATGATCCCTGACTTGACCAATTATTGAATGCTGTAGATGGATTGCTTTTTTCAAGGCCAAGAGTTCCAACTACCCAACTCCTAGTCTATAGCTGAGAAAAGAGGAAGTGGATTCATGCCTTTACTAAAGGCATTAGTGTGATAAAATGTAAACTGATCCAGCTTGAGTTTGAACTCTGTCTACTGACTCCATTCTTTGTGTCATTAATGGTTAGGCCACCTGCATCATTGAAAATAAGGAAGTAAACAAATGATAATATTTTGTCCTATCCAAATATTTGATCAATTACCTCCCTTGTTTATTATTCTTGGAGGTTTAGGTTCTTGTCTTATTGGCTTAATATAACATGTTCTTGTGTTGATTTTAGATTTTATTTTGTCTTCTACTTTCTTTGTTCAGCATTAGCTTTTTGATGCATTTATACATGACATCAATTTTTTTTTTTACCTTAAAGAACTAAACTATTTTTCTTTTGATAAATTTTGCAGAAACATATTCTTGCTTTTAACGTTGTTTTTACTACTTTTCGAAACACATTGATATTTTAATTTGGTTGCTTTTTAAAGGACTCTTTTTAATGTCATTTCATATATTTCTTAATATGATTCTCTTGATTTGGGCTTCCATGTTAGAGAAACCATGAAAATAACGTGTTAATAATTTTAATGACAACTTGAATTTTAGTTTTTAATCTTTGGCATTTGTTCTCCTCCATATAATAATAATCTGTGAATGTTATTTAATAAAATAAAATCACCGGAAAAGTCTTTTGGTAATATGATGATATTTGTATAAAAATTGAATCCTGGGTAAAGTTTTATACAGCTGAAATCATTTCAAACTTTCTGAACAAATTTAGCTTTTAATTTTTAAACATCTGATTAATCAAGATGTCATTTTGAAATGTGTGTCTTCTATTTCTAAAATACAGAAGCAGGGAAAATTCTATTTTTTAAATTGTCTTTTATCCAAATTTGCTGCTCTTATGCCTATCAAAAATGACATTTAAAAAAAAGTTTTATTCTTCTTTGTTTCAGTTAAGTTTTCTTTTCAATCTTGAACTAGTTATTGTTATTGTTGCCACTAATGCATGTATTTGCACACACCTTCCTGGTCTTTTGAACAGGAGTAGAGCTTTATCCCTTGTTTCCTGTTTGGGATTGGGTTTCCAGTTCTTTCTAAAGTTGTTTCATTCTCTTTCATTCTCAGTAGCCCCTTGTATCTTAGGGGCATTATTGCCTTGCTTGCAGTGAATTGATTAAAAATCAAGACAAACAAAAATGCATATAAGGTTTTACAAGGAATGACTTATTTTTAGCACAAAGTAAGGATCAAAACCTCACCAGTCACTTGTAAGCAAGACCAGTTTTCTAACCATTATGAGGTGTTCCTCTTTCTTTCTCTCTCCCTATCTTTCAAATATATATATATATATATATATATATATATATATATATAAAGACACCATTATATAGAAGAGGAGTGTGAAAAGCCCTGTTTTCATTGGCTGACGCTGATTGACATATGTCAATAAGAATGGTCAAAGTCTGGCCTTGCTAGTATATGTGATTACTGTTTTTTGCAATGTCGCGGTGTGTAGCACAACGCTTTCAAGGAGGCGGTCTGATAACAGTCATGGTAATATGGGATATACATATTGAAAATAAAATTGATTGTCACCAGTAGAATCAAACTTTTATAAACATTTCTGTTTTTAAAGATCATTGTAGAGTGCATGAGCAAGTAGTGGCAAATAATTGCATATATTCTTATTACTTCTTGAAACTTCACAGGCCTTTGTAAAGAAATAGACCCAAAAATAATATTAAGTGCTACCACAACTCTCAGTGAAATTAACCATGAAAAAAATTTACTTAAACATTTTCTGGATTCTCTTTCAAAGTAACTACTTGTGAGCTATGACATTCTCACAAAGAATAGTAGCAAAAGTATGTGGCTTCAAACATGTTCAAATACCTTGAATATATATTAGTTGAAGTACTCACCTTTGTCCAGATTTCTAAATAGCTAAACAGAATACAATTAGATGAGGGTACTATACTTTGTATCAACTGTTTTGAGAAGTGGACAGTCTTCAGATGGCCTAGAAATGTTGATTCTGTTAGAATTGCTGCTTCTAAGCAATTAAAAACTAGTTTTATTTTACTTTTATAAAAATTTAAAAAAAAATGTGTAAACAAAGATTGGATCTAAAATTATATTCTGTTTTTACAATTTTTAAAAATATTTTGGGAAAAAAACTTTTAAAAATATACTGTACTCATTTACATAATTACACTATATAAATTATTTTTAATGAATAACTTCTCAATAAATAAATGCCACATTTATTTCTATTTCTGTCTTTCCCAATGATATTAATGTGAAGGAAAAGCAGATTATCTCAGCTGGTGTTTGAACATAGTTCAATTATACAATTTTTGTGCTACTAGCTTTTTGCTAAATGGCACTTTCTTTTTTTAAAAAATAAATATTTATGTAGATACTTACAATTAGGGTACATCTGATTGTAAAACGATGCTTTTTTCTGTTTGGCATGAAGTATTAGTTTTGACCTTAAATTGACCTGTGGAGACATCTACTGACCTCTAGGTCAGAGCCTCCTATCCTATATTCCTTCATATTCTTTGATAGATTAATATTCAATCCTTCACTGTCAATTCTAAAAGCAAAGAATTACTAGCTTTTTATAGTAATATATGCATAGGGATATATTTAGTTTATTTGACTTTAAATATTTAATCTACTTGATCTTGTCTGGTACAAGACTATAATAATGAAGCACCAGGTAGGATCAAACTTGGCTAACTTGTTTACCATCTGTCTATATCAAGCATCCTTCATACATATATATTTATATGCAAGAAACAAAGTAAATGTGTTTTTTATGAAAGTAACATTAAAAAAATCACTGAGTAATTTTATCCCTTAGAAATGCTAAAATTTCTCTCAAAATATGTAATTATTCTCTGAAAGCTTAATCAATCATTTCTCCACAAGAAGTATTTTCTTTCAGTAGAATATCATTTTAAAATAAACCATGAGTCATACAGATTGGAAAAATCACCTGTAACAAACTTAAAATTTTCCCTTCACAAGGAAAATGAATATTTTGATTAATGTCAGTCTATATATATATATATATATATATATATATATATAGTGTGTGTGTTAATGTGAAGTAGTTGGTTGAACAGAAAAAAATGAAACAAGTTGATTTATTATCAATGAATATTCTGTGGAGAATAGTTTGATTACAGGTTTAAAATCTCTGTTATAAACTCATATGACTAATACTTCTCTTTGCAATCCTATCATATATTGAGAAAATGTTTGATCCTTATAGATGGTAGATACATCAATAATATGAACAGTAGGTTGGTCATAAAAGAAAGATTGATTTACAGTGAGGATGACTTATTATTGTTCAAACTGATGTCTATATTGATAAATTTAAAAGTTGGTTATTTTGTAGCTGTGAAATAAGATGCAGATTCTATTGATGAAGAGTAAAACAGAAATTATGTATTTATCTATCTAGAAACTTTAGATTAGAAAATCTCCAGTGTTGATTTCAAGGGAAACGAACATTTTTGTGAAATGGTTCTTAAATGTAAAAAATGTAATTCTTTATTCTTAATTTTTTTATTAAGTTTTCTTTCATCTTATTTTGTTGTTTTTGTTACATTATTATCCAAAAGTGTTCAGAAAAACTGCATTCCTTAGTTCAACCATTTCTAACCTTCATATCTAAGACCCACCGTGCCATGCACCTTGTAGCAAACCACCCTCATTCCCTTTGTATTCCATTGGTGAGGTGTAGTTCCACTTAAACAGATTCTTCCTATTAAATGCTGCTTTGTGAAACTGACTCCAAAGAGGATGCTTCCCTGATCACTACAATCTTCACTTGTTCAAGTCAACGGTTATCTTCCCCACATATCCCTGTAACTGTGCTTCTTACTCAATAACCCTCTAACTTGAGTGGCTCTTATATAAAAAAGACTATTAAGTAAACAGCAGAAATAAAAAGCACTAACATGATTTGCACTCATATCTCTTATTCTACAGAGTAAAAATTTCACCATTATCTGTTTCTGCTTGTTTCGTGTTTGTACAATAAATGTAAAAATGTTATGTGTATTGGAATAAAATGTGACAAAATGAGGTGGCAGAAAAATTATTAGAGTAACTAACATAGAACCCATAAAAAATGGTAACATTATTTACATATGGATCAGCACTTCTATCTAGGATCAGAATGCCATTTCCTCCTGGTACTTCAGCCATAATTCTGTGAAATGGGTTATTGAAGCAGATATATATATATATATATATATATATATATATATATATATATGTCTCAACTGTCTATCTCTTTATTTCCACATAACAACAGAACTAGAAAGGATGAGGGAAGGGGAAAAGGAGGAAAAGTAGAGAGTAAGTAAGAAAGCTAGTGGAAAATAAAAAGATAAGCTGGTTAAAGGAGGAGGAGGTGAAAAATATACAGGCTTGTTGTTTTCAGTTTCATTACTCCTTTACCCCTTTGATCTTTTAAAGTGGGTAAAGCTTGAATGTTTTTCTTTTGGAGTATGATACATATCTTTCCTATGAATATAGGTAGATAGATACTAAACTATTAATATAGAGATGAAAAAGTTTCAGCTGAGAAATTCAGTTAACTTAAGACAAAAAAATGTAATTCTTACAGTTTCTCTCTTAGCAGAATTAAACTTTACTGAAAAGTATTTGGCCTGAACCCCCAAAATTCTGATATTTGATAATTTAATCAGATTTAGAGAAATAGGTTAGGCTGAGAACTTTTCAGCACCTTATCATATAAGCCTAACTCTCAACAAATATTAAGTCATAGTATTGACAAGTTTTAAAAATTAAGATTTATGATGATTGTGAAGGCTAAAGTAATAAATTTATAACTAGGGTAGCTATAGACCAATAGCTAATTCATAACAAAAGTTGCCATACAATGATTAAATTGATAAACAGTCACAGTTACCATGCAATCATTTCAGCTGTAACCATGACATCATTGCTGTTGTAACTATAAATTTATTCATCAACAGTTGCCTGTAATTCTAAAAATAAAATAAAAAATGTAATAATACAAAGTAATAATTATAAGTGGGGATATGAGTTAACTCACAGTTAATGGGATAGTTTGCATTCACTCTGCACTAATGCCCTCAGGGGAAGCATGAATACATTTTCTACCCAGATATTGGTATAAAGCAGGGTAGTTGGAAACCTTTAACTTTGTAAAGAAGTTCAACTTTGACTTTGGACTCACAACACTGGTTTGTAAAAAAAAACTTTACTTGTGCAGTGGCAGCTCTAAGCTCTGTAGAAGAGTCTGCAGGAATAAAAAACAAACTATATGATAGAAAGCAATGATAAAATAGAAACTATAATTTTAAAGTATCTGTAAAGAACCAACCTATCATAAGAATAATAACTGCGGGCACAATATATCTTAGTAGTATATTGTAAAATACGTTATAAAGAATTACACAAGTTTCATCTATGTGCTGTGATCTTTCAGGATGTGGGCAATCATCGCTCTCTAAAACTTACTGTTCTTTGTAGCTTTTAGTAAGGTTTGTCTTTTACTATCTCTCCTAATCCCTTTTCTGCCAACCATTTACACAAGTTTGTTAGGTAAGTTATTCACTACTTCCACCCTCTCTCTCTCTTGCCTTCAGTGTATCTTGTAGGTATCAAATTCTGAAAGCTCTCTTTCCTCATTATGTGCCCTGTAAATTTTAATTATCTCTTTCTAATTTTAAGTGTAAGTGTCATTTCTGTTTCTATAAGACTAGCAGTATTTGAATTTTATGATGGATTATAATTCTTAATTTCATGATTAAATAAGCTCCTTGCGTGTTCCACAACTATAAAATATGTGTGAAAATTCACCTTTTGTAATAACAATCAAAAGTATAAATGCAGGTCACTATATAAAAAAGTAAGAAGGTACTTATGAAAAGATTTAAAATTGACAAGGTATGTCATTTCACTGAAGCAAATTATTAATGCATGAAAGCATTATTGCCTCCTTTATTTTACCTTTTCTTTCTCTATATTTTTCTCACTAAAACTGAACAGCATCTCTGATTTATCTTTTCCTTTCATCTTTCCTCATAATCAAAATGGAATGGTCTACTATTTATCTAAGGTAATGGCAGGATGTACAGTGTGGTGTAATGGATAAAGGCTTAGCATGAAAAATCAGAGAGCCGAGTTCAAATTCCAGTTAGATTCATTACATACTTACATGCAAATACTCTTGGAAAAGGTATGAATCTATCTCTTCTCCCTCCTCCCATCTATGGGTTGAGTAGCATCTACTGCAAGGAAAGCTGGTTCTCTGTATCATGTCAGAAGGTTTTTCTCATTATAGTCCATCCTTCACATCTACAAATTTGCCATTCACCAATGCATTGAATACTGTTGCCATATATGGTCTGGTGCCCCTGCTGTTCATTTCAAGGATCTCAACAAAATTCAAAGAAGGATCTGCAATGTAATCAATCCTGACCTGGCATCTTGACTTCAGTCACTTTCTCACAGATGTGATGTGGCTTCCCTCTGTCTTTTCTACAAATATTTTCATGGCAATTGAACTGACAAGCTATTTTCACTGGTACCCTGATTCAATTTAAGCGAGCTACTAGATTGGCATCTAGGTCCCACCCTTTTACTGTTGAAATAGTTAAATGTAACCACCATTTCTACTCCAACAGTTTTTTTTTCTTGCACTCCCTGACTGTGGAACTCCTTTCCTCTTACTTGCTTCCCTGATAACTACAGTCTTCAAAAGTGTAAATGCAGCTTCAATTGTCATCATCTGTTGTCTTGAACACCTTTCATCTTTTATCCTTTCCTCACCCACCCCCATACCCAGTCTTTTCTCTCACTTTCATTCTCTGTAACCCCCTGTGTGCTAGTGGCACTCCCACCTTGCTTGGGGTGAAATGCTGAAAAAAAAAATGATCACCGAAAGGTGTATCATGTATGGCACTTAATTGACTGACTGAATGACAGGGTGTAAGATACATGCTAACTTACTAATGGAATAACAAACAGAATTATATGATATTAAAAATATTAAAAGGAAAGTCTATTTTGTCACAAAGAAAAAAACAATAAGACCAAGCGGTATTTAAAAATTACTTTCATCATGAAATGATTATCTGCGGTAATGAGAAAACATAGCTGTAACTGTTTAATAATGTATTGGCATGACTTAGTAATTCTAATTGATTGTAGTATCATTAACTTTGCTGTTTTTTAATTTTAACTTGTGCACTTTTTTTATCTGGAAAAGTATTACAAAATTAGCAAATGATTTAATAAGTTATGCTTAGAGATATTCTTTTTTTAACTAAAATTTTTAGGGTAAAACTTTATAATACTTTAAGGCTACATTATTTTAGTAGGTAAAACACTTGAATATATTTTATTTCTACACTGGCTGATTATGTAACACATAATATCATGGGTAGGCTTTATTAACCTTTTTGCTGCCAAGTATAATTTGAATGTAACTCCTGTGTTATGTTTTTCTTATACATACAGGGTGCAGTGGAAATACCTCCAACATGATGGCAATGATGTCTTCATCTAGCTAATGTCCTACCATTATGTGTGAGGTATATGTGGGTGCTATTTCCTGCATAGAGGTTGCTTAATTTTTAGAAGGACTGCATAAAAGTAGAATCATCATACAGAATATACTGAAAAGTTCTTAGCTTTCCACAATCAGTTTCTTGAGGTTTAGTCATTAAAATTTTGATTTTGAAAAGTGAGTTGGGCTGAGAACTTTTCATCAACCATCCTTTGTACATAACTGTTACACTATTGATACAAAAGATAAATCAATAAATAAAATAAATAAATAAAAGGCAAAGATATTACTTTTGTGTATAATGATTCACCCTCCTCCATTTCTTACAATATATACAAATGAATATGGTAGCTATCATTTTCACATAAACTTTCTCGGTGAAGCTTCAGAGTTAATCAGTCGAATATTGATATTTGTTAGGCAGTGCCAACTTTAGCAGTCACATATTCAGAAAGCATCTAGTAAGATTGAACAGTTTGAACACCAATGCATGACCATTTCTTGCTCAATGTTGAGTCATAAAAAAAAGTGAAAATGTTTTTCTTGATCTAGGGTGAAATCCAAACCATTGAGAATATTCAGTATTAACTTTTGACTTCCTATCACAGTACTATACTTTAGAATATTGACTATATGAACGAGCCATAAAAATTGTTTCCAGTTTATTCCTTTTCTGTTAAGAAATATGTAAGTTATTTATACAGTCAGCTTATTAATCTTTTAGTGACTGAACTTGGTTGCAAAATTTGACAAAAATCAGTAGAATTGATAAGTCATAAATTGTATTTTAACACAATGTGTAAGCACATGTTGTATGTTAGTCTTTTTCATGCATATTATCAATAAAAAGATAAAATAATAAAAAAATTAATGCTCAAGACTGGCCACATCATGTTGAAACATTGGTTCCCGTACGATCACTGAAGTTAAACAATGTCAAGCCAGGGTTAGTACATCTACTGGTGACTGCTTGGGAATACCAGGTGCTGCTGTAAGCTTGGATGAGCAGGTGGTGTAATGGATAATGGCTTGGAATTGTTAATTGAGAAGCCAAGTTCCAGATATAGTTGGGTTCATGGTATTCATTTACGCACAATACCCTTGAGAAAGGTATGAATCCACTTCTCCCTTCAGTTATGGTTTTATAAGACTTGTATCACTAGATCATTATTTCAAAAAGGAAAATATTCTTACAATCCAACTGGATTAAATATTTTTATATGTTTATGTTAAATTTGTAATCTGTAGGGGAAAATTACGTGCTTTTTCAAATTGTTCTTGATTGCACATCATTTCTCTTATAAATGCCCTTGTTTTCATTTGGCCTTTCTCTTTCCTTCTTTCTTTCTTTTCCTCCCAACCTTTTTTTCCTTGTGTCTCTCTCTTCTTTTCTCTCACCTTCTCCTTTCATTTATACATAAGTTTTGGATTGTATAATAATTTTCCTCATTTATTGTGTCTAATGTCACCACAAATATATCCATACTTTTCTGGTGTCTAGTTCTTTAATTTAGTTCAATGAATCAGTAGTTGATTTATGTAAGTGATAATAACTCATATTTATTTGTATCTCACTCCTTAAAATTGTTATTTAACTTCTCTCTTTAAAACTGCATTCCTCATTCTCACCTTAGGCCCTTTCCTGTTCTTCTTCTTTCATTACTCCTCTCTCTAGAGCTTTCATACATTTTCCTTCTCACTCACACACATACACTTTCACTGAAATTTTGTTCTTTTAAACCTGGATATATATTTTCTGTTTTCTTTTTGAATTTGTAGGTCTGATGAATTGGATTGTGATTACAATTCCAATGTAATAAATTATAACTTTGAAATATTAGTGTTTGAGCCTTTTATATTATATTCTTGGTCTGGCTTGTACATAGAGCTCTACCTGGATTTTATCCTCTTGGAAATTATATATATATATATATATATATATATATATATATATATATATATATGACCAGGCATTACATGCAAATTATTGTACCACTTGGTAAAAGATTCCTCATGGAAATACTGTTTTCAACAGTTCTTGGATTGCAAGAGAAAAACTGAATGGAAATGTCCAAAAAGGTCATGTTGTGTTAGTTCTGGGCCATATAGGTAACAGGCATGACCTCACCTGTAATATTTGTGGTATGCTTTGCTTGAATAAAGCAAAAAAATTGAGTCATATACAAACTCATCTTACCAGAGCATCAACTAACTATGAAATGACATTAAATACTAACAATTCATGTCATATTTCTCAAAAAGCATGCAATTCAGCTGGTGGACTGAAAAGATGCAAACATTCATGAAAATATACCTTACAACAACAAAATAGATGTGTCTCATGTATGTCAACTGTGTGCTAGAAGTTTTCAAAGTTTGTACAATTGAAAGCACTATATTCTTTTAAAGAACAGCTAAGTTTTACAATGATATTTTGTGATGGTCATCAACAAAACATGAGGTGATAGCTATCATATATATATTTTTATTGGCCAAGTCCTTTCAGGTGATCATAGCTTTTCACAACTTCCTTTCTCTGATCTTCTATTCAACAATTACTCTGCTTAGAGAATACAATATTCCATTTCTCTTGCAAGCACAAATTACATTTTTGGAATATTCTATGCAAGTAAATACTTTTTTGTTTTTTACAAATTTGCACTTCACCTCAAGTGTTAGTACACATTTTCCCTTTTGTTGCTACATATATTTTGACAGTATTGTGTTGTTTTCATAGCACTTCATACAAAAGCAGGTCTTATAACTTGAAAAATCTCTGCTTGCAAAGTCCTTTGGTAGCGTCAGTATACACCATATCTAGCCTGTCATTTATCTTCTTAATAGGTTTCTGTGCTAAGCATCCAGTATTCAAAGGATAATTTTCTTTACTTCTATAATTAAATGATGGATTAGAATTCTAAGTTATTACCTTTCTTTCTGAGTGGCTGATAGACTTTATTATTGTGTCTTAAGGTCCAAGAAATTCACTTCTTTCAATTCAGATACTAATGCCTTAATCTTGGAGAAATTTTATAACCTTTTCTTGATGATGTTATTTTTCTACATTTTACACTTTCTGAAGACTCTCATCTCTGTATAATTCAGTATCCTCCATGATTAAAAATTAGCTTAACTTTAAGCACAAGTTAATAACTGATTTATAAACCTCAGCGCTATCACTACATAAACAGTACAACATTGTTAAAATACATATGGGAACAAAAGGGCAAATATGGATGAATGTTTGAGGTGAAGTGGAAATTTTAAAAAAGGTATTTACTTTCACAGGAAGTTAAAAAGATGTAATTTGTGCTAGTAAGATACATTAAATATTATTCTCTGAGGAGGAAACATTGATTAAGTGCAGACATGAAAACCAGTATCAGTTATATAACCTACCTCCGACTACTGAATAAAGCTGACTTCATTACTATATTTAATGTCTTATGATTGGAGTTCTGGTATGAAACTTGTAGTTGCAATTTTATATTCATTTGTGTTTTTATTGGTTTTATCTATTGCTTTATCCTATTGACAACTTTAACTATTCTGAAGACTATGAGTTAGAAATCCTGTTGTTCACTGTATTAATTATTTGTTTATTATAATATATACGTGTGTGTGTGTGTGTGTGTGTGTGTGTATATATATATATATATATATATATATATATATCTGACAATTTGGAAGATATTTTATGCTGACATGTTTCACTGATCAAACAGCTTCATTAGAAAAACATTTTATTTCAACTAAATCTACACTCTAGTGACAGAACATGATTTGCACTATTGATTTTTTTTTTTTTTTTTACATCAGATTCAATTTGGAGATTTAATGAAATTTAATTTAAAAAAAGTATCAAGTGTTCATATGCTTAACATAAATCACGTTCTTCCACGATAGTATAGATTCAGTTGAAATAAAAATGATTTTTCTGATAAAAAGTTTTTTCCAAATTGTCATATATTCATTATTCTGTTGAATTCTCAGCCAAATTTAAATCATGCACATACACACACTATATATATATATATATATATATATATATATATAATGTGCATGTGTGTGACACACAGATATGTGAAGGAGTGTGCTGAAAATTTCTCAGCATATCCAAAAAGGTATGCTTTTATATAATATATATATATATATATATATATATATATATATATATATATATATATATATATATTTCTTTCATTGAAATCGGCTGACAAGGAAGATTTAATTAATCTTTTAAGTTTTTTCCAGCAATCTAACATTTTTCCATTTTTCAGGGGTTAAGGAATACAGCAAGTGTCCATAGTTATAATTAATTGTTCTGAGTGCTTTCAGGTATTTCTCTAGCTATTATCAAGGATGTGTTTTGGATGGTAAAATTCTGTCTGTGGTTGCTATATTACTGTGTTGACTTCAAGCACTTTGTGTGCTTCGTGGTGGTCATGTGTTGTGAGTGGCCAGTTGACTAGGGCAAGGCTTCTATTTTTAGAACACTTTTAACATTCCATCTCCTCTACTAAATAGTGTAAGTGCTCAGAACAGTTATAATTATGGACAATTCCTATATTCCTTAACCCCTGAAAAATGGAAAGATGTTAGATTGTTGGGAAAACTCAATAAAAGATTAATCAAATCTTCCTTGTTGGCTATTTTCAATGAAAGATGCATGAAAGAAAGGTAGTTTCAAAATTTCATGTGCATTTATATATGTGGCAACATCAATAAAGCTCAGTCCGATGAAATCCTGACAGATGAAACACATCACAAAAACTTTTTTCCAATTTGTCATAACTATTTAATATATTATATGTGTGTGTGTGTAATTTAATTGGTACATCTTTAAGTAATTGAGATTTAATCAGTAAGCTGTGATATTATGGTGTGTGTATTGCTGTTCAATGGAATTGTGGTATCTTGCTTAAAGGAATAGTAGTGTGTAACTGTTTCAATAATTGTAATTAGCTAATTTAGGTAGTGTGATAACTACCATTCTCCTTTTCTTTCAAATTTTGGCATTGTGTCAAATTTTCTTATATACACAGTTTATATATGAAATATATAAGATACTTGGGAAGAGAATTATTTTTTGATCACTTAGAGTTGCAGTAATTCTGTTTGGAGGTATTGAGGAGCTTAGAAGAGCAGCTCAGAAATTATGTTGAAATTCCCAATGAGATATTGAGTTCCTTTAATTTTATCAGGTGGAGCAGATCTGATCTTAAAAAATGTCAGACAAAAGTATAAAGAGATAATATAATCTTAACGTATTAAAAACGTTAGTGAAGAATAAAGTTTGATTTTAAAAATGTACCTTGGATTGATCTTGTGATCCATATCTTTACCAAATCAGTTAAGGTCAAGTAAATACGTCTCTCTCAATTATGCAATCATGGCTGCTTTGTTTCTTTATATCATAAACAAGTTGTTGCATCTGTTCTACATGTTACTTTTACTTGAATTATTTGAATAATCATTTTAATGTATTAAATACAATGAAGAATGAATTGGCAAAATTTTGTGGTAATATAAAATCTACCAAGCACTTACAATATATCAGCAATCTTGGTAGATTTTATATTTTCATAGTGTGAGATAGTCAGGGACAAAGGTGATGGAGAGAAAAAGAATACAGATGAATTTGGCCAGATTGAGAAAAAAAAATTTCTTTCAAAAATTTACAAACTACCTCCATCTCTCGTTTCATGCACATGGGTAGATGTGGCAACATCAGCAAAGCCCAGTCAGATGAAATGCATCACATAAGAACCTTTCCAGTTTGTCATGTATTTTTATATACATATAGTGAGTAAAATGGTTTTGTCTATATGATAAAATTATAATAAATAAATAATATATATATATATATATATATATATATATATATATATATATATATATAAAACAAACACACATCCATCATCTATATCAATAACACCTATTGAAATACATAAAATTATGAGGATTTAATGCATTTCAAAGCAAGCAGAGTTTTGGGCAAGGGAGTGCACTATAGAGAACTAAAGTGACAATAGTCAGTAAATTAATAAACATTCAAATAACTTATCTTTCACAGACATGCCACTTATTAAATTTATCTGACCCTGATGAATGGTTTATCTGGAAAAATTTGAATTTGGTTGAAAGATAAGTTATTGGAATCTTTATTAATTTATTGACTATACATATAATACAGACAAACCTCTCATCAACGGACTAATAGTGGGGAGGGATGCTCCATTAAAACCGATTGTCCGTAGGTGGGAAGGGATTATTTTTCAGTTATAAAACCACTATAGTAATATGATCATAATGTAAATACTATAAACATGTTTATATGGCACAAATAAATATATACTTAATATAGATATATTAATCAAAATAACAAAAATAATAGATTTCTCACAGCTACTTTGAAAATTATTTTTGTTGCATAAAATAAATGATTTTTTGTTTATTAGGCTACAGACTTACTGATATAGCTACTCCCTTACACACACACACACACACACACAAAAGATCTTGAGTTGTGGCCTACTTGTTTAACGGTATTGGAAATTTGTATATTCTACCTACTACCAACTTGACTGAAGTTCTTATCCATTGTGATGTGTAGTTGTCAAATTATCTTTGTCATTTTTGGCAGGTTATTCCTCAGAAGATAAAATTAAAAATAAATGACATAAGGAATCAGAAATTAATAAATTTCTGTGATGGATGGAAGGTAAACAAATTTGATACCTAATGCTACATTTGAACATTCAAAACTAATGTTTGATGCATAAATTAATACTATTTATGAAAATAATAGAAGCAAAAATTAAAATAATGGTTATGATGAAGACTTTTAGAAATTCTGAAGTACTTATTTGCCTTTTAAGTAGAGAATACAAAGCAGGCAAATTACATCCAATCTAAAGTTGTAATGACTTTTTTAAAGAATTAAAATATCTTTTCTGTCTTATTTTTTTAAATTACAGACTAACTTATAACTTAATGTATTCTTCTGTTAATGATAATTCATACACACACACACACACACACATATATATATAAAAATGCAATATAAAAAAATGCAAATATATATATATAAAAATGCAATATGTATATGTCTGTTGCAATCTCTCTCTCTCTCTCTATATATATATATATATATATATATATATATTTGAATAAGGAAGAAGTAGGAAATCATAAATGTGATATATTTCATTATTTATTTCATTTCATCAGAAATTTTAGAGCAAAAATTGTGAAACATGTCCTAAAGATTTGCTACATATTCCTTATTCAATCATGCTGTTGAATTTTCATCCATGCTTTCAACTATATATGTATGTATGTGCTCTCTTAAATAGAACAGACTGTTAAGCCTTTTTAGGAGTTTCATCTGGTATAAGTTACTTGATGTCAGGAAAAAAGAATTTGAAGGAACCTGTTGAAATTGTATATTTTATGTTCTTTCTACTATGTTTGGTCATTTTCAAGGATAAAAGTTAGAAGGTTGAGAAATAGCCAATGGAGCATTTATGTTAACAGTCCAAAGCTTGAAAATTAATTTAATAGGACATGTTTACATAAAAGACTGCTGCCTAAACATACTATGATTAAAATATATATTATAACATCTTTTATAAAGTTTTCAGATACAACACTCTAATCCTTGTATTTATTCATCTCACCATGAAAACAAATTTAAAATCTGAGTAGCTTAATGTGTATGATATGGTTGGGGGTGTGCTCATGTGTATATGTGTGAGAAAGGACAAATGTTCTCCAGTTCCCATGACCAGTATCATGCTAGCAATAGATTTCTTTGAATCTCCCTTGATGGTGCAATGAGGAACATGCTTCTGCAGAGTTGGAATCTTTAGGACTAGTGTCACCACATTACAGGCCACAAACTGTTCAAATACAGAAATCAGGTGCCAGTGTCTTACCCTAGAATACAGGAATATGACAGAATAGAAGAATAGTGAGTACACTTTTATCTCAGCAGACAACCAAAGAGTAACTCTTTGATCCTCAGCATAATGATAATATGTAGAGAATCACATCATTTTTATGGGTATTATACAAGTACTTATAATAATATTGATAAATGTAATTATAGTGTTTATAACAAGAATGGTTAGTTAATATGATAATGACATGAATGAAGACAATTGTTATTATAATCATACTTTAAAGGAGTAATAACCTTAAGCAGAATTCAAATTTTCTTTTCAGCAATATATAAAAGCCATCTTTGTTTTAGACAATAGTATTCCCCCAGTTTCTTTTTAGGTGTCAGATGAAACATTTCAAAAGGCCTTTGAAGTGATGTCATAGCTTGAAGCATCAAACACTCTTTACAATGTGAATATTTTTCATTTGCTGAACATCTGAGTAGAATGTTTAAACATGAGTGGGCTGTTTCTTTTGGTTCTTCTCTTACAAGATTACCAGACTTGAGCTTGGGTGAAGTTGACTTGTTCCACTTGAGTTTTTGTTAACTTATGTTTATGTCAAATTGAATATAACTCAATAAATTAATCTCTTTCTGTTTATCCAGTTTTACTTATATCTATTTGATTGAAAGCACAAATTATTTTATATTTTTTAAAGTTTTACTTTAGTATTTTGGTAGTCTTTAAATACTAGTCAGTCAAATGACTGTACATAGGCCATGCATGTATTTAAACAAAAAACAAAATGGCACATTGCACATCTTTTTATACAATTAAAATGCAAAGTTTGCAAAATAGATAATTAACAGAAAAAATAATTTTCACTTGGAATATTTAAAAATGAGTACTTATTATATAATTATTGTTAAAACCTATATTCTCCTGAGGTATTTAACTCCTTGATACCTACCATAAAAGTTAGTACTAATTATAAAAAATAAAATAAAAACCGGCTTTCTACCTCTAACCCATTAATACACTCTGTCCCCAAAAATGGGACAATGGGCATTAATGGATTAATATGGAGGTTTGTCTAGAGTAGACTTATTTACTGTATTTGATGGCATATAAGATGCATGTTTTTTTCCAAAACAATAATTAAATATTCACCTGTGTTTTGAGACATCTATAGGCTCATTTTATCCCTAATGCAAACTACTATACACTATTGTTTTACCTCAGATTGTCACTTCTACCTAACCTGACTCCATAATTTTATTTACTCAAATGACATTATGATTACTACGACTACTACTACTCGTATTTTAAAAGGGAATTACCATGACAAAGAACTAGCACCTATTTTGGATTCAGTTGATCCATCATAACTAAATATTGCCCAGTAGGAAACCACTAAGCAGATGTAACTGAAAGAAAATACTGGTAATGGCAAAACACTAGCCTGAGAAGCAGAACAAATGTTCTGCTTCTCAGGCCATGGTAAAATATATTCATATGAAGAGAGACAGAAGAAGAATGACTGAAGGGATAGGTGTGTTTATATTGTGATTTCTTGCTTTAATTTCAGCTGTTCTCATAGCTTGCTTTTTATATACAGTAATATTATGAAGGAACAGTGGAGTAATGGATGGTGGCTCAGATCGAGGAATCAGAAAACTGAGTTTGAATTCCAGTTGAGTTTATTACATTCACTAATACTCTTGAGAAAGATATGAATTCATCTCTTCTCCACTCTCCAGCTATAGGTAAATAGCAGGACAGACTAGGTCCTACAGCCTTGGGTGGTAACTAGCCTAGGAGAACTCTAAATTCAAAACTTATGGGCCTAGTGTATGGACTGAGTGGACCAACACCATATTCCATGACCTTTGGCTGATAGTGCAGAGCTTGGAGAGGATATAGATGCCACCAAGCTATCTGAAAGCTCACTGAAAAGATCATGAGGAAGAAGAATCAAAGTGAGTTTCTTCTAAGGAACAATTGATGATTTAAGGGATTGGTAATGAGGATGAATATTTTCTGCTATAACTCAGAAAATATAAAGTACTTTTTGTAATGCATTGATAGATTTTTAAAACAGTGAAAACCTTTTTCATAAATATGTCAAGTTGAAATGTGGCCCATCTAAATGGCTATGTATCCTTTATATCATAAAATACAGTAACTTGTTTGAAGTCAGTACATGTATTTTGAGGTTCTGTACACATTTATATATTTTTTAGTTTGTAAATTAACTAATGTCAATCTCTATTTTTCACTTGATTAATATTTACCATTGAATTAAGTGCATTAACTAGGAAGTTGAAAAATGTTGAAAAATAAATACTTGTGAAAATAAGTGCTTTTTCATCATTATGCGGCTGACTGATTGATGAACCTACTTATATTGCATGTCTATAATGTGTGTGTATGTATATGTACTGATATAATGTATATAATAATATAATGGATTTATATGTGGATATATAACCAGTGTATTTATATGCATATTTGAGGAAGTGCTGAAAGGAAATAATTCTGATATCTGTTCAGATTTGGTTGGTATGCTGTTGCTAAAAGTTTTAAAAAAAATATATTGAAAGATTGCATTGTAATGTTGCAATTGAAATATATTATGTTGTTAACTCCAGGCCTACTAATTCTATAACCCCAGGTGTCACTTAGAGCTGTGACAGCACAATGCCAAATTCTTTTATTTCCTGTAAGCCTGTGTTCTTGATGCTTCTTAAACTGTGTTTTCATTCCTAGTCTCAAATTTTGAGAATTATCATTTACTATATAAATTCTATAATTTTGGGCCAGGATTCAAAAAATATAAATTGTCTGAAGATGTGGTTGAATGCAAAGAATAAACATTTAGTGGGGATATAAAGACCTAGTAGGCTGAAGATTTAGATTTGCACTCCACAGGTGAGTCTACAGTGTTAACAAAAATTGAAGTATAAAAAAAAATTGAATGAATTTGAAGATACAAAATATGAATTGATACCATGCTATATTTTTATTAAGATGCATATGTGACTAATTTTTTATAATCCAAATAAAAGTGTTAACTATTTTTGGATGGTTTGATGATTAAGTGTATTTAAATGTCAGAATACAGCTTCTTCCTTTTGAAAAATTCAGCTAATTTAAATTTTTTTTTTTTAGTTTTATTTCTTTATCAAGCTTTCTTGATTAGATAAGAGTAATGTTTAAAATTTGCAGAAAAAAGGATCTAGATATTGATTCTATCCAATGATAAGTTTATAGGAATTTTATGATTCTAAAAGTGTTTTCCTTTCTAAAACATAGCATTTTATTTAGCTTTACACCAAAATACCTTTAACCAAACAGAAAGAAATTCTAAATTTTATCTATACTTGTATGTTCAATGTATATTTAGTGATTTTATAAATCATTACATTTTCACTCTTTGTGTCATTTGCTTTTATTGTGGCACACATTTATTTTTTAAATGTAGAAGTTAAATCTGAAAATAAGATAAATATGACATTCATTTTTAAAAATTTTTTATTTAAGTTACTTTTTGAAATTATTTTCTGTTTCCATCACTGAACTAATGTTATTAAAATTTAACTTAAATGGGTTTCTTGATGGCCTTTAGCAATCCTTCTCTATATGCATGTGATAAATGTGTTTTGGTGTTTTTATTTTTTGAAAAATGTATATATTTCTATGTTTATGACATTCCAGTGGATAAGATAGTTCATTAAATAGTTTCATTATGTATAAATGTGCATGGATCTGCTTCATGGCTGAAATAGTTGTTTAGTGTTTACTGACACCAATGGTCAGTATTTTCAATTATTTAAAAGCCAAGGTTTTGAATGCTGATTTTTAAGGCTGGAAGTCCTTTCTTGTTTCGATGTTTGGCATAAAACATTCTTTCAACTTTGTGATTTTATTTTTTATTAGATGACAATATTATTATTACTAATATTACTAGTGTATGCAAAGACAAATATAGAGCCAAGTAATTACAGAAAATGAAGAGCGAGTTTAAATCATTAGGATTGATCTTTTTCTAGTTGAAGAGTCTTTGTAGTTTAATTAGTAGCACAGCTGGTATCGAAATGAGGAAAGTGAGTTTTGCTAAGATCTTATCTATTATTTCCAATATGTGCTGTTTACTAATAGCTGAAAAGCAACTAAAATTAAAATGAAAGAAATAAGAATCAAGAACAAAATCATGATTTTAAGTTTTTCTTCTTTTGATCAGTTTGGGGGATTGTAAAATCTATGAATACTGTGAGATGTAAATATCTACTTACCTAAATACTAGTTACGGCAATAATCTACAAAACCTCAGAAACTGTTAAAGCATAGATCAAAATGACTACCATAAAATATAGTCTGAAATGTTTTATGAGTTTGAACTAATATCCATATCCTTGTTTGTATAACCTTGCTTGAGTACTTCATAAATGAATGGTTGGTAAAGGACAACATAATTATGGCATTCAATGCTGGGTGGATGGTGGGAGCCTTGAGAAGAAATGACAGCTACACTATGCTATAGTCAAAAAAGTACATTATCAACATTTTGCATTTGTGTACTGGGAGAACTTGTGTTCTTTTCAGTACTTGGCAAATATTTTCACACTGACTACTGAAATGCTTGTTTGAATCATTGTCACTTAAATTTAGAACTAGCTACAAAAGAGAACATACCAATTAAAATGTCTGAATTTCTTAAAAGTAAGTTTTGCCTTATTAATTTTGACTAGATTTTCTTGTTTTTTTTGTTTTGTTTTTTTGTTGCATTTTATCAGAGTAATGATCTTGGAAAGACATGAAATATTCTTTTCTTACTCTCTCTCTGGCTATGGGTTAAATCGTATGATGGACTCAGCTCAGTAGCCTTGGGTGGCAACTCATTTAGAAGGAAAATGCTGAGTTCCAAACCTTGAAGAATATGATAGGAAAACAAGATGACATGATAATTCACAGATAATAAAGGGCTTACGGCCATATAATGTTGAAACACTGAAGTTAATGTCAGTAATATACCATGTCCTTTGAGCCTATCTGACAAAAATGTTGCCTATCTTGATTTGGTCACAAAAGATTTACCTGCATCTAAGAAATTTAGAAAATTCAAAAATTGTTGTTTACTATTATTAGACAATAAACAATGAATGTATGGGTAGTGTAAAAGTTATTGATGTGGAAAGGGATATCAGTAAGTCTAGTTCAGTTTCTGACCTACTTTGTTGCATGCACTTTTCACCAACACTCTTGAGAAAGACACAAATCTATCCCCCAGCTATGGATTAAATATCAGGGTAGCCAGTCTAGGAGAAGTCAAAAACTGTGATGGCAATGAGAAACCTTTTCACTATCTTTCCCAAGAAGTTATAACAATTTACAAATGATAAAGAACCTGTAGAAAATCATGCTTGCCTATATACTGAATGGGCAAGGCATTTATGGAAAAAAAAAAAAAAAGTGAATAATTGAATGATAAAAGTTGTCGTTATATCACTGTAGATTTGACTTAGCCTTGCCATTAAGTCTTTATAGCCAAATTGGTAATGGTGACATCAATATAGGTGGTCATTGAGGATATGTGATGTAAGTTCAGATTTTGTCAGAAGCTGCATATTTCTGATTCATGCTTTATAACAGAACACACAAACCATAGTGTTGTTATAAAAAGAAACAGCTAAAAGTAAAACTGGTCAAAAATAAATTAAAAAAGAAAAACAAATTTTGTTGAACATTAGGACATGTTTGAAAAGCACATCGTTTGAAATTTTATAACAATAATATAAGAGGATACACATCTGCATAACTAGTGTTAATAATCTTAATATATACTACTTTTGAGAATTGTTACCTTTTACTTGTTATACAAATTAATTTATCATGTGAGAGTAGGAATTGAAGCAAGTAAAAAAATAAGTGAGAACATGGAAATGGTGACTTGTAAGGAGCAGAGGCTTATCAACAAGAAAAGGAATTAAACATTTGAATTTTTTAAATATTTCAATGCAGTGGAGTATTTCATTGAATAAATGGAAACCATGAAAGAGGTTATATAAAAAATATTACATTTAAGATTTTTTTTCATGCATACAAGTCTTTTTCCTGAGGACCTATCTCCCAGGTAGCACCTCACCATTGTACTAAAAGGAGTAAGGTCAAGTGCATGCCATGAAACCTGAGGCAAAAGCTAATGGAATTGGGAAATTTATGGAAACATCCATCATCTAAGTGTTTGGGTCTCCACATTAAAAAAATACCTTGTGTCACATTTTATCTCCTAGGGAGGCAAATATATTCTTATATAGATTGTATTCTTTAATCATGTCAGTGCATTAGGTGTGAAAGAGCATTTTCTTTCTTGATGAGAACACCATAATTTCCTTTCTACCTCTAGTTCACTATTTCAAACCGGAATTGCTTTCTGTACTTTTATAATGCAATCTATACAAAAACGTAATTAAAAACTAACATGTTTATATATTCTGTAAATTGGAAGGCTTTTTTAATCTATTTTACCATTGTATTGCTTACTACTTTGACAAAGATAAATATAGTAAGATGGTTCATGAAAATAGATGAATATCAGCATTCTAACAATGTGAGTGGTTAACTTTGTTCTTGAGATTTCATTTTGGTGGATTAAATGTGTGTAAATAAGAAAATCATTATGTGATTTATGCAATAAAAAAGATATTTCTTCAAAATTAAATTGAATTTTTTACCTTTATAGGTAATTTTTAATGTTTAACTTTAGATAATTGGTTTATAATGACCTCATAATCTCTTCAACAGAAGCATAATTCTAAATATATCAGATAAACTGGTATAAAATTAGATAAATGCATGTATATATGCTTACATATTTTAAATATAATCTAGTAGGTGTACTTTTCATTTAAAAATTGTATAAATATTTTATGAAATTTATGTTTTATTTGTCTAGATGTTAGTGCTTTAAAAAAACGGGTATCTTTTTAATCTAATATTTAACGGAGAAGTTCAGTTATGTCCATTTGATTTAAAATAATGAAATATTCTGTTCTTTATTACTGGATGATCAAGAAATGGAATCAAATAGGAAAGAAAAAAGTGAAATTTTAATTCAAGAAGAAATACATGAAACAATGACATGATATAAATAAGGAATATAACCACATGCAATAACATATGGCATTCTCTTGTCATTTGTCAAGAAATATGTAGGATACAAATTAATATTCAAATGATTCATATATCTCATTGTTCATATATTTTAACATTATTTTGATTTATAATGAAATTAATCATTTCTACTCTTACCAGTTTACCAATGATGTCAAAAATTATGACATGTTTGTTAATTCCTGAACTTTATTAAAACGGTTTTGAGTCTTTGAATATATTTTCTTTCAATTATTGTTATTATCTACTTTTTCATGGAATTCATCTTCTGTCTTTGTAAACATCTTGGAAAATATATGTATAAATTTAATTCTGGAGTCATCAGGGATGAATGTGTCAAATAGGGGTGCTTGGGTTTAAATCAAGTACTGATAACCCAACCATTGGTGTGTATGGGATGTTGAGTGATTTTTGAATTTTTTTTAAAGGTTTATCTAATATGGTAAGAAGTATTGTAAATAAATGCAGTAAATATATGAAACAGTATAAGGGGGTATTTGCTGAAAAGTTCTCAGTCTGACCAAAAATCTTTTCATTTTTTATACTTTATGGTCTCTCTAGAAAATTTTCTTCTTCAATGAATGGTGTCCCTTCAGGACATGGGTAATCATAGCACCCTACAATATCCTATCATTTGTAATGTTTAGTAATGTTTGTCTTTTTATTATCCGTCCCACTCCCTGTTCTGCCATCCATTTACACAAGCTTTTTAGGTAGGTCACTCTCTGTTTTCACTCTGTCCACCTTGCTTTCAATATATCCTGCAAGTATTAAATTCTCCAAGCTCTCATTCCTCATTTTCAACTGTCTCTTTCTTATTCTAAGTATAAATGTTTTTTTGTTTACATTTTCCTTACCTACTTATTTAATATTAACAAAAGAAAAAAACGGTTATTTGGGGCAAATGACACCTTAGACTTCAAAATACTACTCTTAAAACTGTGCACAATTATTTCAGTGCTTGTTTTACTTTCAAAACTGTCTGCTCAATCTTCTTTTGGGATTACCATCAGCTGCTTCATCATATTATTAATCTTCAGTGATTCAAAAATCAATTTTCAGTTTTGGGAAAACTAGATATTGTATGGAGCCAAATCTGGGCTCTAGGAAAATGACAGACCTGGGTGATGCAATGATTTACAAAAAAGAAGCAAAATCACTCTATATGAAAAGAATTCATTGTGAATTAAATTGTCACACAGTATACAAGTGCATTCATTAGTGTCCCTGACAAATGAGTAACCCCATGAAAGAATGTCTATTCATATATACACTGTAAGGTGTTTTCTGATTGATTGCCAAATTAGAGCAAGGCTATGCTACTGGTTCTTTAGATGCTCAAAATGGATGGATACTTCTACAAAAACTTTGTATTCAAAAAATGGACACACCAGTAAAATACCTGTATTAAAACATGTAGTGAATTAGTGTATGCATGCAAACACTCTTCCCTGATCAATGCATATGTAAGATTTGATAATTTTTTAAATATTTAATAAATTCCAAATAATATCTATTTCCTGCACAATTTCAAATTTGTATATTCAGTCTCCTCATTTTTTTCAAACAGTGTCTTCGTTATACTAAAATCAAAACGGCCTATAAAAATTTCTATTAAAATTCATCATAAATAAAGAATAAGTAATATTATAAAATCTAGATTTCATTTAAAATGATTTATTTCCTCTTTTTCTCTTTGTTTTTACCTCTTCACACAAACTTATAAAGTATTTCTCTTACTTGATACTTAAGATATCTGAAACTGTTAGGCATATAGTTGATCTCTGAAACACAAACATTTTATGTGTCAGCTAATTATTTTCTTATTTTCATTGTGCTCTGTAGTAGCTGGATCTCTTTCATATCAATTAGCTTTTGTTTATTCTCATCTGTGCATCTCAGTATGTTTGATTTATTTCTTCCTATCTCATAGCTGACTTAGTGGCTGAAGTACAAGAAAGTTTCTCTATGGTACCAGTTATCAGAGTTCAAGCCAAATTAAAAGTTAAGTTTTCAGTAATAACTGACAGGTTTCTTGTTTTCCTGAGAAATCAATACAACAAAGTTTTTGTGTGTGTACTTGTAACAACAGCAATAAATGCTATCAGTATTTAACTACCTCACTATTTTTGTCTGCTATCCTTTTTATGTCTTAGTATTTACCTACCTGTATCAGTCTTGTAGTATACATTTTATTGATCTTTTGGCATTATTAATCTGTTTGATAGACATTGAAAAAATCAGTCTCAGTTGATGAATATGCATATATATGTGTGTGTGTGTGTGTGTGACTTTTCTATATGTTACTTTGTTTCTCTGTCTGTAACTTGCTAAGCAAACAGATATATGAAGTACTGAGATGTTCTCAGCCCAACCCATTTTCCAAAATCTGAACAAATCATCAAACACAAGAATTATTTTTCGAAAGGTTCCTTGGTTTGGGCAATAATTTTTATCACTTACCATAGTTTAGATTAAAAAGTGCATCCTGACCTAATTTGAACATAGATAAGCAGGCAAGTGACATCACTATGCCAGTGTTTTGCTGCTTAAGTAGCATGATAAAATTAATTTGCCAATACATAGGCAGAATGCCCAAATACTACACTGATCCTTGGCAGAAGTACCGATCCATATGTAAATAATCCTGTCATATTTTTATGGGTACCATGCTAACATATAAATGTAAACACACTCATACACACAGGTATTTACTAACTTAGTTTTGCACAAAGCCACATATTTTGAAAGGTCCTTACCAAGTTTGACAATGGAGGTAAAAGCTTCTTGCTGCTTAAATATCTTACAAGAAGGAAGAAAGAATAAGTAAAGTAGAGATAAGGAATGTGTAAATGAAAGATGGTATTTAGAGAGGAAATTCTCCCCATTGCAGATCAACAGGTTATTTGTACTTATACTGAATAAAAGATAATGATACACCCCAACTTTATGCATCTATCTTAAAAAACAGGACTTATTGTTATTCACTGGTGCTCTTATGTACCAGGATTGCAAGGAAGTTATATTCTGCATAAACCTTTTATGACCCTGTTCATTAGAAAAATGGCAGTAGACTCTCATGATGATGGCTACTCTGTAAAAATGATGATAAAATTAAAAATATGAATTCTGAACAACAAAAAAAAAATGAACAGTGGAAATAAGGAGGAAAGATAAGACAGAAAAAATGAAAAGGAATAAATGAATAAAGTTACAAGAAAAAAAGATGAAAATAGATATGAAAAATTAAAAAATATTAAATTAAATTTTGGCTTGAAAGAAGTTTGTAAAAATTGAAGGATGGTAAAGAATGACAGAAATTTACAAATTGGTACATAAGGTGACAAGATGAAAGAAAAGACAGAAGAAATGAAAGGAAAAATTGTAAAGAAACAATAGACAAAAGAATTTTTAAAAAAATGGAAGGAAATAAAAATTTGAGCTGACAAATGATCAAAAATAAATAAGAAAATGACATAAAAGATGAAAAATGATAACAAAAACAAAAAGCAAATTGAGAAGGAAGAAATAAGTGATAGAAAATTAAACCAAAAATGTAATTCATTAAAGAACAAACAAAATGATATAAACAGTAAAGGAAAAAATAAAAAGAGGAAGTAAGAACTGGAGGAAAGCTGTTAGGAGAAAATGATAAAGAAAACTAAATAGATGAAAAAGAAAAAGAAATCAAAATATAAACATTTGAATTAAAAATTCTTGGGATTAATATTTATTATTCATTGAAACAAAATGATTACAACACTTATCATTGTGATAATTCTACTCTTCTTAATGTCCTGTAATTATTTTTTTTTTTTTTAGTTTTTCTGCATGATTTTCATAACTTTTTATTTTAGCCTTATTTTTCTATTATTTAATGCATTATTTTTTTTTTAGCTTTAATCAGAAACAGTTTTGATACATTTCTTTATATTGTCTACTTATCTGTTATTCTTGGCTTCCTGCCAACTTTTCAATTTTCTGTTTAATTATAGAAATCATATTGATATTTTATAATATTGCTTGCCAGTTAAAGACTGGTATTCTTTGTATTTAAGACTATTCTAAGAATTGTTTGGACTATTTCACTTGTTTTTCTTTCCTTTCTCATTACCACACCATTTTGACCAATCAATTCTGTTGCAGACTTTAGTGTTCCATTCCTTAAGGAAAGAGGTTTATTTTCAGTAAATATTAGTGTACAAAAAAGACACCTCTCTCTTACTTTAGAGATTGTACATCTGAAGAAGGCTGTAGAATAGATCAATTGAAATTTGGTTACAGCAAAAACAGTATAAAGAACAACGTTGATTTTGAAATGATAATGAATCTTGGGAGGATAGGATATATAAACTCTATATATCACACTCATGGTGGTAATTGTTTTATTATTTTGTCATTCAATTACCTACCATAACAACTCTTCTCAAAAGGATTATTCCTGTTTTGCAAGTATGATATTTTCATGTATTTTACAGAAATGTTAGCTTAACAATGTTGGTTTAATTAACTTGTATGTCTTGTCACCTTTTGCATAGTGCCTCAAAGACATGCCTCATGGAGAAAAAAAACAATGTCAAAGATATATATTTGTGATTCTTTATAGTTTAATAAATTTGATTTTACTTACCAAAATAAATCATGTCAGTATAGTATAGAAATTTATAATGCTAGTACTTAAAAAAAAAAAGTTAAAAAAAAATTAGATGACTTTATATAAAGAAGGATTCAATATCCAAAGTAGCTGTGAATATATAAAATTCATCCTCTTCCCTAAATATATTTACTCAAGTTAATTCATATTACAGTACCAGTTTGATATTTTTGTGTATTAATTTAACACAAATCATTTTATAGTATTTCTTTGTTTCTATTTTGGTTAATAGCCAATTTCAAGGACACATTTAAAGATGATAACTAGAGAGTTTGATACTGTTATTAAAAGGATTTACTTTCTAAGGATAGTGAAAGTATTCTTGTTGTATGGCATTGATGTTTTTTCTGTTGTTTTCCCTCTCAGAGAAATGATACAAACATGAGATAAACCCTTGATCTGATTGGTCTTTCAGTTTGTGCACTCATCATATTTTAGCAACTGGTGTTTTATTAACCCCATTCTGTAATAGTTGCTGCTTTTACCCATAGGTAATCGGAGCAGTAAATTTTACTCCTGGTTTGAATTCAAAGTTGTCATTATCATAGACTGATTGCCAACCAAGGTTAGTGAGCCCTGCTATTTTATCTGTAGCTGGAAGATGGAGAAGAGATGGATTTATTGCTTGTTTAGTGGCATATGTACAAAATGAAGACAAACTTTCTCAGCTAGAATTTGAACTTGGCACACAGTTTCAATTTTCATGCTAATAACCATGACCCTCCACAACTTATGTAGTTATTAATTTTTGTGATTTATTTATTTCATTTTATTTCTGTTGTTTCCTATCAAAATTCTCAGGTTGCTATTATATTACTATTAAGTTGGAAATTAAATAAATCACTGCAAGATTAAAACTTATTACTTATTCTTGTGAGCTCCTTGCTAATTAGGCTATTAAACTTCACCAATCAGTCAGATAATCTATAGAATTATATTTTTCTCTGATCTTTACTATACTACCATGATGTAATTACACTAGCAAGGTCAAATAAGCATCTGATCTCAAAAAAGACCTACAGTCTGTTGTTAACTGGGGCAAAGGCCAGCTTTTTAATTTTAATGCCTCCAAAGCAAAACTGCTCTCTATTAATCATCTACCTTCCTAGCCTTGTTGGCTGGGGCTTCAGAATACACTGACTGCACCTCTGCAGAGGTGTAAGACCCCCCCCCCTGTTTAAGATGATAAACTACATCTGCATCCTGGGTAAAATGATAAACTACATTCACATCCTGGGTAAGATGATAAATTACATCCAACAGCAAGGCCTCTGATTAGGAGGTTTTGAGGAGCACCCATTAGGGTCTCAGCTATGGGCAAATAGTTAATTAGGGTCAGTTTGTCATGGGTATGACGATAAACTACATCTGCGTCCTGGGTAAGACATTAAACTACATCCAACAGCAAGGTCTCTGATTAGGAGGTTTTGTGGCGCGTGGAACCATCTCTTAATTGCTGGTGTTCCCATGTCCACCCTGTCCTGGGGTGGAAGTACCTGGTAGGATCCCAGCTATGGGCAATTAGTCAACTGCCAAACGGGGGTCAAAATAGCTGTGGATTTGTAAAAATAAGTATCAATACTAGCAATACATTTTTGAGGGAAAAATTATTATGAGAAATACATTTTTGAGAAAACATTTTTACCAGCAATTCTTTCATGAAGGAAAAATTATTAACATCAATACATTGTTAAAGAAAAAATTATTACCAGCAATGTTTTTTTGAAGGAAACATTATTACTAGCAATACAATTTGAAAGGAAAATTATTACAAACAAAATATTACCAGCAATACATTTCTTTGGAAAAATATTATCAGCTATACATTTTCAGAAAATATTACTAGCTATACATTTTTTTAAAAAAATATCACCAGCCATATATTTTTTGAAAAATATTACCTGCAATAGATTTTTTTAAAAATATTACCAGAAATAGATTTTCGAAGAAAAAATATTATCAGAAATAGATTTTTGAAGGAAAAAACATTACTAGCAGTACATTTAAAAAAAAAAAAATTCCCAGCAATAAAAATTTAGTCTGCATTAAATAACCCATTGAGGTTGATATGCCATAAAACAAAACAAACCAAACCTTTCTGCCTTCCATCGTATGACTGATGCAAACCTCCAGGAGTGTTATTCATTGTGCCTTCTCAGGCTAACATTCTCGGTTGACATGAAGTGGAAAGACTATATTGAATCCATTGCCAGGTCTGCTTACTAAGAAAGTTGGTTCAGTGCTAGACAATTTTTCTCTCCTAAATCTATCTTGCATATCTATGTCTACCATTCATCCATGCTTTGAATATTGCTGCCATATATGGTTTGGTGCTCCTGCTTTATATTTAAAGATTCTTGATAAAATCCAAAGAAGAATCAGCAGTATTATTGGTCCTGACCTGGCATCTTGGCTTCAGTCACTTCTCCATTGCCATAAAGTTGCTTTCCTGTGCCTTTTCTATAAATAATTTTGTGGCAATTGTTTGGATGATCCCTTTGCTATGGTACCTAGACTTTATGAATTTAAGTACTAGTTTAGCAACAAGGTCTTGTCAGTTTACAGTTGAATTGGCTAGATGTAACCATAAATTCTATGCTAACAGTTTCCTTTTTTACACTTCTAGCTTGTGGAACTCTCTTCTGGCTTCTTGCTTTCCAGACAAGTTAGACCTTCACAAATTTAAATGCAATGTCAATCATTATCTACTGTCTTACTGATTACTCTTCTATTGTTCTTGCTCCTCAATAATGCTTTTCTAATTCTCTCACACTCTGTGAACCCTTTCTAATTCTCTCACCCCCAGAAACCCCTTGTGTCTTAGTGGCTTTACTGCCTTACATGGGATGAATTCATTTAAAAAAAAGTTATTAGCATGGATCAGAAATTAAGAATAAACCTGTAGTAAAATTTGAGCTTACATCTATTATGAGAGCACCTTACTGATTAGATCACGGAAACTTCACCAGTAAATGTTCAAATAAGCTATAACAGTATTTTTCTTCTTCCTTACACCACTGCAATTTTAATGTTTAATTTATATGTGCAATTTACTGAGTGTAGTGATAAAAAGAGCAGAAATGTCATGGTAGAGTTACTAGTAAGAAAAAAAAAAAGATTGATAATGCTTTATCTAAGGATCTCATAGAATATGATGCAGATAGATATTAAAATTTGATTTTAGATAAAGTACAAAAGTACATTCAAATTGGGCTTGGAGAACAAAATGATTTTTTGGTCAGCAAATAAGCCAGCCATTTTTTAGAAGTCAGTCTGGTATCTGCTTTGTTATCATGTCTCTTTGGATACTGCTATTGAAGATTTTGTATATATTGTCTATCCTTCTTGTCCACTGTCAATAATGTAATCCATCACCTATGCACTTAATTTTTTATGGCCTCTACTGTTAGCATAGATGCTTTTGCTAGAAGATTCTGTTATTGTTTAATAGATTTCTTGATCAACAGCAACTAACATCCCTATGTTATGAACTTATTCATCCAGCAAGCGACCACACATCAATCTTTTCCTTACTTAGTAATAATAGGAAAGGATATTTTGCAAATAGTATGTAAAGATAGCTTACAGGGAAAGTGACATATTTTTAATATGGTAGCTCATCTTGTTTAAGCTAACTATTATAATATCTTGTGTGTTGCAGGTATTTTTTATAACCCTATGCATTTGTGTCAGTTGTATGTTGCTGTTAATAGGAATTATTGTGTATCCTTTTGTGGAACTCAAAATCATGTTATTTAATTTTTTAGACCAATTTGATGAGTCCCACATCCCAAATTATGCCATGTCTGGGAAAATGGCTGCTACTTTTATAAAATAATACTTATTTGATAAATATTACATTTATCTTTTCATAAATGGAGGGGAAAAAAGAATTGAAATCTGATTTATTATATATCAGACTATTCTTGAGTTATTTTTTATTAATTTACCCACGCTGTTAAAAAAATAAGGTTTTCACATGAATCTTTCATTTTTTTCTAATTATTTTTGTTATACTTTACTTTTTAATGGACTCAGTTTTTCACCTCCTGGTATTACCATATTGGAACAGTCATAACAAAGATGCCACCACCTGGTGTTTCCAGTGCAAAAGAGATCACTCTAGTATATCAGTCTGTATATTACAGACAAAATATTTGAAGATACACTTTGTGTGTGTGTGTATATATATATATATATATATATATATATATATATATATATATATATATATATATATATATATATATATATATATTTTTTTTTTCACAGCAAAAATCAAAAAATTACTTCAGCATGGGAATAGTCTATTTCAGGATGCTCTGTATGCAGCTACCATCAGCCCCTAAGTGTCTATCTCGAAGCATTGTTTTAAATTTATTAAATTTATTTTCAATGTCAGTCCTCCTCTGGTAGATGCCTTGTTAATGAGGAGGGGCATGTGTTAGCAACTGGTGGAGGGCGTAAGTTATCTTATTCTGGGGAAGCTGTCTGTCCAACCCCAGACAGCTTCCTCCTCCCTCGGAATAAGATACCTTATGCTCTCCACCAGTTGCTAACACAAGTCCCTCCTCATTAACAAGGCATCTACCAGAGGAGGACTGACATTGAAAATAAATTTAAAAATTAATTTAAAACAATGCTTCGAGACATACAGACCAGCTTGAAATAGACTATTCCCATGTTGAGGTAAATTTTGTTTTTTGCTGTAAAATAATACATATGCTCTGTTATAATAAATACATTGACCTCTCTTTGGATTGGTTTTAATAATAAATATTACTAGGATCTACCCGGATTATATACCAACGGATCTATTACCTATACTATATATGTGTGTGTGTATGTGTGCAATAAAAAAATATTACACACATGTAAATTTTCTGTACTTATAAATATATTTCTTCCTTCCACAGGTGTTATAAATGCATTGCTCAATGTTATGAAACAGGGCTATCAGTATATATTAGTGAATAAACAATATCCAACGTTAGTAGCATGACTCAGAGTTTCATGCAGTTTTCAGCAACTGCATGAAACTCCAAGTTGTGTTATTGATGTTGCTAAACAATAAAAGGGAGAAAAAGAACAGGGCAAAATAATACTAAGCAAACAATATATATGCAAGTCAAAACTAGGCAAAGCAATGATAAGACAAAAAGTTCATGAAAAAAGAATGCTGTTTGCATACAAAATGGATATGGTCAAGTGATTGTAATGTTTTGACTTCATGACAAGAAAGAACAAAAATATGATAGATGAGACCATTTTTATTGGTTAGGAAGATATCCTAGCATGCATCTGTACAATTTGACTTTAAATTTGGAGAGGGGGATTTTCTTAGCAGTTATTTTGCTAGATTGGAAGCAAAGAAAAGAAAATGAAAGGGACACTCAAAAAAAGGATTCTGATTTTGCTAGTATTGAAATATAATGAGTGAGATTATAATAGTTTCAAGTAGGTTACATCTCTTTATGGAAAATCATGTTCATGTAAAAACAAATTTTACATTCTGTGACACCAGAAGGAAAGCAGCAGGAACAGCTGCTGTTTGGAAATTATATTGAAGTGATGCCATTTATTTTAAGACTCCTATATACCATTATTTTTATTTTTTTTCATTTTGCCATTTTCAATTGCATTTGATACCCCCACATCATTTTAATTTGTTTTTTTTTCTTTGTTATTGAATTTATATTGTTGGAATTTTAAAAATGTATTTTTAAAAAGTTATTTTTTTCTTCTGTTTATCTTTGTGCTATTTACTTAAAAGCTCTCTTGAAGTTCTTCAGTAAATCTTTTTTTATAATTATTTCACTTTGGGAAAAAAATCTTCTGTTGTTATGAAATGGATATCAGCTATCAAATAATTGGATCTAGTGAATAACCATATTCTGAGAAAGATGTTTGCATTAAAGGCTGTTATGATCAAGCATAAATAATATGATGGGGTGCTGAAAAATTATTGTCTAGACTAAGAAACCCTTCTAAAAAACTAAAAGAAATCTGATGTTTTGTTATTTGGTTAGATTTTTGGAAATGGGTCAAGCTAATGACTTTTCAGCACTTCCCTCATACTTTATACAGCAAAATGCTAAAGCATAATTTGTTGTTCATTTTTAGTATATTTTGTCAGTTTTTGTATCAATCCTCTGATATTTTTTAAGGTGCTCCGATCTTCAGAAATATTACATTGGGACATTGCCATTTCTTACTGCTGTATCAGTATTATCCTTCATTTAAAAGCTTAACAATTTTTGCTTTGAAAATTATCCAACTTTTTACTGGTGTTCATTTTACATGTAGAATTATAAAATTAAGATTTTGATGACTCTATTGCTTAGATCAAATTTTGGCTTAACCCTTATTGGTGTGATATAAATATGTATATTTTTTCTTACTGAATTTAATATAGTGAGAAAATAGATATAAAGAAATAGCTTAAAATTTTAGTGTATTTTTTATGTGGAAAGAAAAACTATACTAATAGTTTTTTTATAATCTACTTATGCATACAGATACATTTGTGTGACATCTCACTTATGCTGCTGTCATAGCATCACTTATTCTTGATTTCACTCTTTCTTCATTTCTTTTTCCTCTCTCTTTATTTCTTAACATTTTCTTCTTCTATCTCCATTTCACCATACATTATTTGTTCATCTGGCCAGAATGCCAGTGCTTTCATAAAACTTGCAATAAATTTATAAAATTCCAATCATTTTTTCCCCATTCTGAATGTTCTAATCTGGGTGCAGACTTATAATTTTCTAAATTTTAATATGTATAGAGGATATACTATAATGGATTAACATTATCATTTCCCTCCCTATCCTTAAGGACTCTGATGATAAATAAATGAAAAACAAACAACAAATTTTACTTTAGCACTTTAAAAGTTAATGAATCCAGAATGATGTAAAATGAAGAGAATTCCATTCTGATACAAATTCTATTAAGAATGATAAATTATTTATATACTCTAGATATTTTTATATATCAAGCTAAGAAAGAAAATATATCCATAACTATCAACTTGGTTTTTTTCATATTCAAGACAAAAAGTCTAGAACACCTTATGATTGCTACAGTGTCATGTCTCATAGTTGTCAAATTATGAAAAGAATACTTAAATTAATGAGCATTGATGAGTGTCCATTCTTCTTTATTTTCTTTGAATCAATAACTTTAATTATCATCTTTTTGAAAATCAAGTAAAATCGAAAAGGTTGGTATTTAAAATAGAAAGTCTTATTGTAATGAAACTATTGGAAGAAATTTGTTTCATTATTTTTGACAAGTAAAGAATAATAATAATAAAAAATTTGAGAAATTAAATGTTGAAGCTATGCAGTCATCAAAATAACTATTTTCCTATTCAAATCTTAAAATTACCATGTTGGCTTTCTGGAAACATTATTTTTAACTTTGTACAAAATTACAAGAGGATGCTTGAAATTTTTGTACCTGTCAAACTAATTTATATCATTGATAATATCCATTTTGTGAAATTCTCTGCTGAATTTGTTTATATTATACCACTGTGATAGCTTTTAAATGAGATGGAATTTTTAATGCTACTGTTTAGCATAAACATTCAATCTACGCTAATCCAAGAGAAAGTTGTTTATTGATAAAAACCTTGGCCATAAAGTGTTTAAGTTGTCTGACATTACAGTGCATTCCAAGTACTTTGTTGTGTGACAATGGTAAGCAGGTGCTAGTCTGCTTGACCATTACCACTGGTAAGTGAGTTTGTGCTCCATACAAAATTCAACATTAAATAAACCAACAATATGTGACATGTTGTAAAATAACCAACCAACAATGTATTCCAACATTATATGCAAATCAATAAAATGGGGATAAAAGTAATAATCTTAGGAAAATTTGGTCAAATATGACATGCTTAGGTTGAATAGCATGAAAGCTAAGCTTTTATAATAATACAGAATCTCATTTATACAGGAATATACAAAATAATAGTTGAAACCTAGTTTATATTCTCAAAAGAATCATTTCAAAGTGGTAAGAGTATTGTCACCAACATTTTCAGTCACAATTTTTCTACACTTTTATAAATAACTTTTTAATCATGAAAGCAAGAACTTTCAAATTCTTACAATGATGAAAACTGAAAAAACAATTTCCTGTTAAATTTCAAGCATGGAGGTTATATAACTTAATCTATCTAGAATTTTAAAAGAACAGCATTTTTTATTTTGTCAGTTAAAAATCATACCAAATAATGTAATTATTACTCAGTCTACAATGACAGGTACTTAACCAGTCAGCAAAAAAAAATCCCATCATTGATAAAAGGAAGTTGATACACTTCCAGTCATCAATGAGTTTAATCAACCTTTTTGAGACTCTTTCAAGAAACCACTTTTGCTGACTATGTAAGTGTATATTTAAAGACTATATTCTATATTCACTGCATACACATTTAGATACACATTTTGTTAATAAATTTAATCTAGTAAAGAATACAATGTTTTATAATTATAACAGGAGTGATGAGCATTGTTCATAATAACTTTGGATTTTGTCATAATTTGAATGTGCTGCAAGCAACTCTTGTATTTTTTATTATTTGTTGGAATGTATTCAAATATCTGCATTTAGCTAAATGTTTGATTTGTATTTTTGATCATTACTCTTGTGTAATACTGTTGCTTGAAAGGCTTTCTTGTGTTAGAAAATCTTATATATATTAAGCTAATAAATGTTAGTATTTTTTGTATGAATATCTATTCAAAGTAGTTAATCTTTTTAAGCTATGATCTTTTGGAGTTCAAAAATAATCTTTATTCATGAAAATATCCCATTTTTAAAATTTTCTTCAAATAAATGGAGATTTAAGCTTAGTTATTATTTTTGATGTAACATTCACCAACTTTCCTTATCCCTCAATAACTCTTGCCATCTTCAGTCCTAAATTTCTGTTGGTTGGAAAGGTTAGAACCATTAATATGGTTATTAATTACCACAGAAGTTTAATTGATCATCATAAATTAACAGTAAAAGAAATGGTTTATAATTAATCAGAAAAACATTACAAATGTATTAATAATTTGTTACAGAAAGATAAAAAAAAATGACTAAACAAAATGATTTCTTCAAAGAAATGGCATACAAAGGAAATTATAAAAAGTTTAGCAGATTCACACAGTAGAAAAGTAATATTACTTGCTGATATCATTTCCATTTTTTCTAATGGTTTTAAGCAGCCTACAGAAGTAGTTAAATTTAAAATTCCTTCAGAGAATTTCACAAACAGTTGATCTTAATTTCCAAAGTTTATTGTTGGATGAATATTACTTGATGGTTGCATAAAAACAGCTTTTGAAGAGCACCAAAGATTTTCAGTAGCATTTGGATCTGGTGAATACATAACTCAGTTAAGTAAGTTACATTTTAACCTGACTTTAACTAAGTATCCAATCCGTGCAATAGCAGAATGAGCCAAAGCATTGTCATTCATAAATATCAATTTCCATTTAAGCCATGTCTGAGCATTGATCTTTTGGAAGTCAATATAAAGCAGTTATGTAATGAAATATGAATTTTCATAAATTTCTTTAGGTTTTTGTAATGAAATATGAATTTTCATAAATTTCTTTAGGTTTTTTAGACATTCACCAGAGATACTCCAATAAGTTTCAGGTCACTGTTCACTTTTTTCTTTTGTAACTACCATGTTCCTTCAAACTGTACACGGTCATGGTTTTCCACAGCTTCCTTTTAACATCTTTAAACTATGCATTGCCATAAAGTTTTAGAAAAAAGATAATGCAGTGGTTTCTCATTACTTCCTTCAGTTTTGAATTCAGATTGATCCTTCCCATAGACTAGTTGCCAAACAAGATAAGATAGTTCAATCTTCCCTGTTATTTAACCTGTTACTTGAAGGAGACTAGATGAATTTATCCTTTGCTTCCAGGTGTCAGTACAAAGTGAATACAAACTGTCTTAATCTGAATTTGAACTCTGCTTGCCAATTGCACTTTCCCATTTCCATTCTTTTAATTTTTAATCAATCAGACTTCTATTGCTTTAATGTCCTCAAAATAAAACTGTCTATTCATTTATATTACTCTGAAAAGATCATGCATTAGCTTCCTTTTAAAATCAAAACAACTTTAGATAAGATCTACATTGATTTAATTTATCAAATCACTTTTGCTTGGCCAAGAAAAAACAGGGATAAAAATATTGAAATTTATCAGAAATCATCTGAGAGATGTACATTTTTTGAGTATGAGTTAATTTTTTTTTCCAAACTTCATTTTTCTTATATGTTGACTGTTAAAATCAATTACAGCTTTGTAGAAATTGTTAAACTCTAGTTATTTACACCAGTGAGGTTATCACTAAAGTTACAAGATTATTCAGTGAGAAGACTTCTTTTAAGAACTAAGTTTTAAAATTACTTTTCCTGATAGTAATAGTTATTTTTACTCAGGCTTAAAGCACATCAAACTTTTCAATATAAAATTTTATAATTTCTAATTAAATATGAAATCATGTGAAGTACAGGATCAACTATTTTAATCTAGGATTCACTTGTCCATTTAGGTATGAACAAAAAAAAATGAATTCTAATGTCTAAATCTGAATGCTATTAGTAATAAGAAAGATTGGAAGAAATTTAATATCAAAATCATGTACAATTTGTAGAATCTGAGATATTTGGGAACAATTGTTTTTACCATTTTTATTTTTGATTTAAGTATCATTGATTTGGAAAATCTAATATTCTGACACCTGTCTAATCCAGAAGTTAAAATCTCACAACCATTAGCATTTGTACATGCAAGTTCAGTGTAGCATAAATCTGGAAAATAGAATAAGAAAAATATTGCTCTTATGAAAGGCATGAATCCAATTCTCCTTGTTTTAGTTCTCATCATTCTTGACATGCTAATGTGTTTAACCTAGAAAAGATTGGGTGAGTTAAGATAGGATGAGTTCATTCTCTTATGATTCCTAGTGGCAACAAAGTGGCTGCTGTATTCTTTGTTATCATTGAAAGATGGATGACATGCAGCCACATGCATAAATAAGATAAATTTGACTTGTAGAATATCTAGCAATACAGTATAATAATTTACAATGCAAATGATGGTGTAACAAGAAAAGTTTTGCAATTCAAATTTTTTTTTTAGTTGACCTTGGCATAAAATCAATCTTTCCTTTTCTTTGCTGAATGTGTGGTAATGAACTTCACCAACTCTTGATCAGAGACATATTTGTGATGCTCTCTTGCTCATTATCAGAATGTACTATATCAGTTGAGACTTATAGATTTTTTTTGGTACAGAAAGTGATGTTTTTCTAAAAAAAATAATAATTTTTTACTCTAAAATTACTGACTATTGTTAGTTCATAAAATGTAGTTATTAATTTTGAACATGTGGCTTTTTTGAGAGTGAAAAACATGTAAGCTGTTGTGAGGGAATTTTTACTTAATACAGCTTTATATTATGTTTTTCTTTGAGCATTTTAATATCAAAATTATTAAATGCTTCTGACTAATGGAATTGATGTATACATGTATCTCTGCTTTTGAACCTATCCATTGCCAAATACATTTTTGGCATAACTCTGATGTTAGGTTTTTCTTAGTAAAAGAAAATTATGAAAATAGTTCTTCACTGCAGATTAAAAACAGTTTTCATACAAATGAACTATGCACAACATAATATCTAATAAATGTAGTATATACAAAGATGCATTGAAGTATTTTATTAATTTAAATAAGTAAGAAATATTTTAAATTCTGGAACTACTCAGAAGATACAGTTGTTTAAACATTCACTAATTATCATTTTAACAAAGTGAATGCGTAAATTTCTTTGTTTGCATAAGATTCTATTGCTAGTTTCCTAAAGAATGACATACTATTGTAAGACAAGTCATCTAGTCCATGGCAGTGATAAGATGAAAGATATTAAAATTGATGTAAACATGTAAGTAGGAGTTAGATGAAAAAGAAATAATTTTGCTTTGTAAATATACTGCATGGTGTTGGGAGAATACCTAATGATCCAATTTCTATGTTTGTTAGTTATCATAATACAGCAAAAATGTCACATCATACTGTAATTTTTCTCAGTGTTAAAATGCTCCAAGTTGGAAAATAAATTGATTTTCAGTTCAGTTGGGTTACTGGATTTAATACATTTATAAACTGACCAAAAAAATAAAAAGGAGACAATTCTGTTTGTTAAGTGCTAATTACAGATTCATTTCTCTGACTTTTTTTTTAAAGAGGAATGAGCAAAGAAGACTCATTGATCTATTTGCACTCCTCTCCATCATTGGTACACCAATCATAATGATGTACCAATGATAATTCTTTAATAACAATAATAAAGTTTTATGATAATTAGTACTTGTGAATAATTATAAATTCCATAAATTGGAAGTGACTTGATATCAGGTATAGGCTGCCAAAACCAATATTTAAGTGTGTATATTTAAGAATTATTTTTAAACAAAGTGATTGATGACACTCACATATTGCATTTCTCTGTTCTAATAATTTAATGGAAACCTAGTCTAAAATTAACTAAGATACTTTAGTTGCTATACGTTTTTTTATTAAGTCAACCTTAGTCTGGCACAGGGCCAGTATAAAAAAGCATCCAGTAAAAAATTAAATTTATTACACAGGAACATTGATTATCAGACTAGTGTATAGCTTGCCACTCATAATCACGGATGCCTGCCTACGAGGGCGGCTAGCCAATCCCTATTGCAGACACTTAGTTACATTTTCTGGGAAAGAACGTGTTATCTAGCATGATCAACAATTTGAACAAGGCCAGAACGCTCAATCCCTCAGCCATGATGACTTGTGACTTTGTGCTAGCACAGCTATTGACAGCCCCCAAGTGTTCCGTCTACCCAATTTCATTCACAAGGCTTGGGTCAACCCATGGTATGGTGTTCAGGTATTTTCCAGATGTGCTGCACACTGGGATTAACCCCTCCAGTCCAATAACATCAGCAAGTCTCCTTATTGATAAATGGTGAGATTTGAACCCTGGTCTCATGGTCAGAATGTGAACATTCTAACCACTTGGTCATGTGCATTTGTAACACAGATTAGTGAGAGATGTACCAAAGTTTGAAGGTTGACCCTCTCTCTCTCCATAGACTAGTATGCAGACTGTAACTCTACAGCAGCTGTTCAATATAGATTCTTGTTAATTTCAGCTTAGTATTAGCATAATAATGTCACTGAACTCCCTAACCATGTCTTATGAGATTAGCTTACTGACTATACTGTATGGTAAGTGTTATAAATGTTTTCATAAAGTTTACTTGAGACTGGCATAAAGTCACAACAGTAAAGTATCCAGTGGGAACTAAGCTTGCTTAACATGTAAATGATTTGTGAAACTAATTCACTGACCATTATGTTAATACAAGTACCCTTCCCTTGGTGCCATATTTTTGGAATGAAGCTTCTGACACTTCTTAGATTAAATTTATGAAACTGAAATAAATGTACATAATGATATTAATAGATAGAATAGAGAAAAGTGAGAGCAAGAAGGGGTAAAAAAAAATAAATTTTAGTGCAATATTTTTTATTATTCAAGAACTGATCATGGTTTATTTTGTATAAGATTAACAATATCTATGATAGTAACTACAATGATTTCCTTAGGAAAGAGTTCATTTTCTTCCAAGAAATACATTTTGATTGATAATCTACATAAAATCATAGTCTTTTTAATGAGTAATTCTATTAAGTATTATAAATGAAATAATATACTGAACATCTTGTCTACTCAAAATTTAAGTTTTTAATTTTCTTCTGGAAACTAACTGGTTAAGTAACTCATATCTTGGGTAGGATTTATTAAGCAAATATTGCAAAACTTTTCTTTACTCTAATGATTACTTATGTAGCAACACAGCATATTCCATTTGTAAAGTGGGTAGTAAGTAAATAATCATTTTTGTAATTTAGTATTGGTGGCATTCTCTAAACATTGCCCCCAAATTTCACCAAGGTAATTCAAGAAAAATTTCAAATGAAATCATATTTAAATTAACATCTATAAAATTATGCTATCACTGGAAGAGTATTTATTAAATAAGTACTTCAAAACTTAAATTCACTCTAATGCTTACATATATAGTAAAATAATAAATTTGGTAGTAGGATTGAAATGATCAACTAATTAAGGCTGTATTTATATTTTTTTTAATAATTTTTTTACCACTGTCCACTGATTTTACTACTACTCCACTGTAATCCCAATTAGCATTTTATTTCTTCATTAACAAACTATATAACTGATTAATGAATCTGATACTCACTATGTGCTCCATATTTGCAGCCTTTTGCCACATCTAAGCTATGATTAGTAAATCACTATTACCGAGATATTAACAGTCCTGAGAGTTTGAGAATATTTTTCTTGCCATAACTCAAAGTTCTTTACAGAGATTATAAAAATGAATGTCCTGTGCAAATAATAGCACAAATTCTTTGTCAAGGATGCATATGCCTTGTGTCCCTTTTACAGTTACTGCTTATGTAAATTGTGATTTTAAATCTTTTCTTTGTAATAGCCTTAGCAACAGCAATTACAATGGAGGAAGATGACTTACAAGTAGTTGTAGTAGTAACCTGATGAAACATTGTAAAACTGGCTCACGTAGTTTTAAATATTGTCAGAAAAAGGGAAAGATTAGAGTTGCAAACATTGATTAAAGATAAGAAGAATTAAATCTACTTATTCAAACTTACTCAACACATCAGCTACTGTAACTGTGACTAGTGAGTTTAAATTTATTTTCATGCATAGTAACTGCCTCTTTAACAATTAGTTTGTTAATTTTATTACATTTTTGTAATTGGTAGCCACTCAAGCCTTATTGTTTTCTTGACTTTTGGAATTATCTGTCATTAGACAAATGCTTTGTGCCACACTAGTTGCTACACAAATGCATAATTCTTTTTTATAATTTTTCAGCTTATAAATAACTTCAAGTGTGTTTAAGTGCTATTATAATGATATACTTATATAAGTTAATATAAAGATATATATTTTTGCTAAGCAATGAAACTAATATATATATATATATATATATATATATATGTGTGTGTATATATATATATATATATATATATATATATATACACGATACACCTTTCCTCTTTTGCTGAATTGAACCTATATCAGTGAATGAGATATGGCTGAGTCTTTGAGAAAAGTGAACCCTCTCTCTTTCATTGCATTTGTAACACAGATGAGTGAGAGATGTACCAAATTTCGAAGGTTGACCATCTCTCCATATATATATATATATAATTTACTATATTTATAGAAGAGTGGTCTATTGGAAATAGAGCATTTATAGATTTATTTAGACTAAGTTTGAAGATTTTCCTGAGGTGTGAAACTAACAGTCCCCATGCAATGTTGATTCTTCTGTTCACTCTCTCTCTCTCTCTCTCTCTCTATATATATATATATATATATATATATATATATATATATATATATATATATATATATATATATAGTTTCAGATGAGTACACTTTTATCAGCATACCTATTGACACTTAAGAAACTTATTACAGGAAAATTAATTGGGAAGGCTTGAAATTCTGTTTTTACTTGGGTTTGAACACTGATGCTACTGGTTCTCAACATATATATTAAATACAATAAACCTTTATTACAGAAATTTCTTCTCGTCCAGCTCTGTTTTTAAAAGAAATATCTGTTTTTAAGTTCTTTGCACTTTCTAGATATTTGATTATTTCTATCCTTCATTATTTTTAAAAACATTTTTACTTCTAAAACACTTTGGCTCAGTTTCAGCATATTTGAATGATAAAACCAAGATACTGAAATTTAAAAAATATGCACTTATATTTTATTAAATATTATTAAGAGTAACTGACCTGTGAAAGGTGTTCTTAAATAAAATGTTCATAAATATTATAGGTTTGTTATATCCTATAGTAATATTGAATTATATGTATGTATGCATACTTTCACTGTTTTCAATATTCCGATGCACATATTTGTTATTTTATTTCTAGCCTTATTCCATCTTTTTCATTCTTGCTTTCTCTTACAACATTCTGGGTAGATAAACAGTTTGCAATTGGAAGTAATTTCTGATGAGACTTGAACTCACAACAATATATCTTTCTTGACCATTTCAACTATGAAAGCATTGATGATTCAGAAGATTAAAAATGACATCATTCTGCTACTCCACTCCCTGTCTGATTCTCTACTCTACCCACTTTGTTTCAATATCTATTAAGGTTAAGTAAGGTCTTTTAAGTAATGTCAATAATAGTGGAGGCAGAAACCAGTTTGAACATGTACTTGGTAATATATAAATCATGTGCTTAGTGTACCAATTCACTGTGTGATGGCATTAAGTAATAGTAGTGCCAATGCTTGAGTTACATATAAAGCCTTGATCTCAGAGTCATTCTCATGGAATTTCTGTCAAACTGGATGACAATTCAATAAGGCATTGTGAAATCTTATGAGCACTCTGCAGAATAAGGTCTGAAAAGAGAAAGTGTTTTTTTTTTTTTTTGCATCATTGCAGTCAACAAATGGTGCATATGGTGAGAAGCGTAAAATTCTCAGATTTTATACACTCTCTGTGCAGCCACAATTTGGCACCTTCAAATTTTGGTTGTTCATGAAAGTGAAAGGTCAATGTTTTTCATTTAATGCTGAAGTTGCTATGCTTCATTGGATCATAAGTAAACCAGAAACGTTTTTTATGGATAGAATAAAAAAAAAAAGTGTCTAGAACATTTGGAAAAATGTTTAGTATTATTGTAAGTTTGAAGAAATTTTGCGGTTTCATTATCCTATTTGGCCAAAAACTCATTTTACAGGATTTGAGGCCATACTTATCAATTAACTTTACAGGATTTTAGACAAGCAATTAAGCAATGTATTAATAGTAGTTATTTATTTTGAAATTTTTACTATTTTATTCCCTGTCTCATTGTTGCTTTTTTTTTTTCCATTTCAATCATTAAAGTCTATGACCGCTAGAAGAAATAACATTTTAAACAAAAAAATTTAAAAAGTGAAAACAGTAGTTTCTGATGAGACTTAAACTCTAATCTCAGACCTTAGGAGCCTGTCTTTAATGGTATCTGCCAGTGCAGGGTGGCATAATGGTTGTAAGCAAAGAAAACAGATTCTGATAAGAGTTCAAATTTGAACAGAAGCATTTTATTTTCACTTTGCACTGATATTCTTGAGAAAGGTATAAATCTGCTTTCTGTTTTATCATAGGCATATCCTAATGGTTGATTGGATGAGTGAGTTCTTTGATAAATCACTCTCCCATAAATACCTTACTTATCTAGGCAGGTGTAACCAAAAAGTTGTTTCTACCAATCATTTTTGATAGTCTATAATTATTGCATATTGCTAAGTCATCTCTTTTCCTTTCACCTAAAATGTTTTATTGATTATTATTTATAGATAATTCTCAACTTTTTTGTGTATAGAATTCAAATATTTTAACTCCCATTCAATAAACAAAAGATGATCTATTGTGCTACAATTTCATTTTTTCATATTTTTAAAGTATATATTTGCATAATCAGTTAAAAGGAAAAACAGCTAAAATTATCTGCACATGAAAAATTAACTTGAAAAGAACCTATCTGTGAAATAATTAAGAGTTTTTCACTATTAAGTGTGTGAAAGGTATCAAGATTAATTCAAAGTTAGAATATTCTATACATATAATACTTTTCAGTTTTTATTAAAAATAACAGATAAAGAATAACTTTTGAGAATTTTGGTGAGTTTCTTTTTGTGTTAAGTCATTTGCTGTTAAGAGGAAATTTGCACAGGAGTGTGCTAAAATTGTGTAAAATTTTAACCATCATTGTTCATTTTTCCAATAAAGAAGGTAGAAGTTAATAAATAGCCAATGTAATGTTTATGCTATTAATGGTCAGAGTTTGAAATCAATGTGGTTTCACAGTTATATATATATATATATATATATATATATATATATATATATATAATTTACTTTTCCTGAAAAAAATAAAAAAATGATATAAATTTACATAAAAATACTTCAGGAAATAAAATAACTAGTACTTTTTTTTTCAAAAAAATTATTTCACTTTTTTGGCATTTTATTTTTATTAAGTGTTGAAATTATAGTTTCAGATGAAAGTCAACAGTGAAGAAACTACATGCGAATTTATAGCTGAACATGATATGAATTTATATTGTTGAAATTTTGACATTTTTGTTGCTTTACTGATGTTGGATAAAATGAATTATGTGATTTAAAAAATAATTAAATATTGTATGACTGAAAAAATAGTTTTTCTAAGTGATAGGTTTGTATTCTTTTATAAAAAAAAAGAGAATAAAATTAAAGTTTAAAATGATAGTATAGATAAAATAAAGAAGAGTTTATGTTCATGAGCCCTATCAAGATGACACTTCAAAACAGAACCTCAAATTTGTCAGCTTCCTTCTATGTTGCACAAGACAAATCTGCAACTGCAACTAGTAACAGAATTGTTGTAGTTAATTAGAAAGTCAATGAAGTTTGGATAATTCAGTAGGAAATAAATTAATGACAACATGCTAGCTTTCCTGGCCTCTGATGTGTGTGAGGAAATACATACATTATTTAATTTATAACACTATTTCTAAGGAGAATGATAAAAAATTTAAAACCAAGCACCTCTGTCATCTCTTCTACTGGATTTGACAACCCAAAGCAAAAATCCACCCCACCTCTACAATTTTCATATCTCCTTACATCAATGCTCTGAAATGCCACATTGAAGCATTATTTGCACAGTTTGTGTGAAAGGTGTCACTTTGTGTTGCTGCTTGTGGATCTCTTTCTTTTTGTTCTGTTCTCTGTATGAAAGGAATTTGTATAAATCATGTCTGTCTTCCTTCCTCAGAACACTCTGCTTCCTGTGTATGTGTGTGTGATGGTGGGTATGGATGTGAGTCAAAATATTGATTTTTCCATTTCAGTTTGCACACCCACTGATGCACATACACATGATGGGTTCCATTGCAAATTATGTTCACTTTTATTTATCTTTTATCATCGCATCAGGTCATTTTTCTTGACTTTATAACATTTATATCCATATCTAGAAGTGTGTATACATTATATATATATATATATATATATATATATATATATATATATATATACACACACACACACATGTGAGGGTGTGCTGAAAAGTTCTCAGTTCAACCTGCTTCCTATTTGGCAAAATGATCAAACATCAGAATTTGGAGGGAAATCTCTTTTTGGTCAGGCCAAGGACTGCTCATCATACCCTAACCCATGTGTATTTATGTATGTGAGGTGTGGGTATATATATATATATATATATATATATATATATATATATATATATATATGCATGTGCATCTCTACATTTTACATACAATACATACATTTGTATGTGTTTGTGTATAGAAATGTACATTAATGAGTCTATAAATTAAATAGGAATTTAAGACAACATTTGTTTTCAATATATCATTCCTTGCCAATTCATATAATTCAGTAGTGAATATTAATTATGTATGTCAAACATTTTAATAATGGTGTTAGGATGTAAACATGCATGCATATGTATGTGGTTGATAGAAAAAAAATAACTTTTTGTAAAGCATACTTCTTAAAGAGAAAGTTTTCATTAATTAAATTGACAGTCATAGCATAACTTTTTATATAAATATGTTTATTATTCTCAATGTCCCTCCTGCCCACAGTTTATATTTCATTTTATTCTTTGAACAATACTGACCTTTTTATGAATATGTAGCTGAGATAAATGAAGTTATTGTCGTACATCATCATAATGTATAAAAGTTTGTAAAAATTTTCACACTGACCCCCTTCCCCAAATCTGACCAACTGGCTAAACATCAGTATGTGATCTTGTTGGTTAGACTGAGAAATTCTTTGTACCCCCTTATCAATACATGACTGTCAGTGTATAATGCTTTGATTTTATGATACCTTGATGATTATATGTGAGCATTGGAGTATTTCTATTGTATCAACTGATATAATGTAGGGACAAGTCTCTTCCATATCTATAAATATAATAATGAAATTTACTCTTACGTACTTGTAAGCTTTATAGAAGACATTTTGATCTGAGTATTAAAATATATATTTTGCACACATTTCAGTATAAATTTCTGCAAAGAGCAGCTATATCAAATGAAGAATATACACAGCTTTGTTCAAGTAAATATATTATTATGCTGGCCATAAGAAGTTTGGGCTGATTTGGATATTTGCCATTTTTGTAAGGCTATATCAGGACTTACAACACTGATTAGTCACTTTGGCAAATTGTATTCTCAAAAATAGTTTGGCTGGACATCAAATCTAAGCTGAGACTCCCACTCTTTATGTCTTGACGCAGTGAAACAAAGAACTTAGACAGTCAAAGAGTATCTATTGAATACAGAAGCAAGGATTAGTTGGTATTATTAAAGATAGATATTGATGCACATTTGGATACATTTTCATTGGAGTTTCCATACATTCTTGGTTTTGATGTGTCAACAAGAACCTTGAATGAGAGATTGTAATCCATGTCACAAAATATTTCTTTACCTCTTCAGTATGATACCTTTCAGAGAATATCCGTTCTTTATTATCCACTAATTTCCTCATCTTGTTCATTATAGTCACAGCACTTCCACTGTTTTATCCCCTGGCATTTAGCATAGTTGGTAACCTTTTGGGAATTTTGAACTAAACCTTTTGTTCAATCCATGAATGTAGATTGATTTCATTCTAGAGGATATCGCATATCTGTTCATTCTTTCTTATGTCATGTGTCTCTCTCGGTAAACCAGAATATATGACTAATCTCTGTAAATCACACTATAATAATCCCTCATCTAAAAAAATGGAGTCTAAAATATCTGATCTTATATATTTCGTCTATTTCTTAATCAATGATTATTCTGGATTAGCATTTTTTGTTTGTTTATTTTCTTGCCTTCTTCATGTGTATTTTGCTTCTGTTAACTCTTTGGTACCTCATCATGGGGCAATAGTCACCAAAGTTAGTTTGGCTAATCATTATTACTGAATAGTGAGTTTGATCCTCACTGGGTGCCCCATACAAAACTTGACATGAAATAATCTAACAACTTAATTTAATCATCAGGAAATCTCAAATAAGATCTTTTAGTTTGTCCAGGAAAGTATCTACTAGCTAGATTAGCTTTCATTTGTTATAACTGATAATGGCTATAGTATCTGCTACTGTGATTTTTGGCAAGTAAATCTAGGCAAATTATAATTGCATTGTATTATTCAACTTTCTGTTACTTACCAGTGACAGTACAATATGACTGTCAGTGGGACAGAATATGGAAATGGCCTGTGTTCTTCAATCAGTTGTTAATGCATGGCTTAATCACTTTGTAAGAGTGTGTTTTGAGGTAGTCGCTTTACTAAAAACCATGAGTGATAAATGCATCCTGACGTTGATAGACTTTAAACTACACTTTTAGGCTGTTTAGTCTTATTGCTAAATGATGTATGCAAATTGTATATTCATTTTTTCTTAGTTTTCTTTCATTTTATTGATTTTTATCATAACATCCTTGGTTAAATACGCTTAAGTAAGCAGTGTTAAATTAGTTGTGATAAAAATAAAGAATACGATGAAGAAAACTAGTAAAAAATGGATGATGAAAATATTTCATCTAAGATTTCAAGATAACTTAGGATTATTATATTTTTGTTTGGTAATCGTTTAGTGTTTTGTTTACTTTGTACAAGACAAAATATTCACCATTTATACATTTGAAAATGCTTTTAAAATTATATCTGGCTGGAAGGAAAGTTGTTGCAGTTTGTAGAACATTAGATTTATTGAGAAACTGTAAGAACATTCCTGCCAACCAAATAAATTATTTCAAAACTTTTCTTGAAATAATTCAGTGTGAGAAAAAGAACAGAGACTCAGTTTTGTTTGGATTTAAGATTCCTTGCATTTAATTTATTCTGACACTATCTCACCATCTTAATGCCTTAATTTGCCTTTTAATTGAGCCTTTGGTTTTTCTTTGACAGCCAGAAGCACCTAAGCCAAAGGACAGTGGCAAGAAAATTCGACGAAAACTGCCACCGATTCCAGCAGACGAGGAACCAGCTACAACTCCCAGAGCCCCAGCTCAAAAGAAGAGCCCTTCAAGTTCTGTCCCACCGGCTCCCAGTCGAAAGGCCCCCACAATTAAGGCAGTGAAAGGAAGCCCACATGGAGACAATGAGACTGTCTCACATAAAGACGACTCTAGCCGAGAGGCAGGCCACCCCTCCCAGTCAGTCAAGTCTACAAGCTCATCACTCTCCGGGGTGGGGCGAACAAATGGGAACCATAGCTTACGTGCCAATAGTGCTGGAAATGGTTCAGGCACTGGTCCCTGCACCAGCAAACAGAAAACAGTTGGAGGCCCAAATGGAACTACTTCAAAAGGTATGACAATTAGTTAAATAGATTAAAAATTTTAAAAATTGGTTTCTTCTTGATCATCAATATTTTTAAGTATTTTTCTCTGATGTTCATTAAGTAAGGATGAAAGAAAATATCAATTTAAAATCTTCAGTAAATTCAGTTTTGATACATATGCTTTCATGTGGAAGTAAAGAAAGTTTTCACAGTAATCTTCAGAGGTTATTGCTATACTAATTATTATTAATGAAAAAACACAAGTACTTGTTAAAAAAATATGAAAATTCAGCTTTTGAAAATATCTGATTATTTGATGATAATGCAGGTATGATATGCCACTAAAATGCTTTAATTCACTCCAGCCTACTTTAAGAGCTATTCAAATTGTGTTCTTTGCTCATTTTGGTTAACTACCACCTCTTAGTGCCAGTAAACTATCTTGTAGAGTATAGAGCCACAGCATGCTAGGTGTTGTTGCTGCTGTTTCACAGGGTTGAGTTGCCAGCCATATGCCTATCAGATTTTGAATTCAGAGTTCTTCTCAACTGGTTGCCAATCAAGGTTCAAGAGCCCAATCTTCACTGCTATTAAGCCATGGGGGAAGAAGTGATTGAGTCATACCTTTCTCAAGAATATTGTGCAAAATAAATGTAATGAACATAGATAGAACTTGAACTCAGTATGCCTATTCCACTTCCCCCACTGATAACTGCTATGCATCCATCCATCCATCCATTGGTTTACTGCAACAGTGAAGAATATGAATGACATAAATTAGCTTTCTTTGTGAGAATAGTAGAATCTTCAAATTAATTTTCTCACTGTTTAAATAAAGTCAAAGATCAAACTCATTTTATTAAAATAAAAAAAATACTTTGGTCAGGTTTGTCGATTTTATGACATGTCAACCCTTGTTTGGTTATTTAATATGCTGTATGGGGAACCCACTGAAGATCAGACTCACTACTTAGTTGTAATGGTCAACCAGACTAACCTTGTTAACAGTTACTCCATTCTAAGGTGCTCTGAGATCAGATATATATAATTGATCCCCACAAAGCATGTGTTGAAACACTGGTTACCATATAATCACCAAAGTTAAGCTGTGTCAAGCCTGGGGGGACCACTTGGAAGTATCACGTGCTGTAAGCTTGGATGGTGTAATGGATAATGGCTTGGAATTGTTAATTGGAGAGCTGAGTTCCAATTACTTTTGGGTTTGTTATATTCACTTATGCACAAATATTCTTGGGAAAGGTATGAATCCTCTTCTACTCCCAGCTATGGGTTAATAAGTAAGACTTTTAGCGCTAAACCATTATTATCTCAAAAAAATATTCTTACAATCTAAAAGTAATTTTTGGCTTTAAATAAGCTGAAAAGGGATGATAAGCTGTAGAAAATGAATCAATCCATCCAAACAAAGCATGTAGACTTGATGGTATTCTTGCAATTATCCTTAACAAATATGCTTCTGAATGGGCCCCTGTTGTCACGAAGCTCTACAATAGATGCTTTGCTGTTTCTTGATTCCATATTGTTGGAAATTCTCTTCCATAGCTACTGTTTTTGAGAACCCTGGTGAACCATCTGATCCTTTGAACTATTAACATATTAGTCAACCTCCTATCGACCTAAGAGTCGACCTATCTTTGACAAAGCACTTGAGGTTGTCACCAATACTGAACTAGTTAAGCATCTCACCTTACAGACAATATAGCTTTCACTTCTCTAGATCAACCACCAATCTGTTGATGGTTATTGTTGAAAAAGTCTATCAAGCTTTAGATAAGAATGGCAAAATTTGAGCTGTTGCTTCCAATACTTCAAAGCTATTTGACAGGGTTTGGCATTCTGATTTTTTTCACAAGCTGAAGGGTTATGGTGTTTCTGGCCATTTCATTCAATCTTTCTTATCAAACTGTGTAATGAAAGTTGTTTTGAATGACCACTCCTCTAAATCTTTGTGCATTAATGCAGGTGTATCTGAGGGATTTATTCTTGAACCCACTATGTTCCTCATATTCATTAATGATCTTCCTAATATCATCAGTTCCAAACTTCTTGAATAATGGTTTTGGTCATATTGGCAATGTTAGGACAGGCATTGTTGTATTGAAGAAGAACACTCTGTTGCTGATTCAGTCTTTTTTGCTGAATTGCTTCATGGAGATGGTGCAATGTTGAATGTAGAGCTCGGCATTTACGGTTTGATTTCGCTCCAGCAATTCATAATGAATTATGCTTTCCCAGTCCCACCATACACACAACAGGGTCTTTCAAGGATGAGGTGTCACTTACTTATTGGGGCTGAGCCATTCTTTACACTGCTTTATATTGACGTAAAGACACCATTTTTCATTGCAATAAAGGAAATGCTGTTTATGATGCCAAGCCAGCAAACTGGCTGCAATTGTTACACACTGATTCTTGTGGTCATTCAATGCATGTAGCACTCGTGAACCAAGTTTCTGAACCCTCCCCATTGAATGAAGCTGATTTACCAGAGTTTTGTGATTGCAATTCATCTGTTCCGCCAATGCTCTGGTTGTCTGATGTGTATTTTCATGAAGAAACTGGTTTAATCACTTCTCATTAAATTCAACTGGTTGACCAGAGTGCTCCCTACCCTCTAGCTCAAAATTTCCTTTTTTGAAGTGTGAAAACCAACATCGGGCAGTACTTTGAGGCACTGTGCCATCTCCATACATGTCACAAACTTCACAAGCTGCTTTAGCAGCATTAACTCCTCAATTATATGCAAAAAGCAAAAGGTGTCTAAAATGAGCAGTCTTGTTTACTTGACATTCCATTTTAGGGGTCTGAAATAGAACCAAAAAGTAATGAAATTAACAAAAATCATACATATATCCAATTGTTAGAACAACAATAAGAAATTGTTATTATAAAACATTTACCAAATGTTTGCTTTCCCAAAAATTTTTTACTTTAAAAAAATACTCACGACTTATTCCTCAATCCAATATTTTTATGGTAATTGTTCTAATGAGCTTTCCTTATTGATACCTCAACTTCACAAATTTAAGCCCAATACTAGATTGGCAGCTAGGTCTCATAATTTCACTTTTGAATTTGTTAGTTGTAACCATAAGTTCTCTGCTAATAGTTTCTTTTACCACACTTCTTGCTTGTGGAAAGAACCGGGAATGTCAAAATGCACAAAAATTTTTCATACTCATCAGTTGTACTTAGTTTAATTTGTAATGTATATAAATGTAAGTAGAAAAAAAAACAAATGTTGATAAGAAAGCAAGGATCACAAAGCACTGCCTGGGGCCCCTAATCAGGCTCTTTAAAGCTTCTCTCCATTGTCCGGGTGGGGGATGTAGTATGCACTGGTCCTGATTAGTGAACTCAATGGTTAGACATGGAATTGAACTGCTGCATTGCTATGACAGCAGCTGCACCCTCATCCATATTTTAAGCATTCTGTTTGCTCTTCCTGAAACTCACATACTGATATTTATTAATCTGAGCTTTGTCTGAAGGAGTGTATCATCTAGTTCTCACTTGTCTTTTATTGCTTGTTTCCTGCTTAGAATTGAGTTTCCAGTTCCTTCTACTATCTGCCTATATTTCTAATGTCTCTGCCTAAAATCTGAAATTTTATTTATATATTTTATTTATTTATTTTTCCTTCAGCAGAAGTAGATATGTTCACCTATCATCCACTTTACACTCCTTCCTGGTTTTTGAACATGAGTAGAGATTTATCCCTTGTTTCCTGTTTAGTATTGGGTTCTTTCTAAAGTCTTCTCATTCTCTTTCACACTCAGTAGTCCCTTATGCTTTAGTGACATTATCATCTTGCTTGGGATGAATTGATCAAAATAAAAAAAGAGGATAACTTGAGCAATAATGTTTCATGCTAACCTAACAGTGGGGAAAGACTTAACAGCTTATAAAATTAGCATGGCTTTTTACCACGTTTTGAACATTGATATTAGGCACCAGAGAGAAATATTTGGGGGATGCAAATTAAGGATGCTTTTATCTAAAAAAAAATAAAAATAAATAAAAACATGCTTTTTTGCCTTTTTTAATACTTGTATTCAAGAGGGAGAGCACTTGTGAACATTCTTAATATATAACTCACAACAATCATAAAGTAAGCCACATATACACATATAATTATATCCAGAAAGAAAATATTAAAATTTGAAATTTAATGTTTTTGCAATATAGATTTAAAGATCATTCAAGTCAGAGCCCTGAAGATTTGTAAATGGATTTCTCTGTTTATATAGACAAAAGATTATGTGTTCATTTTTTTTTTTTAATAAAGTGCTTCAGTAACACATATAACACTGCATATTTTATAGCTATGAGTATTTTCTTTTATATGGAAATAAAAATATAATGTCACTTAAAGTGTTGATTTTGGATTAAAATATCAAAGGAAAAAATTGTTATTTTCTTTAAAATTCTAACTTTTATTGATTTTAATGCAGAAATTAATGTTGATTTAATTTTATCTTTCTTCATTTATAAAGTTCTTAAAAAAAAGATTTTGTTTTAGTTATTTATATTCTGTATTTGGATAAATTTTATTAGCAGCAGCAGCAACATCTTATGGCTCTCAATGATGTCTTATTCATTCTATCAGCTCTTACCAGTGTCATAGTCTTGTTTGTCTGTGAACGTGACACTGATAGCCTTCCTTGTGAGGGCTGACCTCTGTGTTCTTTTCTGAGTAACATGAAGTGGTTCTGTCTCATTCATATTTCTCCAACATTGCCAGATAACTTGCTACTGCTTTTGTTGAAGCTCTTATGAGAAGCATGCTGAGACATCATCAAGCCTGTTGCATGTATCTTTAACATGTATTGGCATAATAGAGAGGGAAACTAGAAAATGCAACAGTCTTTAGTAAAAATCCCTGGACTAGTTAGGTGTGGCACATCTCTCATTTCCAAGCTGAAGCAATTAGGATACTTACTTTGTGGTAATGATCAGCTGATTGATGATAGTGGAAGATTGCTTTTGTTGCATTCCCAAGAACAACATTCATGTTAAATGACCAATGATAAAGATTGATATTGTTGGATGAAAAATGTCCCTGGCTCATTTTATGATCAATAGTCACAAGAGCAAGCTAATTATTAAAGGTATTTCATCAGTCTTCTCATTTATGGAATCTGATTAAATATTACTTATATAATTATTTAGTTTTACAACTTTATAAAGGTTGGATATTTTTACTAGATAAAATATTGAGATTGCATAAACTGTTCACATATACTAAACAATAGAGAAACACTGAAGTGTTCAGCATATCTCGATAAAAAGTGATGACCTGATCCTAACCCAACTTGGATGTTATCAAGTAAATAGTTTAAAGGAATTATTTAACAAAATTCAACCAAACACAATATTTTGGGTTCTTATGAAAATTTAAACTGTATATATATATATATATATGTCATTTTTCCAAAAATTATAAACCTTTGTGACATGATATTGGTATTGAGATGCCATTAAATACGAAAAAACAAACCTTTTATAAACTCTAACATTTCTATTTAAACAAAAAAACTAGCCTCTAATCAGTTAGCCTCATGTTGAAAAAAATTCTTCAAAGTTAATTAAAGATACAATCATAAATGACAGGCCCTAAAAATTTTAATGAATTAAGCCTGAAATAATTTTGTTTGATATTTACATTTCTTCATTAATAATTTTTTTATTTTCCTGAACCAAATAACTTCTGTCTGCTTGATAAATATCTCATTGATTTATAATATTTTTTTCCTACAGGTGGCAATGGACGTAATGGCAGGCAATCTGATGGAGGCCCTATGAAAGCCCCTATCCCATCCAACAGTAGGATGGGAACTGGTAATGGGGGACGACAATCAGGTGCTGTGAATGGGAGGAAAACAAGTGAGAAACAAGCAATAGGAAAACATGATGCCAAAACAGTAGTGGCATATCAATCCTCAACTGTCGAGCAGAAGGTTAGTGATAGAAGGTGGCATCTGCATGTAACCCCTCCGGGTTCCTTGTCAGATGAATTCACACAAGATGATAACGATCAGATCATCGACTCACTGGTTGGAATCTATGGTATTCCAATCAGCACAGCAATGAAATCTCTCAAAAGGAGGCTCCAAGATGAGTTGAGGAAAGTAACTGAAAGCCGGCGACGGAAGATCGAGGAACTGGAAGAAATCCATGCACTGGAACGGCAAATTGAGGAACTGAAGTTGGAGTCAAAATTGGATTCCAGGGCTGCCGCTTTACTGGCGTCCGGTCACAAGTCTCGGACTTTGCCAAGAAATGGTCGCGGTCTTGTGACATCATCGTCCTTTGATAAGTCTACCGCATCAGTGCGTTCATCTCCACAGATCATTCCAAGACGTTCCCGTCACCGCCGGCAAGCGTCCGACCCAATGATTGCAAAATTCTCGCCAATCAAAGAGGACAAGGATATTGAGGCTGACTTCCAGGCGCGTGGCGCCACTGAAGGTATGGAAGGCAAGTTCTCTAAGTACTCTACAGATGATAGTTCTCAGTCAGGACTCAGTGATACAGAGAGTACGCGTTCGGAACCTATTGGAGAGACCATAAATTCAGCATACAAGAAGATAAAGCCCTCAGCTTATGCCAAAATGTTCTATACTGGTCGAGCTCAGTCCACTGAGCGAATTCATCCTTCAGATAGCGCACAGTATTTATCAACATCTGCTCCCTTATCGAGCAGTCACTCTGAATCATACCTTGCTGATGGTCTAGCAGGACACCTGAAAACACCAACATACTTCTCGGATGATGAGGAAAAACGTACAAAGGAGGAGAAGCGACAGATCCTTCAGTATGAAATTGAGAAGAGAAAGAAGCAACTAGAAGAGACGGCACGCTTACAACATGAACTTATACGCCTCTCCCGCGCCCGACAGGCAGTTGCTCACAGTTATGACGACATTCCAAGACGTTATGCCTACTCCACAAGTCCACGACACGTGCCAACCGGTATCATTAAGCCTTTAGATGATGACCTACCACCCCAGTTAGAACGCTTTGTCCAAAGCACTCACGACATTCGCAAATCAGAAAGTATGGATGCCAAAAGAGTCCAGGAACTTTATCAAGCCCAGGCAAACTACAGCTCCACAGAATATTTAGCCCACAAACAAGAGCTTGCCAGACGCCAACTTTATGATGATTATTCTACGTACGGGTCATACCCACCTTACGATGCTGGCTTAAGCCAATCGCAGGTTTATCCGTCTTCGCCAAACTTAATGAACAGGAGTGATTCAGGTCCAGTAATTATACCTAACATACCCCCAGGGTTACATCCACCTGGTATTTCCGGTAGTGTGACCCTCCCTGATATCAACAGGTCTGACATGGATATTATGCCTACGAGGGAGCTTCACCAGCACCAGTTTTCATCAGACACCGATAACAGCCCAGCAAGTGACTACACACCTGCCATGCCTCTGTTGGATGATATCACAACAAGATCTCGAAAGATCTTGCATGATATTGGTAGCCGACCCCTGTCTGCTGAGTTTAACTTGCCCGGAGGCGTAGATGGTAAGTCTTTCATATGTATATAATATATATATAAAATATATACATAATTTATAATTTAGGTTTCATTAGAAAGGATCAGAATTAATTTTTTAGTTGTTTATGTACAAGAGAGTGTATAATATAATTAGGTCCAATGTGTATAGATATTGTCTAAATGTTTGAAATCAATCATTTTCAAGCATGCATGTTTAAGGTCATTTATAAGATCTAGGGTTATGCAGATGTGTCGTCTTTCCTATATTCAAATACTTCTAAAAATTTGTATTGACCCTTATACTTCACAGGCAGGTTATTTATGTATATGTCTGTGTATATCTGAATATTTAATTGTAAGATCTCTGATGGGGCGGATGTGCTTATCTAAGGCTGCTCTTACCAGCTATAGCCAACACTAGACAAACTACCACACTGTGTACAATTATAATGTTCAGCAATGTTTGATATGCAATATCTGTAGTAAGGTTTGTTAATTGCCAAGTGGGATTGTTCACCATTTCAAAAGTTCACATTCAAGTGAACATGCTTTTTACAGTAAACTCACATGCAATACATCTTAGTTGAAATGCGTTTGTTTTGCAAGTCACTTAAGAAAACATCAAGGAATGGTTGATATAAACTAAATTGGTGGTAGAAAAAAAATCAGTTGTACTCAGTCACAAGTTGGTATTCTGCCATATATACAGTAACAAAATCCTTTTCTTTGTAAATTTATTTTCATAATCTATTTTACAGAAATAAAAGTTTTTGCTTTTAGCAGTCACTCTGCATAAAATTCATTATACTCAATATTGTTACATTGTCTTTAGAGTGATACCAAGGTTATTAATTTTGATCATTTGCTTTTAAATATCACTACTTTTTCCTTCACTTCATGTCAGCTTATGTACAATGTACTTATGTTAGATGTTCTATATTTGAGTCAAGGACAGAGATACTATACCCAGCCTCTCTTATTTCCTTTAAATAATGACTTTTTAATAACACATACCACTGAAAATTCCAATTTAATCATTGTCATGTTCACATCAAATCTACTAAGTATTCGCTATTTTTCTTTGGTGCTTTCTCTTGCTGTATACCTTGTATTAACATGGGGTTTCATACTTAACACATTTTTGTAAGCCATAGGAACTATTACATGATAACTACATTGTTCTTTTTTATGTTGTCTTTAACTATCTTTGTATATAGATATTTGCCACATGATACATAAAAGTTAAGCTATATCTATATATTTTATGCTTGTAAATTTTCATTTTAGTCTTGATTTCCACTAAAAATGATTTTCTTTGATTTTCTAACACATTGGTTTTCTAAATTTTTTGCCTGTACATCTATTTTCATCATATTTCAAAATGTCATTACTCACTGCCAATTTTGATGGTTCCAAAAATAAATTGTAGAATTGTTATAAATATTAATATTCCAACAGTTTAAATCTGCCAATTTGTGGTCCCAGTTTCCCCCTTGAATCTCTAAAATTCACTCCCCAGGGGTGATTTCCTCATTGATTGAGAACCACTGTTCTAACATTTCTAATTTTTTTGCATGTTTTACAATATCAAACAATCAACTTTAGAAGTTTCTAAAACAGAAATGACAAACATCATTCGGTCCTAAAGTTCTGTAATTTTACTTACATATTTTATATGTAAGTAAAAATATCATTAACAGTTATTGTGAGCCCATTGCAGGACGAAGGTTTTCCATGACAACCATGACTGTGCTATTCTGTTATATCTTACCAACACACTGTCTCATCTCTCCGTCTTCTGCCTGTTTTTTTCTTACTGGGGTTGCTATCTAACAGAAACTAATAAACTAACCTTTTGCTTTATCTGTTATCCTTTCTTTTCACTACACTCATTCATTTTTGTTGATTAATCACTTCTGTGATCATGGTGACTTGTTTCTATGTCTTACAGTTAACACTATCATTGCTCTTTCCATTGATCTTTGTACATTACTAAGTTTGTTTTCAAGTGATTTTCTCATACCTTGAATTATACATTCATTATATACTTTACATTTTAAACATTTTGGCAAGACACTTTTCATTAATATTCTACATGAGAAAGTGTAAATATTTTATTAGTTACCCTTAAAGGTCAGCCTATGTAACTTCCAGAATAGTTTATTTACTTTGTCAATTTATTAAAAAAACTTTGAATCATATCAATTTACAAAGTATATATTTGCAACCAACAGGAACTCTAGAAATAATTTCATTTGCTTGGAAATCTAATACTGTTTTATTATTTTATGTTTTATCTGTCATTTGTGTTGTTATTATTTGTCTGTTTTGCTGAATCCAATAGTTAAGCTGCATTATGGACAGGGAATAAACATAAAATGAGGAAAAAAATCAGCAAATATGCCATTTTTTCCTTTGATATTAAATATTCCTTTGTGCTTTTTCTTGGAACATTATCAGAAATTATATGCTTAGGTCTTTTATTCCTTGTCTGATTGATCAACAAAGACATTTTTGCAATGACTTTTTAAAACAAGGTTTAACATCTTACAGTTCAAATCATTATGTCTATAAACATTTATTCTATTTAGCTGTAAACTAGATTCTCCTTCAATTTATTTTTTAAAATGTCCTTTCAAAGTACAGGTCATGGCTCTATATAACTTCCTTTTTTTAATATTGGTAAATTGTAAATCCCCATGATTTCTCTTGGGAAAGATATTGGAGAGTTTTCCTGTTGCCTACTCCACAATTTTTGAATTCAGAGTTGTTCATTTTTTAGACTGTTTGACTACTAAAACTAGAGGGGCCAGCTTGTCAAATTATTTTATGCATAGCTGTGGAGAAAGGGATAGATGCATGCTCTTCTCAATGGGCATTAGCACAGTGGAATCAGTAAATTCTGTTTGAATTTGAACTCTGCCTTCAGTTTCCAATTTCCATGCTAATAACCATTATACTACCTGCACTTCCATAGACAGTCCTATTTTATCTCTTAAAAAAATTCTGATCAATATAAGAGGTACTTTCTTGTTGTACCTAACTGATTTTCATCAAAACTTAAAAACAATGTAGACAGTTATGATTATTGTAATAAAGAGTACCCAACAGAAGATTACTAAGCACTCGTTATGAGGTTTTGTCCATTGTCATTATTCTAATAAAAGGCAATAGAAAGAAAATTACTGTGCACCAAATGTTAGAGGCATTGTACATTATTATTGGCAAATATTGTATAGAACATACTTTTGTACCTTGGAGCTGTCTTTTGTGTTGGTTCCCTGCCTTAATAAAGAGCATTGTCAATGAAATAATCAATATATTCAATAACTCATCTGTAAGAAAATGAATAACATTAGCACTTTAAACTCTGCTGACCTTAACAGTAAGCAGTGTTAAACTTCAGTTGCGATTTTTGCATAATTCTAATTTTCAGAGTACTTCATTAAATGTATTATCCTGTAAAAAATAACCTGAAAGAACAAATCGAGCAGAATAAGTGATTTTTACAATAAGTTATATAATAATCAAAATTAAAACCAACATATTTAAACAACTTTATCCATACCATCAAAATAATGTCAATATTTAAATAACTTTACAATTGCATTGTTTTAATTTTCTGTTTGTGTACCCTAGGATTTTTATCTATATAATTTATTGTCACATGTAAGAAAGCATTTTAAATCATTAAAAGTAAATATCCTAATAAAAAAAAAATAAAATTAAAGGCAATGTATTAATAACTTATTCTCACTACTTACTAATGAGATATTCCATAGTTATGGTTACACAAGTTCAGTTATTGGTATCTAGTAATGTTCTCAGTTACTATAACAAATAGTTTTCTTATTACTAAGTAAGAAAAGTCATGCTTTGTTTCTGATAAATATATAGTCACATTTTGCTTTATATCATAGAATAGATTATATTTAATTTTACATTATGATTTATTTCAATTTGTGTCAATAAAGTAGAAAAATAAATTACTGGCACATTTTTTACTTCCTGAAAACAAAAATGTAGATAAATGTTATACTTAGAGGAACAAAGTCAAATATAAACATTTTACTCTTTTGTGATTTTTCTTTAGAATTCTGATTTTCTAAATCTTAATTTAGAACTATAATTTATTTAGGGTTTTGAAAAGTGTAAAAAGGATTCATCCATGACACATTAAATTAAATGGTCATGAAAATAAGTTACTAACAAAACCTCTCTCTTGGTGGAGATAGAAACAATGATGCCGATTGATATTCCTGTATGAATTCTTTACATTATTTACAGTTTGACTCGTGTCCTTATCTTTGTTGTTGTTATCAAATTTCAACATTTGTGTCCACTGGCCATGTTCAATTGTTTGCTGATCTGAATAGCCTTCAGGGGATATGGAACAAAAACCTTTATTTAAACTACAGGGTTAGATTTGACTTGTTCCACTGTCCATGTCTTAGGGATATCTCATCTTGTCTTGTAAATTTGATAGCATATATGTAGTTGTGGGTTCAATCCATGAGCCAGGTAGTAGTGACTAAATGGAAACATGACTAACAATAACTGAACAGTATTAAAAAGAACAAGGCAAGATATCCTTAGACATAGACAATTTGTTTTTGTTGATTAAATAAAGGGTTCAGTTCAATATGTCCTGAAGGTTACTTGGGTTGACAGACATCTGAAGGGCACAACAGCCAAAATGTTGTGATAATAACAACAAAGATGAGGACATTAGTCTGAATGTAAATAATGCTAACTCCTCATCCCAGAAACTCACAGAAATGTATGAATTCTGTTTGGCAAGATATTCTAATCGTTTTATGTAGTTAGTTCAGGCAAATTTTCTCATTTGTATCATTTATTCCTCCATTTTATCTATATGCCCTTTCATTTTCCTTAAGTGTATACTATTTTTTTAATGTTATTGAATTTTGTCAAGGAGCATGCACATACATATTTCATTTGGTAAATACCCTGAAATAATTTTTTGGCAGGTTATTAGTACACTAAGAAAGGTAAATTCACCATTTTTTTCCCTATAACATTCGGGTATATGACCATAAAAATTGTTAAAAAGAAGTTTTTGGTTGTAAATCTGTCTGTCCCCAATATAAAGTGGAATTCAATTTTGCCTATTCTGTAAAACTGCTAAATGTTGCACTATCAAGTGTAGTTTATCATAAAGAATTAGAGAATGGAAAAAGATGCTGTTAGGACTGTTGGATTAACTTAAAAGAGTTTGCAAAAATAACAAGATAAACTTCTATTCTTTTGTCTGAGTCATTTAAAAAAAGACCCTTTTAATCTAATAATATATAAATGTAAATAAATTTAGAGAGATATATCAGATTATGCTTCATGTAACAGTACAAAATAATAAATTTATTATCCCCAATCTAAGTACTGTAGTTCATATGATGATTGTACCGGTAGCATCAGCATGGAAAGGGGAATTGGTGAGCTGAGTTGCAATTTGAGCCAAGTCTGTTGCATTGACTTTTTCACTAATGCCATTTGAAATGCCATTAATCCATTTCCCCCCACTCCCACCTTCAAACTATGGGTTAAATAGCAGGGTAGAAAGAGATTTGTTAGCAGCCAGTCATAGGAGGAAGACAACTCTGAATTCAAAATCATAGAGAAATCAACAGGAAATCACTTAACTGTCTTTCTTAAAAAGTCATGATAGTTCATGCTATTAAAGAAAAGGAATGTGTGAAGAGCTATGATTGCCTACATCCAGAAGAAAATTCATATGATACAAGAGTTGTCCAAACCTCACCTAGAAAGAGTTGGAGAGACAAGACAGTTTTTTTCACTATTTTTCAGTATAGTCCTCCTTGAAATCAATGCATTTGGTCAAACAATGCTTAAGCATTGCTATGTCGTTATGGAAGAAGGTAGCATCCTGGTCCTCCAAAAACTCCTCCACTGCACATATGATCTCATCATTGTTTCCAAAATGGTGACCATGTAAGTGGAATTTGAGTTTAAGAAACACGAAGAAGTCAGATGGAGCTAAGTCTGGAGAGTAAGAGGAGTAGCAAATTCAAAGATACAGTTGGCTGCTTTAGCTACTGCAACCTGAGCAGTATGAATGGATGAGTTATCTTGGAGCAAGAGCACACCTGCTGTCAGCTTCCTTCTGCATTTCAACTTGATTGCTTCCTTCAATTGTCTTAATTCTGATGCATAGTACTGTCCATTAATAGTTTTTCCTTTTTCCAAGTAGTCTATCATGATTATGCCTTCAGAATCCAAAAAAAACACCTTGTCAACAGATGTTGCTTGCTTGAACTTCTTCAGGAGTGGAAAACCAAAGTGTTTCAACTGTTTGCTTTGAATCTTTGATTCAGGTTTGAAGTGGTCAGCTTGGCTTTCATTTAGAGTTAGTAATCTGTGGTGGAAATTCTTATGGTCAGTCTGGAAGTGAGTCAGAAGTGTCCTGGAGCGCTTTCCAGCTTTTGCTCTAGTGTCAGCATTCTTGGGACCCATCTTGTAGATATCTTGTTCATCCCCCAAGATTTCAGTTAAAACAGTATGGACTGAACCAGAACTAATGCCTATGGATGCCTGTCATCCAAAACCATATGGTGAATGACATCAACTTGGTTGAGTTTTTGGATGACCTGACTGAGGGTCATCTTCTGTGCTGTCCTTGCTCTGCTTGAATTCTGCAGCCCACTCCTTCACAGTTGCATAGGAAGGGAAATCCTCAGCAAGTGTCTGTACTATGTACTCATGGATTTCTTTGGTGCCATATCCTTTTTTTTTTCAGATAAGTTATGACTGTTTGGGCCTCTGTTTTGTCCAGTTTTAGATTTGTCACACATTTCTCACATTTGTATGGGTATCACCTGCATAGAAATTAAGACAAATCTGAATTAGTTTTATAAGAAGTGGTAGTCTGTTGCCACAAGAAAAATGTTTAGCTATGATTCTTCTTTGTGGGTGAGGCATAGAAGTTTTTGAATGACCTTCATAAATTCTCAAGTCAAACTAATTGTATAATAGTATGTAATGTTGTTAATAGTCTATTAAATAGTGAAATGTGAATTTTAAAAATAATGAATACTTATAAAGTTAGAATAGATTAAATGTTAAATTATGATACAATAAGAAATTAAGTATAAACTTCTGTCAAAAAAGGCTTGTGTTCATTACATTTAAAAGATAATTTTCATCATTCTGCTTCTGTATTAACTTATGTATCAACAGAGCTGGTTCATAATGACACAATTATTTCAGTTAATCAAGTACAAGATTTAACCTTTCTCCCACAAGCAGGATGTGGCAAACCTGTCGCAGTTCTGCCACTACTTCCATGGAAAGTGCTTGGATGAATTACATTCCCTAGTCCTGCCAAATCAAACCTTCATGGCAAGAACATGCTATGGCATTTACATTCCCTCTGTATTTAATCGGTGAGGAGTAAGTTCTACTCAGACAGCTTCTTCCAATGAACCACTGCCCTGTGAAACTGACTCCCAACAGGATGTTTCCCCAATCACTACAATCTTAATCTGTTTAAGGCTAGGGTTAACCATTATCTTCCACACCTATATGCATACAAAGGGCCTCCTAACGTAACTCTCTACCTTGAGTGGCCCCCGGGCCTTGTAAAGAGTGAAACTTACTGTAAAAAAAGAAAAATAAGGTTAAAGTAGGATAGAGTAAAAATTAAAAAGTATGTCTGCTCATAAATTTGAATATTTGTCAGACATATTGGCATACCAGTGACAAAATTTATAACATTAATTAAGCTGAGTGATAATAAACATTAGCAAATAATTATAATATAAATTTTATAAATAAGAAGTAAATTAATGTTAAGTGGAGGATATGTCACGTTTATCTTGGAGTTTACCAAATTTTCATTATATTTATTTTTTGTGAAAATCAAAAACTTGCTTTCAAAATAAAAAAAAGCAAATTTGACACTTATAAATACTATTATTATTATTATTGATATTAATACTAGTACTTTAAAAATTTGACTTAGTGCAAGAATATTTTAAGTTTTTGTTAATGATTACTATTACTGACTATTTAGAGCATCATTAGGCTACCTTGGAAAACCACCAAACTCTAGAACCCATTTTATATATGTCCTTAATATACAAAGATTAATATTTGGGATTTGTTCATCATGACTCTTTAGGAGTAAAGACAGTGAATTAAAAGAAGTAATACATAAGATCAATGAGGTCCTGTTCTGAGATGAAAGACTGCAAATTCATATGAGACAATGTACAGAAATATTTTGGCCATATTCCATATAGAACTAGCTGAGCCTAAAGCAGATCAGAATGGATTTATCAATGCAATTATATGTTTATCTGAA